>JAJTUV010000429.1:1200000-1800000 GCA_021653895.1 Mastomys natalensis
ATGGTCCATTGCCCACCCCTTCTGGAGAAAAAGAAAAGTAAAAACTTTAGTCACTGAGTCTTTCCAGGACTTCTGTTCAGAGACCACTTCACACAGAGGAGCAGCACATGTACTGCATGGCAGGCCCTCTGGAAACTTATCCCTGATCTCCTTTAGACCTGGCCCCATGAGCCTTTGCTTTCACAGATTGTCCTTACACTGCAATTAATCTTGATTGTGAATATAACTTTGTGCTCAGTCCTTAGAGTCCCCCTTACAAATCAATAAACCTAAGAGTGAGTCTCGCAAAACGAGTTAGCCCACCCACTCCCAGACCTCCAAATCCCAGAGCTCACCAATGGCTCTGAACCTGAAATGGTATCCAGCTAACATCTCCTAACCCCACATTCTCTTTTTTTGTGGGGCAATCAGCATCTGCCTGGCTCCTGTCCTAGCATCACAGATGATGTCACTCACCCATCACCATAATGTTCAGGCTGCACCCCAAATGTGAAACCTGTTGTTTTGTTGACTAAGGGAAGTTTTCAATCTCTAATTCTTCACACCATAGATTCAGCAAGAAGACCTTTTCACTACTGAACCTGCTCCAATGACACATGCCAGCCTCAATTTAAAAGCCGGGTTTCTACCCTGCCACCATGATCTCATCATATAACCTCAGCCTTGGTTATGTTCCCAGGTCATCTACGGTACTGCTTCCAACTCTCACCTGGTCAAGAGGTCAGCAGGCTTAGAAACAAAGCAGTACAATACCAACACAGAAAATCCACTGAGGAACTCACTAAGCAGCCATGGTGCCCTTGAATTATTGATGTGGTTTAGGTTATTTGAGCATGAGTATTCACACTGTGGCTTCTGGGGTTTGTTTCTTCTGGATTTCTGGGACCATGAGATGTTTGGGATAGCATAACATTCCATCCTAGAACACTGTGATCTCTAAACTAAATACTTGGGAATTAGTAAGCCATCAACCTCTATGGATATTCCAAATGAAACAGTCATAGCTGCAGATTCCAACAATAACATCCACAAATAAGAGTAAAAACTTGATGTTTGTCTTATGGGGTCTGGGTTCTATCACTCAGACTGACTGTTTCCAACTTCATGTATTGACCTGTAAATTTTATAACTTTACGTTTTTAATGGCTGAATAATAATCTATTGTTCATTATACATTCTTCAGTTGGTGGAATTTGAGACTGTCTCCATTTCCTGTCTAATGTGAACAGAGCATCAATGAGCACCGATGGAAAACATCTCTGTGGTAGGTAGGACAGACATTCCTTTGGGTATATGCCCAGGAATCATATGGTTATACATGTGAGGAACCTCTTCGCTGAATTCCACAATAACTGCACGAGTTTGACTCCCAACAGCAACAAGTAGTCAGAATTGTTGGGAACTGAGATCCAGTGAAGGTTGCACAGAGACTTTGATCTGAATCACACCAGGATTTTCAATAACTCATTTTTAAAAGCCTTGCTTGTGTCTTCTCCAACCAAAAAGTATGAAAATCTGCTTACTTCATGTACTGTGTTAAGAATGATAAAGAATAAAGAAGAATGAAGAAAGCTAAGCACAGAAGTTACAAGATTGGCAAACTAACCTAGCATCCTTGTGTTCCTGGGATCAAGGAGGAACATTTGAATGACAGCAGTGGGTTCAAAGTAATAGAAGGACATAGAGCATCCCTCCTCCCTCACAGAACATTGCCACTGAGTTCAAGTTCCCTCCTAAGAGTCTTCAGTTTGGGCTCCTGACATAGATTCTGTCTTTATGAGCAATGCTACAATTTAGGCATTCCTTTATGAAACAGCAATAATCTACTTTAGACACATCAAAGCTTAACTCATATTTCTGATAATGGCAGCTCTCCACTAAGCCAACCAACTCTGACAATGAACTTAAACATATATTCAAGTGTATATGTTTCATACATGCATCAAATCTCAATAAAACACATGTTAAAATACTATTGATAGAGCATTGCTAAAGTCAATGCTCTGAGAAGAAAAAGTTGGTACTTTTTCTTATTCTCTTACTTTTTGACATTCCCGCTAGCTCCAGGCTCTGCACATTGATTGTGACCTAAACACAGCTTAGTATCAAGGACTCCAGAGAGTCAGCTCAGCTGTCCCCTGGTACCAAGCCTACTTCCCCTTTCGAGGCAGCTTGAACTGATCATCAAAAGGAAACCCTTGCTGTGTAGATCTAGGACATATCGAGAGCAGCCAGCTATCCCCATTCCCAGCTCCATAAAATGATCTACCTAGTTTCCCCCTCTGGGGCAGAAAAGTAAATAGAAGACCTTTATAACAAGCAAAAGCTAGCATTGCCCTTACCTTGTTATTTTGCTGGAATTCATTTGAATGCCAATTTCAATATCTTCTCTAATACTGTTTTAAAAAAAAAAAAAAAAACCTAGTCAACGACAGAAATATAAATGACCAATAAATATATGAAGCATACTTAATAGCATCAGCCACCAGAGAAATGCAAACCTTTGCTACCATATTACCCCACCCTACTTAAAATGGCTATTATCAAAAAAAATAATAACAATGGTTAATGATTAAAGGGAAGTCTCATACACTGTTTGTGGGAATAGGAATAATTGCTACAATCATTATCTAAAACAGTCTGCAGACTCTTGAAATGACTAAAAATAAAACTGCCATATGAACTAGCTATTCTACTTCTGAGTACATGTACCTGTCCAGGGGAATAAAATCAACGTGTTAAGGACAGAGCTGAGAGGTTGTATTCACTGCAGCACTGCTCATTAAAGCTACGATGTGATATAAGTTTAGGTGCCCATCAACACATAAATACACAAAGAAAATACGACATACACACATATACAATTGAATGTTATAATTAAGCCATAGAGAGGAATGAAATCTTGTTCTACACAGAACAGAAGAGAAGCACTTATGCTATATGAAATAATCAAGGCACAGGAAAGACAAGTAACACTTATTTTCTTTGATATGAGAAGTGTAAAAGAAAAAATATTGACCTAAACATAGACTAGTAAGTGCAAGAGGTTTGGAATGGTGGGGAAAGGACAGATAAAGGTGGGGGATGAATTTGATCAGTGCACAGAGAAAGCATACATTAAAATATCCCACAGAATCATTTAAATTTGTACAGTTTGCCTAAATGTGTCTTCAACTTAGAATGGGATTACAAGTACTTTATATGCTGAAAATGCCACAGGTTTAAATGCATTTAACAAACTTAACCTAATAAAGCCATATATAGAAAAACATTGGAGTCAATGTGGCATATGGTTGTGGTCATATGGTTGACTTGGAGAAATTCAGCCTCAGTCCAGAGCATCAAAAAGAGTCTTTAACAGTATGTCATAAGCCTAGGAGAAGATAAAAGCCCAAATGTTGATGTGTACTTCTATTCAATAAATATTGTTTTCATATTACTTTAATAAAACAATTTTTCCCACTCCATTATAAGCTGAGGACTAAACAATCTTTCTTAGGTATGTGTTAATTTAGCTTTGGTTTAACTGAAACTCAGCTTTAAATACAAAACACTTCTGTTAATATTATAGAGTCTCACAAGAGAATCAAGTAGTTGAACACAATTTTTGTTTTATTTTTTGAAATGGGGTGTGTAGCCCAAACTGTTCTGGAACCACGATGTAGATCACACTGGCATCAAACTCATAGCAATGCTGACTTAGTCTTTCAGCTACTGTGGTTAGAGATCTGAGCTAACATGCTCAGTTCAAAAATAATATTTGTAATGAATACATTCATGATTGAAATTTGAGCAATACAGTGTTGGTTTTGGAGAGTGAGTGGATATTCTTAACTTGCTCAGATCACAGAGCTCACAGATCTCAGCTCTGGCTCCATTTTGTCTGCAATGAAAAGGAATACTGACCTGGAAGTATATAAAGATGATATGCAACACCATGTAATATGTGATGGAGTAATAGTAGGAACATACATACATGGAATTCCTATAATTTTTCTAAAGCACCATTGATTAGAAATAAAGGGAAATAAATTTGAGCAAGAGTATTGGGGTCCCCATCCAAGCATCTATCACAAATCTAGGATAATTGTACATTTCTATTTTCTAGGGACAGTCCATTTGGGTATACCTAGTCTGGGAATGACAATTTACAGCACCATCTTCTATTCTATTTGCAATAAGTTATACTAGTTAAGCATAGTCAATCTGTTAATCAGGTTATTGGCTACAGCTGTATATTCCAATGTTCTATAAAACTTGGAATTATCCATCATTGCTAACCTATCTTGCTAATTTATAAAGAAAAGCCTGGATGTCTTATTTTTATCATAATGCCTGTCAGTAAGTGTTCATGTTGCATCAAGGATTTATTCTGTCACATGAAGGAAGGACGCTTCTTCTTACCTGGTTTATTTCTTTTACGTTTTCCTCCTCTTAGCTACAAAAATCTTCCCACACCTTGGGATGAACACAAAGAAAAGTCAAAATTGGCAACACCCTACAGTGACAGAATTTTCATACCTTAATATCCTTAGCTTCTAGTACTCTCATGATCACTATCTGGTCTAAATGCAGGGGAGATGGTAATCATCAGTCAACCATTTTATTGCAGGCTCTTTCTCTGAGCTCTTTGACCAGCCACTATCAACAAACTCTAGTTCAGACAAGAGTTGATTGCCTTTGCAAGCGTGTTGCCGTCAAGGTCATTGGACCACTTAGAATGGCATGAGTCAATGACCCAGTTAGGGATAAATCTGAAAGTACTGCCCAAGATGTCTGTTTTCATATCACCATACTGGGTCATAAGGTAGATCAAAGAAGACAGATTGATATTTTGAGGTCAATGGTCTATGAAGAGTTTGCACATTATAAATCCCAAAATATGCTGGTAAATAGTGAGCCCCTGTATCTATCTATTCAGAGTCAAAATGGTATTTACAAAATCTATAATGCTCATCCTCACCTGACATCTCTTCCTTCTCCAAATCATCTCCTCCCAACACTACTACAGCCACAGTGACTTTCTTACACACTTCTCACATGCTTCATGCTTTCCCAGCTCAACCCCTTTGACTGCCTGTCTGCTTTGCCTAAAATGATGGTCACTAGATATGTATATGTCTTGCTCCCTTACCTTCAGCAAGCCACTGAGCTACCTTGTCCCCATAGGTCATCTTAACCAAGGCACCCCACGGACATACAATCCCCTTTACCCTATTTCCCTGAGTTTCTTTCAATCATTCTCTATTACCTTTTTACTGTGTTGATTAATCATTTTGTATTTCCTCTAAACAAATGTTAGCTCTAAGAATGTGAAGGGGGGGTGTTATCCATGCACACAGGGGGATCTAGTTTCATTACAGCATTCTCAGCATCTGTACTAGCACTCAGCAGGTAGTTGTCACCAAACCCTTGTGAAATGTAAAAGTGGCAAGGTAGCAAGAAGCACTCATAAGAATTTGAAAAATACATATTTGTGACAGCTATACCAAACATTAAATTATTTTTTTAATATCTTTTACTAGGAATGTCAAGAATTTCACAGTAACAGCCAGTTAGGTCATCAGAAAAGAAATACCAGTGTACACACCTAACAATAAATCCCCAGGTAGTTAGAAATGAAAGTTGTATATATGCCTTTGTTATCACATGAAGTCAAGCCTAAAATTAACCAAAGGCAAAGAGCCATAAACAACATAAGCATGAAAGTGACTGGCCAGCTGTTTGGTTGGAGAGTGTTCATAACCAGAATGTGGCTGTCTATACTGAATTTTAAAAGGTATATTATAGCCACTTTAGAACCAAAATGTCATCTTAAACTGTCTTTGATTCCTCTTAATGTCAGAAGGACTGAATTGCCTATAGTCCATGTCACCTAACTCTTGAGTTTAATCAGATTTTTTTAATAAAGCTATACTTGTGATTTTTTGCAGGTTTAAGAATGAGCACTGTGGCCTTGTTTAGTCATCATCAGAGAGGCTTCCTCTTACAGCAGATGGGAACAAAGATATGGATTCTCAGCCAGAAATTACTTAGAGAGTGAGAAACGTTAGACCACTCAGCCCTAAAAGACATGTCTTCATCAAACCCCATCTCTCAAAGCTCAGAGGTCCTCACAGAAGAGGAGGCAGAAGGAACACAAGAGAGAGAAGGGATGAAAGACACTAAAAAATGAGGTTCTCTAAATCAACATGGGCAGAGCTCATATGAACTCACAGAGACAGAAGCAATCTGCACAGAGAGTGCATGGGTCTGCACAAGGTCCTCTGTATATATAGGATAGCTTTCAGTTTAATGTTTCTATGGGATTCCTGAGTGTACCAATGAGTGGTTCTCTGATTCTTGCACCTTCTCTTGGGTTCTTTTCCTCCTCCTAGTTTGTCCTGTACAACTTTGATGTGATGGTTTTTTTTTTTATTTCTTATTATATTTTATTTTGTTATATTTTAATTCTTTTCTTAGTAGCCTGTCCTTTTCTAATGAGAGAGAGAAAGGAGTGGATATGGATGGGAGAGGTGGTGAGGAGAAACTGAGAAGAGCAGAGAGAGGGGAAACTCTGATTAGGATATATTTTGTGAGAAGAGAAGCTATTTCAATAAAAAAGGGGGGAAGAATTACATGGAAGACGTAGTCTGGTGGTTTAAATAAGAATGTCACTCATAGGCTGGTATATTTTGAATGCTTAGTCATCAGGGAGTCATCACTACTTTAAAGATTAGGAGGTGTGGCCTTGTGGAGGAAGTATGTCACTGTGGTTTCAGAAGCTCAAGCCAGGCCCAATGTTTCTCTTCTTGATGCTTGTGGATCTGGATATAGGATTCACAGCTATTTCTCTAGCACCGTTGTCTGTTCACATGCTGCCATGCTCCCTACCGTGATGATGATGATGATGATGATGATGATGATGATGGACCAAACCTCTGAAACTGGAAGCCTACCTCAATTAAATGCTTTCTTTTATAAGACACCAACATGTTGTCTCTTCACAATAGAACACTAAGATATAGTCCATAATAATTTTATACTGAAAGTACAAAGTTGATTTCTACTGATATAGATCATCATTGCTAGAAAATTATTTTTAAAGGTAAAGAATCTGGTCAAGTACTGTGGCTATGTTCCTATTATCTTAGCACTCAGGATATGGAAGCAAGAGGAGTGTGAGTTTTAGGACAGCCTAACATATATAAGTTCAAAGAACCCCTGGACTGTGAAGAAAAATACTGTCTCAAATAAAAAAACCCACTTTGTTTTTAAAGTGCAACCTATGAAACAGTTAAGGGACCTAGTATATCTGAGACTTGTTTTTGCCACCTTCAAAGAGACTCTGTAAATAGGTAAGTGACATAGCAGGTCCCTGGCCAGTCCTCAGCAATATCTGCCCCACATCCATCATGAATGGAGTATTGTCTAACAGACTGCCTACTATCTTTACCTCAATGTTATTGTCTTAATTTGAGTTTTACTGCTGTGAAGAGACACCAAGGCAACTCTTATAAGGGACAACACTTAATTGGGGCTGGCTTACAGATTCTGAAGTTCAGTCCATTATCATCATGGCAGAAAGCACAGCAGCCCCCAGGCAGGCATGATGCTGGAGGAGCTGAGAGTTCTACATCTTATTCCAAAGGAAGCCAGGATCATATGGCTAGGAGGAGGCTGCAAAGCCCACCCCTACAATGACACACTTCCTCCAACAAGACCACACCTCCTAATATTGCCACACCCTGGGCCAAGCATATTCTAACTACCACAGTCATTTCTTCAGGAGGACCACAGAAGCTATGAATTTGCAGTAACATATATGTGTATAATAACTCTCTCCCAAAGTGATGATTCACTGGCTTTAAAAAAAAAAAAATCAATGAACTTTGAGCCAAAATTAAATTCACTGCAAGTGACATTTTTCTAGATATATATTAAATGTTAATTTTCCCAAATGAAAATTTACTTCCTATATTTGTACTGATCATCATACTGCTAATACATAAGTTTTCCAGGCATATTTATTACATGGCTTCATTTGCTTTTCATGATAACCAATACTATCCATATTTCAGGTAATACCCTATTTTATAAATGAGGAAAATGCTCTGACATTTAAGTGTTATTTTTACAAAAATAAACATACTTCCTCTGGGGTGGGGAGGATAAACAGTTTGTCCTTTGCTTTTTTGTTCTCCAATGCATCCTAGATATTCCTAGGCACATGCTAGATGATGCCAAATATCAGCTCTGTTCACAGATAATCTGTTTACTCCATGTTCATATATCAAAGGATCACAGATAACCCTTAAGGACCTTCTTTCTCTAAACATGCATAACAGAATCATGCTAAGTGAGACACAGAAAGAAAAGGATAAAATCCTTCACTTAAAAGCTCAGGATAAGGCAAAGCCTGGTACTAAGTGAAGGCATCACATAGGAAAAGAACAGCTTCCTGGGTATCAGAATAAGACCTAGCTTGGTACCAACCACTAATGCTTCCAGATTCCTGTTAACTTCTTGCCCAAACTGTAGTGAAATCCACATGGCTCATGGAAATGTTAAATGACCTCATTTCACCATTAAAAAAAAAAAAAAAAAAAAAAAAAAAAAGACCCTCCCTGCACCAGCTGTCTTCCTCAGAAATAGGACATTTTTCTGGGCTACCAAGGCATTCCCAAGATACTTCTCTGTTGTGTTAAGCCAAGGTCTCACTTGATAGCACAAGCTCGCCTGGAACTCACTGTGTGACCCAAACTGATCTCATACTCAGAGGGACCCTTTCATTTCAGGTTCCTGGAGATCAGATTACATACTGAGCTCACCACTGGAAAATCCCAGGATTTTTCAGCAGCCATGATAGAGACGAATTGATGGATTAAAATGAAAACAAGATATCGAAACCCTCATTCTCTTTCCATAAGCCTATTATGAGCGATCATTCTGGTATACTGCTGAGATGGTAAAGAGTATGATATAGCAGCAATGGGGAGTGTTTACGTGTGGATGTATGTTCTGCCCTTTCTCCATGCTCTTACAGAACCTTTAAGGGTTAATCATAGAGGCTCCACCCTGATGACCACATCCTCATCACCTCCTGAAGCACTGCTTTTAAATACCATAGTCAAGTTGCATTTCTAACCACTTAATGTCTTACAGTGAAGATGGACTTTCATTTTCTAAATCTTAGAGGACATGGTTAAATCATCCTAATCATGGTAGGCTGTGAAGGAGGTTTCTTAGCAAAGATCCTAGTTGTTCAGGACTGAAATGAAAACTCTATAAAATCAAGGAGCTTCATGATCCTGTTCACCACTGTCTTTCCTACATGACACATAGTAGGCAGTTTATTATTAATTAATAAGTGGCTAAATGGTTGCACATAGTAGGCTTTTAACAACCCTGCTTGTATGTATGTGTATGTATGTGTGTGTGTGTGTGTGTATATTATATATATTATATATATATATATATATATTGGCAATGTAAAATGGAATAGCCGATAAAGAGATCTGTCTTTTTAAGATGTAGGAATGGATTGCCCAAAAAATTCCACCCAACTGCATGAAAATAATTGAAGCTGATATCATGTTCCCCAGCATCACAACTGTGAACATAAATGGCAAGACAAAATATTATGTTAGTCTACCTCACCTCAAATATGAATCTAGCTTGATAAAGCTATATCTTCCTTGCCAGTTTAAACACAGTTCAAATCAAATAAGAACTGGGAAGCAAGAGATGAGTTAGTGGTTAAGAACCTGGCTATTCTTCCTGAGGACTTGGGATCCATTCCCAGCACCTACATGGCCTCATAATCATCTGTAACTCTAGTCCCCAAGGATCATACACTTTTTTCTGGCCTCCAAGGGTGTTACACATGACAGTACACACACGGGCAATGAGGGCAGAGGGTCAAGAGGAATGGAGATGATTGCTCAGTAGGGACTAAGCTGGAGCAAGGAATCCATTCCTGGAGTGCTGATGAAATTAGGTGATTCTAGACAATAAAACAAATGCTACAAGGATTTAGGAAGTTTTCAGAATAAATAAAAAATAAATGTTTGATGAGATGAATATACTTAATCTGGTGTAAATATTATGAAATTTATTTACATATTGAAACAGGCTGAGCACAGCAGCTCATGCCTATAATCTCAACACATCTCAACAATTAGAAAACTTGGGCAGGAAGATCTTAAGTGTGAGCCGAGCCTGGAACACCTAGTAAGAATCCATCCCAAGAAAGAGAATGTGCAGGGTGTGGAGGCACATACCTTTAATTCCAGCAGAGGTAAACTGATCTCTGTGAGTTTAAAGTCAACTTAGTCTACATAGCAAGTTATAAGACAGTCAGTCCCACAGTTAGACTCTGTCTAGGAAGGAAAAAAAGGAAGGGAAAAAAGAATCAAACATTAGACCATACTTTATTAATATGGATAATTTAATAAGCAAAAAATATAAAACTGGAAAACTGTACACAAAATAAAGACTGCTTTAGACCATTGACTTTATAACTGGCCTTAGGAAGAAATACTTGGAAGTAAAGTTTAAAATTGTAGGAAGCAGTTCTCCCTGCCGTCAGGATGGCTATTGGCATGTAGCCAGCTAGCTTGAGTAGGCACTGTGGCTCATTATAGAGAAAAGGTTCGCGCTTCCAGGTGTGGCTACCCGATTAGCCCACCTCGCATCACATGGAGCAGCCAATTAACAGTGACAGCGTGGCAGCTGCTGATAAGATTAAGGCAATGCATATAAGGCGGCTGGGGTGGTAGCCGGAGGATTGAAGAGGGATTGGAAGGAGGATTTGAAGCAGAGGGCATTCAAGGGGTATCAAGAGGAAGAAGGTAGAAGCAAGCGTGCTGTAACAAGGAACCTGAATAAACCGCTTTAAGAAGAACACAGTTGTCACTGCCTTTATTCCACTGGTCGGATCAGGGCAAGCTACAAGTGGTGGCCCGTACGGGGAACCTCTCGATTCATACAGGGAACCTCTGGATTCCTACGGGAACCTCTCGATTCCAGGGTCGTGTTCAGAACTTCTTGCGGCTTCAGGGCAGTCGACTCAGGACAGTTGACTGGGTAAGTTTTTCGTAAGTGGAACAAGTTCAAAAGTTCCCTGTTTAGGGACAAGTTTTATGTAAGAGATAATAAAGTGCTTGGTAAAGAGACAAAAGGTTTCCTGAATAAACTGTGTTGAGAAGAAGTTCCCATGGTACAGGGAGCTTCAGAACTCTTCACAGTCAGGGGCAGCTAGCTGATAAAATTCTTGGTAAAGAGACAATAAAATTCTTGGAAAGAGACAATAAAATTCTCAGTAAAGAGACAATAAAGTTCTCAGTAAAGAGATAATAAAGTGCTCGGTAAAGAGACAAAAAAGTGGAAAGAAGATGGGTGTGATCTTCAGTTTTGTGGTTATATTTTTCCTCTGGGAAAGAAGTGAAGATAAAAGGTTTCTGGTTACTGGTTCAAGGATATTCTGTTTAGGGAAAAGGAGTTTACAGTTCGAGAGAACCTGATGGGTCTGGCAATTGGAACTCATAGTGCCAACATCCAGCAGGCTCGAAAAGTGCCAGGAGTGACTGCCATTGAGTTGGGCAAAGAAACCTGCACTTTCTGAATCTATGGGGAGACGCCAAGGCATGCAGACAGGCTCGAAGCTACCTTGAATTTTCTGAGGACTCTCTACAAGTGCCCAGGAAATTGGTTGGCAAAGTGATTGGAAAGAATGGGAAAGTGATTCAGGAGATTGTGGATAGGTCTGGTGTGGTAAGGGTTCGTGTGGAAGGTGATAATGACAAGAAGAAGCCCAGGGAGGAGGGAATGGTTCCCTTTATATTTCTTGGCACCCGAGAGAATATCAGTAATGCCCAGGCACTGCTAGAGTATCACCTCTCCTACCTGCAGGAGGTTGAACAGCTTCGGCAAATTGGGCTGGGTTTTCGCCCTCCTGGGAGTGGATGGGGTGACAGTGGTGGTGGCAGTGACGAGGCGGGATATACCAGAGATGAGAGCTCCTCCTCTTCCCTGCACACGACCAGAACTATGGGGGCAGCTATGGGAGCAGGGGCTGGAGGACTGATGGTCCTGCCTATGGCCCCAGCTCAGACCCCTCCACAGCTTCTGAGACAGAGTCAGAAAAGAGAGAGGAGTCTAGTCAAGCAGGACCGGTGACAGAGATCCCCAAGCCGTGGAGAAGAAAGCAGGAGGCGGCCAATTGGGGGCCAGGGAAGGGGACCCCCACCTGTTCCCTGGCCTACCTCAAGATACAACTCGTCATCTATTAGCTCATTGCTAAAGGATCCAGACAGCAATCCTTACAGCCTATTGAAGATTTTGTCTGTATGTTTTCAAAAGAAATGATTAAGGTATTTCTACCTCCCAGAATTATATGGATCAGACATGACAGAGGCAGCCTCCAGAAGACTAGATTTCAGAATTCAAACAAATTATCTTGATTCTAAAATTTGTTAAGGTTTTTAAAGGAGGTGGATGTAGTGGCTCCCTGTTCGCTGTATCAGGCTACCTTACAAAAGGCAGCTGGGATAAAATCTGGAGCTGAGCAATATACGATAGATAGTTTCCAGTAAATAAAGGACAGGTGTTATGAAAGGATATTCTTTGTTTTGTTGTTGTTGTGTTGTTTGTTTATTTGTAACAAGGAGGTTTTACCCCTTGATAGTACAAATCAGAAATACATTGTTGAGAATGGCAGTAGACCACTTCAATGAGAAAAATTCAAGGACCTTTGTTATCATTTCTAGCTTCTTTTTATGGGGTTCAAGAGAAGGAGCTTGATTGCTAAGTAGCATAACATGGTTAAGTCGCTTCTTTTTCTTTTTTTTCTTTTTCTTTTTTTTTTCTTTTTTTTTTTAATTTATTTAGTTATTGAAATCACATCATAATTTACTTATTTACACAGGGGTTATAAACACAAAAAGGCAGGATGTGGGGAAGGGAATGGCACGGAGCATAGGTGTTCAGGAGAGTACAGATACCATTCAGAACAGGGTATCAGCTGGGTGTAGGTTCAGGGGACAGGTCACTATGACTTGCCTATGATTCACTTGTCCTTATCTAAGTTGGTACTGTCCACCGAGGCTGCCTATTTATAAGACCTATGACTACTTGGGCTGGTAAATTTCCACAGAAGCTGCCTTTCTTAAAGGCACAGTGTTGTGTGGGCGAGAGGCTCTGTTTGTGTTTTTCCACAGGATCGGCAGCAGCCTTTGTGGTTCCAGAGAGACTCACGATCCCGCACAGAATAGACAACGAGAACATCTGTCCAGCCATGAAGCCGTCAATGACGATGATGCTCCTATCCATTTGCTGAGGGAGATCACATAGAAGAGTGGGCGGGAATTAGTGACTTGCCTTGTTCTTATCAGTTTGCCTAGCACTGCGGTGTATCCTAAAGATGCGTTCCCAGCAGCGCAGGGCCAAGCCATGGTAGTTCAAGCATTTGCCGCTCTCAAAGGAGGTCAATCTCCACAGATCTGGCTGAGCTACTTGAAGACCTCTGAAATGTAGAATGCAGCAGGGTGACGGACATACGCTGCAGAGGACATTGTCTGTCCTCGGGCACATGTCTGACTGCACACAGGTCAGCCCTAGATCCTGTCCCCTGGAAAATGGCTAGGGTTGGGTCGCCCATGGTAACCATATTGTAGCAACACAGATGGTGAATGGGGTTGACAATCTCCCAAATGGGGTCAGACCTCTGTGTCCTCCTGCTTTGCATAATACAAATAAAAAGGGGGAGCTTAGGAAGCGGTTCTCCCGCGTCAGGATGCAATTGGCATGTAGCCAGCTAGCTTGAGTAGGCACTGTGGCTGTGGCTCATTATAGAGAAAAGGTTCGCACTTCCAGGTGTGGCTACCGATTAGCCCACCTTGCATCACATGGAGCAGCCAATTAACAGTGACAGCGTGGCAGCTGCTGATAAGATTAAGGCAATGCATATAAGGCGGCTGGGGTGGTAGCCGGGAGGACTGAAAGACGGGATTGGAAGGAGGATTTGAAGCAGAGGGCATTCAAGGGGTATCAAGAGGAAGAAGGTAGAAGCAAGCTGCTGTAACAAGGAACCTGAATAAACCGCTTTAAGAAGAACACGGTTGTCACTGCCTTTATTCCACTGGTCGGATCAGGGCAAGCTACAAAAAATCATCCAGCTTTCCCTTTATTTTACACCAGGCAGGGCATGGACATTCCCAGCTCAAGCCAAGAACCCTGGTAATATTACCAGCTTAGGTTGGGCCCAGGTCTCCAGATACCCATGGCAGGCCTTTATTTGAGTCCATCACCCCTCAGATTCTATCAAACCTAACTACTGATGAAATTTTTTGCTAACAACTTGGGGCAATATCTAATATTCCTGCTAAAGTCTCAGATGACTATTTCTAGCTTTCATGGATGCTTTGCTATCCTCTCTGAAGCAGAAGTAACTGCATTTTATCAGACAGACTTCCTCACCTGTAGTAGAAATTATTTAAACTCCAAATTTGCCATGATAAATCTCCTACCCAAAGTGAGACCAGTAAATGAAAACACAACTCAATTATTATGGGTATAAATAGCATGCCTAGATTGGGCAGGTTTACCACTACACTACTCTAATCCCCAGCTATGAGATCACTTATAACTTGCGGTTATCCCAGGCTGCATGTTTGTCCTCCGAGCTCCTGCTCCTCCGTTGTCAGCTTCCTTCCACCACCGACTTCCTTCTGCCTGCTTCCTCCTCTTCTCCCTCTTCTCTTCTTCCTTTTCTGCTCTGCTTCTGCCTTCTTTTACATCAATTCCTCTCACTCTCTCCTCCCCTAAGCCTTTTTCTCCCTCCCCTTCTACTGCCCAATCTCTGGCTCTAGTCTTTATTTTACAGGTTTAATTGGACAGGTTTACAAGACGTCACCTGTGTACAGATTCAATCATCCTCTGCAGCCCTCCAAGGAGGGTGGAACTAGGATCTAAATACAAGGCTGAGGCAATCCACACACTCACCATCCTACAGAGTAACGGCCAGAGAGCTGCAATCAGTGGGCACATCCACAAGCAGTCCCTCATCAAACACACGGTGCATTTGAAGAGACCCATTATGTGGTTTTAAACAGCCAGCTGAGGATCTGGAAAGATGGCTCACATGAGTAAAATGTTTCTGTGCAAGCATAAGGACCTGAGTTCAGATCTCCAGCACCTACATGAAAAATCCCAGCCACAGCTGGTCTAACAAAAATCCCTGAGACTTTCTAGCCAGTCATTCTAGACAAATTAATGAACCCTGTTCCCTAAAAGACCCTGTCTCAAAAAAATAAGATATGAATTTAAGAACCAGAGGATGGAGAGAGAGCTTGTTTGTCTTCAGGATACAACACTGCTGATAAGCACATAAATCAAAACAGCAACAGTTGCCAGCATAAGATGCAAAAGATCAAGCCAGCAACCAATAACCAGCCCAACTTGAGACCCATCCCATGGGCAATCATCAATCCCTAACACTATTAATGATACTCTTATGCTTGCAGACAAGAGCATGTTGTCCTCTGAGAGGCTCCACCCAGCAGCTGACTCAGACAGATACAGACACCCACAGCCAAACAGTGGATGGAGCTTGGGACTCTCATGAAAGAATAGGAGGAAGGATTGCAGGCCCTGGTGTAGTAGTAATTATTTAAACTGCCAAATTTGTTGCATAAATCTCCTACCCAATGAGACCACTAAAGGAAAACACAACTCAATAATTATGGTATAAATAGCACACCTAGATTGGGCAGATTTACCATTACACTACTCTAATCCCCGGCTATGAGATCCCTTATAACTTGGGGTTATCCAGGCGCGCGTGGTTGTCCTCCTGGCTCAGGCTCCTACAGCCGCTTCCTTCTCCTCGATTTCCTCCTGCTTCAACCTCTGCCTCTGCTTCTGCTCTACCTTTTATATTGAATTCCTCTCACTCTCTCCTCCCTAAGCCTTTTTCTCCGCCTCCCCTTCTACTGCCCAATCACTGTCTCTAGCCTTTATTTTACAAGTTTTAATTGGATAGAAGGTTCACAAGACATCACCTGTGTACAGATTCAATCATCCTCTGCAGCCCCTCCCAGGAAAGTGAAACTAGGATCAAAATACAAGGCTGAGGCTATCCACAACACCCTGGAGCAGATAGGAAATCCACAAGAAGACCAACAGAGTAACTAACCTGGACCCTTAGGGCTCTCAGAGTCTGAACTACCAACCAAAGAACATACATGGGCTGGACAGAGGCCTTCACACACAGATATGCAGCTTGGTTCCATGTGGGTCCTAAACAACTAGAATGCAGGCTATCCCAAAAGCTGTTGCCTGTACATGGGATATGTTCTTCTAGCTGGGCTGCCTTGTCTGACCTCAGAGACTTGAAGTGACAAGTGGGGGGGATACCCAGGAGAACCTCCACCCACTCAGAGGAGAAGGGAAGGTGGAATGGGGGAATGGATTGTGGAGGGGGACAGTGAGTAAGTAAAGTGAATCAGTAAATAATAATAATAGTAATAATAACAATGCAGACAGCAATTGAGAGATATAGCTATGCTGACCTCAGGCCTACACATGCATGTACACTGTAATGGCTGGTTTTGTATGTCAACTTGGCACAAGCTGGAGTTATCACAGAGAGAGGAGCTTCAGTTGAGGAAATGCCTCCATGAGATCCAGCTGTAAGGCATTTTCTCAATTGGTGATCAAGGGGGAAGGGCCCATTGTGGGTGGTGCCATCCCTGGGCTAGTAGTCTTGAGTTCTATAAGAAAGCAAGCTGAGCAAGGTCAGGGGAAGCAAGCCAGTAAGTAACTTCCCTCCATGGCCTCTGCATCAGCTCCTGCTTCCTCATCTACTTGAAGTTCCAGTCCTGACTTCCTTTGGTGATGAACAGCAGATGGAAGTGTAAGCTGAATAAAACCTTTCGTCCCCAACTTGCTTCTTGGTCATAATTTTGTGCAGGAATAGAAACCTGACTAAGACACTTTCCCCAAAAAAATGAAGGCACATATGTTGTGTTGTGTGTGTGTGTGTGTGTACAAATACATGACAACTGAGTTCATCCTCCAATACCAATTAAATTTCCACAACTTTTGTCACTTTTTGATTGCATGACACAAGGATTTTCCTTACCATTACTAGTTGCTAAATAAAAAATTCAATTTCAAGGTAGTGCAGCAATTTACTGTTTCTGTTCTTTTCACATTACAAAACCTGGTGCAATCTCTCTTCAGCTGAATGAGTTCATGTTTCCTTGATCTGCTGTGCCCTCAGCTTCGTGGCTAGGTGCTCCATCTGAACCCATTCATAATTAGAAGGTGAAGAGAACGGTGGTGTTTACAAATAGAGCTTGGGATGGGTGTGAAGTAGCCACAAATAGATCTGTCTAGCACTCTCACCATTGGCCCTTTTCATCTATCAGAGAAATAATACTGGTACCAAAATACCACTCACCTGTTAGCAGAGGAAAACCAATTCTGCTTAGCCAGTGACAGTAGAAATGGATGTGCTCTGTGTAGTGTAGAACGCACAGGATAATTAATCAGGGTCTGTTTGGTTTTGTTCTCTTCCACACTGCTCTGTTCTACTTTAAGAAAGGGTCTCAAGTAGCCCAGACCTGGCTTGGAATTACATGCAGGCAAGGATGGCCTTAATCAAACTACCTCTACCTAAGAACAGGCAGAAGCTGCCATGCTGGACTCTTAATCAATGGCTTGAAGGTGAGGAAATGATTGAACAACCCACTTTGGAGAACAGTCGCTGAGAAGTGCTCAGTGTGAAGTTTTGTTCTATTCTTGTTGCATGAGTTGCTAGCTAAGCTAGAAGTCTCCTGCTTGCTCTGTCTCTCTGTCTCTTTGTGTGTATCTCTCTGTCTCTTGCTTTCTCTGTGTCTTTTTCTCTCTGTCTTCTCGTCTCTGTTCTCTGTCTCTGTCTCTGTCTCTCTCTCTCTCTCTCTCTCTCTCTCTCTCTCTCTCTCTCTCTCTCCTCTCTCTCCCACCTACTCCTACTCACACACACACACACACACACACACATGCATTTGTAATTATGCTGTTTGGGGATCTCCAATATAAAAAGGCAAGAGTGCCTTTGTTCTTACAAAGTGACAGTCTCATAATAAGGTGTGGACTGGATCAATAAACAAGACACATACATAATTAAAGGGAATGTCAGTTTGTAGTCAGTGCTACAAAGAGAACTATGTGAAATGGGATGATGCAGCAAAAATGGGCAAAGAGTGAATTAAAGTCATCAATAAGCAAGTATGACAGAGGAGAGCAGATGACATCTCAGCTGGAACCTGAAGAGTGTCATTAAGACCAAGCTGAGTCATTAGCACCACTGCTAATTCACTGCTGTGCTAACCCATATCTATATCCCACTCCTCCCCCAAGGTTCAGGGATCATTGCAGAAGAGGGGACAGATAGATTTTAACAGCCAAAGTCATGGAGGATGAGAATGGAATTGTGTCTCCTGAACATGACACAACCCATGCACTCCTGAACCCACAGCAGCTGTGGGTGCCTGCTGACCAGCCAACTGACATTACAGCAAGGAGTGAGGGGTGCTTCATGAGTCCCTACCCCAAACTGGGGAGCTATAGATAGTTGTGGCTTCCAGGAAACTGAGAATCAGTTTTCTTTAAGAGCATGGCTCCTAGTAAGTCAACCACACCCCCAGTGGGTGACCCCATACCCAGGAATATATGAGCAGCTTAATTTAGAGTTGATGGGTTATTAAGAGACATGATGTTGGGAAGAGTAGGGAGATAGAGGTGGATCTGGGAAGAGTCAGAGTGAGAAGTTGATGGTGAGTATGTGCAAAATACATTTGATGAAATTCTTAAAGAAATAACTAAAATCTTTTTTTTTTAATGAGGATCCACTGTTTGTGATGTTCTTACAGTATACTCAGTGTCTGTTCCTAACTTTTCACCAGAGATCCACTGCCTTCACAGTTTCTCACACTGTGATCCAGTCTTCTACATACAGCCAAGTGGCACTTCTGAGCCAGGTACAATTCCTAAACACTAGGGATGGATTCATATTTCTAATCTCCCTCTGTAAGGGTGGGTTAAGTGAGGAAAACTGCAGCATCTAGATTCTGGGTTAAATACCTATGACCAAACTTCTGATAAGGAGTATGCTGGGGGAGGGGCCTGTTGTTGCTTAGCTTTCATTCATAAACATAAACTTACCGCTCACTCCATCTAGACCTGAGAAGGAGTAAGAAAACTGTTCCAGGAAAGGGGGAGTAAATCTGTGCAAGAAATCACAGAGACAAAAAGACTCTGTAAGCAGGCATGGTGGAGAGGGACTTTTCAGTGCTATAGTGGTGAAAACCTGCAGATGAGACAACTATGAAGGGTATTAATGCTCACTGTGGCAGCGGTGACCTTACTGGTCCTTCCTAGACCCAGAATGTTTGTGGTCCCCATCTTCATGCCTACTTTCATCACATCAAGATCCTGAATTTCTCAGCTAGCCTCTAGTCTTCCTAGGAAAAAACTGGCAGCTGTTTCTCTTTGCTCTAGGTTTTTTCCATGATATGGTTGCTAGCTTGGGCTATACTGTGAGGTCCTGTCTCAAAAAAAAAAAAAAAAAAAAAATCCAATCTCAGCTCCTTGGGAAAACCTTCATGACCTCCATAGCTAGATTAGAAACTCTCATTACAACTTGTAGCTCTTTACTGATAGCAATTTAAATACCCTTAAATCATATTTATTGGCATGATGTGTTTACACATCATGTATCCCCAGTGGCTACATGGTGTCTGTGTCCAGTAATGTTTGCTGAATAAATAAATGCATTACTATGTGATCAATACAGCAGTGGGAAGTGCAGCAACATCCGAAATTGAATCCTAAAAAAAATTGTCCCCTTCATGTCAGCTGCTTCAAATCTAGATATAGAAAAGGAAGATGCTCTGTGAGACAGACCTCTCCTCAGTTTGATGTTTCTAGGTTGCATCTACCACTTCAGTACCTCAGTAAGCATTCCTCCCACATACCCAACTTCCCCAGAACTACCCACCATTACTAACAGTAGAGGAGACTCCACATTGTCACAGGAGCTAAATAAGCCTATTATTCTCACTTTGGGAAATGACCTCATTAATGAAATATATAGCATTGAATTATGCACAAGCATATGATTTCAGAGTATTCACTGTACTTGCTCTCAGACTAAAAATAACTCCTCTCAGGCAGTAATGTTTTTCTCTTTCCAAAATTAAAAGGCATTTGGCAATAAGAGCAGTAACAACAGTGAGATGGTGGAGTAGGACATTGTACCATATTGCAGAGGAAGGGAAGGGAAGGGAAGAGGGAAGGAGAGGAAGGGAAGGGAAGGGAAGAGGAAGGGAAGGGAAGGGAAGGGAAGGGAAGGGAAGGGAAGGGAAGGGAAGAGGAAGAGGAAGGAAGGAAAAAAATATTCATAATAAAAAAAACTACTCTGAATATGCAAAAAGACTAGTTAAGCTGGTGTAAGAACACAAAGGAAAAAGTAAACATGACTGCAGAAAGGGTAGGAAGACAGAGCTAAGAGTGTATCTCAATACAAGTAGCTTATCTAGCAAGCACAAGGCGCTGGGTTCGAACACCAGAAGCACAAAACAAAATACTCAGAAGGGGATGAAGGGCAGCAGTTTCACTTTCCATCATTTAATCCCTCAGGCTAGCACCACTTAGAGCACTAAAGGATCTTCTCAGCCCACAATTTGCCCCAGAGGAAAAAAAAAGAAGATGTGTGCCTATCTTCCCCAGGACCTTCAGGGCCCTGCACAAAGAAGCCACTTTGTCTTCATACCACTCAAATGACTTCAAAGATTAACAAAGTTCAGGTACCATGGGAATGGATAGGGACAAGAAAGAAGGGCGGAGACAATGGATGTCAATCGTATTGCAGGTGCTTCTTTGACTCCCTGAGTTCTACTAAATGGAGGATGTGGAGGATACCTTACTGCT
Source organism: Mastomys natalensis (assembly GCA_021653895.1). Taxonomy (NCBI): domain Eukaryota; kingdom Metazoa; phylum Chordata; class Mammalia; order Rodentia; family Muridae; genus Mastomys; species Mastomys natalensis. The sequence goes on from JAJTUV010000429.1 coordinate 1,220,956, forward strand.
GAGAACCTCCATAGCTTTACAGTCACTGTAGACACAACCCCCAACACACACATAAGAGAGAGAGAGAGAGAGAGAGAGAGAGAGAGAGAGAGAGAGAGAGAGACCACTTGCATTTATACACATACAAGAAAGAGACAGAAAGACAGAAGAGACAGAGAGATTTTACTACCCAGGACCATGCAGCAGTCACCATCATGGAACCCTGAAACTTCCTCCAAAGCAAACAAGACCTTTTGCTGTTGAGAATACAATCAGCCAGCACAGCTTCTGTAGACCTTAAGGTATTTTACTAGTTAAGGGCCTCATGTGTTTTTGCTTTTCTAGAACAAAATTCCTGAGCTACCACTTCCCTCCCCTACTGGAGCTGACCCAGGAAATATGCTGCCATGTGTACCGTGACCTCAAAACTTAGTGAAGCCACTGAATGCTTACACCCGGCCTTGGTCCCTATCACTGATAACAGCCCCATTGGCATGTGCATAACACCAGCCCTAATCCCTGGAGTCACACAAACATATATATATCCACCAGGATTCCTGTTGCCATTCCTCTCTGTATAGATATGAACACCACTGGTTCTAACCCAGCCTACCCAGATGTGCATTCTACCGGATGCTGCTGAGGATTCACAACTCCAAGCACCCCTGCAGGTACCATATACCCCTTGTAGCTGTAAGGCCAACAGCTATATATCATGCCATTATCATGAACTCCAGCTTCCTGAGCCAGCATACCCACCTGGACTGGAACTGTTCTCCATACCTACACTTGAAGCCCCATACCACTGTATCTGAAGTCAAAAGTTACTCGAGCATAACCCTGAGTCAGCACCCCCACACCCTTCCCCTGGAGGCCTTTCCCTATTATTGTATATTTAAATAAGTAAACACAATGAAGGGACATGATGAAAATGAAAGTCAGGGAAACATGACATGACAAAAAGACGATAGCACAATCCCAGAAAACAATGACAAAAAGAAAAAAGGAGATCCGCGGACGTTCTGTGCTGGGATTAAAGGCATGCGCCACCACCGCCCGGCCTGATGAAGAGTTTAAAACAATTGTTCTGAAGAAGCTCAATGAGCTACAAGACAAAGAGGAAAAATAAGTCAACAATAAGGAAACTAATGAAAAACAAAAACAAAAAACAAGATACAGAGTTGGAAAGAATCCCCATCTGGAAAAACAACCTCAAATTATTTACACACAAAAATATTTACACCTGAATAACCAAAGCAACCCTAGAGTAGTACTGGAGACATCAGAAATCTCTCTTCTAATTATACCACTGAGGAACCGCATATTAACAAGACCTGCTGACACAAAATAGACACATAGGGCCAAGAAATAATTCTACACAGATACATCTACTTAATCTTTGGCAAAGATATCAAAAAACATATAATGGAAAAAGACATCCTCTTCAACAAACATTATTGCAAACAAAGGAAATCAATGAAGTATTAATACTTACACCTAAAAGACTGAAACTAGACTCATATTTCTCACCCTGTACAGGCATCTATTCAAAATGATTCTAAAGTTTTAGCATAAAGCATGAAACTGCTTCAGAAAAATAGGAAAAAAGGTTCTTCAAGATACAGACACAGATAAGGAGTTTCTGGAAGGGACTCCAATAGCATAGAAAATAATGCCAAGAATTAACAGACAAGATTGCATGAAATTTTAAAGCTTTTCCTCAGGCAAGGAAACAATTAGAAGAACAGAGATTCATCCGATAAGATGGGAGAAGATAGGGAAGTCACGTCTAGAATTTATAAAGAACTCCAAAAATTAATCACTCAGAAAAACAAATCATCTAATCAATAAAAGATCTTATGGACAAATAATAACACAATTCACAAAGGAAGAAATAAAAACAGCCAATAAATACTTTTTAAAGTATTCAACACCCTTAGTTTTAGAAGAAATGCAAATCAAACCTACCCTGGTGACCATCTGATCCCTGTCTGAATGGTCGGCATCAAGCAAATAAGTAAAAACAGAGGCCTTGTGGATGCACAGAAAGAGACACACATACTGCTGGTGGAAATGTAAACCAGTAGAGCCACCATGGAGACCAGTGTGGCTGTTCTTTAAAACAGTAAAAATAGAACTGCTGTATAATCCAGAAACACCCATAGGATTCCACATACCACATAGCATACCACAGAAACACTAATATTTTCATGTTGTCAATTTACTACTCAGGCATATGTGTATGAAAATGTCACCATGAAACTCATCAATGCTATCTAAAATAATTATTAATTAAAAAAGAACCTTCCCAAATTGAGCCAAACAGAAATTCTGGTGCTGTGTAACACAATGACTGAGTGGACTTTTTTTTTTTTTAACTATCACGAGTTTAAGTATATTTTCCACAGACTTCTCAAGCAGAAGAAAGAATTGATTACTAAACTCAAACACCAATCACTTGAAACTGTATAGAGAGAAAAATTGTAGGGAAATATAAAGGAGAAAAGAAAATTCATGTGATGTTATGAAGCAAATATTAATAATAATTACAGGAGTCTCCCAGACAGAAAAAAAAAAGAAAGAGAAAATGAGAGAAAGTTGTTTTTCAAACAACCTAAAACTTCACAAATCTGCATGATATCGAAGACAACTGAAACTGTATGTAGATGATCTCACATGAGAACAAGGTCCCTGCCAGTGTGCAGACAGGACTATGATCAACAAGCCTGCAACCGAGTACAGGTCAATATACTCCCCCTCCAACTTGGATGATACCAGTTTCAACAACCCAATCCCAAAGTCCTCATCAAAGCACTGTTGTTCATGGGTGCATATCACATCGCCATCCCTCTGAGGAGACAGGACCTGAAGACCACTTGGTCAACCATCTTGCTGGTGTCAAATCCTTTTTCTTTCTCCTAATGGATTATACAAACACTTATGTATAGTGTTTATGTTTTACTTAATTTGTTGGGGTTTTTCCACTTTCTCAGTTTTGTTGAGTCCAGGGTTCAATACATACTCCAAGATGGTCTTGAACTCATGACCTTCCTACCTTACCTCTCAATTAGCGAGACTATGTGCATGAGCTACTAGACCTAGGTGGTTTTGGAGACAAGAGTAGCCAAGGCTTTCCTGGAGCTCACTCTGCCCTGCCTTAGCCTTCTGAGTGCTGGTAGTGCAGGAAATCCAGCAAAATAGTAGGTTTCATTTCTTACTGTGTTTTTGTTTGCCTTAAAATAGATTTTCTTTTTTCTCTTTTATTTACTCTTCTCTTGTATATTATATCCCAACTACAGATTTACCCTCCCTTCTCTCCTCCTCCTAGTCCCTCCATCCCCATTTCTCCTCTCTTCCAGATCTGCTTCTCTTCCATTTTTCTTTAAATAAAAGAGCAGGTCTCCCAGGAATACACCCAAACAAGGCATAAAAGGTAATAATAAGACTAGACACATACCTTCAAGACTGGATGAGGCAACCCCAGTAGGAGGAAGGGGGTCCCCAAAGAAGACAAGAGTCAGAGATAATGTTCACTCTCACTGTTAGAAATCCCACAAGAACACCAAGCTACATCACCATAACATACATGCAGAGGACCTAGGTCAGACCTATACAGGATCCCTAAGTGTCAGTTCAGTCTCTTTAAGCCCATATAAGGCCTCCTTAATTGATTCTCTGGACTGTGTTCTTGCCATGTTGTTGACCTCTATGGTTCCTATAAATCTTTCCTCTCCCTCTTCTGCAGGATTCCCTGAGCTCTGCCTAATGTTTGGCTGTGGCTCTCTGCACGTTTTCATAAATTGCTTGATGAAGCCTCTCTGTGATAATTATGCTAGACTCTATCTAGTATAATAGAATATCATTAGGAATCATTCTGTTGACTTTGGGGTTGTTTTGTTTTGGCCAGTCATGTTTGGTTGTATCCTAGGTCTCTGGTAAGGGCTCCTATTCCTGGAGAGAGAGGGTCTCATGCTGGACCAGTCATTGCTTGACCAATCTAACAAGTTCTGCATCATTGTTATCCCAGCATATCTTATATGCAGGACAAATTGTCAATGTTTTGTGGCTGGGTTGGTATCCCAGTCACTCCACTTGAGGCCTTGCCTGGTTACAGAAGATGGCCAGTTCAAGCTTCATATCCCCCATTACTGTGAGTCTTTGCTGGGGTCACTCACATAGATTCCACTGCATTAACTTTCTACCTCACCTCTGAAATGCCCTCTAATTCCAGGTCATCTCTCCCAGTGCTTTCTTTATCCGTTTCCCCCAACCCCCCAATCTATCCTGTTTCTATCCCCACCCACCCCCAGTCCACCCTCAAAATCTATTCTATATTCCCTTCACAGGGAGATCCTTGCATTCTCCTTGTTACTTAGGCTCTCTGAGTCTGTGGGTTTTAACATGATTATCCTTTACTTTACAAATAATGTCCACTTCTAAGAGAGTATATATCATGTTTGTCTTTCTGTGTCTGGGTTACCTCACTCAGGATGATTTTTTTTCTATTTTCATCTATTTGTCTGCAATTTTCATGATGCCTTTGCTTTTAATAGCTGAATAGTATCCCATTGTGTAGATGTACCACATTTTCTTTAACCATTCTTTGGTTGATGGATATCTAGGTTGTTTCCAGTTTCTGGCTATTGTGAATAAAGCTGCTATGAACATAGTTGAGCAAGTGTCCTTGTGGTAGGATGGAGCATCCCTTGAGTGTATGCCTAGGAGTAGTATAGCTGGATCTTGAGTTAGATCAATTACCAATTTTCTAAGACATTCCATATTGATTTTCAATGTTGTTATATAAGTTTGCACTCCTACCAGAATGGAGAGTATTCCTCTTGCTCAACGTCATCACAGGCATGAATCGTTCACTGAGGTTTTGGTCTTAGCCATTCTGACAAATATGAGATGTAATCTCAAAGGAATTTTGGTTTGCATTTCCCTGATGACTAAAGATGTTGAAAATTCCTGTAAGTATTTCTCAGCCATTTTAGATTTCTCTAATCAAAATTCTCTGTTTAGATCTGTACTCCATTTTTAATTGGATTCTGTGGTTTGTTGATGTCTAGTTTCTTGGGTTCTTTGTATATTTTAGATATTAGCCCTCTATCAAGTGTGGAGTTGGTGAAAATCTTTTTCCATTCTGTAGGATGCCATTTTATCCTATTGATGGTATCTGTGGTGGTTTGACTATGTTTGCCCAGAGAGTGGCACCATTTGGAGGTGTGGCCTTGTTAGAGTGGATGTGGCCTTGTTGGAGTAAGTATGGCTTTGTTGAAGGAAGGTGTCACTGTGGGTGTGGACTTTATCCTAGCTACCTGGAAGCCAGTCTTCTCCTAGCTGCCATGCTCCTGCCTTGATGATAATGGACTAAACCTCTAAACGTGTAAGACAGCTCCAATTAAATGTTGTTCTATTTAAGAATTGCCTTGGTCATGGTGTCTGTTCACCCATAAAATGCAAACTAAGACAGTAAGACTTTGCCTTACAGAAGCTTTTTCAGTTTCATGAGGTTCCATTTCTTGTCAAACTTAGGGCCTGCACTACTCATGTTCTGATAAAGAATTTGTCTCTTTTGCCTATATATTCAAGGATTTCCCTCGCCTTCTCTTTTCAGTTTCAGATTATTATCTGGTTTTTTGTTGAAATCTTTGATCCAGTTGGACTTGAGTTTTGTGCAGGGTGATAGACATGGATCTATTTGTATTCTGTGTTAGACCAGCACCATTTATTGAAGATTCCTTCTTTTTTCTATTGTATATTTCTGACTTCTTTATCAAAAAAATCAAGTATTTATAGGTGTGTGGAATTACTTCTGGGTCTTCAATTATATTCTACTGATCAACTTGACTGCTTTTATGCCAATACCACATGATTTTTATTGCTATAGCTTTGTAGTAAATCTTGAAATAAGAGATGGTAATGCCATCAGAAGTTCTTTTGTTGTGTAGGTTTAGTTTAGCTATCCTGGATATGAAGTTGAGTATTGTTCTTTTAATGCCTGTAAAGAACTGTGTTGGAATTTTGATGGGAATTGCATTTAATCTGTTGATTCATTTTGGTAAGATGGCCATTTTTACTGTTATTTATTTCCTGTGTTTTCATGGGTATAGTTAACCTCCTTGGGCTGAAGTTTTCCTTCATTACCTTCTGTTGTACTGGATTTGTAGATAGATATTGTTTAAATTTGACTTTTTCATGGAATATCTTTTTTTCTCCATCTATGATGATTAAAACTTTTGCCAGATGTAGCAGTATATGCTACATCTGTTGTCTCTGTAAGACATTTTTCCAGGTCCTTCTGGCTTTTAGAATCTCCATGAGAAGTTGGGTGTAACTCTAAAAGGTATCCTTTGTAGTTTACTTGGCCTTTTTTTCCTTGAAGTTTTTAATAGTTTTCCTTTGTTCTGTATGTTTAGTGCTTTGATTATTATGTGGTAAAGGGACTTTCTTTTCTGGCCAAATCTATTTGGTGTTCTGTAAGCTTCTTGTACCTTTATAGGCATGTCCTTCTTTAGGTTAGAAATTTGTTCTTCAATAATTTTTCAAAACATATTTTCTGGGCCTCGGAGCTGAAATTTTCCTTTTATTATTCTTAGGTTTGCTCTTTTCATAGTATCCTAGATTTCCTGGATGTTTTATGCCATGATTTCTTAGATTTACATTTTCTTTGACAGATGTATCCATTTCTTTTATAGTATCTTCAGCAGCTGAGATTCTCTCTTCTATCTCTTTGACTCTGTTGTTTGATGCTTATGTTTGTAGTTCCTATTCACTTGCCTAGATTTTCCATTTCCAGAATTCCCTCAGTTTGTGTTTTCTTTATTGCTTCTATTTCCATTTTCAGATATCAAACAGTTTTATTCATTTTCTTTACCTGTTTGTTCTTTTCCTGACCTTCACTGGGGGACTTATTCATTTCCTCCAATTGTTTGTGTTTTCCTGGATTTCTTTAAGGGATTTATTCATATCCCCTATCATCTTCATGAAGTGGTTTTAACATCATTTTCTTGTGCATCAGCTGTGTTAGAATATTCACGGTTTTCTGTAGTAGCATAGCTGGGCTCTAGTGGTACCATATTGCCCTGGCTATTGTTGATTATCTTCTTAGACTGGTGACTGGGTAATTATAGGTCTAGGTCCAATTCCTAAATTTGTCTATTTTGGATAGATGTCTCATTTCTTGGTTTCTGTTTTCTCTTTGACTACTGGCCTTGGTGCCTGGATTTCTGGCAGCCAACTTGAACTCTGGTCCAGCAGGAGTCTGTGTCAAAGTTAGGGATTGGACTTCTCTGGGCTACTTGGCAATTAGTCCAGTATGAAGTCTCTAAGTTTGGGAATGGGATGCGGTCATGAGAAAGAGAGTGGGGGTTGGAAAGAGGGGCACTGAGAGAGTGGAAGAGGCCAAGGATGAGCCCTATCCTATCTGGGGGTCTGGGTCTCTGCCTGAGTTTACCTATGTTGTTTTTTGGTTTGGTTTGTTTGTTTTATTTGTTTTGGGTTTTTTTTTTTTTTTTTTTTTTTGGACTGGCGTGCATGGCCTAAACCTGTTCTTCTTACTGCGTGGCCTGCATCTCAGCAGCAGATATCCATCTATGTAGGTGTGGAGGCATGGCAACAAGGGTGGGCAATGGGCAGGAAGGGGTATAAGGAACTTCAGTCTTTTGGATTCAAACCTAGGCATCAGAGGGGTCTAACATGTACCTGTTGATCTGACTAGTGTGGCCTGCACCTGAGCAGCCTAAGACAGGATTTTTCATTGGGCTTCTGTTAACTCCCTGGAATAAACACTTGATTCGCTTTTTTCTTACTTACTTGCTCATACAGAAATTTAATATTATGAATTTTCCACTGATCACAACTTTCCTCATACCTTATCCCTTTTTATAGATGGCTTACTCAACAACTGTGTCTTCTAAATATTAGTAAATGTATATTACATGTTTGTCATTGACCTGAGAATTTTTCATTAAAGATTTTACAATTTTCATGGGATAGATTACCCTTATTTACTTATATTTCTCTTTATTAATTGCTTGTGTCTGCCAGAAAATGTGGCTCATTCTATTTTTACACTGGAGACTTTAATGAGGCTTTCTGTGTGGCTAGACATCATGGCTAACATTTATTCATCTTTCTTGGGTCCCTAATTAGTTCAGAGAGAACCACAGTTGAAGCTTATTTCTGGCTCATTCAGAAATCTATAACTTTCTATATTTGCTATTTAATCAACATTGTAAATTGTTCTATAGAAGGAAAACCTGAGTAAATTTTAAAATGAGCTAGTATGTGACGTTCACTGCAAGCTCTAACACACTGCTTGGGCATAGCTCTGGATCCAAAACCTGAGCATAAGTGCTATTTGCCACTGCTTCCTATCTTTAAAAAAGATGCTGAAACACCTTCACAAGATCAGACTTAATACAGTTTCCAGAGAACTGTGAGAAGCCATATCTCTAATCCTAATTAGTAAAATAAAGTGATACAATTTAGATGACCCTTAAAGTCCCAACCACCTTCTAAATTCCAGTTAGAACAAATTGTTTAATTATGGTTTTTTGCTTTCAACTCCCTAAACAGCTACATCTAAATTTTAAAAATTTACGCTGTGTAAAAGAAAAGAAATACTATGTCCAAGACCTGGCTCTAGTATCAACCACCTCCACCACCACTCAAATGTTCTGATAATATACGTAACTACTCTGATCTCTACTTACCTCTTTAAAATGGATGTGATACCTCACATCTCACAAACTTTATGTAGGACAATAGCACAGTGTTTCATAAACTGTAACTTGGTGTAAAGCATTAGTTCCTATTATTAAATACTCATGCAGCATTGATACCATGGATGCCTTATGTGTTTCATAGAGTGTTACACTTAATGGAGTTGTTAAACTCTCTGCCTTTCATTAAACAAGCAATCAGAAGCAGATCTAAATAGTGAGAGCATGGGAATAGGCATTTTGCCTGAATTACCTGTGTAATCACTGCTAAATCACTTTGATGAGTTCAGAAGACTAGGAGTTAAGTGTATCTCAATGCTGAGAAAGAATAACCTTGATAGATCTTCTACCCCATTATTTCATAAAATTAAGAGTGAGAGAGAATTGCATTACACCATACACTGAAAAGAAAATGAAACCATAGCTTCACACAAGACTAGCCCATTAGTGTAGGACCAGGCATGCCTAGTGACTGACATGTCAAATGAGTTTCCGTGGAAGGAGCGAATCATTTGTTTTTAAGGAGAAATGTAATAACCCAATTCTCTGAAGCTTTGCTAACTCTAAAGCAAGATAAGGAGCCTGCTTGTAATTCCCAACCCACTGACAGTACTAGATACAAGGACTCTATAATCTGATTTCCCTAGATGCAGGCTGTAGAAAATGGATTCAAATGATTTCTTCCTCTAGCACGGAATGATGCAATGTTTGTCTGAGGAAGCTGTTATACTCTTTTGTAGCTCCTGGGGAAATGATCAGCAAGGATAAGAGCTATAAACTGACCCCTCGACTAATGACGGAGATGCTGAAAGTCATTTTTCATGCAGCTGGGCTCTTAAACCAAAAACAAACCAACTTTTACCAAGAGGTCCAAAGGCAGAGAATAAATCATCTACACATCAGACCCAGCTAAAGAGCTATCTCAGGATAATCTAAGGCTCAACAGCAATTTTCCTTTCTTTTCTTTCCTCTCTCCCTCATTGACTTTCACTGTTCTTTCTTTTGTTCTTTCTTTCTTTCTCTGTGTAATGGTTAATACTGTCAAGTTGAAGAATCTAAAATCCTCTAAGAGACATAACTTTAAGTAACATTATTTCTTGCCCTTGAGTCACAGGTTAAGAAAAGAAGAAAAGAAAAAAGAAGAGAAGAAAGAAGAAGAAGAAAAGAAGAAGAGAGAAGAAAGAATAAGGGAAAGTGATTGAGCATTATTTTTGTCTCTCCCTACTTCTTGACTCCTCTTTGTCTGAAGAGCAAAGAAGAATAGCTAATGAGGCCAAGCTATTTGTTTGTTTGCTTTTTTCCTGGTCCTATACACAAATTATCTACTTAAGTTTCTAGATCTAAAGCTACACATTGTATGCATAAATCAGGCAAGGCAGTACATACTTGTAATCCCAGCACTTAGGAATCTGAGACAAGAGGACTGCCAAGAATTCGAGGCAAGCCTTGGCTAAATACTGCATCCAGAGCTACATAATAAGACTCTGTCGAGCCGGGCAGTGGGGGCGCATGCCTTTAATCCCGGCACTTGGGAGGCAGGGCAGACAGATTTCTAATTCGAGGACAACCTGGTCTACAGAGTGAGTTCCAGGACAGCCAGGGCTACACAGAGAAACTCTGTCTCGAAAAAAAAATAATAAAATAAGTGCGCATCTATAAAAATGGGGATAATATTTTAGTTTCTACCTGCCCATAGTAGTTTGTGTAGTATTCCTCAGAAAGATGACAATTATATTCTAGCCCCTGAAACCTGTGACTATGACTTTATTTTTAAGACAGTAATAATAATCTTTATGGTTATAATTATGTTAAAGATATCAAAGTAAAATCCATACTAGACCAGCTGGGTAGGCTCTAAATTTAGCACATATGCTTACAGCAGACTGAAGTGATCTCTGTCATGTAAAGATATGAGCAGATATTGTATTTGTGGATTTATAGGTCAAGGTGTGCTTAAAGATACCAGAATATTATCAGATCAAGGAGGAATTTTTTCTGGAGGATTTGCAAGGAACCTGGTCCTGTCAAAACCTTGATTTTTAAATTCTGGCTCCAGAATGATGAGCAAATAAATATTGTTTTTAATAAAACTTTATTATTTTCTTGATAGATTTATATAATTTTTTGATCACATCCACCACTCTTCCAAAATCTCCTTATCACTTCTCTGCTTCATTTTCTCTACTTTTTCCTCTCTATCCACCCAACTTTGAGTTTTCTTTTTTTTTTTTTCCTCACACAGATTCCAACTTGTGTTACCTAGCTTCTCTAGGGAGTGGGCCTGTCCTGGAGTGTGGTAGACGACATAGCAAAGATAACATCATTTTAAAAAAAACTGACTCATTTTTATTGTTTTAAGATACGGAATTTATAAGCAATTAGTTATGGGAGCCGTGGAAAACAAGTATGTTACCTGAATAATATTTTTACTAATTTTGAGAGAAGCAGGTCCCTTCTCAAGCCAGCCCAAAACTGCACTGATCCATTGAGCAAGAACGAATACTTAGGACAAAGTACAGAGAGAGAGGACTTCTGAATATTCATCCCTAAATTATCTCCATCAAATCCTCCCTCAGGGCTCAGGAAACCCTGAAGAAGAAGAAAGAATATAGGAGCCAAGGAGAGCTTCCAGCTCAGTCCTAGCTCAATTTTTCTGTCTCGCAATCTAAGACACAATGTCTTAGCAATATGGTCTTACCATCTGGTTTTGGCATGCAGTAATAGTAGCCTTTACGGTGTGTGGAACCTCGGAGGCTTCCATAGCCAAACACTTGTAAGGATGTTATCTAGCCCTGCACTGTGATTCACCTAAACAGGCATGTGATGGCGTACCTGCGTCTACCCACGGAGGGTGCATTCCTTTCTGACAACTGTGAAGATATACCCCACAGATTCATTGAGGTTGTCACCAGAATTCAGTTCCATGTGGTAGTGGGACTGAGATCCTCATTTCTTTGCTGGAATACTGTCATCTTCTGGAAATGTTTGCATTTTTAACTTCTTCCTCATTTCTTCAATTGTTGGTAAGGCCAGCAATAACACATGGAGTCTTCCTTATGCCTTGGGTTTCCCTCACCTCCTCATCGACCACATCTACTTCCATCCTCTTCGGTATCCTGTGCTTTCTTTCCTGTGATAAACAGCTCATGGGATTACATTATGTGCACTCAGTGATGCAAGACATACTCCCTATCCTAAAGTTGCTGAGTAAAAACCTTAATTTGCCAAGTCCCTTCATACCCGTACCCAGATGGGTGTTTGACTTTATGACCGTGAGACAAAAATGGGATATATCCAGTGGTTGGGGTATAGTTTTAGAATTCTCCCAACCACAGGTAATCCATTCTAAGTTTTTTTTTTTTTTTAAGAAGTGTTAGGCAAATGTTATGATTACTCAAAATGTACCTATATTCTAAAATGAAAATAGGACATAGAGTGCATGTATAGAATAAGGATTAAATGAGATAATATAAGGTTTTTAACTCAGCTATTAGTAATAGATATTTGTTGTCTTTGTCTCTTAACAGTAAAATCTTGTCTCCAAGCCTAAGAGAGTATCATTAATACTGTCAGAATCGGTGCTTGCCCATAGTATGTGTCTCAAGTTGGGCAAGTTTTTGGTTGGCCATTCCCTCAGACTCTGGTCTATCCCAGTCCCTGCATTTTTTTTTTTAATCTTTCCCTATGACTTTTATTTGATGCCAGAGACACAGGAGACAATTTATGCTTAATTTTGTATCCATCCATTTCAGGCCAGCATATAGTAAATGCCTTTCATTATCAATGCAAGCTTTGCCTTTCCTCACACTAGTAATTCAGTGCTGCATTGGTATCAGCACATTAGTGCAATGTCAGAAGTGGTCCCTGCATTTCTTATAGACAGGATAAGTATCCAAAGTTTTGTGGGTGAGTTGGTATCCCTATTGCTCTACCAGGGTTCCTGCCTAGCCACAGGGGGCAACCTTCCCAGTCTCCATATCTCCAATGTTGTGAGTCATAGCTAAGGATATCCCCATTGATTCTTGTATGCCTTCCCTATCCCAGGTCTCTTCCTGTAGATCCTCCTACTCTCTTCTTGTAACTTGCAAATTTCTATTCATTCTCATGGCCTTAGGTCATCCCCCTTGTCTCTCCCCACAACTAACCCCCAACCCCTCCTACTATGCCCCTCCCAATCCCCTCCACCATCCACTTCCAGTGGAAGAAGAAGCACCTAGCTTTGCAGAGACTTGAAGTGACAAGGTGGGAAAATATTCAGGGGATCCCCACCTGCTCAAAAGAGAAGGGGAGGGGAGGAATGGGGAAGGATTGTGGGAAGGAGTGATCTGGAGGAGGCAGTGAGTGGGATGTAAAGTAAATAAGTAAAATATAAATTATTAATTTAAAAAAGAGTAAATTTCCTGTCCTCTAGGTAAAAAGACTTTTGTGCCCTTATGGATTTGTGTTGTAGTAATTATTTAAATTGGCCTCTGGCTCAGGCCGACTATCTAAGCTGCAGTAGAGGCCACGTGGTGCTGCAGCTAGAACAGCCGCCAGAAACACCAGCCCTGCCACCCACTAGATGCCAGCATGAGAGATGGCTCTGCCAATCTTCCACACTGTCTCCGCAAGGCAGGGCACAGCCCAGACCATTCCGCATCCATGCGGGCCCAGTAAGAGAATGAGACTCTAATTCTTAAAGATTAATCAAAGCTTATATATTTGGCAATGATCAGTAACAAGATACCCATACAATCAGATACCCAACCTAGGTATACCAACTACCTTTGACTGCTACATACACGTGAACATCCGTCTCCATCGCTCCTACATCTCTGCCGTTCTCCTTTTCTCCAAGCTTCTCCTCTTCCTTTTATCTCTTCCTCTCCTAACTCCTCCCACCTTAGCTCCTCCTACAGATCTGCATCTTTCCCACCTCTTTCTGAACACAGTCTAGTAAGACTATCAGTCAAAATCCTCAGCCTATTCCTGGACATTGTTGAGGGCAATACCTAAGCCCAAGCAACAGAAATCCTTACAGGATCTGAATCTTGAGAGGATAACTCAAGTACTAATTGACTGATACTATTTAACACACCGACAAAGATGACACAAGAAGTGGTATACATGGAAAACAGGGTTAACTCCTGAAAAGTGTTTCAAACCACAGAGCATTACTGAAAGAAATAAAGACAACCTAAAGTAATAGACACTATATTGTTCCTAGATCATGAAACTCACTGTTCATAGCCTGTCAATTTCCCCCACATTTTCTATATAGACACTCAAATATTATAAAAACCCTAACAGATTTTTTATATAAATTGCAAGTTAAACCCAAAGTTCGATAAAGGACCTACAATAGCTTAAACAATGAAAAAAAGTGGAATATTTACATTCCTCAATCTTGAAAACTCAGTCTACACTATTCCAAACCATGTGGTACTTATTAAATATAGATGAAAATATTTTATGGTCTTGTTATATAACACCCAAAATAGGAATTCTACGCTATGAAAATCATAGGTTTCTGCCCGTTAAAAGAGAATATCACACCAATGGGAAAGCTCAGTAAGGCAGTATATGTTGCTAAGAAAAGATTCTTTATTCAAATTGTAGAGTTCCTACAGAGCTGGGGAAGAAGGTCAACAGCAGAATACTCACCTAGCAAGTACCAGGCCCTGAGTTCAATCCTTAGCACTAAAAATAGACAATTAAGACACTCTAGTATGAAGGAGAAGGAGAAGGAAGAGGATGATGCAGTCTGAATAACTTAAAACAAAAGATGTGAAAACAGTTAATGGGTACATTAAAAAATGTTCAACATCACTAGTCTGCAGAAAGATGCAAACCACAAACTGCAGTGAGATATCACCATATGTACAACTGAACAGCTGAATTTAAAAATGATATCCCCAAATATGCACATCCTTTATAAAGGTATTAGATGATTTCCCATAATGTTAAACATTATTACCCTATAACCTAGAAATTTCATTCCTAGATACATACCTACAAAAGAAGTTATAAGGAATGTTCATAGGAATTTATTCATAAATCCAAAACCAGGGAAACGAAGTCTGCATTCATCAACAGGATACATTCATCAATAAGTAGGTTGTGACACAGTCATACAACACAGACAAAAAGCAACATATTGATATTAATATAAAAAAACTCAAGCAGAGAGAGGTGGAAGACTGTATTTTCTATGATTTTATCTGTGCAAGCTCAAGAACAGGAGAAGCTAATCCCCAGTAGTAAAAACCATAAAGTGCTTGCCTCTGGGAAGAGCAGAGGTAATTCCTAAAAACATGCAAGCAAATATTCAGCAATGTTGTAAATATTCTCCATTATGATAAGAACCATGCTTGCCTGGGTGGGTGCAAGGTTTTCTAAATTTATCAGGCTGTAAATTCAAGATGTGTGAACTTAATATAAGCAAATTAACACCCTTCAAAAATATTTATTAGCTGATTGGTAAATCTGGGGGAAAGAATTAATGCCACTTAAACCTGTAATCTCTATCCTTATGCCCCTTTATAGCAAATATTTCTGATCTAAAGTTGCATTGCTCATCATTGATACTATTTTTAGCATTTATTACTCCCACACTTCGTTAATGCCAATTTGGTTTTTTTTCTTTCTAGTGTTTAACAGTCCTCTAGCTAAGTGTCTTCTTCTGTGGTATGCATTACACAGGCGCTGTACTAAATTCCAGCAAGTGGGCATTTCTAACTGGAATTTCATGGTGTAAAAATAAAGGCCTGTTATTGACTCCAAGGACCATGTGAACAAATTAAACACAGCTTAATAGCACAAAGGGGAATGATGGGGACACTTGGAGCTTAATAAGGTGATCCATGGGGTTCATTAGCACAGGCAGAGCTTATCAGAAGAGCCCTCAGAACCTAATTACTGAACCCCCATCAAATAGATGCATTTGATTAATATGACTCCATTCTGAGTTTAAACATCAACATTAATTAGCCCCATAATTGATAGATTTCCCAGCCATGTGAGGAACATTCATCATACTACTCAAGAAAGATCTTTTTTTTTTCCCTGATATTTCAAGATAGGTTCTCCCTAGGTAGTCCAAACTGACCTCAAACTGACATGACACTTCTAGCCTTCCTTTCAGGGATGCTGTGATTATAAGTATGTGCCACCATCTACAACAAGATCTTTCTTAATATGTAAGGCCTTTGAAAAAATGAAAAACTTAGGCCAGTGAGACAGCTCCTTGGGCAAAAGCTCTTGCCATGGAAACCTGACAGCCTGAGTTTAATCCTGGAACAGGTGGCAGAAGGAGAGAATTAACTCCCAAAAACTGTCCTCTGACATGCCCGTCAACACAGCTGATGCACACACACTCATCACACACACACACACACACCACACAACGTGCACACACCCGAGTGCACGCTCAGGAAGAAGGAGGAGGAGGAGGGAAGGGGAGGGAGGGGAAGAGGGACGGGGAGGAAGAGAAGGAGAGGAGGAGGAGGAGAGGAGGAGGAGGAGGAGGAGGAGGAGGAGGAGGAGGAGGAGGGGGAGGAAGAAGAGAAAAAGAAGTAGAGAATGAAAGGAAAGTAAAATAGAAGGAAAATACAGGGGAGGAGAAGGAAGAAAACATCAAGGAGACAGGAGAAAGAGAGAAGAAGAAGAAGAAGCAAAAGAGAGGCAGCTTAAGAATTTAAATTAGATTTTTAGTAGCAGAATTTTCTTTAAAAGTGCAAACTTTTATAAATTTAAACATTTTCTTGTTTTTCTTGCACAAATATTTCCCAAGATGGAGGAAATTATTGCAAAACATCCACAGCTAGACAGCCCAGAAATGGCAGAATTGCATTTTTTCTTTTCCTCACTAGGAAGCAACATCTTTACTCGTAGTTAGGTTCAGCCTTAACTGCTTATAAACTCAGCCTCCTAATGTCTCACAATAGGACCATACCACCACTACAGTATAACTTCCAAATAGTTAGACACATAACGCTCATACAAATATAAAATAAATATGTGTTAAATAGTTCATCCGGTTCATCCATTGATGAGCCTGTGAGTGTGATGGCTGAGTCAAAGGAACACATGAGTCAAAGTCCCATGACAAACAAACATGAGACCACTAAACTAAATCTGCCCAAAGATACCAAACTGCTGATTTTGCTATAAATTATATTTGATGTTATCTTTAGTACCTCAGAGAAATCAACTGTACCCCCACAGGACAAAATTTAGTTACACCCGTAAAAAAGAGTTATGTGCCTCTCAGACAAGAATCAATTGTGATGGTGACAGGTTTTGCAAGTTAAGATGTATTCCCATGGAACTATAAAGTGGCCTCATCTAGGAGATGCAGCATGAACTACTGCCAATTAGTCAAATCTAACTCACTGTCAGTTTTTGTTTAGTCCATAAAGTACTGATAACTTTTACATTTAAAAAAAAAAAAGATGTAAAAGAAGCACAGAAGAAGAAAATTCAGTGGATATTATGTACACATGTATGCAAGTATATATGCATATATGCATACATACCACACACATACACAGAGGAGATATATATACATTTCCTGCCAAGTCTAAAGCATTCCCATCTGCTACCTTATTAAAACAGCCTTCCCACCCATGCCCAGTCCACAGACAACCTGAATCTCTGTAAACCTAGATCATCCACAAAGAATCTGCCCCACAACATTTGCACTACAGTGTAATAAAACAATGATCTCTTCCGCCTTTTCAAATTTGAGGTAACTGTTCATCACACAGTCTTCCAGGCTTTCTGCCAGAACTGTTCTGAAGGGTGACTTAGCTAACAATGCAGCCCGTAAACTCTAGAGTGCCCCATGGTACAGGGGAGTAGTCTGCCGTAAGTGCAAAGCCAAAGGAGTCCAGAGTGAACTTCCTCAGGGTCTGAAAGGTTTGCAAGGGCATCTGCTAGTGGTTGACACTTGATTCTCAGAACCCTGAAGTAAGGGAAAGTCACCTCCAGGAGCTGTACTCTGTCTTCACTCTTGTGGGGCGTTATGAGAGAATATGCATTTTTGTTTTTACAGATTAGTTCACAATCATTATATAAGTTGGACACTTTACAGAGTTTTGGTCTTTTTTTCTTTCTTTTTTTAAGCCACATACATGCTTTCAAAATGACACTCCTACCTTTTCCATAGCCCGACTACAGTGCCATCATTTTGTCTTACAATGCTGATTGTTTCTCTGAAGATCAAGATTTCCTGGAGCTATTAGTATGTTTTCTAGGAAATTAATGTGATTAATAAATGTACTCAGCCTTTTCTGCTTGCCTCCTGCAAGATAAAACTCCATCTAGTAATATGTGAGAAGCCCACTCCCACTTTAGAAAATACACCAATGTTTCCCCACGAGTTTACTGTCTTAGTATCTACTGATATCTCACTGACTATGAAATGGTCTGCCACACCATTTTAGCAGATGAGAAAATAAGAACATTTATCTATGTCCCTTAAAGCTGAAAGCCCATTTAGAAAGTATAATACACACACATGCATGCGCATGTGCACACACACATTCACAGGCACATGCACCCACACACACCACACACATAACACACACGTGCACACAATGTGAATCAATGAATTGTGAAGTCCAAACTGTGGTGAAATTGATAGGGGAAGCATTTGTATAATTTTTTTTTACAAATATCTTTTGCAAACATTAATTACTACCATTAAAAAACAATATATTTTATATAAAGTATGGTTTTGTGTAGATTGAGAGATGTCTCCTGTGGGTGGTTAGAAAGGATGAGAGACGCCAGGTGTGGTAGAGTGTGTCTTTGATCCAGCACTCGGGGCAGGGGGGTAGAGGCAGGTGGATCTCTGTGAATTCTAAGCCAGCCTGATCTGCAGAGTGAGTTCTAGGATAGTCAAGGCTAGTAAGAGACCTGACTAAGAGAGAGAAAGAGAGAGAGAGAGAAGAGAGAGTAGGAGAGAGAGGGAGGAGAGGAGAGGAGAGAGTATTTAAGAAGAGGCACATTTCCTAAGTCTGTCTGGGACTTCCAAAAATGACTCCACCTTGATGTCTGTAGCTCTGATAGGAGGTATTCATTGAAGGCACAAAGGCAGAAACCAACCATCCAAAGGGCACAGGAATGAAGCTAAAGCCAGGAATCTAGCCAGTAAATATTACTGCCCAGTCTGGACCCTGCCATACAAAGTCAGTAAGATCCATCATCCTCTCAAGGAGCCTCAAATATATCTAAGTGCTTCATAGATAAAATGGAACCACAGCACAAGAAATTCGGCCTAGCATAGAAGTGTAATCATCGCTGACTGCTGTTTTAAGCTTGCATATTAAATAATGCAAAACTTATTAGGTATTGTCCAGGAATCTAGGCAGTCAGCCAAGATGGTCCTGGTCAGATCCAGGATTTTCCTGATATAAAAGTGTCCAGGAGGCTGGAAAGACTCAACAATTGAATCTCTAGTTCTCCTGCAGATTAACCTGGGTGTTTTCATTGAGATAACATATGTATCTCAGAAGGTTGGTTTTTGTTTTTCTTTTGATAAGATAACATAATTTTCTGGAGAAAGTAATATTTGCAAATGATTTTAAGACCAGTGGAAATACATCCATTTGTGCTTTGGGTATGTTTTACAATGTGTAAGCTACTATGGCTGCCAAAATTTCTTGATAGTGGCTTTGATTTTGAACTCCAGGGAAGTCAAAAAAAAAAAAAACCATGAAAAGCAATGAATTTAAAGAATTAACTCACACTAACTATAATTCTACTTCAAAGGAATTCTATCAAGACTGAAAATACTTGGTGTGTCACTATGTGATGGCTCAGAAGAGGTAGAAACCATCACTGTAGTTTCTTTCTTTTTTTTTTAAATACAAGAGCACAAATCTACTTTTATTTATTTATTCTCCATCAGTTTAAATCCCGGATGGGTACAACATCACACGATTCTGTGTCCAATGGCCTTTGCAGGAAGGTTGCTTCGGAATTTGGTCATGAACCATGCCACTGTTTCCATGGGCCCAAGTTACCTTCCCCCAGATCACTCTGGTTTTGTTTGGTTTGCCTCCAGGAGTCACTGTATTGTTTTTTGATTTGTACACATAAGTACATCTCTTGCCTAAGTAGAACTCAGTTTCATCTCGGGTATAAATGCCTTCAATTTTAAGAAGAGCCGTGTGTTCTCTTTGGTTCCAGAGACCTCACTTATAGCCAGCAAAAGTGGCCTTGCACCACAGCCTTCCAGACATACTTGCTTTTAGAAGTCCTGTTCCCAGCAGGCCTCCACAGGCTCCAAGATGGCCTCACTGTAGTTTCTAAGCCTTCCTTTTATATAATACATACTAAACCTTGTTGACAAAAGAAAGTTGTGTGAGAATGGAGAGACAAGGAGGAGGCAGAATCAGCCCCTTCTTAAAATGGGAGAGACTCAAGGTCACGAGGCCCAGATTGTAAGAGCAAGAGAAGAGAAACAGATATGCCTACAACCTACTAGAGGCAATACAGAAAACCAAGACTCTATGGACAGAATCTTAAAATAAAAACAAGCCAAAGACAGGATGGATATTTGAGAAGCTTTACTACCTCACAGTCCCAAGAGAACCTTTTTCTAAATACTATCTAAACCACAAAGACCTCTGTCATTCAAAGCCATAATATAGTCATAATCAATAAAACTGTATTGAGCCTTCTCAATATATCATGTTCTCTTAAGCATGTCACATGCACTATCTCATTTCTCCATCTCACAAAACTAAGTCATGTATAATTATCCCAAGGGTAGATAAAAAAAAAAAACTAAGAACGAGAGAGGTTTAGCAACTTGTTCAAGATGGCAGAGCCAGAAGTCAAGCCCTCCTGTGATCTTTTCAGCCACACTAGAGAAATCAGTTATGCCCCCTTCATCTTGTATTCTTTCTGAAGCTAGGTCATGGGATGGCTTTCAAATAGAGATCATTTGGGCTAAATGTAGACAACCAAGAATTAAAATTTCAGTAAGTGAACCACCAGGAGTAAATTACAGCACAGGTCAGCCATGAAATTGCAGCAATGTATTTTTAGGCCCACTGTATACTCAGACAGGCCCTATTTGTTCTCCTTTTCTGGCAATATCAGATTTTGAAATTGCTTCCTTGGTTCAAAAAGTGCCGGAGCCATTTGTGTTATGTCAGTTACAAAACAAATTCAAGAAATCCCAAGGAATCTAATAATCATGTGTCAACCCCAGAGGAGGGCTACATTTTTCATCCTATGAATAATGCATTTTTAATGAGACCATTTCACTTCTCAAATTTGAAAATGGTAGCCTGTATGTTCCCTCCTATCTCACTCTTGTGCTTCGTGTGGTCACTTGACCGCCTTTGCTAGCAACTTCAGGATGCACAGATGAGAGACATCAAGCAGACAGGCATGAGCATTCAGGGTCAGCCGGTACTCATTCGCCATCCGACAAAGCTTTCCATCTTCACAGAGAGCTGGAGTTCTCACTTACTGCAGCTCATTTGCTTGCCCTGCTGGAATATACAATTTCCCATTTGTTCCAGGTGCTGGCTTCCGTCGATGTCTAGCATGGGGTAAAGCGTTCAAACAATAAAAGCCAGTCTTGCCTCAGTAATCTTGTCAGAATTCTTCAGCAGAACTTCTAACGTGGCCCACTCTTCAAAGTGACATAACATAACAAGCAATGAGCCATTGAGCAATTCAGCTAGAAATTCAAGCTTGGGAAGTTTATCTTTAAGCATTGCTATACGTGGGTTTTTTAATGTAAGGATAGAAGAAAATAGCTTTCATTGTGTCTACGCTGGAGTGGCAAGAGGTTTCAACAGACATCAAAATGCAAGTCTGTGATTCTAGCTAACATCTTTCTGGAGTATTACATGGGAAGAAAGAAGAAAGAAGAAGAAGAAAGAGAGAAGAGAGAAGAAGAGAAAGAGAGAGAAGAAAAGAGGAGGAGAGGAGGAGGAGAGGAGAGAGGGAGGGAGGGAGGGAGGGAGGGAGGGAGGGAGGGAGGGAGGGAGGGAGGGAGGGAGAGGAGGGAGGGAGGGAGGGAGAGAGAAAAAGAAAAAATCCTTTGGCTACTTAGGAGCATGATGGGAAATACACAGCAATCAATTAGCAATGTCTGCTCTAACAACATGGATAGCAGCCTGTGTGCCATCATGCCTTCATTCTTCCAACAGTCATAAGTTGTCCAGCACATTTTACAATTCATATGAAAAATTTCTAAAGTGTCTTTTGGTAACTGATAAAACCAAAGGTAACTGGGTACCAGCATTTTCCCAAGATGGATCACTGTTCAGAAGGATTGAGAGTTCTTTGCAAACAGCCTAAGGAACCTCTACCATGCTTACATATTTATTGTTCCAACCTCGAGTCCATTAAATTACCTTCAATGGATTTCTCTCTAAAAATAAATAGTTGTTCTTGCCCATTCTTGCTGAGAGTACAGGAATTGACTGCTATAAAATGACCACATGCCATGTCTTTCCACCACCCCAGAATCAAATAAGTGGCTTTTTACCAAGCACATGGTCAACAGAACTGATGAACTTGCTCAATAAAACCAACACAGCCCTGCAGCATGAATCCGAGGACCGCATCTGATCATTAGGTAGAAATTACTGCCTTTCTTGTCTGGTTCCTCATTAAAGCTAAAAAATAATAGCTATCCTGCTCGTTAGCATTCATTCTGCTGTCTCCCCTTATCACCCTGAAGTGCTTCGGTAAGGAAAACAACATTATAGATGCTGTCAGCAGAGACCCAGGAACAAGTGGTGTTTTGTTCATTAAAGAAAAAGGAAAAGAGATGCTCACCGCTATTGGACCAAATAGCTCTTGTCTTCTCTGTTGAACTTTGCAGACAGGAAAGAAAAAAGTTGGTCAGACCTCCCCACCTTCCTTTTCTTTTCCTTTTCTTGTGATGTTGCTTCCTTTTTACATCTCTCAACCTCCCTTTCTTTTGTTGACTTTACGCTTTGCGTTCTTTCTTCTTTTGTACCTCCGCTTTTACTTTTTCACGGTGGTTCTCTCCCTCGTCCTCTTTGCCTCTCTGTCTTCCTTTGTCTTTCTATGCTCCAGCTAACTATTGCTAAGTAGATGGTTTGGATGAGGTGCTCTCCAACACTCTCTAGAGCCTGTGGGCACCTGGGCAGCAGTTGGTGCTGCTTGGGAGGCTTAAGCAATGTGACCTGTTGGACGAAGGAAGTCCCTGGAGGCGGACTTCGGGAGTTTAAGGGTTATTTCAACTTTGTATTCTCTACTTTGTGCTTGTAGATGTGAGCACTCAGCTTCCTGCTTCTGGTGCCATGCCTTTGGCTGGCCATCATGGACTCTTACCCTCGGCAACCACAAGCTCAAATAAACTCTTTCTTGTGCAGATCGCCTTGTTCATAGTGTTTTATCACAGCAATAGAAAAGTAATTGATATACTACTCACTAAGACTCTAGTTTCAACACAGTGTATATCAGGAGTTCCTCATCACACCTGGAGTGCAGAGCAGACGCCAGATCTTTTCCAAATAAAGAGTTCTGTGGTTAGAAGAGAGTAGAGGGAAGGAGAGTAGATGTGGGACTGCGTAAGGGTATCCCGGTTCTTGGCTGGGCATGGGCCTAGAACCCGAGACTCCAAGGGAGAAACGGCAGGAGTTCGGCTACGTCCCCAGAACTCAGGATCCTGAAAAGCAGTCCAGTCTCCATGGACCTACATTGTTCAGTCACGTAGGCCATTACAGCCCCTCCCAAAGTGCACAGGAGAGGGTGTAACTACGGCCTCAGGCCCTAGAGATTTACATACTAATGAAGGTCAGAGGGCAGAGCCAATTAACCATTCCTCCCCCAGAACCTCCCCCTTCCTCCCTCCCTACTTAACTCAGGCCTGCCCTGAGTTTGGGGGGGTACATCCAGATCCATCTACCATCCGCCATGACAATAAACCCTTTTGGAACCAAGGACTTCCTCGTATCATTGGGGCCTGCCGGGCCTGCCGCCGCCAAAGCCTCCAGCCACTGGAACCCGGGACCTTCCTCCGGTATGTGACACAGGGGCTGCCTGGAAGCCTCCAGGCAGCGTCCACCATGCAGGGCCCCTGGGCCGCTGCCACCTGGGCCCGGGGCCTGCTGCCTGCTGCCACGTGGGCCCGGGACTCCACCTGCGCGCCGCCATTTTCTCCCACAAGTAGACACTGGTTATCTAGCTTTATTTCTGACTGTGCTGATATCACAGATACATGATAAAAGAAAACCTGTTTTCCATAGCCCTACAGTTCCACTCAGAATAATATATAAACTATGGCACAAGGAGTATTTAGACACAGTGATTTGTCTATAATCCCTGCACTCAAAAGGCTGAGGCAGAGAGACTGAGATAAGTTTTCAGGCCATCCTAAGCTATGAATTATACCATGTCACAAAAAAGGAGAAGTAGAATTTAGTAAATGAAACAACTTTAATCCATATACTAGTTCATTTTCAATAGGATTTTCATAATTCACTAGCCTTGGCCTATTTGAGCCAAATTCTCAGCTTAGGCTGTTTGCCTCAAAAAACAACCCAGTTTATTATGATTTAAGTGGGCTCATTCTTAAATAGGTCTTAAAATCCATTTATTATGATCAGTTCTAATATCAACTTGTCACAAATTAGAGTCGCCCCAGTAGAAAGCCTTCATAGAAGAACTGTTCCAAGTGCCTTAATTAATGTAGAAGGATTCACCTCAAAAGTGGATAACACCTTTTGGTAGCAGCCTATTTGAAAAGGGGCCTGGCCAAAAAAAAAAATTTTTGCCTTTTCACTTGCTTAAACAAGTACCACCGTTGGGGTACTCTTGCCACCAAGTTGATTTACCCAACTACTGCTAAGTTTCCAGACTTCTATGACTGACTAAGAACCAGCGGCTCTCCAGAAAACTCCCACATTTGCAGTACCAGACTGGGACTGTTGAGGCACCTGGCCCCGTGAACAGGATAGTTGGTCTGTCCAGTATGAAATAGCTACTGCATTACGATTCCAACTCTGAGGCACCAGCCTCAAGGGCCAAGCAAATGACAGGTCCTCAGCCTCTGGAGTGTGAGACATGCTCTTGATACTTTAATCTAGGTTGGTTTAATAATTTTTTATACATTTTTAATTTTACTCTTAGTTCTCTAGAGCAGTGGTTCTCAACCTTCCTAATGCTGTGACCCATTAATACAGCTCCTCATGTTGTGGTGACCCCCAAACATAACATTATTTCATTGCTACTTCGTAACTGTAATGTTGCCACTGCTATGAATTATAATATTATATTAATATTATATATGTGTGTGTGTGTGTGTGTGTGTGTACGTACGTATGTATGTATAGTACAGGATATATGATATGTGGCAACCCCAAGGGGTTGTTACCTGCACATTTGGAATCACTGTTGTACAAATTATTAATACACCGTTTTAATCAACCTTGAATTTCAATCAGTAGTTAGTCAAGGCTGAGGGCTCCAAGGTAAAATTTTGAAGTCCTACAAAATATATAAGTCCCTCTTTCAGACAGATTCTTTTCTTGTTTTCTTGTTGATTTCTTGGGCTCAGTAAACCACATTCAACTCCTTGAAAAAGAGATTTAGATAAAATTCTGATCCATGCTAAGCTTAAAAATTAAGAGAGAGAGAGAGAGAGAGCACTTTTATCAGTGATCATCTTTTTTACTAAATGACAAGATTTTTTACCTAAATAATTCCTTTTAATGTTCACAACAGTCTCCTGAAGTAGAATCTTGTTTACATTTAGCAAACTTAATAGAAAAGCCTAGATATATGAATTTACCTGGCCAACCTCAGACAACCAATAAACAGTAGAGAAATAGTCCTGACAAGGCAGCCAGCCCCAAGCCCTCATTCCTAATCACAATATGGTCTCCCTTTAAACTTCTGCAAAGTGTCTGAATATGGCTACATGGAGCCACAAATGTCAGGAAATACATAATATTTGTCTTTCTAAAATTGGCTTGATTCATTCGGTATGATTATCTTCCAGTTGCATCCATTTTTCTATAAATTGTAGAATTTTCATTCCACTGTATACATGAACTTCATTCTCCCTATCCTCCTCTGCTGTTTGACACCCAGGATGTCCATGACTTGATTACTGGGAATAATTCTACGATATGCACTGATAAGCTGTGATAAGCTGAACCAAAGTACTTCTATGGAAATAATTTTCTCATGGTTGGCCCGACTGGATCACTCTCCACAAGTACCTGCTCAGCATAGGCCATCCGTTACCTTCCATATCCCCATGATCATACACAAGACAAGAGCAACAGAAAGAGGAGGGATTTCTTTAGGGTTATAGTTTCAGAGAGTTCAGCTCATTGTGACAGGAAAGACTCAGCAGAGCCACCCAGGTCACACCATGACAGGTCAACAAACAGAAGGCATGACAGGAAGTTGGCCAACCTCAAGAACCCACCCCCAGGGACCTACTTTCCTCTATATAGGTATACCATCCTAAGATCTCCATGATCTCCCAAAATAGTGCCACCAGCTGGGGACCGAGCACTCATTAAGTCTGTGAGAGACACTTCATATTCTGTCTACAACACATACATTTGTGCCCAAATTCTACCTCATTTTTTACTACACCCTCTGTTTCCCCATCTAGACTACAAATGCCTCCAGGATCAAAATATTTCCTTCTACTTCATGCCCAGAAAATAGTCTCACACCAGGCCCTGCCAATCGAAGCCTCCATGAGAACCTGCTAATTATAAATGGCCAGCATCTATTTCTGTCTGCTAACATGGCACCTCCAGAAAGGGGACCAGAAATCATCATTTTAACCCATTTCATTATGTTCTTCTCAGGAACATTTTAAGTGTATGAATAACTACAATATCTCAAACAGGCTTAAGCAATTCTCTTAAAATGGTAATGAAACTGATGCCTTTGTTGCAGGACACAGAGAAATCAAACTGTAACCAGGTTTAGACACTTCATCCCAGCTACCTAGCACTCATATTGCCAGATGTTATTCATGTTTCAGGGGAAAATTGTCTTACCCAGCTTGTACCTTGTATGCAATAATGCCAGTCACCCAGCTAAGATGAGCTCACCATTGTAATAATGGCAAAGTGTGTTAGGGGGTAAACCATCTGATTTCTGACACCTATTACTTTCCACATCTATTACTCTTAAACCCAATCAAAACCTATGTCAAAACCTGGTTGAAAACCCTTAGTGCTGGAGCTTTTGATGTTTTCTTCTAATAGAACATGACATACTGGTCAAACTGCCTTTGTAATAACTAAATTTACAGCCATAGATTATTGCTGCTCTCACCTTTGGTCAGAGAAGCTTCCTTTTGCTTTGATCAGAAGTGACTTCATAAATGGTCTAAACACTGAGAATGAATGACTGTTGAATGCCCAGCCATAAAAGTGACATTTTCATCATCACCTCCAAGGTTCAGAGATCAACTAGGAAGAAGGGCCTGAAAGAAAGAGCTGGTGGAGGGAGGGAGAGCGGTGTGGAATGCTGGTTTCCAGGCACAGCATAGCTCCTGCACACTTGAACTTGCTCAGCTATGCTCACCTGTACAATATCACTATAAGACTGGACCTACCAACTCCATGTCATGGGAGCAGGAGTGGCTGATAGGATTCCATTCCTGCCTGATGATTTATATACAGTAAAGACAGAAAGGAAAGAGAGACGCTTTTTTTTTTCTTTAATGGATGTATTCACCATATACTTCTGGAAACAACCCTAAAGAAATTCATCAAGTCTTACACATACACAAATAGATATGCACATATAATTAAGACTAGGAAAAAGAAGAGAATGATCTCAAGTGGGAAGGAAATGAGAGGGAAATGGGGTGAACATGGTTAAAAAGCTATGTATACATATGTCAAAATGCCATAATGAAACTTATTATTATAAATAATTAATATCTACTTTTAAAAACAGAGGTAACGAATCTGAGAAGGACTGGGGCATGGAGGAGTTGGAGGGGAAGGGAGCAGCAGTGATGTTGATATAGTTGATTCATGTATGAAATCCTACAAGAATTAATCTTAAATTAAGAATAAAATAAGAAAAATGGCATCTAAAAATCTTTAAATTGAAAAAAAAATGGTGATGAAGTCTAATTACAGATATTTTTTCTTGTTCACCCTGCCTGTCACCTCCTACTTCCTATGGGTTCTGTTAAAACCACAGGTCTGGGTGGCCCCGTTTTGACCTCACATGGCTAAGATCCAGGACTGGTCTGGACCTCTAAAGTTAAGAGGCAGAACCTGGAACAGAGATGGTATAATTTTCCAGTAGAGGTAGAAAGACAAATCCATTAAAATATCCCAGGGGGATTTAAATTGTGCTGAGGGCTATAATGCAAATGTATGCAAAGTTCTCCCTAAATCCTGCAAGGAATTTGATAAAGCTTCCCTAAGGATGTTAAATAGATTGATTGAATGATGAGCTGACCTCATTCAATAAGGAATAAGACTGGGAAAGCTAAGCATGCATGAGAGCAATAGTAGAACCCATAAAATACCTGTTGTTGTTGTTGTTGTTGTTGTTTGTAAAGAACTCTATATTACTATCAGCAGCTAATGAGCTTCCAATTATATGAATTATACATTCTCACCAGGCGCTGCCGAAAGGTATTCAGGGATAGATGCAACAAGAGGAATTCAGTGGGACATGTGTGCTAACGGTAAATGATCTCCAAAGCACATTTTTTTAAAGAACAAGATGCAGGACCACATGATGTGTATGATTCCATTTGTGCTTTTAAAAAAGACACAACATCTAAAAAGTCTTTCATTTCTTTCTTTATCTCATCCCTCACCTGAGATGGCCCAGCAGTTAAGAACATTGGCTACTCTCCACAGAACCCAAGTTCAGTCCCAGAACCCACATGGCAACTCACCATCAACTTTCACTCCAGCCCTAGGGAATCTGAGGCCCTCTTCTGGCCTCCAGAGCATGCTGCACATATATATATGCACGTAAAATGCCATGCACATAAAATAAAACAAATTTTTTTAAAAGCATGTAAGAACTGGTGGATAGGACAGAATGCTGTAAAATGCTCTCTTCTGAACATGATAGGCTGTGAACACAAAGAGCTGTGGTTACCTGCACATGACCTGCAAAAGAAGGGGCCCGATCAACAATTCATCATGGAAGGGCAAAGGGGACATGTTGCCCCACCATCCCTGGGGACCAATGACAGTTAATGGTGACAGGGGTAGAAGTGTCACTTTCTTCAGTGAAAGAGCCACTGATAAGTTCTCCATGTCCCAGTAAATAAGCTCCCAACCATTCTCATGAAAGCCACTCTAATTAACCTCAGTGGATCACACACAAGAGGAAACATACAAGTAGGAGGGGGACTTGTTGCAAAGAAGGGGTTCAGTGGGAGAATGAGGGAAGACAGGAGGTGGCAAGGAGCAAAAATGGCTAAATCAATATGCTGCAGGAGACTGTCAAGATTAAGAAATGAGAATCCATGAATGTGTGCATGCATACACACTCATATGGAGATGAATAAAGGGAAGGAAATGGTAAACATACACTTGTCCAAAGGCAAGAACAACTTGAAGAAATGTACATAAAATATGCTTGAAGGGTGCCTGGAGAGAGGCAAGAAAAGTACATTTTGCTACTTGCCATTTATACTGACAGATTAATATGCATACATTAATCATTTCAGAAAATTGGTTAATATTTTAAACATGTTGATGCACAACTGAATAAAAGGGAAATTAATCTAAACGTCATTGCAAGTTGGGTGGTGGTACACGCCTTTAATCCCAGGACTCTGGAGTGATAGGCAGGTGGATATCTGTGAGTTTGAAGCCAGCCTGATCTACAGTACTAGTTCTACACAGGCTACACAAAGAAACCTATCTCAGTAGGGGGTGGGGGACAAAAACTATGTCATTACAAAGAATCAGTTCCCTCCTCAGATGGAAAGTGGTTATCTCTAGAGTGTTCAAATGAAAGCCAATTGACTCCCAGGCCAGATTATGTAGACACATAAAGAGATGGGTTTGTAGTACTGATATTAGTAGCATTAGATGACTTTCTGAGTGTTCAAGACCAAAGGTTCAGACTCTATCCACAAAATGAAGGAATTGCCATAGGACCTTCTGAGTTGTCAATCAAAAGGCTCTCAGAGGCTATGCAAGTACCAGTGAGCAGAACTTGTATCAAGCTCACTAGAACAAGTAACCAAACCCACAATCTTATTAAAATCTCTCCATCCATTTTGAAAGTTCACAAATACACAATAAGTTCACATACGTACAAGAATTACCAATCTTTTGGCACTTTAGCAAAAGACTAAAAGGAGAGAAGATATGTTCTCTCTCAGTTTCAGGCCATAATCACCAGCTTCACTGTTTCTGGGTAAATAATATGGTAGGGCGCAAATGGTTAGAGCAGGTCAGCTCACCTTTGGCAGACAGGGCACAGAGAGACAGAGGAGCAAAGCCTCAGGAGAAGCCCTCCAGAGACCTCCCTCCTCCAACCATGCCTACCTGCAGACTGGCCAGCTCTGACTACATCAGTGGAATGACCCACCCATAAGGTTAAAGCCTTCATGATCCAGTCTTCCTGATTCTCTTATGTTGAGGACCAAGCTTTCAAAACATGAACCTATGGGGGATGTTTCAAATCCAAACCATAGTAGAAATTAAAATTTTATTAATAAATACACCAAAAGTCAAAAGTATTATTTTTCAACAGAGGTAGCCAGAATTTATGGAAAATGTTTTTCTTTCAGAGGACTCCTTTTCCTGTTAAAATTAGGTTATACTTTATTGTCTTCCTTTAGCCCAAGGAGCAACAGTCTTCCCCTCCTTCCAACTCTTGCAAGGTAGTGTTGCCTTCATATTATGATCTAGTACCTTCCTTAAGAAATTTCCTTTGTGGTCACAATGTCAGAAAACCCACTGGTGAGTGTAATATGTGGCATCACAATTGCCACCAGGAGGACAAATAAAGACAGGAGCATTAATCAAATTTGGAAATAATTTAAAAAAAAAACACTGAGCTCCAAATAGATCAGTGCATGAATGATTAGCAGCCCACAGTATCAGATATTAGAATGTGCAAACAGGAAATCCTTGTGCCTAAGCTATGCACTGACTAGACTGAAGTGCCAACTTCCAAGCTTGAGAACACATGAGACCTTCATAGGGGTGCCAATGTCACTGGCTTATTCCTATTTGCATTTTTCTATCTATCATGAACAGGAATTTTTCAAAGAACTATAAATGAATCAATATGGTATAGTCCCTAGGATGGCACTAGTGAGTACTGAGGACAGAAGGAGTGTTTCTGGCTAACAAGATGTTTACTAAGCACCTACTGTATGTAAAAGTTACTTTTGAGAAACCAGAGTTGGATTATTTCATCAAAGACAGGAATTGTCTTTTGTTCTCCCTCCTTCTTGGCTTCTCATACATTTCTTCCCTGAGTAATGTTTGCCCCCAAGTATTCAACTCATCCTTCCAGGCATATGGTGTCCTCCACACCATGCCTGATCTTTTTATATCTTTCCCTTTGACATTCTTCTAGTGTTCTGTGAACACTGTGTCATCACCATCATTGCATAACAGTTATGGCATTCTCCTCACTTCCCTCCCAGAAGGAAGGATCTTGTGTACTTGCTCAGCACCTCTCTCCCATTAATGTCTAATATTTGCAAATAAGGAAATAAAAGATAGTATGTGATGTCACACTGGATTTATCAGGTTCCTCCCAAAATAAGACTATCCTGCATTAGTTCTGAATGCATAATGCACGTACAATAATGCAAAACTGTATCCTCAAGTGAACTTTTAAGGATATTCTTTATCTATCATCTTATGCCTGAGCATTACTGGGTGTGTATGTGATTAAAATTAGATGCATTATGGGAAGACATATTCCCAAGGAAGGACCAAAGACCCTTGTAATCACAATCCAAGCATTTTAATCAAAATTGAGAGCAAACTAAACTATGTCCCTTAGTATGCAGCTCCTCCTTCTCTTGAACTCCATAAAAGGAAGACCCAACATTAATCAGGGCCCCTTAGTACCTTCACTCATGTGGCCCTCTGTTACCCTTGACAGTGTATTCCTTTCTGACTCTACTTTGAACAAAGTTTCTTTGATAGTTTGCAAATCTGTGAGTGTTTATTTCAATGCTTGAAATAAGACACCAATGACCCAGAAACACCTAGTTCAAACAGTGACCTTTTACTACTCGTAATATGCCCTGGCTGACAGGATTCATCAAAGTGTAAGTCACTACCATCTGAACATGAGAACACAACACTATCTAGGTTTCTTTTTGAAAAAGAAAAGTAAATCCTGGAACTTATTGTTTACACTTCCCTTTCCCTCACATAAAGGTTCAAATGTTTAAAATAGCCATACAAATAGACCAGTGTACCTCATCCAGACCTTCTACCTCCAAAGCCTCCTGAAAAGGTAACTTTTATTCGCCAGATATAATAGTCATCTCTGAGGCTTACTGCTGATAAAGCTCACCCTTTCTTGTTCTTTCTGAACTCTGGCTGGCTGGTTCAACTCAGCTGTTCTGGCTGAAACTCCTCTCCAAACTGATTCAATATGGCTTCTTTCAGCTACTCACTGAATTGCTCTACTTGGCCTCAGACTAACTCTGGCAATTTGTTCTAATCTTATGGCTCCTTCTTATTCCCGTGACACTGACTGTCTCTTCTGACCTACACTGAACTGCATGAACTTAGGAAAAACTCAACTCCCCTGCACTGCATTTACTGCATTGACTCTCAACTGACTTACTCCCAACTGAGTGAGCTCACTCTCTCCATGTGCTGTTCTCCTGAGAGTTGGGTATACTCTATCTCTGACTCATTCTGTCAAATCTTTCTCTGATTCATCACTTTGTCTTCCCCTCAATTAGATATCACTTTCAAATATGGGTGCTTCCTTCTACAAACTAATTTTACCTTAAAGGTGTGTACTAAAGGCATGTATGTATTCCAGCCAGATCATACTGTAATCCAGGACATGTCTGCATTCTAGCTGGATCACATAGACCTAGAAGATCTTTGGATGTGATCTCTTGCTAGAGCAGCCATGTTGCTTGATTTAAATTCCTCTACAGCCTCTAGTTCATATATAAAGAAAAAATTCTCTAGTACAATTGTACCCTCCATAATTCATATAATAAAGCTCTAACCTCATGTCTTAGTTGGGGTCTCTATTCCTACAATGAAAACACCATGACTAATGCAAGTTGGAGAGAAAAGAGTATATCTGGCTTACACTTCCATATTACAGTCCATTATTAGTGGAAGTCAGAACAGAAACTCAAGCAGAGATGGAACATAGCAGCAGGATCTGAAGCAAAAGCCATAGTGGGGTATTAGTTACTGACTTGACCTTCATAGCTTTTTTTTCAGCCTGCTTTCTTATAGAACCCAGGACCATTGAAGCCAGGGATCACATGACCCACAATGGACTGAGCCCGCCTCCATCAATCACTAATTAAGAAAATGCCCTACAGACTAGCCTAATCCTTTAGAGACATTTTCTTAATTGAGGTTCCCTCCTCTCAGATGACTTTAGCTTGTATCAAGTTGACATAAAGCTGTCCAGCACAATTGACCCCTTGTCAACTTGACACATAAACACATCACTGTTAAGCCACAACCTTGCCTTTCTTGTTGATCCCCAAGATCACACATATAAAACACGTTACAGACTTAAGTCCCATGGTCTTTACAAATGCAAACACTTTAAAATTCTGTCTCTTTAAAAATCCAAAATCTCTTTTAAAACCTAAAAATCTGTTTTAAAAGTCAGTCTGTGGACTCCTGTAAAATCAAAAATCAATTTAAACACCTTCTTACTTCAAGAGAGAAATACCAGGGCACAGACACAATACAATGAAAGCAAAACCAACCTCCAACAGTGTAAATCACTCAATGGCTAATATCTGGGATTTGCTCATGATCTTCTAGCCTCCTCTAACAGGCTTGGATCATTCTCTGGTTCCACCCTCTGCAGCACACACAGTTCATTGTTTAGGCTCAGGCTGGTACCACTTAACTGCTGCTGCTGTTCTTGGAGGTTGTCCATGGTACTGACATCTCCAAAATGTTAGGACCTTCTGCCACAACTGGGCTGCACACTCTACATGATGACAAGCCTCAACTTCTCTCTGCATGACCCCTTTAATCCTGGTCCTTCAACTTCTACAGAGGCCAATGGCCTCTGTTGTTCTTCATGACCCCTACATGCCTTCAAAACCAGTACCACCTGGGTAACTCTTACACAACCAAGTTCTGCTACCAGGACAAGGTACCACCTTGGCTGCCTCTGGAACACAGTTCCTATGTGCTGACTCTGAAGAAACACTTCCCAAAGATCACCTCAGTGCTGATCTGTTCTTATTCACTGCTAATTTCTCAGCTCCAGGTAACCAGCATCAACAGTCCCAGTAAAGCAGAGGTTCCACTTCAGTGATGCTAGTTCCTCATTAATCATGGCAGCCCGACATGACTAGAACCACAGAATCTTAATTCAAGATAGCAAATATGCAACTTCTGAAACAGTCTTAAAATAACTCTTAAACTTTTCTCTGGAACTTTACAAGTCAGTCCTCTATCACCTGCATTTCTCTCAGCACTTTTTGCTTCCAAGCTCCAAAAGAACAGCTCACCAAGCTTTGAATACTCAATGCTTTTCTATCCCAAAGTTTCCCAAGTCCTTCCACAATCCTCCCAAAAATAACATGGTCAGATCTGTCACAGCAATACCCTGCTATTCTGGTGCCAGTTTCTCTCTTAGTTAGGGTTACTATTGCTGTGATGAAAGACCGTGACACACATACATGGGAAGGAAATGGTTTATTTGGTTTAGGATTCCATATCACTAGTCATCATCAAAAGGAACTCAGGGCAGAAACCCAAACAGCTCAGGAACCTAGAGGCAGAAGCCGATGAAGAGGCCATGGTGCTCCTTATTGGCTTGCTCCTCACAGCTTTCTCAGCCTGATTTCTTATGTAACCCAGGACCAACAGGCCAGAGATTATACCAACCACAATGGGCTGGCCCTCCCCATTAATCATTAATTAAGAAAATGCCCTATACACTATATATGCCTATAGCACAATCTTATAGAGATGTTCTTAATTGATGTTTTCTCCTCTCTTTAACTTGTGTTAAGTTGACATAAAACTATCCCGCACACCCCAGTAAGGTGATACATTCTTTAAAAGGATAATTAAGGTTAAAAAAAGGTCATAATGGTGGGGCATAAATCCAAGGGGACTGGGACCTTTATAAAAAGTGATAACAAAGTCAGACTAATTCTTCGTCTGTCCAGGCTTCTACAGACAAATAACCAGGAGCTAGGTAATTTATACATCAGACAATTAATTTCTCAATGTTCTTGGAATCCAAGATCTAGGTGCTGTCAGATCAAGCGCCTGGGGAACTCCACTTGGGTTCTGGACAGTTTCATTTTCCCTGTGAGCTTACATAGCCTGTCCAGTCACATGCACATGGAGGAGGATGAGCTTTCTAGTATCTCTTCTAAAATTAATTCTATGTGATCAGATGCTCTCCTATGATCTTATCTCATCTGAGTTATTTCCTAGAGATTTTTCTTGGGGGTTGGTTTCAATATATGAATTCAAGAAACCATACAGATCTTCCTAAGAACTTTGCCAATTAAGAATCTGCAGAAGCTATGAACCTTACACTAGACCTAAAAGAGTGGGGACTGTATTGGGAAAGAGATGCTGCAAGAATACATAAACAAGCCGGCGGTGGTGGCGCACGCCTTTAATCCAGCACTTGGGAGGCAGAGGCAGGCGGATTTTTGAGTTCGAGGCCAGCCTGGTCTACCAAGTGAGTTCCAGGACAGCCAGGGCTATACAGAGAAACCCTGTCTCGAAAAAACAAAAACAAAAACAAAAAAAAAAAAGATACATAAACAATATGGGCTCCCTCTTCATAAAGCTCTGAGAACAAATCAAAGTACTGGTCCACCAACGTTTACCCTTAGGAACCAATGCGTTTGTCGGAATTTCCTACCAAGCATGAGTGGGGGGTACTGGCAAGAGCATAGGTCACCCTAAAGCCCCCTCATTGTCACAATAAACATGCTAACAATGAAGAAGGAACATTTCACAGAGTCCCTCTCACAGACAAAGAAGTAAAGTCAACTAATAGCTGCTGAGAGAGGAGGACTTAGTCTCTCCCAAGGCTGAGCTTCCTGGTTGACTATCCAATACAAAGTGGTCATACCTAGAGCCATATACAAACAACAAACAGATTCTGCAGATTATTATCATATTTCTGCATACATATGAATACATATATATGTAACAAATAGTGATCGTTGAGAAAGAGGCTATCACTTGAGAGTGCAGAGGCATGAGAAGGGTTGGAGGGAGGAGGCCTAGGAGGGAATGGAAGGAGGAGAGAGATAGGGGTAAGTGATGTAAATCAAAATATATAAAGATATTAAAAAGAAGAAAATCCATAAAATGTATAGTTAGAAATGGAAAAATAGTGATGGTTTTAAAATACAGTTAAAATGCAGAACCATCTTCGTGGGAGAGAGAAGGAAGAAAACAAGGTTTGTTTATGCACTCACTTATTTGTAGATGTACGCACATCCTGAGATGTGCTGGGAGTTGTCTCAGAAGCTGAGGAGACAGCTGTGAACACTGCAGGCAAAGCTCCATCCTCAGGACGCCTCGATGCCAGTGAAGGAAGAGAAATAATAAACAAAAGTATGTAAGCCAAGCCTGATGACACACACAAAGGTGTCTGTAATCTGAGCTATTCAGGAGGCTAAGGCAGGTGACTCACAAAGTCAAGACCAGCCTGGACTAGTGGGAGCTCAAAGGCAAACTCAGCTGCAATACAGAGTTAATCATAGGCCAGCCTAGACCAAGTAACCGGATCTTGTCTCAAAAAAAAATGAAGTACATAGCTCAGTGGTAAAAATGTTTGCCTGGCATACACAAGGTCCCAGGTTCAATCCTGGTACTCCAACCTATATAAAATCTCCTGGACACTGTAAGGGGAAAGACAGACTTCCCTTTAGAAGTAACTGTCTTGAAGATCTCTAAACTGAGGTGACCTTCAGACAAAGATGTGAAGAAAGTCAGATAGCAAACCATGTGACCACACAGGGAGGCACAGGGAGGCGTTCTAAGCAGCGTGTAGAGCACATGCAAAGGCTCTGTGGTTGCACTGCTGGAAGAATTCTAACAGTAGTCCACTAATCTCTGTGTCCTGATTGTTAAGTCCATGAGTACCTAGGCTATAGAAAAATTTCATCTCTGGTCAAGATTACTAGGCAAACTAAACATGGTAAAACCCATAGCAATCACAGTAGTCAGGAGGCTAAAACCAAGGGTTTGAGGCTAGCCTGCACCACACAGCAAGGTGGGGGGAGCTTTAATAAGAATACCAAGACGGGCCTAACCTAATCATGAGGAGCCTGTAAAAGCAGAGGTTTTCTCTGACTAGCAGCAACAGAAGGGAAAAGAGACCACAACACATCCTTATTCACTTAAAGATGGAGAAAACCATGTGATAAGGAATCCAGGAGGTCTCTAGGATCTGAGAGAGGCTTTCAGGTAATGGAGCACATTGAAACTAGGTCCTCCAACTGAAAGGAACTGAATCCTGCCAATGACCTGACTAAATTAAAGACTTGGATTTCCCCCAGCACATCCAGATAATCACTCAGCTCAGATGACACTTGAATTTTAGCTTTGGCAAACTAACCAGAGAACAGAGCTCATCTGCCCATGCTTCCAACCTGTAAGACAGCAAGATCTTAACAAATGGGTGTTGTTGTGACACTGTGTTTATAGTCACTTATTAAACAGCATCAAAAAAACAATAGAAATAACCTGAAGGTCAATACACCAGGAATAGGACAACCAAGAGAGGCTGCTGAGATAGCAATGAATAAGACTGCCTGAGATCTGATAGGCTTTGACACTAAGGCCAGTGGATTTCCACTGAATAAGGTTCAAGGTTTGACACAAAGAAACAAACAACAATAGAAAAATGTGGACCTTTATTTGCCATGCCACACACACTTTCTGTGTGTTGTGTGTGTGTGTGTGTGTGTGTGTCTGTCTGTCTCTGTCTCTCTTCTCTCTCTCTCTCTCTCTCTCTCTCTCTCTCTCTCTCTCTCTCTCTCCACCCCACACACACACACACACACACACACAACACACACACCAGCACTAACCGCTGCTGGATGTACTGATAGAGAAAATAACTCCATCAATGGTGCACCTGCTGACCTCCAGAGGCACTGAGAAATGCTTGATTGTAAATTATTCAGAGGTGGCCTTCAAAACAAATGGAGAGCAGCTGGAGTTGAGAGATGGAGCATAACATATACAGCAATAAAGGAATGCTAGCATCTCTAAAAGAGCAGATCCATCAGGAGGGATTCCATTAGGCAGGGTGAGCTGCGATACACATTTTTCCATGTCTCTCCACTCCCCAAACCACCAAAAAGCACTTTTCAGCCATTGTATTGCTTTGACACATGCATCCATGCTTCACAGATTTGGCCTCTGGGTTATATGACGCTGGCCCCCACACCATCCTGGCAATTGATTCACGAATGATTAAACCTGATGATTACCCAGGGCAGATAACTTGATTGCTCATAGAGACTGGGATGGGGAGCAACTTTTGCTGGCAAGTGAGTGCTTTGTTAGAAACTGCCTCCCAGGGGTAGTTGGCTGGAGGAGACTGAAAAGTTGACTAAGAAGCCCCATGGTGGGAAAAATTAAGCTGTACACCCATGTGATAATAGCAGCAATAGAAAGAGAGGCAGAGCCTCCACCCACGCACCAAGTCAGAAATACCTCAGGTATAATTAAACTCGATTCCAGAATTTAGCACCTTTTTGTAATAAGAATCTTTGCTTGAAGTCCTTAGCATTCTGTTGCCTTGGCAAAAACCCTATCTCTTGGTATTTCAGAGGTTTCTGTCCCATTTTCAAAGAACAGCCCCGGTGAAGAAGCCTTGGGAAGATACAACTGATTCTGCTGGTACCTTTACTACTGAGTCTTCCTCTGTGAGGCCAACTTATTCCTTGAAAAAGACTTTTGCAGCCCTCTGCCTGCCTCGGCACGCCATGCTAACCCCAGTAGAACACACCCAAGAACTCCATGTCAGTAGCGCCTGGGGACAAGCCCTTGGCACATCTGCTGCTTATCCCTGGATGTCAGGGTTCTTAACTGAACTTCTTTGGACTTGGAATTTCTCTTTTATGCTTGTTTGACCCCTCTGATATAATACCCTGCTCCAATCATCATTTCTTCCTTTTCTATTCTTGCCAGGATTTCTCCTCTCCCTCTCCCTCTCCCTCTCTCTGTCTATCTTTCTCTCTGTCTCCATCTCTCTCATCTATGTCTCTGTGCCTCTCTATCTCTCTTATCTATCTCTCCTGTCTCTATCTGTTCTTGCTCCCCTCTCTCCTTCCCCTTCCCTCCTCCCTCTCCTTCTATCTCAACCCATCTCTCTCCCCAACAACCATAGCCATAGTCCAATGCTACTGTCTGAAAATGAAAATCATGACTTGAACTGAAGCGTGACTGCAATGAATCACATGTGAAGTCATCGGCAAGGTGCTTGCTTAGCACATGGTACATGCTGGACAGTATTTGGTCATTTTTGATAGGAAAGCTGATGCATGGTTGGCAAAAAGCAAAGCCTAAAACTCATAGAGGGTATTCCAGTAAGAGAGGAGACAAGTACAGGAATAGAATTAAAATGCAAAAACCATCTAGACCCTGGATGTCCCCCTCCCATTTCCAGAGCATCAGTTCAGGCCTGTAATTATAAAAACGTAGAATCTGGTACTTGAGGGTTTGCTTAAAATTATACCCAATTAAGGACAGCCTACTTAAAAGTTTTAATAGTGAGAAACCCACCTTAAAAATGCTTCAGCCTTTTGTCACACCAGTTATAATTATGATTCATTCAATAAACATACCCTACAGATGTAGGATGTGCTTGGCACTAGGTATACTACAGAAAGCAAGAGAAGGGCTCTGACATCATACAGTTAAGGGTGTGATGGGGAAGATGACAAACGTGCACAATAAAAACATAAGCGTATAGCAGAGTGGTCAAATGGTAACAGGGAGACATCTTTTCACACATGACTTGACCAAAGAAGTCCTCCTTAAGAAGCTGCCATTCAAACTGAGACCCAAGGATGGAGAATAAACAGCAAATGGAAAATGAATGTGAGGCAGGACCAGGGCCTGGTACAGGCAAATAGGATCAAGCTCCCCCTGCATGGAATTGCTTGCTCTCTGACAGCCATTTTCCGATTATTTGATTTCATCTCCCAACTTCCCAAAGAAGTCACAATCTTTCTAGTGGATAACTGAGGCTCAGAGAGTTGAAGCAAATCACCCAGGGCAAGTGGCACCACTGACTAATCCTGAGTCAGTGTCTATCATCTAGCTTTCTTCATCAAAATATTCCAACATCTGAACCAGGAAATAGGGGTGAGGTGGGATGTGCAGGGCTTCCAGTCCAGGGAAAAGGCTGGCAGCCACTGTGCTAGATCTCAGTGAATCTCTTTGTAAGGAGGATCACAATCGCTACAACATGCTAAATGATGCCCTTACACCGGCACAGTGCCCAGGTTTCACATGCATAATTCTCATGGCACACCACAAACACTACAGTCCCCACTTTCCTCTTCTTACCCACAGCTGCTTCTTCTTCCCTCTGCCATGTCACACACCCAGAAAACACTCATTTATTGCTCCAAAAGAGAGCACCAGTAAGTGCAATTATAAGCCTTGACTGTGGCAGGTGGACATCAATTAAAGTGCATTGAGCCTAAAGAAAACAGTAGCTGGCAGCTGGGACAAAGCTGTGTCTTCAGGATTCCAAAAGCTTGTTTTGTCTTGGAAAATCTGGACTAGGTTTATTCTGTGTGATAGCAGAAAACAGGACAGAAATGAACAAGCAAAGTAAAGGCAGGGGGTGTCCCACAGTTTCCCTCATTTGTCTGAACCCCAAGTTGTTCTAAGGGTCTGTTGTCAACTTCTCAGAGTCCACATGGATCTGCAGAATTCCCACTAGACATGGATGCTACAAAGAGTTTTCTCCTTATCCCTTTTTATCAGATCTACACCTTTAAACACTCGGTGACTGTCTATATCAAGCCATCTTCCATTACAGGTAGAGGTAACAACCAATGAGCAAAGGCTGCTATCAGAAGACTAATGGAGCCCTGAGGGACCTTGATTGTCCCAGTCAGGCAGATACAAACCAAACCAGGAAAAGATGCACCCAACATCATACCCAGGAAACAACTTTGGAGTTTCTGCCTGGTGCTTTCTTTATTCCCTTTACCTCAAGTAAAGCTGGAGGCCGAAAGAATGGAAGGCCATAGTAAAATATAGATGTAGAAAAAAACATAACCCAAGATCAAATAATAATGTTGCATCAAGCTTGCTGAATGATTGGAATATCATAGGCTAATAAATCAGTTAGGAAGGGTGGGGGAAAAGGCGATCAATGTGACTAGTATAATTTGTATTTCGTCAGGCACTGCTAGAAGCTTGATTTTTGTCGTTGTTATAAACCTAACAGTGATCATTTCTGATTGTATTTTTCTCATTTAAAAACACATTTTTTTCCCTGCCCCGAGCCACTCAGAGGTGCCCTGCAATCGCAATCGCAATTCCCTACTTTGTGTCCTGTAAAAAGAAGCGTGCAGTTTTCTGAAGCTGTGGCTGGTTTTCAGTGGCTCCTGCTGTTTTTACACGATTAAGAAATTGAATGAAACCCAGACAGACGAGAACATCTCAAAGAACAACTGTGTTC
This sequence comes from Mastomys natalensis, assembly GCA_021653895.1. Taxonomy (NCBI): domain Eukaryota; kingdom Metazoa; phylum Chordata; class Mammalia; order Rodentia; family Muridae; genus Mastomys; species Mastomys natalensis. The sequence continues at coordinate 1,262,502 of JAJTUV010000429.1, forward strand.
AAATTTTAGATTTCAGCAAATGAGACATCCAAAAAAATTAACAGCAGTCCAATAACTCGCCATTACTTCTCATCCCTAGCCAACTATCCCCTTCCCTCCTGAGAAGAAGGTCATGCTTCGAGAAGAGTTGTCCTAATGTGTTGCATCAGTCTATTAAGGTACAATGGAAATGACCTAGTTCATACAGAATGATTAGATACGAACTTTTGTTCTGCTTTTAATTTTTCATTTATAGCTGTATTAGGACATCACTCACACGCCATATAATTCACCCACCCTAACTGCACAATCAACTCAAACTCTTACTAGATTCACAGATGTGGTTTTCTTGAGAAAAACCACAATTCTGTCGTTCTGAAATGGACTTTTCAGAAAGCCTTTTGGCAAAAATCAGAAGTACCAGTAACCTCGTGAACATTGAACTCAAAGCACCAACACCTACTGTTCTTCCACCCCAAGCCTTTCCTTGTAACTTTTCACTCTTAAGTTTTAGAAAAATTCATTCCCACCTATGAAACTTTCTCTGCCTAATGTCAACATGCAGTGATTCCGTCATGTCCCTTATGGAACGAAGCAGAGACCAAGCTCTGCTGTTTGGACACCAACACTTTGTTCCCTCCGTCCCTGCCCACCATGGTCCTCACAGACCTTGTTTGGTACAGCCAATATTTATGACTCCAAATTTGCTCAAGCCGAGTGATTTATAAGAAGCAGCACCCACATAAATTTATAGATGAAAAATATAAATGATTCATAAATTACTGCTCACTGTGAGTACCTCATATTGCCTCTGGGTGTGTGTGTATAAATGCATATGTGTGTACACATGCATATGGTACACACACACACACACACACATGCATGCATGCACACACAAATATTTGGTTGTATATAGGATGGTTTACAGGTCAATTCTACATTTAAAAGAAGAAACCTTTCAACAAATGGTGCTGGTCCAACTGGAGGTCAACTTGTAGAAGAATGCAAATTGATCCATACTTATCTCCTTGTACAAAGCTCAATTCCAAGTGGATCAAGGACCTCCACATAAAACCAGCTACACTGAAACTAATAGAAGAGAAAATAGGGAAAAGCCTTGATCATATGGGCACAGGGGAAAAGTTCCTGAACAGAACACCAATGGCGTATGCTCTAAGATCAAGAATTGACAAATGGGATCTCATAAAACTGCAAAGCTTCTGTAAAGCAAAGGATACGGTCAACAGGACAAAGCGGGAACCAACAGACTGGGAAAAGATCTTCACCAACCTTACATCTGATAGAGGGCTAATATCCAAGGTATACAAAGAACTGAAGAAGATTCCAGACCATCAAATAACCCTATTAAAAAATGGGGTAGAGAGTTGAACAAAGAACTCTCAACTGAGGAAACTCGAATGATTGAGAAACATCTAAAGAAGTGCTCAGCATCCCTAGTCATCAGGGAAATGCAAATGAAAACAACACTGAGATTCCACCTCACACCAGTCAGATTGGCTAAGATCCAAAACACAGGTGACAGCAGATGTTGGCGAGGATGTGGAGAAAGAGGAACACTCCTCCATTGTTGGTGGGATTGCAAGCTGGTACAACCACTTTGGAAAGCAGTCTGGCGATACCTCAGAAAATTGAACATGGTGTTACCTGAGGACCCAGCTATACCCCTCCTGGGTATATACCCAGAAGATATTTCAACATGCAACAGGGCCACATGCTCCACTATGTTTATAGCGGCCTTATTCATAATAGCCAGAAGCTGGAAAGAACCCAGATGTCCTTCAACAGAAGAATGGATACAGAAAATGTGGTACATTTACACAATGGAGTACTACTCAGCCATTAAAAATAATGAGCTCATGAAATTCTTAGACAAATGGATGGAGCTAGAAAATATCATCCTGAGTGAGATGACCCAATCACAAAAGAACACACATGGTATGCACTCACTGATAAGGATATTAGCCCCAAAACACACAATACCTAAGATGCAACGCATAAACCTCATGAAACTCAAGAAGAAGGAGGAAGACCAAAGTGAGGGTGCTTTTGTCCTTTTTAGAACGAGTATCAAAAGATTCAACCAGAGCTCCCAGGATCTAAACCTCCAGCCTGAGAACAGACAGGGGCAAGCTGTCCTCTGAGAGGCTCTAACCAGCAGCTGACTCAGACAGATACAGACATCCAGAGCCAAACAGTGGATGGAGCTTGAGGACTCTTAAAGAAGAATAGGTGGAAGGATTGTGGGCCCTAAGGAGATAGGAACTGCACAGGAAGATCAACAGAGTAAACGAACCTGAACCCTTGGAGCTCTCAGAGACTGAATCACCAACCGTGGAGCATACCTAGTCTACACAGATCTACCTCCATGGGCTGAACCTAGGCCTCCCTGCACATATGTTGTAAATGTGCAGCTTGGTTTTCATGTAGGTCTCAAACATCTGGAGTGGGGGCTATCCCAAAACATGCAGCCTGTATATGGAGTATGGTCTTCTAAAAAAAAAAAAAAAAACAGTTGTTTAGTTATTCATGGAATATTATTTTTTTATATCTCTTGTATTCAGTTTGCAACTACTTCATTGAGAATTTTTGTATGTATATTCATGAGGGATACTGGACTATAACTTATATATTTTTGTTGGGTTTACACTTGATTTCACTATTTCAATATTATTTGCTTTGTGAAGGAGCTTATTGTGGTTCTGAATTTTTTTAAACATAACTCAAAAAGCATTGCTTGTTTGAAGGCTCTATAGAATTCTTGTATAAGTATATCTGACCCTTGGTATTTTGCTTGTTTGTTTCTTTTCATTTTATTCTGTTTGAATGCTTTTTAAATTTTTTTGATTTGCTGAAAATAAAAATTAAAAAAAAATAAAATAAAATAAAAGAAGAAACCAGGGACTGTCGAGATGGCTCAGCAGATAAAAGCGCTAGAAGCCAAGACCAATAATCTGAGTTTAATCTCTAAGCCCCATATGGAAGGAGAGAACTGACTCTTTAAAGTTGTCCTCTAGCTTACACAATAAGCAAATAAAAGTTTTTTAAAAATAAATTAAAGCCCGCCAGCGGTGGTACACTGCTGTAGTTGCCGTGCTCGTGAGTCTGAGGCGGTTGTCTTTCCGTGTTCGAGTCCAGCCTTTGCTGCAGCACAGTGTGTTCATCTCACAGCCCGGAAAAAAAAAAAAAAAAAAAAAAAAAAAAAAACTTTGCCAGGCAGTGGTGGTGCACGCCTTTAATCCCAGCACGTGGGAGGCAGAGGCAGGTGGATTTCTGAGTTCGAGGCCAGCCTGGTCTACAGAGTGAGTTCCAGGACAGCCGGGCTACACAGAGAAACCCTGTCTCAAAAAAAATTTTTTTAATTAATTAATTAATTAATTAAAAAGAAAAAAAAGAGATTGTGAGCCAAGCATGGTAACCTAAGCCAATAATCCTAGCATTTGAGACACAGAGACAGTAGGACCATCAAAGTTCAAGGCCATTCTGGTCAATATGGTGAGTTTCAGGCCAGCCAATAATATACAGTGAGACTGTCTGAAAATTAAATTGTAAATGAATCGTTTATCTTTTCAGCCTATATTTCATTCCTTCTCACTCCAGGCTTCTCAACCCTCTAGAAGGAGTAGACTTTAAGAACCTATATTCTTAAGGATTTTGTTCTTAATGTTTATTGTTACAGCATTTGTGATGGTGCTACAAAACCCAAACAAAATCAAACCAGACAAAAATCCCAGCATGGAAAGGGGAGGTAGGCATGAAATAGTTCCCTATTTTAGGAGCAACTGGGGACTTACATTTTAAGCAACACCCCTCCAACACTGGTGAAAGAAGGTTACACTATCAATGCTGGAGACTTTTAGGAAAGCTGTAGATGATGTCACAGCTGCCAAGAAGACAAAGGCACTGGGATATATTCTGTTCCTGTCAGAAACTTAGAGCTTCCAAATCCACAAAAGGCTTACCAAACAGTCTGCAGAGGGACTGCATGACAAGGGTCTGCTCCTGAGTTCCTGTCGGCAAAGACATGTGGACTTTGAAATCAGTAACTTGCAATAAGCTACTATAAAAATAAAATTTTAAAATTGGAAGACACCATCAAGTTTACTGTATCTCTTCTTTCTTTCTTCTAAGTGACTTCATCCTCCAGCCTAAACTCATAATTCACACAAGTACATACCCCACCTACACACACGTACACACACCCCTACACGTGCATGTACATATATATGTATATGATGTGTATATGTATATATGTGCACATATACACAGATACACCCAGCCTATACACCACATTCCTCCTACAGACACACCACACAGAGGAAAAACTGCCAAATATGGAAAATCCTAGACACATGACACCCAACTGACAGAGTTTCAGGAAAACATACTTCCAACATACCTGCCTGTGCTAGATAGTTTAATGTCAACTTGACATAAGATATAATCATCTGAGAGGAGTAAACCTCTATAGAGAAAATGCTTTCATAAGATCAGTCTGTGTGTAAGCCAGTAGGCATTTTTCTCAATTAGTAATTGATAGTAGAGGTCCAGCCCATTGTGAGTGGTCCATCCCCAGGCTGGTAGCTTGGGGTTCTATAAGAAGGTAGACAGAGCAAGCCAGAGGGAGCATGTCAGTAAGTAGCATCCCTCCATGGCCTCTGTAACAGCTTCTTCTCCAAGTTCCTGCCCTGTTTTGTGTTTCTATCTTAACTTCCTTCAGTGATGAACAGTGAAGTGGAGCATAAGACACATAAACCCTTTCCTTCCCAAGTTGCTTTGGCCATGGTGTTTCATTACAGCAATAATAACCATAACTCTACTACATATTAATTATATATATATATATATATATATATATTAATAATATGTATGGTATATATATATGATATATATATATATCATATGTAATTAGAAATTTTTAGATGATCAGAAATACTTCAAATGCATATTTAGTACTGTTAAGCCACCAGCATTCCTGAAAATCTGCCCCTCAAAAAACAATTTGTGAACTGACCCACTAAGCATTAAGTATCTGAGAAAATGTAGGATTACAGAAGACAAGAAGGAGGGGCAGGAATAGAGACAGAGTAGAAACGGCAGCTGGGAGCAGATGCCGGGGAAAGTACTCAGGAAGCCCTGGGCATACTAAGGGCTTTGATGTTTTTATGAGGAAATTAATTATAACAGTAATCATTACCAGAATGGTATTTTGTTGTCATGTGTGTGTGCTGCAAAAGAGCCTCATGGTGGGAAGGGACCCCTCCCCCACATGCACAGGCATCTTTCACCTAATTTCTCTAACGGTTTCATAGGGGCAAACGACTGCCTTGGTTAGTATTTAAGATTAATCATTACATGCTGGGTAGTATGCTAATTGACTCAAGATTATCACTCCCTCTGGGGTGCTCTATATTACAAAAGTAACACTACCCTAGGAAATGTAGCCAGTGGCAGGTCACCTGCAATGTTGTCTAACTCACGTGTTCTAAGCGCTCCTGGGTTATGCAGCCTAGACCTTCTCACAGCCCCACTCATGGGAGACAGATGGAGGACTCTCTTTTCCAAACAGACTAAAAATTGATCTTCTACAGTGTGAGCACCCATCAGTAGATCCAGTCTAATGTCCCCAACCTTGAGGCCAATCACAGTGGCAAATAATCAAAAGCAGCAGAGTTGAAGAGAGTTGATGGAGACATCTGAGTCAAAAGAAACAAGGCATTTTCCATTGTGTTTCCTGGACCACTTGCTTATGTAGGACTTATGAAATCTGACTATCACAAAGTCACCAACCACACTGTGAGGAGTTGAAGCTGCATGCAGAAGCGAATGTGAGACGCAGAACTACCTGCAACCCGACACTAGAAACTTCTGCATGGACTCCAACTCTCTGAAATTGCATGCCTACCAACTTTTATGTCTTCTTAAATGAAAACTCTGACATCCTAAAGGAGAAAGAAGCCATTCCCAGACAGACATGTCCAGTCTTACTGCCTGGCCCACAAGGTCCAAGAGCATAACTGCTAAGTATTGACTCACTACTAGTAGTATAACTCACTAATCTCTTACATAGTTGTATCCAGAACAAGACGAATGTCAATTATCTGTGAACATGGTAAGGCCTAACAAATTCTATCAAAGCCTGGAGAAGTATGGTAAACAGGTCAACTACTGTCCTGAAATCTACCATATTGGGGATGTCTCCTTCTCTGGCCTAAACAGCACTATAAGATTAAACTATACTTTGATCCTTTGATCATACCAATGCACAACTTACATGGCACACACACACACGAACACACAACAACACACACACAAACACACCATGCATACAATTAGACAGGTGATCCTTACTAACTCATTATTGGTTTTGAAACAACATTAAACTACATCAGCCTTTCCTACTCTGCTATAAACATTTCTGAGCCTCATGGTTTGCATTGCACACACAACATTGGAGATAAGACAGAAATACCTGCAGCTAAATAGGGCTGCTGTCTTTCAAGGCAAGTAATCTGTTGCCTTTCTGTGCTTTTGCCTAGGTAGACATTAGACACCGTGATGTTAGCCAATCCCAAGCCTCTCTGGCATTATTTGGGTTGCAGTGAATTTCCTTACCTGTTTGTCAAACATGCAGAAAACCATGCATAGCAAACAATTATAGTTTTTCTTTCTTAAATAAGTTTAATGTGTAGTCAAAGCTTTTAAAACATAAAAACAGGGCCACAGTACAATGTGGGCATGATTTCTAAATGATGGAGTGCTCATCAGGATTTCCACAAGTTAAGCACATTCTTAAGCAGACAACACACAGCTCATCTCTGAGAAGGAAAACGGAATCGTGGAGACGATTCTGAAAAGGCTTAAGAAATGCCCCTTGAGTTCTTAATATATTTTGGATATTAGCCCTCTATCGGATGTGGGGGTTTGTAAAGATTTTTTTCCCAATCTGTAGGTTGCCAATGTTTCCAATATTGTCCTTACAGAAGCTTTTCAGTTTCATGAGGTCCCATTTATCAGTTCTTGATCTTAGAGCCTGAGCCTTGGAGCTTGATCTTTGGAGTTCTGTTTAGGAATCCCCTGCCACTGCCCTGCCAATGAATCCGAGCCTCTCTCTCACTTTCTCTTCTATTAGATTCAGTGTATCTGGTTTTATGTTGAGGTCCTTGACCCACTTAGACTTGAGTTTTGTACAAGGTGACAAATATGTATCTATTTTCATTTTTTGTACATACTGCCAATTAGACCAGCACCATTTATTGAAGATGCTTCTTTTCCATTGTATATTTTTGGCTTCTTTGTCAAAGATCAAGTGTCCATAAGTGTGTGGCTTTATTTATGGGTCTTCAATTCTATTCCATTGATCACCCCGTCTGTCTCTGTACCAATACCATGCGTTTTTATCACTATTGCTCTGTAGTATAGTTTGAGGTCAAACAAACAAACAAAAAGAAATGCTCCAAACTCATTAGTTTCATCTATTGACCAGGCAATGAAAAAGTCATTGCATATGGTTTTCAATGGTCAAAACCTAAAGTTTTTAATTTGCATATGTTTAATAAGCACTTTGCCAGGAGCCAACTGACTCCATTTTGAAAGAATGGTTTTAGGTTTTGTTTTTCCTTAGCTATCGACTCCTGAGAAAGCAGATGGCCAATGGTCACTGTGCCCTAGGAAAGTGGTTGCTGTGCACTGAGCCAGACAAAAACATCAGGGCTGCAAGATATCTGCTGTGGCAGAACGCCCAGCTTCTATGAAATTCCCCCAAACACTATTATCCCTTCCTGCCTGTATAAATTGCCTGAGAAAATACAGCTCGATGGACCTTGATCAGAAAATTTGACTTGGTCTCATTCTTTGTGTTTCTTGTCCCTTCCATTTTCTCCCCCTTTCTCTTAGGGTACCCTGTCGAAGCCCCCGCAGGCTGGGGCAGCACTTGATAGAGTGTTAATAAGGTCCCAGAGGATCCTCAAATGATCAAATTCATGAAAAATAGCTGAATCAATTGGAATAATAGTATCCTATTACTTAAAAACAAAATCAACAGCACTTTTTTTTTATAGTGACATACATTCGATTGTTTGGATTATAAATGTTCTCAAGGCCTCCATGGGTAACAAGTGGAGTCTACTGAGAGGATGTAGGTCCTCAGAGGCATGATTCTGAATGAAACTGTAGGACTTCACCCTCTCACTCTCTTCACTTCCTGGCCTTGAGGCCTGTGGTTCCATTACAAGCTCCCACCATGCGGTGCCATCTCTCCACTGACCTAAATTTGACCTTTCTTCCCAGTCATGGAACAAGAGCTCTAAAACCAGTTGGAAACCAGAGTTGGAAAATGCTGGACTATGTTCATTTAATCAGCAGCTCTTCCACTAACACCTGTTTCCTGAGTCTCCCTCCTCCCAGAATTCTTTCCTTCCAACTCACTAGGACACCTGTCACATAGTTTGTTAAGGAAGCCTGGGGAGTGAGTAGAACCAGAACTGAGCCACTGCTCTTTCTGCAGCCCCAGACCTTGTGAGACGGACACCAGTTACACAAATCTAAGCCAGTGAGGAGCCTTATGAAATGCTGGGAAATATCTTGATCTTAGTAGTGATGGTTTCCGCTACTCCATCATAGAGCTCTCATCTTTTAACCACTGCATGGTTCACCTGGCTAAACCAAGCCTCCTTAATCACCCTCAAAACAACAAGAATATTCTCTTCCCAGAAGTAGATGTTTCTAAGCAAATTTTATGGGGATTCTGGAAATGATTATCTTATTATTTACATTAAAAACTCTGTTCCTAATCCAAACACAGCAATTAGAGTTCAGATCCACTCTTTCCTCTTGAACTGCTGGAGAGGGGAGGATTCTAAGCCACATCTAGAGTCACTACTAGCAAAGACTTCAATGCTTTCCTTAATGAAGTCTGCAAAGGATCAGGAAGCAAAGACAAGTGCCCCCTGGGGTTGCCATCCTGGCTTTGAACAAAGGTGTGGTGGAAAGCTACTAGAGTCTGGGAACAATAAAAAACCCTTTTCAAAAAGCACAAAAGTCAGTCATAAATTAGCAGGGGAAATTTAAACATTTTTTTGTAATATTGTTCTTTGTGTACCACCAACACTTGAGGGAAAAAAAGTGTGGGGGGAAAAATGAGTCTGCTTTATTACATTGCCAGATCCTACAGCTGATTCCAGTGGGATTAGAGTTAATAAACCTCTGAGACAGAAGATTGAGTTGTATTTGCTGCAATCCCTGTTTTATTTCGTTACAGTTAATATGTACTCACCAAAAGTAACTTTATTATTCTTCAGACATCTTTTCTCTAACTCGGAATGGTACCATCCCACCTGTGAAATGTGTGTGTGTGCCCTATGCCTTCAGAAGTTGGGGAAAGCCCTCAGTGCCAGCATCTATAGCTGGCCTCTCTGGGTGGAAACACACACACACACACACACACACAAGACCAAATTCACATGAGCAGGTTAGTGACAGCTTTTCCAGATGCTCAGCCACTCCATTATAGGGAAGGCAACAGGACAATGAAGCAGTTGTGGGCTCCATTTGTTCAAGAGATTCAGAAGCATCCCCAGATCAAACACCTCTCTCTGCCTACAGTCAGCCTTCAAGCTGCATGATTTGACCAGACAATGCAGTCATACACAGCCAAAGCAATTAAAGAGGCCTGGCTTCTAAGCAGCATTCAAGTGCCTTTCTGTAACAGTAAGAATATACAATAAACTTACCTGTCAGAGTTAAGGTGGTGTAGCTCAACTTGCCTGGAACATACAGGGTCCTGAGTTCTAGTCTCACTATTGAAAAACTGAGCAATCCAGGACAATAACCACATGTCCTCGGGCACTCAAAATGTGGCCATGCCACTGAGAAAATAAATTTTTTTTCATTTAGATTTTAGTTAGTATAAACTTAAGTAGCCACTCTGTAACTCTGGCCAAATAAGTTTGCCCCGCACTCAGTTTTATTTCCTCTAGAACTCCCAAATCTACCTGTTCCTTCCTTTTCTCTTTTTTGCCACTGTTTAGTCCTCTAATCTAAGCTACCCAGTTATCCCTGCCATGAATATCCACCATAGCCTCCTAATTAATTCTGTTTGCTGACCCTAGATAGCAAATGCTTATACAAATTAATAGCTCGGAAGTTAGGAGAGCATACTGTACTTGGAAAGGATCTGAGTTTTAATACCCACATTAGGTGGTTCACAGCTACCTGTAACTCTAGCTTCAAGGGATTCCACACCTCCAGTCTCTGCAGGCACCTGTGTTCACAAGCCACACACACACACACACACACACGCACAGACATACACACACAAACACACACACAATTTAAAATATAAAAAGTAAATTGTTTTAAAAATTAAATTTAAGGGCAGGCACAATGGCATTCATCAATGATCACAACACCCAGGAAATGGAGACGGTATATAAAGCAAGAGTAAGGCTAGTGTGGCTTACGCCAAGACCTTGTCTCCCAAAGCAAAACAAAACCGATAGTGGACTTAAAAATTAGTATTCAAGAGGCTAGAGTAGTGGCTCAGCGTTAAGAGCACTTGTCCTTGCAGAGAACCAGCTTTGATTCTTAGCACCCATATAGTGGCCCACAACTGTCAATCACTCTGCTCCAGGGCATCTGAAGCCCCTTCTGACCTCCACAAGTACACAGCATGCACATGCACATGCACATAAATACATGCAGGCAAAACACTGAGACATATAAAATAAATAAATCTAAAAATACAAGATTTAATTAGTATTTAAGGAATGCCTGTAATGCTATCTCTAGGGAGCTGATTGTAAGCTCAAGGCTAGTCTAGGGTACATGGATACATAGCAAGTTCAAGACCAGCCTTGGCTTTATAGGACTCTGTCTCAAAATTTAAAAGTCCATTTTCAAAAATCTTCTGAAAGACTTCCACAGAAAAGGCACAAAATTGTGTGGCTACTTTAAGGAGGAGCTGTTTGGTGTCCAAGTACTCCGAGACTGAAATCTCCCCTTGATGACCTCACCTTCTAAGCTCCAGCCTAATGGCTCCTTTCTTTAGCCACTGAGCCCCGTGCCCCTGGATCTTTGCACTGTCTTCCTACCTGGTCAGATACTCAGAAGAACAATAACACATGCACCACAGAACAGAGAACAAGGGTGACCTAGACCACAAAGATCCTGACCCAAGGATCATCTAGCACTTATACAGGCTAAGCATAGCATTAAGCAGGCCCCGTTGTGGACCCCCTAAGCTATGTAGCAGGATCCAGACGCAAATATTTATCTTTTTTTTTTTTTTTTTTTTTGGTTTTTCGAGACAGGGTTTCTCTGTGTAGTCCTGGCTGTCCTGGAACTCACTCTGTAGACCAGGCTGGCCTCAAACTCAGAAATCCGCCTGTCTCTGCCTCCCAAGTGCTGGGATTAAAGGCGTGCGCCACCACCGCCCGGCGCAAATATTTATCTTAATGATGGAAAAACAAAGATCTGCATTCTAAGATGAGTTTTCTACATCCATTATCATTCTCTATTGGCAAAACTATGAGATTCACAGGCCTTTTGATAGGGCCCTGGGTCCCATCTCTGGCACCACTTAAAAAAACTTTTTAATGTTCTACGAAGTTTACTTCTAGAACAAAACTTCTTAATGAATCAACACTGGTGCAGATCCAAGTTCATATGTAAAGCTTAGTAGCATTACTCATCACCGGAAGTAAAAAAGGCAGCCAGAATCGCTGATCACAGAACAATTAGGTAAAAAGATGGTGACTCATCCATGGAAAAAATCATGTTCGCAGACAGTTTGTAATGACCCAGGTGAATGATTCTGTCTCATTTTCAAACCTCTACAACACTCTAGATTAGTGATCAATTGCTGCCTGATATATGAACACACACACAGAGGTACACACACTAAACTCAGCAGCCTAGAACACCACCACCGTTGCTAAGCATGTACCTCGACCTCCTGCTCTCGCCTCCCCCAGAGTGGCTGCAGTCCCCTGATGACTGAACTAGTGAGACATCTGCTTCTACACCCACTGCTGACAGCTGATGGTCACAGTCCTACGTGTGTATGACACACTGACCTTTCCACAAGGCAGTCCACACGTCCAGCACACAGCTGATGTCATCAGGGCAAGTCACAAGACAAGAAAGAGTGTCAGCGGGATGCACGTCACAGTATTTTACAGCAGGAAGTCGAGAGAAACATCTGAGCTCTCCTGCCATGTCCTGTCCTAATCATTAAAGGCACCTGGTTAGCTGGGCTTGGTAGTGCACGCTTTTAATCCCAGCACTCGAGGGGCAGACACAGATAGATGCCTGAATTTGAGGCATCCTTGAGCCAGACTCATCTATAGTGCGAGTTCCAGGACAAAGCTATGCAAAAAAATCATAGTTTGAAAAGAAAAACAAAAGGTACTATTAATAGGTGTATGTACACCCTGTTAAAACCTCTGCCAGCAGCATCACTGGGCCTTGCTGTTGACACAAAGAACCATGCTAGAAAATTATACTCAGGACCCAGAGAAAAGCCCTAGCTGGAGCTCACACATATGAGGAAAGGATCCTATAAGCCTGTACATTACCAGCAGATGGGATCACCGGGGCCACTGGAGAAGCAGCCTATGTCACCTTCAGCAGCTGGTGAGAGGCCACCAAGCCTAAGTTCTGGTCTTTCCCATCTCCATTAGCAATGCTAAAAGAACAAAGCAGATTTACAGTAAACACCTACTCAAATGAGCACACAAAAGCACAAACTGTAAACAATGAAAAGAGTTGAACCTTCAGAAGGTCCTCCTTGTAAGCACAAAGAACAAAGGTCACAATTATTAGAGAGGTGGAGGCTGAAGCAGCCAGAGGAAGTTCTGATGCCAGACTTTTAACTTTAAAAGTCTGAAGAACCAAACTCTGAGCCAAAGACCTTAGATAAACGTCTAGCCAGATGCTGGTAGAAGACCCGGTGTTCCCCATTCAGACTTTCACCCCAACCTCACAATTCCTACTGGGACTGCTGACCACTGAATAGCAGTGACCAGTTTTCCAATGAACTGCTCTCAGATGGCAGAAGCCACCTCTCCAGAAAGACACAGGCACACTGCTACTAGGGTGGCCCACTACAAAGCTAACTACCTCAGTCACCATTTTTGTTCAGCTTCTTCCTTTTTTTTTTTTGAGTTTTTTTATGTATTTATTTTTTAAATTTATTTAATTATTTAAATCAAATCATAATTTACTTATTCACACAGGGGCTATAAACACAAAAAAAGGCATGATGTGGGGAAGGGAACCACACCAGAGCATAGGTGTTCAGGGGAAGTACAGATACCTTTCAGAACAGGGTATCAGCTGGGTGTAGGTTCAGGGGACAGGTCACTATGACTCTGCCTAAGATTCACTTGTCCTTATCTAAGTTGGTACTGTCTGCCGAGGCTACCTATTTACAAGATCTATGACTACTCAGGCTGGTAAATTTCCACAAAAGCTGCCTGTTTACAATAGCTTATAGCCATCTGTTTCAGTGTTTTTCCACAGAGACCCAAAACTTTGTGTTAGCATGTATATATGTCAGGCCTATTGCTGATTTTAGGCCTATGACTGATATTAGGCCTTCAGTGTATAAGCAGGGCTGCCCCTGACATCTCCTCCTTCTCTCAGTATAGAAGGGCCTTGGCGATTCTAATCTTGTGAAGGCGGAGATAGAGGCCTGACCTCCAATAATTGAAGGGGACCTTGTAATGGCTCTGGTCCTCCTGTCATTATCCACTGAGGCATGAGGGCCATACCCATCCCGATGTCTTTTACCTGGAGAGGGGATACTTTTGACATCAACCCCTATGCAGTCAGGCTTGTCCCTCAGGGAACCCAGAGAGATATTTTTAACTTTTATTTATATTCCCTTGCAGTGCTTAGCCTCGAAGCCTAAGCAAGAATTTAGATCACCAGCCAGAGGAGGTTCTGGGTGGCCCCTCTCTGCTTGGTCTAGGGGCGGAAGTCCCCTCTTTAGGTTGGGTGGAGATGGGTTTTGGGAACACCCTGGATAGAGTAACAACTCCATATCTTGTGTCTCGTGGTCCTCCATAGCTAACTTATGATAATGTATCTGAATAGGTTTTGCTACCAAAAATAAACATTTCTGTTGATCTCTTTTGCTTTTGTTGGGATTCTGTATATTGTTTTTGTGTTTTGTTTTATTTTGTTTGGGGGTTGTGTGGGTGTATTTGGTTGTTCCCAAACTTCTGATTGATTTCCAAGTGCTAGGTGTACATGCATATTAGGGGTGTTGGAATCAAGCTTCTGCATGGTGAACAAGCACTCCATACTGAATTGCACCCCTAGCCCTACCTTCAACCTTTGTATAAGTCTTTTTTCCCTCAAGAAATGAAATCTTCTGGACACAGACGCTCACACCTCTAAGCCCAGCACTTGGGAAACTGAGACAAGAAGATTGCCACAAATTTGAGGTCAATGCAGACTACACAGTGAGGTCCAGGGTAGCCTTACTTACAGTGTGAAATCCTGTCTCAAAAAAGAGAGGAAAGAAAGATAGGAAGAAGGGAGGGGAAATACCTACAAAGGTTCAAATCTCCGTCTCAAGTCCTAAATTCTGCTTCTAGGCAAACTGACCTAAGGTAGTCAAGATACATGACAAAAGGCCCAAGTGCCAGGCCCTGCTGAAATAGCTTCAAGGTGTGCACCAAGTTCCAGAAGATCTGACTGGTTACAGTAGGAAAGACCAGATATCTAAACAACAGCAGAAGGAAGTATAAAGAGTGCCCCTGTCAGAAATGTTTATTATTGTTGTTGTTACAGTGTGTGTGTGTGTGTGCTCGTGCAGCAGATGTGTGCCACCACATGTGTGGTGGCCAGAAGACAACTTTCAAGTTTCTGCTTCTACATTGTTGACACAGAGTGTCTTTTGTTTTTCCATACATAAAAACATTCCTTAACAGTTCTTTGGGCTAGGGCTATAATCAGTGGTGTATGCTTACCTATAGTGTACAGTGTACATCTGTAATCCCAGCACTTGGAAGGAAGATCATGAGTTCTAGGCCAGCCGGGACTATATGTGTAGTCCCCTGTCCTACAAGATTAAAAGAAAAGTTCCTGAGGAAAGGTAAAAATAAATAAAAGAGTGAGAAATAGCCCCCAACATGATGCTAAGTAGCCACAAGTATAACTGAACTAGACATGTAATTCAGTTGGTAGGGTTCCTATCTAGCATGCACAAAGTCCTGGGTAGGATCCCAACACTGCAAACACTAGATGAGGGAGCATATAATCCTACCTCCCAGAGTTAGAAAGAGAAAGATGGGTCAAGGTAATCTTTGTCTGCATAGTAATTTCAGTAGCTATTCTGGGATATATGAGACCTTGTATTTAAGGTGGTTGGAACCAGTGAGATGGCTCAGCAGTTAGATCACTGGCTGCTCTTCCAGAAGACCCAGTTTTGATTCCCAGCACCAACAGACAGATCACAACCCTCTGTAATTCCAGTTCCAAAAAATCTGGTGCCCTCTCCTGGCCTCTGTGGGCACTGCAAGTGCATGGTGCATCAGCATGCATGCAGGCAAAACACCCATATGCATAAAACAACAAAATAATAATTGCATGGCAGCGCACCCAGTGTAAGAGTTGCTCATTACAACTGTTCCTCCACAGCTGGAGAAATGGCTCAGCAGACAGAACCTGTAATTCTTGCTCCAGAGCATCTGACATGCAAGTCTACACACACACACACACACACACACACACAAAACTAAATCTTAAAAATAAAAAATTACTCCTCCAGACCACCACTGCATCCTTGCCCACCTCCAGGATGGTCCGGTTTGCAGTGAAATGGTAGAGATTGTTCTTGGTTGGAGAAAGCACTTCCTGCCCTGCCTCCTCCAGCTAGAAGCTTTTACCCAGGGGCTTACTCCCTCACCCCCACTCCTGTTTTGTGTGTTATTAAAACCAAACCTGCCAGGCAGTGGTGGCACACGCCTTTAATCCCAGCACTTGGGAGGCAGAGGCAGGCGGATTTCTGAGTTCGAGGCCAGCCTGGTCTACAGCGTGAGTTCCAGGACAGCCAGGGCTACACAGAGAAATCCTGTCTCGAAAAAACCAAAAAAAAAAAAAAAAACAAACCTAGTGGGTGTCTTGGCTGAGCAAATTTTACTTCTTTCTTGTTGAAATCTGTTTTCAAAATGATGGATGTGTGGTTTTTTTTTTTTAAGGTGTAATGTAAATTAGCCTCAAAATAATTCTGAGAAAAGAGAAAGTGTTGCCCAGAGAAAGTGTCATCTCTCTACAGACAGTCTGAGTCAGAAAGAGAATCCTTATCAGGGTCTTATTATATATCTCTTCAGCCAGTGCCAGGAAACACAGGAGTTTGATACAATGAATACCATCACTTCCATGAATTCAGTGTAATTGTGTTTCATTGAGAAGAGGGGGTGGGGAATGTCTCTCCTAATCCACTTTACCCAGTGCCATCTGGACTCTAAAAATAGAGGGAAAAAAAAAGAAAGAAAGAAAAAAACAATACAGCCTCTTGTTCTTCATTGGGAATTTAGTCACGTTTCCTAAACACAAATCATGAACACCATTAGGTTACACTGAAAGAAATGTTACATTAGTATTGTTGTCATTGTTACACTGTTTTCTGGGATCCACTCACCTCTTCCTGAACACCTATATTAAGTTAAGGGCTGTGGTACCCGCCTTGCCGACTTCCTCCTTTTGCATGAACCCCCTCAACCTACCCTTGTCACAAAGAATCTAATTGGCTCAGCTAAAAAGCAGAAGAGATGGGTAATAAATGTTTGTTCACTGGATTTCACATTATGAGCCCTTGTGTTCTAAGGGACAAAACTGGTACCAACATAAATGCAATATAGAGATTCATAAAACTAAAATGTCCAGAAGTATTGGCTTCAAGATCTAGCCTTTCAAATGATGGGGTCAAGATTACCCCCCTTCTCTCCACTGTACATTGAGTGCTTTTTGCAACTTGGGAAATCTGATACCTCCCAGTGGTCCCTAGAAACCTGAAGGCTAAATCCCCACATCCTGATAACTCCACCAAGTACTAAGAGGATTTTCTTTTTGCCTTTCCAGTATCGTCTAGAAAAAGCTCCTAGCTGAATTTTCCTTACATAGCATGTGCCCCTTCCTGAAGCATTTGCTGCTGGAGATAAAGTGACAAATGCTTTGATTTGACAGATCGTGGTCCTTGCCTGCTCCCAAAACAGTGGATAAGGAAGATGGAACTTTTGGGACTGAAAGACACGGGGTGAAAATCAAGGTGTTCTTGATGCAGAATATTTGATCACACTGTGAACCACGAGATTATGTTTACTGGAAAAGCCTGTCTATAGTAGGGGTATGGCTCAGCCTTAGCACTCATCTCTAATCCCTCTGGCTGGAATACAGACACGCCCTTAGTACACATCTTTAATCCCAAACAATAAAGGTAAAGCTAGTTTATAGAAGGAAGCACTCGTGTTTCCAAGTCATGTCTGACTGAGTGGCACACAATTCAGAGAAAGATTTGACAGAACAGGATATGCCCGATTCTCACAAGAAGAGAGAGGAAAGGGAAACTGCTTAAGAGAGCAGTGCATAAAGAGGGAAAGGAGAGGAGGCAGTTTACTGGGAGAGTTTTAGAGAGATAGGTTGAAGAGAAAACAAGCTAGACACAGGTGAAAGCAGAATGAGCCAGAGAATGAGAAGAAGCTAGATTAGAACAGATTGCCAGAGTTAGTTTGAGGCTAAGCAAAGCAATTCAGCAGAAGCTAAGAAAGAAGCCAGATTGAATCAGTCAGCTTGAGCCAGGACAGCTGAGTTGAATCAGCTAGCCAGAGCTCTGAAGGGACAAGAAAGGGTGAATTTATTTAGCAGCAAGTCTAAAGAGTTGAAAACACTCTAGGCCTAGATAAGATCGTACTAAGGAGGCTAGAAGCTTCCAAGACTAGGGTTAGATTAGCAGATAGGGGCAGTGAGCCTCAGAGATGACAATTGTAACAGAATGAAAGTTACTTTCACATGTTCTTCCCAGTGCAAGGATTAAAACAAATATGGAAGCAGCCTTCAATTTACTCAAGAAAATGCAGAGAGTTGCCTCTTCCCATTATCTCCCTCACCCAAATATCTATCCTCAGACCATATTTCCACCTCAAAGCTCTGGCTATTATTTGTTATTATAATGTGTGGTGGTTTAAATGAGAAAGGCCCCCATAAGTTCATGTACTTGACTATTTGGTCCTCAGCAGAACTGTTTGGGAAAGATCAGAAGGTGTGGCCTTGTTAAAGATGGTGTGTCACTAGAGGTGGACTTTGAGGTTTCAAAAGTACATGCTATTCCCAGTTAGCTCACACTCTCTCTACCTTCTGGTTGTTGTCTCAATGTATAATCTCAAAGTTACTGCTCCAACACCAAGCCTGACTATTTGCTGTCATGTTCCCCACAATAATGGTCATGGACTCTGATACCCTGGAACCATGAGCCCTCAAATTAAGTGTTTCTTTCATAAGTTGCCTTGGTCATGGTGTTTTTTCATAGCAATAACAAAGTAATTAAGATGTACTGTATGTTTGTTTGTTTGTTTATGCAAAGGCATAATTACAGCACCATTCTCCCACTAGTGTTAGCAGTATCTGGCACATAATAGTACTTAGTATTTGTTGAATAATTGAGTCAGAAGTAGCAACCTACCTTTTACCTGCTAGTAACACATAAGCTAGGCAACAAGATAACATTAGCGAGTAAAATAAATAAATGACCATTTATCAGTACAACTAATAGGTGTTTAATAGATGTTCATTGTCCACACACACAGGAGAGTGGTAAACAGTTCCCATCCTCACCCCTGTAAGCTTAAGGCTGGAAGTTCCCCTTTATCACAAAGGGTGGGTTCCAAACCCCCAGGAGATGCCTTAAACTGTAGACAGTACTACTGATCCCCATATATACTCTTTTTTTTTTTCCTATTCATACCTACGACAGTTTATCTTCTAAATTAGGAAAAGTAAGAAGAAATTAGCAATGATAGTAAAACCTGACAATCACAATAATATCCTATAGTAAACATAAAACTTACTAATTGCTTATCTCTAGAATTTTCCATTTAATATTTTTGGTCTTTAATTGACCCTAGGTCATTGGAAACTGGGATATGGAAACTGTAGACAACAGGGACATAACAAATAGATCCAGTGGTATGTCACACTTAGTGCCGAGGAAGGGACCCTGACCCTCACATTGGGAAAGCTCCATCTTTACTGGGACTCACCTGACCAGCTGTTTACTGCACAGGGGGCGGGGTCCTGTCCCCAGAGTTTCACATGTATTACATCTTGAGTGCAGCTCTTAAATGTGCATGGCTGACCAGTTCCCAAGTGGTGCTGCTGCCGTTTCAGAAGCCACATTTGTAAGAAACAAGTTCTCTTGGGGAGACTGCCTCTTTCTACAGCTTTTCCCATGCTAATACAACAGCACTGAACAGCAGAGTCCGTGGGAACATGAAGCAGGTAGCCACTTTTGCAAACCTTGTTAAACCAGTCCCTGAAGGATTTGAGGGCAAAGGATAGGGCAACCAACAGTCTCCCAGCAAACTCTCAAGGCTGTGAGTCACCAAGCGATCTCTGTCCACCTACTCCATCTAGTTCTCTGAAAGGTGGAATCTGATTTCCTGCCATCAGAAATGTTATAGTGACCACACCTAGGGATTCATATAAAAGTCTGAGGACCACTGCCTGGTAGCAGAGCCATGAAGAGATCACAAAGGAGAACTGTATGAAATAGTCTCACAACCAGGAGCTCTAGCTAAAGAGAGGGTACATGGGAGGATGAGGAGGAGGAGGAGGAGAAAAAGGAGAAGGAGGTGGATTTCCTAAGCGGACTCATCTACTCTCATCGAGGCCTCTGAACACCACTGACTGAACCACCTCCCAAAACCTATGCGATAGGCTCAAAATCAGCCCATTTTCATGCGAGGAGAAGAAATCTGGGAATACTAATTTGGGGAGGAATCTGGTTTCAATCCCACAATTGTTGGTGCCAGCTCCTGTCTTCTGCTAACATAGTTCGTGGAAACTGAAAGCAGGCAGGAAGTAGTAGAAGGTAGAGAAGCCACTGGTGGTGACAGGCGACAAGAAAGAGGGGCTCGGAAAGTTGTGCTCTGAGAGGAACCCCACCCCTTCATTTCAGTCAGCAACACACACCATGACTTTCACACAGGCTTCCAAAGGACCATGAAATTATGTTTTGCACTGTGCTTATTTTCACTTTCTTGGTTTTTCTGAGACAAGGTCTATACTATATTTAAAAATACTAGATTGGTTTTGTTTTTTGTTTGTTTGAGGGTTTGGGAACGGTTATTTTTTCCGCCTCCTAGGCTGTTCTAACTCTATTTTTCACTGACACCACTAGAAAAAGCAAAGCAATAGTGGTCTCTTGTGGAAATGAACAGTATTTGCAACTATATTTATAACCTAACACTGAAACACAGGATGTTTCTAAGGCCCGTGGTGGAAAATGACCCTTTTTCACAATGGATAGCATTTAAAAGTAGAGGCCTAAAATCCTACAGCTCTATTTAGAAGCCTTTTCTTGAAGCAAGAAAACTTTGTTGTTATTGTTTTTCTTATTGCCCACCAGCTCCCTGAAAAGCACTCCCCAAATCCCCAGGAAAAGACTGAGACAAGTTCAAGAGACTCTGAGATTCTGTGATCCAGCAAGTCCCAACGGCACTGTAGAAGCAAACGGCTACATTTTCATTAAAAGCCCTTTTCATAAGGGAGCTACAATAATTAAACCCTTTCTACCCAGAGACCCACTCGGAAGTGCTCTAGAAACCTACTGGCGACAGCTCTTATTGGTTTGTGTCCCCGGAAGGCTAAGGATAAGGGAGCAATAGAGCTAACAGGGTTGGGGGAAACACAAATACCTGCTGCATTTCCCCAAGGGATGATGTGCATGCCCCTCCCACAAGCTGATGGATATTGTTGCCACTGTTTACACTGGACCAGAGCAAACCAAATCTATGGCTTATATTTCACAACTTGGGAAGCGGATGTCATTATAATGTTAAAATTCACTTAAGAGATTTAGCATTCACACTGTCTTCAACTCACAATTCAAGCTGCCAGGACAGACTGTCAGCTTCGGGGCTACAGGATGAACTTAATTTTCTCACAGTTCTAGAGGCTGCAAACCCAAGACTAGTGTGCCAGTTCTGGAGAGAGTGCTTTCCTGACAGTTTCCCATTTTTAACCCACAAAGCAGCTGATGTTGGTGCCTCTTCCTCAAGACACGAACCCCATCACAAGGGCGCCGACATCATTAATTTAATCAACTCCCAAAGGCCACCTCCTAATACCATATTCAAGGCTGGATTTCAACATGTGAATGGGAAAGAAGGGGCCTAAACATTCAGTCCATAACACACAGAGAGACTCGTGTAACTGCTACGCAAGCTATGCAAAAATGTCACTAGTACTTGATCACATCTGCTAAGAAAAACAAACAAAAAAAAACCTTGTTTTGAGAATCCCTAGATAAACTCGGTTTAGTAACAAAGCTGGTAGCCATCAGTTGGAAGCTGAATAAATGGGAGCTGGACAGAGATTTCACAAGACGATCCTTCTGCCTGGGTAACGTCCAGGTACCTACAACCAGTGGCCCTCAGAGGGGCTATTACTTCCAATGATGTCAGCCAATGGTCTGAATCCAAAGAATCACTCTGACCCTGGCCCAGGTCAGACCCTGGTTCTTAAGATGATAAGTGTAAACTTAATATAAAATGACTAAAGACGTATGCATGTAAGTTTTACCTACAGGTTCTGGGCAAGGAAGACTTCATGAGTATTCACTTCTCCTGTGAGAGTGAGGTGAGACAGAAATGAAGCCAGACTGACAAACGGAAGTCTGGGTACACAGAAGCAACCCTTGTCCAGGATAGCTGATAGACAGAGTTCCTTGCTTATGTAGCTGTTTGAGAGAAGTGGTAGATGGAACGTGGGAGGCCTGGATGCTAGGCTTAGAGCTGCCTCCACATTCTTTGTATTATTATTACTGGAACACAGTGTTTTCAGTTTCTCAGCCTCATAATAGTATCAGGAATGGGTTCGGTCTCACGAAGCAGGCCCTTAATCCAATATAAAAATGGTTTATTATAGTGTTGTTTAGTTTTATGTCAACTGAACAGGAACTACAGTTATTTGGAAAGAGGGACTCTCAATTGAGAAAATGCCTTTATAACATTTATCTGTACGCAAGTCTATGGGGTATTTTCTTGTTTAATGATTGATGAAGTGGAGGGTCAGACCACAGTGGGGGCTGACACCGTGGGCAGGTGGTCCTGGGTTGTATAAGAAAGCAGGCTGAATAAGCCATAAGATGCAATCAAGCCAGCAACACTCCTCCATGGCCTGTCCTTTCGTTCTTGTCTCCAGGTTCCTGCCTTGAGTTTCTGCCATGACTTTTCTCTGTGATAAAGTATGACTTCATAGTTGTAAGCTGAAATAAATCCTTTCCTCCCCAGGTTCTTTTGATCATGGTGTTTTATCACAGCAATAGAAACCCTTGCTTAAGACAATTACTACCATAACATTTGTGCTACTATTGCATCAGTGGGCATATTATATTAGAGTTCTCGGGGTGTGGGTCCACGTCTGATGGGTACCACCTCTTGTGGAGGCCAAATGCATGGAGTTTGACTGCACTTATTCCATGGCACCACCTGAGATGGTGCTAGGCTGTAGGGAAGCATCAAGACACCGCTCCAGGGATGGGAAAGCATAGTCTGAGATGCGGGAAGCTGGCTGGTTCGGGGGTCCCCCAGGCCTGTGACAAGGCCAGGCTGTGGAGTTCTCAGACTTTTGGACTTCTAGGTGTTGCTAGGAGTCACAGAAGAGCCGAAAACAGAGTTGAGGGTGAGGAACTCATGAGCTCGGGACAGCATCTAGCCTGGGGCTGGGGAAAGAGTAGCTCCAGCTTGTCCCAGGAGTGATTGTCTTTAGCTTGGTGACAGGCTGGGAGCACAAAGAGGCCTTCTATGGGAGAGTTAAGTTGCAGCTCTGTAGTCAAATGCCTTCTCCACAACTCCCCACAAAAGATCTTGATGAAAGAGACAGTCCAGGGTTTTAAACAGTTTATTGGCTGTTTATGGTGAAAAATGAATGCATACTGTACCATATCCACTTCTTTGGAACCTAAGATTAAATACCTTTTGCAGGGAGGAATGTCTGGGAAGAGAATCTTACTGGCTCAGCCCTCCAGGCCTCAAGGTACCTCATTAGCAAGGGAAAAATCTGTTTTGGGCCTCCATGAGTATAAGACATGTTTCTTTATGTGAGGAGCATGGCATTTGTTCCAGGTCAGGAATCTGTCAGGGAGTGGGGAGTCACCTAAGTCTCAGATGTGTGCCTACTGAGTCTCTGGGTCTCAACTTGCTCTACCTTACCAAACTTCCTGGCATGGTTTTACATCCCATATCAGGGTTTATACCTCAGTGAAACTGATGATGACTTTTCTCCTTCTGTAGCATGTAGAGCACCTTCCATCACTGTAAATGCTAGCCAGTGGGGATGGAGCTTCCAGTTGAGTACCAGCTAGATTTCCCCATGGTCTATGCCATAAGTATTTGGTATCTTCTGAAGTAGAAAATTCTGGTTTCTTTGGAGACTCAGTGTGTCATGTGATGTTCTTTCTGGAAACTGTCTTGTGAGGATGTTTTTGCTGAAGCAGACATGTGGGAGGATGTTTTGCTGAGAACAGACACATGGTTAGTGTCTTTCTGGAAGCAGCCTAGGAAAAGTGCATGTGATGCTTGAGAGAACACATGATGTTTGGAAAGGATATTAAGTATAACCCAACAAGCCGGGCGGTGGTGGCCCACGCCTTTAATCCCAGCACTTGGGAGGCAGAGGCAGGCGGATTTCTGAGTTCGAGGCCAGCCTGGTCTACCAAGTGAGTTCCAGGACAGCCCGGGCTATACAGAGAAACCCTGTCTCGAAAACCCAAAAAAAAAAAAAAAAAAAAAAAGTATAACCCAACAGACAGTGGATTCTGCTGTGTGGTATGGATATGCCTTACCATTCTTCGCTGGGCATTGTTGGGCTTTGCTGACACAGGTCTTCACTGATGACACTATATGGTATTGGTTCACCTTGCCATTCTTTGCTAGCCATGGTTTGTCATAACTTCATAGAGAGAAACACCACCAAAGAACTTCTGGTGGTTTTCTAGAGGCTTCTTGCCACTTTCTTGGACTCAGGCCAATTGGCAGAGCCTCGAGGTTTCTTCTGGATCAACCTGCCATTGCTGATTTGTGAATGGTGATTGTGGGTGGTAGCTGCTGCTACTGCTGATTCCTGTGAACCAAACTGCTGATATCCTGACAACACAGATTGGATTTACTCAAAAGAACTATTTCTAAACAGATCCACAGCCTCCTTTGCTCTATTAACCTTTTCTTTTCCACTATATCTGATGGGTGGTGGGCTAGAAGGGAAGTTAATGCATTTAAAAACCCTTATTAAAAGTAGGTTTTGAAAATCTAAGCCTACAATCTTCAGCAATAAGGTCTTACTGTCCAGTTGTGAGGGATAACTAATAGTATTGACAACAGCTTATAGTGCTTCAGGGGTGTCCGAGACCCTTTGTCTAACCCAGAAAGACAGCAGTAAAATGACTCCTGATGCCATATTGCTATCTGTATGGATCAGTGCATGACTCAAACCTCAGCAGAGAAGCTTCCTCTTGAAAATGGCAATTAACACAACCAACTGGACAATATACACAGAGTAAGACACTTCAGAATACTCAGATATCCTGAATGGGATATCTTCATCATAACCCTCCCCTTATGGCTCTGATATCTATACAGAAAGGTCAGAAAGAGTGTAAGAGTCTATGGTGGTTTGAATGAGAGAGATACCCATAGGTACATATATTTACATAGTCCTTGTGATAAAATGACCAAAACCAACTTGAAGAAGAAAGGATTTATTTCATCATCAAAAGCAGTGAGGGAAAGAACCTGGAGGCAGGGGCTGATACAGAGGTCATAACAAGGCACTATCTACTGGCTTGCTCCCCATGGTTTCCTCAGTGTGCTTTCTTATAGAAGTCAGGACCAGCGGAAGTCAGGACCAACTTCCCAAGGATGGCACAACCCACAATGGGTTGGGGCCTTTCCCTATCAATCACTAATTAAGAAAAATGCCCTACAAGCTTGCCTATGACCTAGCCTTATAGATACCATTTTTTCACTTGAGCCTCCCTCCTCTTTGATGACTCTAGCTTGTGCCAACTTGACATAAAATTAGCCGGTCCAAACTACATGGAAGGATTAGGAGATGTGGTCTCGTTACAGTATGGGATATAAAGCTCTCAGCTACTTTTCCAGCACCATACCTACCTGCTTGCTGCCATGCACCCTGCCATGATTATAATCTGAAACTGCAAGAGCTGCCCTGTTCATGGTGTCTCTTCACAGCAATAGAACACTGAGACAGAGCCAGAGGTGGCAGACTATTTTAAGGCAACACCTTTTTCCAGACACATAGGGCAGATGCACACATGAAGACCATAGAGTCCAATGGGTAGGGAAATGAAATGTTGAGAGATGAGAAAGAATATGATAAATATATGCTGTATGAAATTCTCAAAGAATAAAAAATACAATGTTTTCATCCACTTTTGAGAATTTCATATATGCATCCAGTACATTTTGGCCACATTCACCCCCAACTCCTTCCAATAATTCCTCCCAGGTCATGCCCACCCTGCTACACTCTCTAAACTTCACATCACTCTTTCTTCCTTCCTTCCTTTCTCTCTTTCTTTCTTGGTTTGTTTGTTTATTTATTGTTTCTTTTAAAAACCAAAGTCCAATCTATGTTGCCCATATAATTATGGGTGCAGGATCAGCCACTAGTCCATGGTCACCCTACCAAGTCCTTAGAGAAAACTGATGCTCTCTCCTCCAAAAACCATGAAATGCCAATGGCTCCTCAGCTAGGGGTGGGGCTCATAAGTCCCTCCCAATTCCATGTTGGAATATTGACTGGCTTGTTCTTTTTGAGACAGCTGGCCACCAGCATGGGATATATGTATAGTAGACAGAACTGGAAGTGGACCAGAGTGATGGAGACCTGCCTGTGGTGTGGGGAAGATATGAGCAGCTTGTGTTAGAAAGATCCAGATATTTCCATATCCTTCTAAAATGTCAAGTTATTGAATAGCAATAAATTCACAAGCTATGTGAGTTTCATCAAATTTTACAGTTTTTCAAACAACCCTCATTTCACTTGATGGTTGGCCATTGGCACTTACAGGTTCTTGCATTCCAATGTTAATTAACTCTCAGATCACACATTCACTTAACATGGTAATTTATATGAAAAATATACTATAGCATAGCTAAGGAAGACTTAAAAGGGAATGAAGAATTCAGAGAGGATGTCCTGAAGTCAAAGGCAGAAAGGTGATTCAAGTGCGAAGAGAAGTTTTTAGCAGACCACACGAGATATATTCTAAACTGCAGGTGCAATGCTTTTCAGGCAGAAATGCCAGATGCAAGTCTGAGTGGCAGAAAATTTAGAGGGTCAGCTTGAAGTGGTCTGACAGTCAATGTCAAGAAAACTGGGCTCAAGTCAAGCTGGAGGGACAGAGGCGGGACAATTTTTCTGCATGGGACTCAAGACAAGTGACAGAGAGAGGTCATCAGGCCTGCCACATTCAGTCTCAGGGTCATTCTTTTATAGTCCCAAATGAGGGGACTTTTACAGTCCTCTGGTGAGATTAATAAGCTGGTTATAGCTGGTGTTTTGATAGGATTTATATTCAAGTGTCATTATTTATTTCCACAAGTAAATTATCAGCGTGTGTCTCCAGGTATGCTGGCAGCTGGTGGTTGCTTACTTGTGTGACTGTGATGGCGAGATAGTCTTTATTGGCACTTACACTCAAAATAGAGTAAATCAGGCACAGGCTGTTGCTTTGTAACAAAGAGTTACCCACGGTTGCCTGCCCTCGTATATTCAAAATAGACACCAAGAAGTCAGAGAGATTCAAAGGCTGAGGACTGGGCAGCAGGAACTGGTTTGACATGAAGTGTTACAGGGCAAGAACCTGAGAGTGATCTCTGACAATCCAGGAGATCCATGAGCCCGAAAGAAAAGGGGGATGGCAATCATACCACCACAAAGAACATAATCCTTCCATCTGAGTGAGCCTGGAAGGACCTTCTGACATTCTGCATTCAGGCCCCTTCACTTCTCACCCACTCAGCCTATGCAACTGTAGGTTGAAACATCTACATGCCCACTTCCACCAGACCTCTCCTCAAATACAATCTCCTCCTAGCTGTCAACGCTAGGCAAAGCACCTGAGAAAGCTCTGTCCTTAAACTGCCTCTTTATCATACTTCATTTTTTTTCCTTGTTTTTCTGTTATTGTTTGAAAATTTCATATGTGCATATGTATTTTGATCACATTCATCCCAACCCCTTCCTTTCAGTTCCTCCCGGATTCCTCCACCATTTTCCCTCAACTTCATGTCCTTTGTTTTCAGAATCACTAAATACACTTAGTGTTATCCGTGTGTGCATGAGTAGCCTCTGGGAACACATCCCTGAAGAAGACTGTTGCCCCATCTGCCAACAGCCAACAATCAATAATCAATAATAGTTCCTGGGCTGCTGCTAGGGCTTCATAACCCCTCCCACATCTGTGCTGGGTTCTGGCTGATCTGATTGTGCAAAGGTCTTCTTGCACATGTGGTCACAGCTGCTCTGAGTTCATATGTACAACAGCCATGCTGTACCAGGCAAATGCTGTTTGTTATGGTTTGTATATGCTTGGCCCAGTGAATGGCAGGATTATAAGATGTGGCCTGTTGGAATAGGTGTGTCACTATGGGTGTGGGTAATAAGTCTCTCGTTTAGCTACCTGGAAGCCAGTATTCTGCTAGCTAGCAGCCTTCAGATGAAGATGTAGAACTCTCAGCTCTTCCTGTACCACATGCCTGCCTGGATGCTGCCATGTTCCCACCTTGTTGATAATAGACTGAACCTCTGAACCTGTAAGCCAGCCCCAATTAAATGTCCTTTATAAGACTTGCCTTGGTCATGGTGTCTGTTCACAGCAGTAAAACCCTAACTAAGACACTGGTTCAGGGCAGATACCCACTAACTCTGGCTCTTACAGTCCTTCTATATAGCTGAGGCTAACCTCCAACTTTCCACCCTCCTGTATGCTTTGGACTATAGACTGCTTCATGTTTCTTCACCTAGCATTAGCTCACCCATTTGCTCATCTCCAGGTTGTTTTCTGCTGTCCACCATCAAAAACGTCTTGCTGGTCAGACTTCAGTTTGTTTGCCCCCCCCCTTCCTGAGATCCCCTAAAGCATGTGGAGATTTCTGAAAATTAAAATATGAGCAAATGAATAAATGTTCTTTTAAAAAAAAAAAAAGGCAAAGCTACATAAAATTATACAAATTTACAACATCTGCATGTTGATTTTTTAGGACAACGATGTTGCCTGTGTTTGTATCTCTAAGCAATGGAATTGTTTGGCCCTGTTGTGAACAACGTATAAATGGATTGTTAGTCTTCATTCTGTAATATTCCAAGGAATTTTGATGTGTAGTGTGGTAATTTCCTCTCTCTCTCTCTCTCTAGTTTGTGCTTTTGTGCTGTTTTGGTGGGTGCTGTTTTGGTTTGTGATGTTTTTGTTTTTGCTTTGACAAACAATGCCACTATGAATAGCCCTGCTATCACCTGATTTCCTACATCCGAAGAACAGAAAATGGAGATTGTGTTCTGTAAAGGGACAGACATTGCATATTTGGATCCTTGGAAGCCGCAAGGTCTTTGTACCACAAAAGCAGTCATAGGCTGTTTATGGGCAAAACAGCAAGATTGTGCTTCAATAAAACCTTAACACTGGGACTAGAGAGATAGCTCAATAGTTAGTAGAACTGGCCGTTTCTGTAGAGGACTTGGACATTCAACTTTGCAGGATGTCTTAGTTAGGGTTTCCATTGCTCTGAAGAGACACCATGACTATGGCAACTCATTAAAAAAAAAAAAAAAAAAACATTTCATTGGGGCTGGCTTACAGTTCAGAGGTTTAGTCCATTATCATCCTGGGAACCAAGGTGGCATGCAGATAGATGTGGTGCTGGAGAGGTAACTGAGAGATCTACATCTGGTACCACAGGCAACAGAAAGAGATCATGAGCCACTAGGCCTGGCTTGAGCTTCTGAGACCTCAAAACCACTGGGTGAAACACTTCCTCCAACAAGACCACACCTACTCCAACAAGGTTGAACTTCCTAATAACACCACTACTACAAACGTTTGAGAACCATTTTCTTTCAAACTACTACACTGGATAATGCCAATCCAAAATGTCTAACTTCCCACTGGCAACTGACAAGGAGGAAGAGGAGGGGGAAGAAGAGAAGGAGGAGGAGAAAGAAGAGGAGTAGGAGGAAGAGAGGGTGGGAAGGGTGGGGAGAAGGAAGAGAATGGGAAAACAAAATGTCTGGATTATATAGGGAAGAGCTTCTGGGGGAAAAGGGCAGCCCAACCTCTAAACTAGAAAGTTCAGGGTTGAGGGCAGAGTATGCCAGCTAAAGACAGAGGGATGCCGGGAAAACTTAAAGGCCAGGTCTGATTTGGTATGTAAAATATGCACCTCAGTCCCTTGTCTCGGGGTCTCAAACCAAATAGCAATGTATAAGTCTTTATACACAAATACAGAATTTACTTGAACAAGCTCATCTTCTAATAAAAAAAATTGCTCAACAAAAACCTTAAGGATATATGTCTCAGCAGTTAAGAGCACTGGCTGCTGTTGAGGAGAATTGAGTCACCCACAGAGCAGTTTACAACTGTCTGAAATTCCAGTTCTAGGGAATCAGATGCCCTCTTCTGGCTTCCATGGGCACTGAATACATCTGTCTCAATGTTATGTAAAAATTGTTTTCCATCACTTCTGATTAATAAAGTGATCAGCCAATAGCTGGATAGGAGAAGTGGGAGAAGAGAAGAAGGTGTGGAGAGGCCATGTGGAGGGACCGGAAGAATTTGCCATGAGGTCACCATGAAGGAGCAGCCCAAGGACTCTCATGGAGCAGAGTGAGCCAGGTACAGATTGTAGGTTCAGATTGCAGAGTGAGGCTCAGATTGCAGGCAACGGACCATGTGGCTGGGAGATAGGCAGCCTTAGAGAGTTAGAATAGCTCAGCACCTGCCCAGCATAGTGCCAGCGGCTTATTAATATTTAAAAAAAAAAAAAAAAAAAACACAAAAACAGCATTCTGTGTCAGTTACTCAGGAGCTAAACTAGTATAGTGTGGGCAGAGAAACACCCTTATTTGGGAGGCATAGAAAACCCCCAAAAATTATTTTTACACTCTATGCTTGTAACTTTTTTTAATGGTCCCTGGTTTCTCTTTATTAATTACTTTTTTTGCAGTGAACTTTTCCAATGTCCTTGAGATAGATATCTCACTTCTTTTTTTATCTGCAGCAGATTGCTAGCAAGCAATTCATGACTGCTTCCCCGTGCAGCATAGACATCTTCCAAGGGTCTGGTTTTATAAAAATCTAAATTCATACTTACGGTTTCATATTTTCCAAATGTTATCCCCCAGATAAAATATAACTTAGGTATTATCCTAGACCTTTTTCTATGTTTTCCATTAGTTAATTTATTCACTTTACATCCTGATCTCAGCCCCCCTCCTTTCTTCTCAGTCCCACCCTTACAAATTCTTCCCCGTTACCCCCTCCCCTTCTCCTCAGAGGAGAAGCCCCCCTTGGGTACTACCCCTCCCTGGGACATCAAGTAGAAGCAGAACAAAGTACATCCTCTCCCACTGAGGCCCCACCAAGCAGTACAACTAGGGGAATGGGATCCAAAGTCAGGCAACAGTATCAGAGACAGCCCCCCACTCCAATTGTTAGGGAACACACATGAACACCAAGCTGCACAACTGCTACAACTGTGTAGGGGGCCTAGGTCCAGCCCCTGCATGCTCTTTGGTTGGTGGTTGGGTCTCTACGAGCACCCATGGGCCCAGGTTAGTTGACTTATTCTTGTGGTGTCCTTGACCTGCCGGCTCACTCCGTTCAATTTCCCACTTTTCCACAAGATTCCCCAAGCTCCACCTGATGTTTGGCTGTGGGTCTCTGCATCAGTTTTTATCTGGATGAAGCCTCTCAGGAGATAGGTTCCTGTCTGGATATTCCTGGTGTGTGGGCCTGATGAAGGTAGATAGAGAGGTGGCTGGACAATCGATAGTCATAACTTTTACGTGTCACTGTTTGGGGACTGAAGAGATAACTCCGTGCATGCACACTGCTCTTACAGAGGGATTTCCATTCAGTTCCCAGCACTCGGCTCAGGTAGCTCGGAACCCTCTCTAACTCCAGCTACAGAGGGTCTGACCTCCTCTTCTGCTTTCTAGAGGCACCTGGCACTGCACTCGCATGTACACAGCCTACACAAAACACACATACGGTAGTTAAACATTAAAAGTAAGTAATGACGTTGGGGAGATGGGGAGTACCTGGGAGGAATTAGAAAGAGAATATGATCAAAAGTTACTATATGAAAAACATTTTAAGGTAATAAACATACATAAAAACCTTTTAATCTAAAAAATTAATGTTTACATTTGTAAAAATGATATTTGAACAATAGAAACTTGTCCTTAAAATAAAAAAAAAAAAAAAAACAAATAAACATACAAACTAACAAACAAACAAAAAAGAGCAGTCTTTCAGGTTCAGGTCATGTTCTATAAGAACCTGATTGTTCAACGAAAGTAAGAAACCCAAACACCTGTTGTGGGTACTCTTAGTATTCTGTCTAAACGCCACCTCCAGTTGCCTGGCAACGGCCAGGTGTGCTCCTCCCCACGGCTACCTAGCAACAGCCAGGTAGCCCTGCCCACTATAAAAGGGGCTGCTTGCCCTCTCCTCTTGCTCTCTGGCTCCTGTGATTCTTGTGCGCCTGCATGCTCCTCTCCCCCTTCTCTTCCCTCTCTCTCCACATGGTCATGGCCGGCCTCTACTCCTCTACCTCTCTGCTCTCTCCTCTCCATCTCTTCCCTCTGCCCTAAATAAACCCCTTCCCTTTGTGGAACCGTCTGCTCTGGTGTTATCTGTTCTAAGCTGCTGCACCGAAAAATCTAACAGGTACCACTACAATGGATGAGTGTGGGGTAGTGAGATGGGAAAAATGGAGTACACAGTGGACTGATGGAAGAGAAATCAAAGCTGGGTTATACACTGCAGAGAGCGATAGAACTGGAGACTCAATGATGGTGAGGAACAGGCAGATATGAGGAGGCCACGGTAAGCTCTGGGCCATGTCTGGGTCTGTGTCATTGTCTGTGGCCCACTCCTCAGTACCTATGGCAACCAGGAGAGCTTGCCCTGCCCCCTGACCAGCTGCAGCACTCAGGAGAGCAGGCTTTGCACCTCACCTGGATACCAATCTGTTAGCAAAGGTGCCTCAGGTAAGCTGGCCCCAAGGACATGAGAACAAGGCTGCTTACCTGCCAAGGACCTGCCTCAGCTAGGTCAGGGTTCCTCAGAGAAGGGCTGTATGGGAGAGGTGAAATAAATATCTCAAAGTCATTAGTTGAGTACAAACTGACTCTCTGCTCGAGACAGCTCTTTCTTGATAGAAAAAAAAAAAGCTCTCTGGAAAGCTCATGACCAAAGCCAGATAAGCCACCAGAAAAAAAAATCGTGGGTTTTCCGATCAAGTCAGAAATCCTGTTTTAAAAAATTCTGAAAGTAATTCTTGGGTTTTTCCCACCAAAATTAGAAAGTCAGACACACTTTAAACGAGCTGTGTTTGATCTCCAGGAAATTCTCTGTGAGTAGTTGCTAGAAAAAAAAAAAATTCTAAAAGCTGTGTTAGCTCTGTAAGTACCTGAGATTTCTGACCTCGGTCATGGTCAGAAATCCTATGTTGAAAATTCTGAAAGAGCTATGAAAAATTCTAATAGGGCTGTGTTTGTTCTCCATGGATTTTCCAACCAAAATCAAGAATCCTGTTAGGAAAAAAGAAAAATCTAAAAGATCTGTGTTCACTTTCCAGACATCTCCAGACAGCTTAGCTCTTGCTTTAAAAAAAAAAAAAGAAAATTATTTAAAAAAAGAAAAAAAAAAAAGAATGTCTGTTGCTTTCTGCTAGTTAATCTCATGCAGACCAAAAGCCCAGTTTTTTATTTACATATCAATTCAGTGATTTACTCTATTTTCCTCTTGACCATCCCAGGAATAAGCATTCCATGCTCTTAGCCCCTTGATTCTTAGGAGACAGCAAGCACATTTTGTTTTTTAACATTATAAAATAATTCAGAGATCTTTGTTAAGTGCAGACAATAAGCTAGCTGGGTGGGACCCTGTCCTGAAATTACCATTCCTACCAAGCCTTGACCTGGTCCTAAAGTCCCTCTGTCCCAAGCTGACCTTGAACTGACCTTCAATCTACCTGCATTTGTAAACACAACAAAAACTTAGCTAGGTAGGACCTTGCTCTGTGATCACCACTCCCTAAATCTCTTTAGCTCCTTCCTTAGTACCTTTCTGACAAGCTGTCTCATAGTGCAGCTGTCTCTGATCTTTTAGATCTGAGAACCTTTTACAATTCATATTACATTCATATTCTTCCTTTTTTTTTTTGTTTTTTTTTTTTTTGTTTGTTTGTTTTTCAAGACAGGGTTTCTCTGTATAGCCCTGGCCGGCCTGGAACTCACTCTGTAGACCAGGCTGGCCTGGAACTCAGAAATCCACCTGCCTTTGCCTCCCAAGTACTGGGATTAAAGGTGTGGGACACTACTTGCCCAGCAAAATTTTATATTTTCAAACATATGTTTTCAGAGTTCTTTCCCACAGCCTTAAAGGCTGTCCTGAGGTCCATAAGGTCTCAGCATTTCCCATTTTGCTGAGACATACATATACCTTTGACTCCTGAACTCATGCTACTTCTAATTATCATGGAATCATTAACCTTGGCTGGGAGAACATCCCCCCAATAAACTTGACAGAGAATATTTCCTGAAGGAAGAACATGAAGTAAATAAAACACATACACTTTTATACATACAAGCCTTATGTTCACAGCAACCATCAACATTCGTGGAGGCCCACACCCTGCTGGCTCAGTTCCAGGGGAAGGAACCATGTCATACCATCCCTTATATGGCAAGCTGGAATCAGCACTGCCCTGTCAGTTGTGGCATTGGGTGAGCTAGCCAAGGCAGTACTGTAGAGTTCACCCTGGTCCTGCAAGTGCAGGAGAACTGGCAAGCTGACCAACTCAGCCGCCTCCCAGGCCCAGATCTAGGACTTCGAATTGACCCATGGCAACATCTACCCCATCTATGAACTGCTGCAGCCCATGAAAGGGTTGATCCTTCACATCCAACGCTGCAGGATCTCCATGACAGAGTATATCCAAGAGGAGTCCCTATAAGAATCCAGGATAGGTAGTGTAGCAGAAGCCAGAGGCCTTGAAATGAGCCAATGACTCATTGCAAAGACATTTGTAAATAAGTTATGTGACAGAAGGGTATACTATGTGACACACTGTAACATTACAGCTTCTATGACAAGATTTTTTCTATCTTTTTTTTCTTTGTGGGGGAGGTTGCAAGGGCAGAGGGCAGATATAAAGGAACAGGGAGATAAATAGGATTGGGATGCATGATGTGAAATCCACAAAGAATCCATAAAATTATTTTTAAAAAAACTGATGATTCACTACAGACAGACTAGTTCCCGGAGATGAGTTTCAAAACATCCCAAAGAAATTTCAACTTGCAAAGGTGGTTGGTGTTTGAGGAAAACCAATCTCCTCAAGGTAGACTTTTCTGTGTGCTGAGCCAGTGCCAACCCCCTCCCCAAAGTAATCTCTTCACATGCCCACAAAATCACAAAGAATACTCCAAGTTGAGATGAAAGGTCTTTATTTCCAGATGCATCTAGAGTTCCAGCACCTAGCACTCAAGTTCTGAAGTCAAAAGCAGGTCTGTCAGCCCAACCCAACCTCCTCCCAAGCCTCTGGGAAGACATCCCTGATGAGACCTGTTAAACTGTGTCCTCTAGAAACATTCATCTCGCTTCTCTCCATCCTGAGACTATAGAGACAGACAATTAAACAAAGGTTCCCCAAAGAACTTGAGGTCATTGGTCCAAACTGATTCAAGTGTTGATTACAGGGAAGATCATTTTCCCCCACACATTCAGAGGGGAAATGGAACTGATCCCCATCACTGAGGTGTGAGTGTGGTAAGGCTGCGAATCTGTGTGCAAGCTCCATATGAAAAGTGGGTCCCACAAGGACCAGTGGCATGAGGGCACAGTTACCACCTGTCACCACTCAGGCCTCATGGTCTAAGACAGAAGGTAGTGCACTTCCCTGACCACATGGCAGAAGGAACATAGATGAAGACTTTAGATGTTGCCACTTAGCACATTCTGACAAAATGGCACTGAAGTTCACCTGCCCTCCTCAGAGCCCAGGGAGGAAAGGTCTTGTGAACAAGAAACTACATGAAGGGAACAGCTGAATCCAAGCCACACATTCAGAAGGAACAAAACAAAATTTCCAATCAGGCCTTTCTAAGGCTAGCCTGTCTGGCGCCCTTCCTGACCAGCAGGAAATCAGATGCAGGGCAACCAGGTTCCTTTCTCAAGGGGTTTAATCAGGATTGCAGTTACAGCAGGATTGCAGGTGTGGCCCCCCTCCTACCCGGCGACCAGGCTTATATCTAAGCAAAGGCCAATGAGCATATGCCACGTGGGGATACGTCCACGTCAGATGACCATTCTCTGCCCCGGCACAGCTTCACAGCCAAATGAGGACTTGTTTATCACAAAGAGCACTCTCAGTCAGCACCATCTGCAGGTGCGGCGCACAGTGGCTCTCTACACTAGCCCACATACTTACCCTTCCCCTCCTACACTTCCTGTTTAAAGTCAGGTATGATGGTGCACACTTTTTTTTTTTTTTTGAGACAGGGTTCTCTGTGTAGCTTTGGCTATATTAGAACTCAATCTGTAGACCAGGCTTGCCTCAAACTCATAGAGATCTGCCTGACCGTGCCTCCTGAGTGATTGGATTAAAGGCATGTACCACCACTGCCTGGCCTGTTTTGCTTTTAAAGATAAACTCTCACTATGTAGCCCAGGCTAGCTTCAAAAAATTCCTCAAGCCTCTGGAGAGTGAGGATCACATGAGTGTGCTCTCCCTGCTAAGCACCGCTACGCCATCTTAACCAGAGAGAAGATATGAGGTGCCCTGCTTAGGACAACAGAGAAGCAGCTCAGGAAACACAGGTAACTAGTAACATTGAGACTGAACCACTGGCAGGGAATGTAAGAGGCCAGCAATGGGACACATGAGAGGGGCTTGTCCACAAGTGAAGGAGGTGATATCTTTAGGACATTCACATCCAAATTCAAACATAAAGCTGGGACAGACACTGGAGAGAAATCTCACAAAGAAGCTTAGCTATTAAGAACAACAAAACAACTAACTAAAGATTTTAGTCATCGAAGCTTATGATGTCTCCCAATGATTTGCCCTTCTCCTGCAATAAATGAATATATCCGAGCATGCAAAGGAGAAACACAGACAACTCAAAAAAAAAAAAAAAAAGAATCTTTTAATAAAAATTATTCATAAAAATCCTAATAAATTTCAAAGAAGATATTCCTTAGTACATTTATAAAAGAACATTTGGTCCTTTTACAAAAATCTCTCTTTTAATTTAAGTACAGTTCTTATTTACAGATTAAACATGAAATATCATCTATGGTTGTCAAGCATATTGCACATCACAGAGAGAGAAACATTTGTGCATCTCAGTAAGCTGTTCCAGAGTTTCCCAACTCTAGACTTTTTTTTTATAGAAACACATTTACTTTTCATGTATGTAATAAACAAAAACGCAGCTTGTGGAATGCTATTTAACACTAAAACAAAATACCCTTAAAAATATTATTTGTTTACCTCTCAGAAAGAGAAAAGCAGTGTAGCAGTTTCACAGGTACTTGATATCTTTAGGATATTCACATCCAAATTGAAGAGGGACCTTAACCCTGAGCCCCGCTGAGTCGAGACCACAAGGGCCACACACCTCACCAGCTCCAATTCACAAGGGGTCCCTGCCCTGCAGGGGAGAGGCACTAGAGTAGGTGCTGGACAGCTAGGAACAGAAAAGCAAAGATCTGCACCTTCTTCTCAAGTCCCTGCTCGGTCACTCTGTGCCTGTGCCTGAGGTGACCCTACCCTCTGACCAGCATTGTTTGTCCATGTCAAGAGAACAAGACCTCAGAGCCTGGAAGAAAAGGGATGTCTAATGTAGCATCTACAGGATCCAAAGTGAAGAACAGCAATGGCACTCATCCACTGAGCTGGTGGAGAGATGGGTAAGAGGGATATTTTTCTTGAGAGAAAAGGGAAGACAGGATAGAGACAACTCCATTTATTGAAACCAGTAAAACATGGGCTCTCCAGTACTCCTCTGGGCAGGTACTACCCTCACAGACTTTCACTTCAACACACAGAAAATTATTTGACTGTCATGTGCAGAATCTGTAATCCAAGACAAGAAAAGCCAGACATCAAAACTAGAATCCAGTTACAAAAAGCAAGCTCTGGTAGAAGAGCAGCAGCAAGAAACTCAAGGGAGGCTTTGGAAAACAAGCCTGTTTTCCACAGTGACCAAAGCAGTCAGAAAGCCACCAAACATTCCTTTGTCAATCTCCTCTTCCAGGAGAATGGAGTTGCCCTGTCACAGTATTTAGAACAGCTAAGGCAAGCCTGTTGGTTGTAGAACGGGGCTCCACCACGCCTAACCATAAGACAGTCTGCCACGTAGTTTGCAACTTGTTGGGCAAACTGGACACTACTGGCTACTCCTGGGAACACTAGTATGGTTACAAACATCTGTGAAACGATCTGCTCACATTCCAGTCATTCTTGGAACAAAGCAGTGAGTTAGAAAATTTCTACCCATATTTCAGCACACAGATTGGAAGGAAGAGCAAACATACTGTAAGATATACATTGCAGTTGCTGACATTCAGAAAGCAAGCAAGTCAGCTTCAAACTTGACTCAAATAATGTTCTTTATACGACTGGCAGTAGACAGTGTTCTTCATCTAGCCCCACAAATCACTGGCTTTGGTTTGAGCAGTCTAGAAGCTCAATAAGAGGATTTATAGGCATTTTCTTACTTACCCTCAACCTTGTCAATAGGTGAAAAATCTAGTACCCAAAAGTCAAGAGGGTTTGAGACTTAATAAAAGACATCGAATGTCTGCCTGTACCTGAGGCCAGCTGGTAGCACTCAAGGCACCATGGTACTGCCAGACTCAGATCACTATTCCAAGAGCACAGGAAGAAGTAACCCAAGCTTAATCAAGAGCAACAGATGAAGAATCCAGATGAGAGAGAACTGTTGGGTGCTGACATGCACTGCTGTTGAAAACAAATAAACCACAGAGAGATGAGGAAGATGGTAAAGAGAAGCCTGAGGGGTGCACTTCCTTCCCTGATAAGTCTTCACTGTCCCTAGTGGGTCATTCACAGTCACACATGAACGTGCCTGGAGCAAAGGTAAAAAGGGGTGCACACACAGGCCTGTGCATGCATATGGTTAATACTTTTACTGAATTAACGAAAATACATGAAACAGATAATCTGCTCAAAGAAGGCTTTCTATACAGTAGATGAGACCCTGTGGATACATAGAACAATGCTTGTGAAATCAAAATAAAGAAAAACAGAAACATTCAATACTCTTAACAAATAAATAAAACTAATTGCATAGTAAGTGTTTAAAAGATGAGAGTCACTACTAAAACCCCGTTTCTAAACATGCCAAGGAACTGAATTATATTTATTTTCAAAACAGTAATACATATTGAAGAAAGAATATAATTTCTCCCTTTTGACTAAAAATCCAATGATTCAGATGAGGCTTTTTTCCCTGGCTATAGGAGACTGGAATGAAATAATCTGAAGTGTCTATTAACAGTGCAGAGGGAAGACATAAGATACGTGAGGTTGGACCAGCTTTCTCATAAACTTCCTACCCTTTGCCTAGGTTGCCTTGACCTGTCCCAGTGCGAGGAGACCAAGTCAGGACAGGCCCAGCTCTGCCTTTAGGAATCGTTTGTGCAAACTTCCCATTTCACCTAAGGAAACAACAAAAGCACTTTCTCATGATTTCCTCCTTTATGCCTGGCTAACATCATAGGTTAAAAGGCAAAGACTGGCAAACGGGTTTCCAGGAATCTTCCTCATGACACCCTGTTTCTTATTGGTCCCATCACATGGCAATACAAAGCAAGCTGTCTGGAGCACTGGCTGCGACAGCCCATGGCCCAACAAAACCCATAAGGCACTAATCTAAAGTCCTTATCACACAGAGAAATGGCTCAAGGATGTCAGAAAGTCATCTGATTATTTCTTTGTCCCTGATTAGCTAATTGGCACTACACATAAGCCAAGAAAAAAAATCAGAAGTCTAAGCCAAAGACAGTCAGCATTGTGCATCCTTGGTTACGAAACACGAGGGATGGAAGCTCACAATCCTAGGGTTTTCCTCTCCCTAGAAGGCACCTGCTTCTGGGACCATGGGAGCTCTTCAGGTAAGGTGATGTTCAAAATAAATGCTAAATACAGTATCAAAGATCTGTTAGTTAATCTCTTAGATTCCAACTTAACTTTAAAGGCTGCCTGTCAGATTGCTCACTAGACCATTACACTAAAACAAGTAACACTGAATAAATTACTTTAGGATGCAAATAAACCAGGTGAATTTTCCCCATGTGATCCAAAATCACAGCTGGCCATCTTGGGGACAGCCAATGATCCCACAGGAGGGAAAAGGGATGACCCTTTGATTGCAGGAAGTAGCGATGCCAAGTGAACCTCAGGAATTGCATTCCTGATCCTCTAGCAAAGAGGTAGCAATACTTCAGCAGAGCAAGTGGGGGCAAAGCAAGGAGACTGGAGTTCTATGTGTGAAGTTGAGAAGAATAATCCAAAGAGGCAATATCCATTGTGCTTAACAACATCAGTGTATCACAAGAAGCTCCCCACGTAGCTTCCCATTCCTAATTTTATCCTTCAGAAAAAATAGAGTATTTTATTAAACAGAAGGGAAACACTAAAAAACACTAAGTGCAAGATTCAACCAGAGGTGAGTAAGAGCTGGACAGAAACTTCTACAGCGCCCCAGATGGACAGACTCCACTGCTTCCACCTCAGAGGAGATTTTGGTATGCTTGGGTTTGGCTTAAGGTCTGGCCACATTGAGGTGAGCAGGTCAAATCAAGCCAACCATTTGGTCAATCTGGCGCATGTAGATGCTCTTTAAGGGCAGGGAGTATCTCCTCTCATCAGGAACACGATTGCACTGGGAAGACAAAAGGGAGAAGATATGTGAGATTTGAATTAAAAACCCAGGAATGTGAGCCCATGGCTGGCAATATTTCAGACAGATGCCTCTTTGTTCAGTGTATTAGAAGGTAGCTGGCAGAACAACATCCTTGGCCTTTACCACTTAAGGGGCCAACAGCAACTTCCAGCCTCTAGTTGTACCAAAAAACAGCTCTAGACACTGCCAATGTCCCTGAATGAGTGGCCTGACTCAACTACACAGCGAATTTGAAGCCACTAAAGGCTACATGGATCATGTCTCAAATACAATGGACAAGTTAATTTAAAAAAGAGTGACTGCTTTCCCTGTCCTACTGGTGGGTGGTGGGTAGTCTAGCTGAACTCTTCTCTGTGGAGCCTCTCTTCACCCTCTTCCACTGGTCTGGCCTGAACAAGTGTGTTCTAATGGATTACAGCAACTCTTCCTTGCCCTCTGGCTTCTTGTGGAAACAGCCAAGGAGGATGTAAGGCATGGTGACACCTCTCTGTAAATCTAGGGATTTAGTGGTAGGAGAATCAGGGTTCAAAGCTAGCCTCCAATACACAGAGTCCAAAGCCAGTGTGTGCTACAGCAGTATGTGGAATTTTGCATCAAAATAAAACAATTACAACCCCACTCCAGAGACATCAGATGAAGAGATGGTGAAGGGACCAGGTGTTGATACTGCTGGCTTCCTCTCTGGATGTCCGTGAATCCAGACCTAAGCTGTGGGACCTGCCAGTGGCTGTTTCTCACAAGACTACCTCTCCAGGATGCTGACCACTTTCTACCTGCTCCTGCAGCCAGGACTGATGCCTATACTGCTGGTCCTCAATTTCTCTACATCCCAGTGGCACCTTTGTAAATGCCCTTGAACTCTTGTCAAATTATACAATCTGAGTGCACCATCTATTTCATGAAGGAGTTAATATTTTTCTTTTTCCACTTGCAGTAAAAAAAAGCAACTCACATTAGAACTGGAGTTAATGACTCTGAACTCCTGAGACTTAGGCCTGTGCACAAACTTTTCCTCTTGGTCCCGCTCCCCATCTTCAGAGAAGAATTCCTTCCAAGGCAATTCCCGAAGACGTTTGTCCACAGATATGATGTGGCCCTCGGTTGTAAACATGTATCTGGTTCCAGATTTGTGTACTGGATTTTCTTCATCAAACAGCTAAAGACAGCCAAAAAAAGAAGCAATAATAAAACATGTTGGCTGGGCCATAGTGGCATGTAAATTTAATCCCAGCACTAGGGAGGCAGAGGCACACGGATCTTTATGAGTTTGAGGTTAGCCTGGTCTACATAGTGAGTTCTAGGCTAGCTACTGCACGAAGAAATAGAGGGGGAGGGAGGAGTAGGTTGGCAAAGGGGAGTGAAGGGGAAGGGAGGTCTAGGGCTGGCATATGGCTCTTATAATTCCTTACAGAGCACATGCAGCCCCAGGGGTCAATCCCCAAGACCAACTCTAACAACAAGCCTACAACTGGTAACTGGTAATTTTTGAACTAACTCACAGCAAAGGTTCATGAGCTGCTGGGGAACAAAACCAGACAAAAAGGTATCAGTTAAAAGCCCTGATTTCCAGCCCAGAGTGGTGAGACACTATTTTGTTTAAATTTGCCCCAGCCCTCACTCCTTGTCCAGAACCGGAAAATAAGAAACTCCAGCCAGGTCCGGATCTCAAGCACAGGCAGTCTGTAAGCACTCCCCAGAAGAATTTCAACCTCCCCTAGAGTCCTCATACCTAATCCTAGAACTAACTACCCTCCACCTCATACACATCAGTCCATACACATGGACACTAGAGGGGAGGACACAGACTTTACCCATTACCTTAGCAAAACTTGGCTACATACAGAATCAATACAGGCATTTGTCAAAATTAAATTCTCCAGCCCAATTCTTTTCAAAGGTTTGAACTAAAGGAAGTTTTAACAAGGGCCTAGGGTCATTGCTACCTAGCTAGCCCCAGGCCTGAGGACCAGTGAACTAAAGGACACAACCTATCATTACAGCTGCTGCCCTTGAATCAACCCTCTGTGCCTTCAAAGTGTTGTTTGTATGCAGCCACAATAGAATAGAGCCTACACACATGAGCATACAGGTACTACACATGTTTGTGCACAGAATGCAGAATGGGCAAGAGCCCTGAACATGGCTCTAGCCTCAGTTCTGCCATGTGGTCACCCCAGGACCACAGTAAGTTGGCTGATCTCTCAGTGTAAGTCATAGTTCCCAAAAGGGTAGAATGAAAACTAACTACAGAATGCATGGTCAACCTCCTCCCCAACCCCGCTCCCAAGCATGCCTGAAGATATGCACAAGGACCAGGAGGCTCTGCTGTACCTCTGAGCCATAGACACCACT
Organism: Mastomys natalensis; assembly: GCA_021653895.1. Classification (NCBI taxonomy): domain Eukaryota; kingdom Metazoa; phylum Chordata; class Mammalia; order Rodentia; family Muridae; genus Mastomys; species Mastomys natalensis. The sequence goes on from JAJTUV010000429.1 coordinate 1,305,321, forward strand.
CTCATATTGGAAGTGTAGCTCAGTGGTAAAATACCTGCCTGGCTTGCACAAGGCTCTGAGCTCTACGTGGCTTTCCTCCTCAGAGCCTGCAGAACACCAGCACTGATTTTCTCTCCGTCCTTGCCAGCATTTGCCACAGCTCCTAACCCTGAGCTCATTCCTGTTTACCTGACAAACAACTTCTCCAGGAAGTTGACAACCATGAGGGAAAACAGCAATATCCTTTTGTCCAGCCCAGGCCTGTTAACTCCAGGAATGTACAATGTCCAGCACAATGTAGACAAGTGACTAGTAAATAGTTCTTGTACAGAAGACTGCACAAATGTTTGCTCTCTGAAGCACTAAATACCTCTGGTTAATCTTACAACACATACCAGATACAAGTATTTGCAAGTCTCGCTGAGAAAGAAGCTTTCCATCCGGTCTTCTTTAGACTTGTCTATGACGTGATGCAGCGTAGCATATCCACACCTACAAAATATGGGTCCAGTTAGCCCTTCTTTTGGCTCCTTCCCCTGCACTCACTGCCTGTCAAAATATTTTATTACCAAGAGAATCAACATAATTCTCCAACACCTCATAAAAAATAACTTTGCTCGGTCAAAGATATGTTCCTTAGTCTTTTTTGTTTGCTTTTTGTTTTAACATGAATTGTTTGCAAATTTACTTGGGAGCATTCTTGGATTGCTTCTTCTCCGGTTAGCTCCAAGCTTGGGATGAGGACAGTGGAGCAAAACACAGCATCATGAAAATGACTATCAATAAATTTAGAAGGACTGACTTAAATTGTTCACCCCACTACTGCAGAACTGCATTATTACTGGCATAGCCTAAAACAATATTTTCTATCATATATTTCTCAGGTATATACAAAGCAGCAGGATACAAAATCAAAATACAGGTATGTTTTTATATGTGTTTATATGTGTGTGTGTGTATGCATACATGTAACAAATATATAGAAAAGATTCTAAGCATGGGTATTTCAGTGTTTATCATGGTGATCTATAGTTATAATCATATATAGGTATAAGAATATTTCATTCTTACTATCTTCTATGCTATTTAAATTTTTTTTATAAATTACTGGCATAAAAAAATAAACTTCTCTAAAAGAACAGTTTGCTAAAATCTACAGGAAGGAAGTGGCATAAAAATAAAATTTCCACTATAATGAAGAAATTCTACTCCATCAAAAGGTTAACCATTTTTCTAGCAAACTAACATTTATAACCTGTACTACACATTTGAAATATAAATAATAATATTTCCTGGCTGAAGAGATGACTGAGTCCCTTGCCATCAAATCTGACAATCTGAGTTCTTCCCGGGACCCACACAGTGTGGGGAGAGAAAGGATTCCTGTAGATTCTCTGCACTCCACTCACACACTGTGGCACAGAGAGAGAAGACTCCTGCAGGTTGTCACCAGCCTCCACCCATGAACCTCTTTTCTCACATTACACACACGCACGCACACACAACGAGTAAACATAATCTTAAGAGTCATGATTCGGGGACTGGAGATGACTCGGCATAAGAGCATTCCGTGCTCTTCCTGAGGATCTCACTTTGGTCCCCAGCACCCACAATGGGCAGTTACAACCAACTGTAAGTCCCCACACAGACACATACTCACAGGTAAATTAAAATATTAAACAAACAAACAAATAAACTTGTGGGATAAAGAAATGGTTTAGGGGCTAGGAGCACTAGCTGCTCTTCCAGAGGACTCAAGAGGCAGCTCACAAGTCTACAGTCCAGTCACGGGGGGATCTGATGCCCTCCTCTGGTCTCCAAGAGCATCAGGTATATACATGGTGCACAAACATGCATGCAGATAAAACATTCATATACATAAAATACACAAATTTAATTTTTTTAATTTAAAATTTTAAAAATAACATTTTTCCAGAATAACTCTCAGTCAATCACAAAATTGCATCCAAACCATAAAATAAAGGAACTTAGCAGACTGACTTGACTTTTGTGTATTTTTCGAGACTCTGCAGAATGTCCATTCCTACATGGAGGTAGAAGGGATTCTTGGTTGCCTAGACAGAACATAAGAGAATGTTACACAAGAAGGGCTTGGAAGAGATACCATCAATACACACTGTGGGGCCTGCAGGGGCTTCCTGAGGAGCTGGATCCCTAGCTAACAGAACGACCAGAGCCAGACTCACTTCATCTGAAGGTGTTCAGTCCACAAACATCTGTGATGTGTTTAACTATACTCAGGGTTAGGAACACTTCAACACGGCAAGCACTCCTTTGGCTCTACTGATGCCTAGCATGGTCAGAAAAGAAACAAGGCCCACCCTGAGGGCACCATAGAAATCAGAGAACAAGTTCAGTTTCGATCTTGCCTCAGAATTCCCTAGAAACTTAAGATGCAGAAAGGTTAGTAGGGCTTTGCCTCATCCAGTTACTGCACCATGAGGGCACAGAGGGGATGACTGTCCTTCAGAGGACAGGACTCTAAAAGAGACCTGAACACTTTCTTCTGACCACCCAGGAAACCCAACCTCTTGGGTCCTTACTCCTCTGTCACCAGCTTCCTGGTTATTTTAGGGGAAGAAATTCTCTGGAAGATGAGGCTTCTACCCTAAGTTTCTAATTCATGCCTACTGCCAATCTATAGCAACCAAAGGAAACAAGTCCCACATTAGCTCCTTAGATTAAGAGCCTGGGATGACCCCAGAGGAGAAACCTGTAAGTGAAAGATTCCTCTGGATGCTAAGAACACAGTGGGCAAGGATAGGTGTTAAACTTACAGGAAACAAACTGACAAAACTGATGACAAGCCACGGAGCACAGGTAAGATGGCTACAGAGCATAATAGCTTGGCTTTATTCTAGGCTCAGAGGAACCACACCTGACATCACCTATCTCCTTTTTCAAGAGTCTCTAAGGGCTAGAGAGATGGCTCAGTGGTTAAGAGTGCTGACTGCTCTTCCTAGAGGTCCTGAGTTCAATTCCCAGCAACCACATGGTGGTGCACAACCATCTATAATGGGATTCGATGCCCTCTGCTGGTGTGTCTGAAGACAGTTACAGTGTATGTACTCATATACATAAAATAAATAATTAAAAAAAAAAGAGTCTCTAACCTTTGAGATTCTTGAGACTTGGGTACTAACATTGGTTTCACTGGATTTCCCCTACACACACACACTCACACACACACACGAGAGACAGAGGAGACAGAGAGACAGAGAGACTGGGGGGAGGGAGAGAGAGGTATAAATCTCTTGTGAACTGTGTGGAAGCATTACCTGTCAATAAAAAGCTGATGATCTATTAGCAAAAGATAGGAACAGGAGAGATAATCAGGTGGGAAGAGTCTCCACTCAAAGTCTGAGCAGATGGACGTATGAAACTGAGGGAGAGTAAACCATGTGGCACACTTAGAATAGAATAAATAGGCTATATAAGTTATGAGCTATTTAGGGAATAAGCCCTAGCTTATGGCCTAGGCATTACTCATAAATTATTGAGTCTCAGAGTTGTTATTTGAGAACTAGGCAGGGGTAGAAAAGACTTCAGTTACACGCACACACACGCATCACAACACATTCTCATGCATGCACATATCCTATTTTTTCAACCTAAAAGCACTGATTTCTAGTTCAGTGTAATTTTTTTAATAAACATAAAGCATGGAACCCATCCTACCAGGAGAATCTGTAAGGATGAGGGTCCTTGCACACTGCAGAGCCAATTCACTACTCAACCTACTAAGCATCCTGAGTCACCTTGATGGGTTTGTGACGCTGTGCGTGTAGAGCATGGGAAAGGTTTGTGTTCAGGCTTTGTCTGTCACACAGACATCTCACAGCACCAGCTCTCTTACTACAGTACGCAAATAATCCTCTAAAAGAAGAAGCTTCGAAGTTGACATCAGATGAGATAGGTCATAGATAAAGTCTTTAAAATCCCGTCTTAAGAAAAAGAAAAGGAATACAAGGAAGAGCTGCTCCAAGAAGACAGGATGCGACGGGTCCAAGCGAAGGAAGCTGAAGACAAGAAGCAGCAGCGGAAGGAGCGGCTGTACCCACTGCGCAAGTATGCAGTCAAGGCCTGAGACGACAATGACAATAAAGTACAAGACTGACTTAAAAAAACAAAAAAGAAAAAGAAGAGAAGAAAGAAAGGAAGGAAGGAAAAAGAGAAAAAGAGAAAGAAAAGAGAGAGAAAGAAAGAAAGAAAGAAAAGGAGAAAGAAAGAAAGAAAGAAAGAAAGAAAGAAAGAAAGAAAGAAAGAAAGAAAATTAATTTTGTGTCAATACTTTTTTGCAAACCAGAAAACTGAAGAAAAAAAAAAAAAAAAAAAAAAAAAACCCACCCCACCCAGTTCCCACAAGAGTTCTTTAGTCAAACAAATCGAAATCTGGAAAACACTAAAAGATTCCTGTCTTCCCTGGAGTATTCAAAGATAAGAAAAATAAAGCCCACACTTGCAGACACTTTCTCCATCCTACAGAATCAACAGACAATAGGCAGAAATAGAAGAGTCACTATGCAACAACAAGCCACTGCCCATGAACCCATTACCTGGTAGAGGAGATATGTGGACTCCACCAGCTCTGGTCTCAGAGGGTAGAAGAGAACATCAGGGGCCTGGAGTTGCCAGTTGTAGCGCTCAGGGAGGGCCCCGTACCGTTTCCATATGGCATAGTAGAAGGCATGTAAGCAGATAGCATCTTCCACATCCCCTATCAGAACCTAGAAAGACAATACAGCAAATGATCGAAAACCCAAGCAGATTTCCAAGTCTAGGGACTGATTTCACAGAGGATCAAGATGTGCTAGCAACCTCCCAAATCCAATGGAGCCAGAGAATGCTAAGGATAAAAAAAGAGAGGAGGCTTTCTCAATAATAATCTCTCTCTCTCTCTCTCTCTCTCTCTCTCTCTCTCTCTCTCTCTGTGTGTGTGTGTGTGTGTGTGTGTATCTGTCTGTCTGTCTGTCTCTGTCATATGTACACATGTACATCTGCTCATGCTTATACTTGAAGGCTGAAGTAGGATGCTGTCACTCCCTACCTTACGCCCTGGAGCTAGGCTAGCAACAGTAAATCCCCACTGAACTTCTCATCTCTGTGCCCTGCCCACCCTTCTCCTGCAGCCCTGGAATGGCGGGCATGCTGCCACCACTGTCCTTTTAGGTGAGTGCAGAAGATTTGAACTCAGGTCTGCAGGTTCATACAGCCACATTCTTCCCACTGAGCCGTCTCCCCAGCCCTTCTCAACACATCCATGCAAAACACCTGCAGTCCTGGGAAGAAAGCCTGCAGAGAGTCAATCCAGGTGTTCATGAGCTGCCCACTGAACATGTTCACGTTGACGTAGAGTGGTGGGTCTCCTTCTCCTTCATTGCAGGCTTCCCGGCTGTGGACCCAGAGCACAGGCAAAGGTGAAAGGGAAGTTCACTCTGTCTGTCCTTCTGGAGGTTTACCTCCTTGTGCTTGGCAGAAGCAAAATCAATGCTAACTTCTCCCCAACTCCTTCCTTAAGTCTTTGGCAGTAAGACTGCTTGTAGGTGTTTATACAAGAACCTAGTTCTAAACATGTCCTTTGTGGAATATCAAAGTGTCATTACATCTACAGAAAGCACTTTGACATTCGGGTTTCAGAACACTGACATGTAACAGAATTGGTCTGTGCTGGCCTTGACCCAACAGGGATACACGTTTTATTCTGTTTAGTCTCCTCTTCTCTGGTACAGAGAGAACAGTACTGTGGTTTTTTTTTTTTAAAAAAAAAAAAGAGGCCTGTGGAGATGCATCAAGGCAAGACCCTGAGAGCTTTCTACTCAAATTAATTCAGCATTTTGTAAAGCTAAACTGAGTGGGCACAGTAGTGAATGCCTGTAATCACCACACTCAGGAGTGAGGCAGGAGGATGGCAAGCCTCAGAAGGAAAAGCACACTTCAGCAAAAAGTAGTGAAACTGCCACGCCAGAGGAAATTAGCATAGTCTCTACACAGCAATGACATTCAAAATCATAGCAATCCACACTTGCAGTTTCTGAGGGTTGTCTGAGCACACAACAAAAGAGCTGTAGCAACAATTACTCTCCAAACCTCACACTAAGGAAGAGAACACAGAGAAAAGCAAAGTGGCAGCTCTAGCTAAAAGCCTTATACTTTTTTTTGCAAGAATTTTATTTTTGTGTGTGTGCATTTTAAGTGTCTATAGGTACATTCAAGCATATACATATGATGCTTAGACAGGCCAGAAGGAGGCATCAGATACCCTGGACCTGGAGTTTAGGAGGTTGTAAGCCACCACATAACAGTTTTTAGAAACCAAACTTGGGTTCTCTGTAAAAGCCTTTGCCAGATGTGGCTCCAGCACTTGGGAAGCAGACACGAGAATTGCTGCACATCTGAGTCCAAATGAATTCCAGGCCAGACAGGGTTCTCCAGTGACAGTCCACCCTCAACATTTTTAAACTCAAGGAAGACATTTGGCAAGAGAGGTTACAGAGAGAAGATGCTTGCCATTGAGCCTGAACAACTGGATTCCATTCCTTCGCTAATACAGTAGGAGAGAACCGACTCCTGCACGCTGTCCCTCTGACCTCCACATGTCTGCCCCTCTCCAAAAACAGATACCAAATCATCACACATCATCATCACCATCACATCATCATCATCATAATACATTTTTCAGATTAAAAGAGAGCTGGGCAGGAACATTTCTAAACATACTGTTTGGCAAAGAAGCAATGTCAGGGACACACACCCTCTTCGCAGGTAGCTCTGGATGCTCTGATATGCCGCATTAAACATCTCTAGATCTTCTTTTTCTCCAAACAGAATGTAAGATTTCAAGAGGTATTCATAGAAGGAATCCAGCCCAGCACCCAAGCCACTCTGCTTTCCAACCCAATGGCCTGTCTGGATGTTCACAACATTGCCTGTGGAAACAAACAAACAGGCACTTAGGTCTCAACCTGGCAGGAGGATTAGGGGTATGGCCCTCCTACTTCTGTCTCCCTGCTTCACAGCATCCCCATCTCTGCCAGATATGAGGAAAGGGTACTTAAGCCTAATTTTTTTTAATTGGTCTTATCAGTAACTTGGGAAACAGAAAGATCATCCTATAGCACTCAGGTATATGTGATGTGTGCATGCAAAGAGTACTTAGCTACAGATGAAAAATAGGGATAAACATGAAAAAAATAAATAAATGACCCAATATTTTGCTTTCCCACAGTGGTAATACATTTCAAAACCCAATGGAGTACTCACAGCCTTTTATCCCATATTCTCATTTCAAATTCTTGGAATTTGTCCTGAAAATAGTGCTTGCAAAAGCAAAAGGTCAGCACTGGGGACACAGATCAGTGGGGGAGGAGCTGCCTAACATATACAAGGACCTGAGTTCTAACACCACAAAAAATAGCCAGGTATGGCAGTGCCAGGGGTAAATGGTGAGGAGTTTAAGGTCATTTGGGGCTGCACAGAAAGTGGAAGCCAGATGCTACATAGCAAGACTTTTATAGGAAAAAAATGTACAGTTTTGAAAACTGGTAACTATGAAAGCAAGGCAGCAACCTGGAAACATTAGACTCATCTGCCATGTGCAGCCAGCACAGAAACTTTGTTTCTATTAGTAGTGTGTAATACAAAACGTCACAAAAAGTAATACAAAATTTAACTCATGACAGCTAAGTAGTCAACCATGTTGAGACAAGGTCTCACTACACAGCCCAGCTAGCCTCAGACTCACCCTAATTCCTACCTCAGCCTCCAGGGTGCTATATTCACAGGTGTGTCACCACATTCAGCCTGAGTGGCTTTATTTCTTTTTTTTTTCCCCCTCCCCCAAGTGGCTTTATTTCTACTGCTGCTATTTATTCATTATATAAAGTTTGCAGATCAATTTCAGAAGACAGAAAGTACTTTTAAAAACCTTTTATAAATAACCCAATATGGTCTCCAAACAACCAAACTACTTCCAGATGCCAAAAAGAAAATATGTCCCAATAAGACAACTTTATGATGGTAAAAACCCATTTTAAAACAACACTGTGAGTTAGCAAAATATGGGAAGCTACCAAAGATGAATGCCATGATGAATACATAGAGGATAATATTTATTATGTCTACTGCTAATGCTTAAAACTTTCTATAACAAGTTTTAAATATCTTGACTAAATATTTCGAGGGGGGAAATCTAATATATGTTTCATCTAGGGTTACACTATTGAATTGTTTTTTTGTTTTTTATTTTTTGTTTTTTGAAGGAGGAAGCCTTTACAGCCAGAAATGCTAAATTCCTGTATTTTTAGAATCGTATATTGAAAGCAATAAAGTTTGCCTCTGAGACAGTTCTTTTTATGGCATTTCTATTAACAATAATTTTCAATGGAATATACCAAGGGATCCAAACTGAGGGGGCTCTTAACAGCTAAACTATTATCTTCCATCAAACCCTAAAACTTCACACTAAGCAAAAGGCCATATAAAGAAACTGAACCCATTATGCACCAGTGACTGCGGTTGGAGTTATCAATTTTCAGATCCAGTGGTACAGGGAAGATGAAATAACATGGAGAGTAACAGGAAGGAGGAGAAAAAGGTACCAAAGGCTGTACAGAGCAACTGACAGCAGAGGGTCCCACCTAATAACCCCGTATCGTTGCTCCGAAGGTTCCAGAGGGCTTTCACAGCTCGTCTAGCAACCCACTCAAAAGTGGAATCCCCAAGCAGCCGGCTCAAAATCCCAAATTCCACCAGGAGAGAGCCAGCCCCTGCCGTGCAGGTCTCATTATTGCTGTCAGGAGGAACACCCGTCTTCAGATTCACCTGCAGTGGGAAGAATCAAAAGCAGTGTAGAAGGCCTAAAGGTGTTAAACAACTACCCCAGCACTTGGGAGGCCAAGGCAGAAGGGTCAGAAGTTGGAGGACAGCCTGGCTACAGAGCAAGATCAAGGCCAGCCTCAGCTAATAACAAGATATCAATCTAAAAAAAAAAGAAAAAATAGTAGCAAAACTTAAAAATTTACAGTGCTGAAAAGTTACACCATGAGCATGACACTAGGCTAATGATCCAGGCTCACTGCAACTCAGTCACCACTTGTCATGTTACACTCAACCAACAAAACAGTAAGAACAGAGTTCATCATCTTATTATAACATTATTCATTAAACCATCTCTTTCCACCAAGTGTCCTTCAAGATTACGGAAGCACTAAGTTCAAGGGTGTTTTGAATAAAAATGTCCCACAAAGGCTCATAATAATAATAGGGCTGTTGAACGTTGCCTGAGCTTCGGGAGCCTCTAAGAGATACAATCTTGCTGGAAGAAGAGCATCACTGGGAGTGAGTGGGCTTTGAGGGTTTACAGCCTCATCCTACTTCCTGCTTCCTGTGTGAAATAAGATCAGTCAGCTTCCTGCTCCTGCTCTCTGCGCCATTCCTTCCCTGACATTTCTGACTCTCCCTCTAGAGCCATGGGCTACAATACAGTCTCCTGTTAAGTCGCTTCAGGTCTTGGTGTTCATCACGACATCAGGAGTAACTAACATGAGGTTACAGACAAATACAAGCTAGAATGGCTTCTAACTTCAACGAGTGTCTAAAGACTCACTCCTCAGCAAACACAAACAACTGTTAGACTGGGAAAGAAGCAGAGGCTTGGCCACAGTATGACAGCCAGTTTCATCATGGAGGGCCTGTGGTCTGGCATTTCACCCTGGATACCTCGAAGGCTAACACAATTCCCAGAGGAGTTATCTGGCTTGCTAAATCAGATGCCACAAATACACAATCTCACTCTAGCATCTAATTGGCTGGTTCTGCAGGCTTCACTTACAGGCACATGAAGCATTCAAATGAACATTCACTGAGCTCTTCCAACACATAAGGATTGCTGGGAAATATATCCAAGTCAGAAATGAAGAAATATTCTCTATACTGTCTAGTAAGAAAAAATGCAAACAACACATAAACGGTGAACATGGTTCTTCAAGGCAAAAGGGTAACTGCTCTGTTACTGTATGTTTAGCACACAGAAGGTACTCAGTAAATGCTGAAACATATTTTAAAAATTGATATTATGGGGTGGGAGAGATGACTCAGTGGTTAAGAGCACTGGCTGTTCTTCCAGAGAACCTGGTTCAATTCCCACCACCTACATGGCAGTGCACAACTCTCTGTAACTCCAATTACTTCGCATAGACATGCAGGAAGAAAACCAATGCAGAGTTTTTTAAAATGACATTATGTTTAGGTCCAAATCCTCTCCAAGGCTGTCGCTCACAATCTTATAGCCAGGCCCATCCCTTTTATAAGAGTCTTAACTCAAGAACACAGTGAACTGTGAACCACAAAGGAACACAGCAGCCAGATCTGGTAACTCATGCCTGCAATGCTAACACCTGGAAGGCTGAGGCAAGAAAACTACAAGTTCAAGGCTAGCCTGAGCTACATGGCACAAAACCATTTTTCAAAAATTTCAATTGCAAAACAAATGGAACAAACCTGTCACTTACCCGAGGATAGGGGATCCCAGTCTTGGTGTTTTCAAAAGCTGGAAGGAGCCGCACTGCCAGGTCATGGGCCATGTACAACAATTCATTATCATAATCCTCAATTGTCATGTCACCAAAGGGCTGTTTGGAGTCAGTTATTATTCTGTGAGCAGAAAGGAGGCTTCCCAGAACCCTAATAGCAGGAAAATAATAATAATGACAATAACAATTGTAATGACAATAACAACAACAATAAAAGCATGTTCTTACAAGTGTACAGAATCCAGTTTACAAAGATAAAACATGACTCTACTTTTCAGGATCCAAGCTGCCTGGAGCAGGACCGGATTCAGTGTTTTACTATAGTCCTCTCTGGTTCTAAGTAACTGATTCTCAGCTCACTGCATTGCTGACAAAAAGAAGGGGAATCAGCCATTCAAGACAACTTGGGATACCACCTAAAGCATTAATTTCTTAATCTTAGGGTATTAAGAAAAGGAACTACATAACTTCCACAGGTCTGACTGCTGGGAGACTGATGAACCACTCCCATGTGTGGTGAGACAACATGGGGAGGAAAATGAAAAAGTCGGGGATTCTGAGAAACAGAAGGCAACCCTCTTAGATTTATGGCCTTGTAGATACATAAATGTTCCATCACAATTGTCTAAAAAGGACCGCAACATTTTTCAAATGATTTATCTTTTTCTTGTTTTAGAATAAATAATTTTATAACTTTAATTTCAAGGTTCAAACCTGGATCTGGATTGTTGTGTAGCAATATAATTTTATTTAAACAGGAAAAGAGTCAACTTTTCATCCTAAAGAAATCCAGGCACAAAACTGGGTATAGGCTTGAGTCCACCATATTTAGCAAAGAGTGGGTAATAAATGAAACCATACAAGAAGAAAAGACATCAAAAGAGCAAGCAGTGTTTTTTTTGTGAATGGAGAGATGCAAAACTCCATTAAAACCATGAATGAGGATTCTGGAGGCAGTAAACGAGGAAATTAGAAAGGACATGATCAGAGTAGGGGCAGTGCATCTGAGGGGCGTCTCGTTATGTACCCCTATAATGTGTGTCTCTGTGCAGTTCAAACTGTGATGACAAGCACTCATCAAAACTACAAGTTTCCATATATATGAACATAAATAATACTTGTGGAGTCCATACCCAGGTGGACTCTGGCGGAAATACCCTCGGGAATTAAATTCCTTGCCCACACACCTAAGAAGTCTTCAATCCATTTCATGTGCTACTTTACCTTATCGTAGCCTCAAAGACTTGGACTGTGGAATCTTTGTCAAATGAAACAGTGTTGATCACTAACTTGACTGCCTTCTGGAACTCGGATGAATTTCCCATTATCTTTAAACAGAGGAACACAAAATATTACAGCAGCTTGAAATTGACACTGAAGCGGCGGCCAGCCACTGTGTCTATGTGTCTGTACTGCCTATGGCTTTGCCACAGTGGGAGTGGAAACCAAAGTCATTTCTTACATTATACTCTAGGACATGACAGCAAGCCTGTCTCCTATCAATCACTCAAGGGTCCAGTCTCCAAGGAGCACAACTGTATGAACAACACACACAGAACCAATCCCTGGGGTGTCTGGTCTTCCCATTCCCCTCTCCCCCAAGCTCTGAGCTGACCTTTATTTACACAGCAGACAGTTTCTAAAAAGTTATGGAATGGGAGAAAATAAGTCAGAAAATTAAAATGTGATTCTATCTCTGCTTCGTAAAAAAAAATCCAAGACATTTGCAAAACTAATTGACCTTGCCTGCCATCCAGATGTGGGAGGATTTTGAGAAATGGTATTAACAAAACAGCCTAAAATCAGTGACACAAGCCTTGGGACATGATTCCGTGGAGAAATGCACTTGCCATGCAAGCCTGACTGACAATCTGAGCTCCAGTCCCCAAATCCATGTAAAAAGACAGCACAGTCTGCCTCTGATCTCCATACAATGTGAGATCCCAGAACTCATGTAAAAAGACAGCAGAGTTTGCCCTCTGGTCTCCACACGAATGTTGCTGCACATGCTTGCCTTCATACACAAACATGTACATACATGTACAGAAAAATATATCAATACTTAAAATATAAAAACGAAATACACAAACTATCAGCTCTATGTACAATTTAAAAATTAATATGACATGTGTAGATACAATACCACAGTGAACTATTCCCTTCTAAAAGGGAAAAGCCATCACAAAATATATAGTTTAACGTACATGGAAATGATTTGATTTCACCCATATTTAAAATCATTTTTTCTATGGTCATACACATATACACCAATAAACAAATAAGTGGAGAAACAGAGAATAATGTCAAGGAGAAATGATTCTTCAGACAGTCGTCCTTCTTTGGGGTGTGCCTCATCACTTACAATACTGATTGCTATGTGTTTCTCAAGTCATATTTGCTTGGGTATAAGGAAACTCAGGCATTTTGGTCTCAGTTTTCCTTTTTAAAAGATCATGCAACCTTGTTCTGGTTGCATGCAATGGTCAGGAGACTCTTTTCCTCTGGGGATTCTTGCAGCTTATCTGCGAGCATCTGTTGAAAATGCTAACAAGAAAGAAAAACCCCAATTTAAGAAACACATGAGAAATGAGCCAACACACTAGCATGTTCAAAACCAGCTATTCTACTCTGAAAAACCACAGAAATAGGTCTGTTTCCTCACAGATGTTCTCCACAAACAGATCTGTGCACCTGTAAGGTTAATATGATCTCAGATCAAGCTGGGAAGGTGATGAAATCTAGGCACACCAAATTACACCCTGTCAGGTGTCTCATTAGATAGCCAGTAAGTACAAAGTAACCAGAGCACAGAACCGCATGGGCCTGAGAAAGACTGACTGGACAGAGGAGGGGCTTCTCAGGATCTTGAAAATGCTGAAGTACAGCTCCAACCTCTAATTCTAGCACTCTGGAGGCTGAGGCATAAAGATGGTCACCAGCTGGAGACTCTGCCTCAAAGAACAAAGTACTCGCCTTGTGTGTGCAGAGTCCTGAGATTCATCTCCAAGTCCACCAAGATAAACAAACATGCACGTATGCCTGTAAGCACATCACTTGCAGGCTGAGGCAAAAGACTGCTATAAGTTTAAGGCCTTCCTGAACCTTACTGTTGAGACCCTGTCTCAAAAATTAAATAAATAGGGCCAGGAAGTTGGCTCAGTAGATAAGGCTACTTACTACCAAGTTTGACAACTTGAGTTTGATCCCGGAACCCAAATGGTAGGAGAGAACTAACTCCTACAAGCTACAAGCTGTCCTATAACCTTCACCAACATGCTGTGTCATGAGCACACAAACACACACACACATACACACAGGCACTAAATAAATGTTCTTAATTTTTTTTATTAAATAACTTCTTTACCTCAACATAAAAGTTAAGTAAATAAAACGTTGTGGATGTCTAATAGTCAGAATTTCTCCAGTTTGTTTAAGAACTATACTATTCAAGGGGTGTACCTTAGAATAGATGTTGGATAAAACTGGGTTAGAAAATCTGCACTTCAACAAACATCTGCAGTCGTACTATGTACCACTTACTGTCAAGTGTGGAGGAGAGTACAACAGATTTAACGACAGCATCTCTGTTCTTAGTAAGCAAGGGGTAGACCAGACATAATGGGATGAACAGGAGCGCTCGGGCGGGTGAGCTTTCTGAAGCTGCACACACACCTCCTGACTCTCCCTTCCCACGCAGCGGTCTGAGTCAGCCTCTCGAAGTTCCAGTGCATTTGCACTAATACAACTGCACTTACTTGTCTGGGCACATTCTGAGATGTGATGGTAGAAACTTAATGAGCAGCGATCACTCCAGAGGAAATACTGGGCTGCTGAAAGTGCTATGGCAACTAGAGCCTAGAAGGAACCAGCAGCCCTAGCAGAACCAGGGCCCAGTCCTCTTTCTGCTCTCCATAAAATGAAGACAGAAACATTACCACAGCTCTTTCCAAGTGCTGCAACTGTACTACTAGCAAAACACGAGATAACGATGGTATAAACTTAGCTGCCTTATCCAATTCCAACTCCTACCTGACAGCTTTAAACATTTCTTGGTGACATTTAAAAGAATCAGATAAATTATTAAATACAGGACTTGATATACATTTAATAGCTTTCTAACGCTAAAGATGTCTCAGAGAGAACAGGTACGGGTTTGTGAAACTACTAAGGAGATAGCAGAACACTGGAAATGTCCCCTGGAAGCCATGCTCTGTGGTGCTATGCCATGAAGCACATAACAGCATAACATGTCCAGTATGGCTTATCACCTTCAGAACATGTGTTCTGTTTATGTTTCGAGGTCTCCAGCTTCTGAAGTCAATGAGGGATGCCAAGGGACAAGAGATGTAAAAGCAGGATGCAGCTTGGTAGACCTCATCTGTCATAAACAACAGCCAACAGCAAGAAGCAGGAAATAACAGGTGTCTACAGACAGGGCCTCATGCATAGGAAGGTGAGAAATCAGTAGCTAGAAGCATTTTAGGGTAGCTTCTGACCCTGAAATCTTCTGGTTTTGTTCTTGAAGTACTGTGTTACAATTTTAAAAGAAGAATGGTAGATTCCTAAAAAGGAGTTAACAGAAAGCTACCCTTCAGAATGAACTGTGAGGAGAGAGCCTTTCAGCTAAAGCCTTGATTTAAAGTGAGAGAGGTATCAGGAGAGACAGGTGAGTGTGCAGAATAGGACAGGGTCCTAAACGGAGAGACTAAACCACCAAGTTCCAGAAAAGTTCTGAACATAGAAGTTCAGATTCTTAAAGGCTCTTAGGGTTTGGGCAAGTTTCATACTTCATAATTTAGCTTAGTCTGGTCTATGTACCAAGGGCACAGAGACAGACACTTAGGAGGAACATAAACTTATCTTGCAGCTAGCTACACAAGGAAAAGCCACTGAGAGATACAGTATCCTTTTTTATAAACTCTGCCCCAGAGAGAAAAAGGTGGCAGGAAGGTATGACCTGATTTCTGGGAGAGAGACATAGACGCTAGAAGGCAAAGATAGTGGTCTGAATGAGAAATGTCTCCCATAGGCTCATGTATTGGAACACTTGGTCCCCAGTTGTTGGTGCTGTTTGGGGACTTGATGGGACCTCTAGGAGGTGCAGCCTATGGAAGAAAACGTGACTGGACACCCAGCTTCCTGATCCAGCCAGCATACCATGCCTTTCCCACCATTGAGGGCTACCCTGCAGAAACGTTGAACCAAAAGAAACTCTCTCTCTTTCCCTAAACTTGCTCTTCTTGGCCCTGGTGTTTCATCGCAACAACGGAAAGTAGTTAATACATCCTGTGATCTAATTGTTCAGGAAAAAAAGGTTTTCTAAAAGCTAGCCATGCATTTCTTCTCTACCTCTAAAGGAGAGCCACATGTCCCCTCACTTAACCCTCCATGCTTCTCCTTCCCATAAAGGTCATTAAAATAAGTAACACTCATCAAAGCTTCTGAGTACAGCAATTCCCTGAAGTCCCATTCCTAGGGGAAATGAAGAAATACAGTAAGCCCCCAAACACTTTATCACAATTAAAGAAGAAAAGGCTGAACACTTACTGCAAGTGTGTCCAAGGCATCCACCAGGGTCAGAGAGTAATTCCCTAGGACATCATTGATGTTCAGATTTGAACTGAAAAAGAAAGAATTAAAATTAAACAAAGGCGCTTTTTATTTAAAGTGAAACAGAAAAAAGACCATAAAAGGAAACACTCGTGAGGAACTAAAACTGCCAGCAGTGCTTACGATCCAGAAGCAGCTGTGGGTAGACGGCAAGGTAAGTAAAGTCTTCTCTCTCAAAAGCAGCAGTGTCTATGTGTACACAGGATGAGCAGCTCAGGACAGCAGAATATACTGCGTAGAGAGCAGTAGTGAGCAAACCCAAAAGAAGGCCAGAGATGGACAAGTCACTCACTCCCTGAGACAGCCTGTCAACAATCCCAGATCTTTAACCCTGTCTAAGTTCAAAACTCTTAATTTCACAATCATTAGGAACTGAAGGAGGGATCCCGTCAGATGACCTGGTATTTCTTCACTGCTCAAACTATGACACAATGAAAACTAATGCAGCGGGGAAGGCTGGGCAAACGGACCTGGTGTAGTTGAAATTCAGATCACGACTTTACTGACTGTTCCCTGTCCTATTACCACAAAGCCAGAAAATGATTACAGAGGCTTGAAGGGAAACAAAAACGATAGTAAAAGAAGAAATAAGTCAACTACCTAATGATCTCACTTACTAGAGACCAAAGTAAGAAGCCCTACTTTCATTTCCAGCCACAGACTCACTCACACCTGCTGTCCTCCATCTTGTCCGCATGCCACCTGCCCTGGCATCATCTAAGGGCCCTTGCCCTACTTCCTTCCTATGAACCAGGTTTTAAGGGCAGTACCCACAGTTCTGGATGGCTTGGCCTGCTTCATCTCTTTAAAAGGCCTCCTAGGGCTGCTAAGATGACTCATTGGGAAAGGCCCTTGATGCTGACTCTTAGAACCTGAATTCAATCCCCAGAACCCACATGGTAGAAAGAGAGCACTGACTCTCACGTTACCCTCACCTGTACACAAACACCACAGCACACACTACACAGCACGCCCCTGCTGGGCTTCATTCAGCATGAAATGGACCTTAAATGAAGCAGCCATAAACAGCTTGACATCTGACCTTATCTGAACCTTCCAGTGCTTCTCTTTTGTGTGTACAGGGCACTTAATGGAGGACAAAGAATGTTAAGCAAAGAACAAGTGCCCGCGACTGCATCACTGAAAACTGCACTTGTTTCTTTTACTTGATTCTCTAAAAAAAATTTATATGATGCCAAAGGTGCTCTCAGGGTGAGCATTATGGATTCCAACAGGTCTCTCAGAGGCAGGGCCAAACACACAGGAGTTGCCAAGGGATGCAGGAGGGCCAAAGCAGACATCCTCACATTCAAGTCCTCAAGAACACTTGGGTGTGCTTAAATATTTAACTACAGGCCTATGCTGCTCAGAAACAGAGTGGGTTCCAAGCACTCACCTCACCGGAAAATCCCATATTGCTTAGCATCCCAAATGACAGGACTGAACAAAAACCCCATTATCACCTGGCATTCTGGCCCTCTCCTGAGTTACTCCCTAATCTGTGGTAAAAGTCGAACCCTCCACAGCTGCCCAGGGACCATGGACGGCACTAATCTTTAGCCACCACGTTCCTTTCCATGTTTACTGTGTTTGTTCTCTTAGTCAACACAGAGAAGGGACACAGTGTTCAACTCCTGAAGAGCTGGGTACACAGCCACTGGTAGAATGCTTGCCTTGCATAGTAAGATGCTCAGTTTGAAGCTCACTACTGACCTTCCCCCCAAGACAATAAATCCTCAACAACACTAGCCAAAGAGTCAGTAACAATTGGCAACTGTTACCAGAGTAGGTTTTCTTCAAAATGTATTTGTAATAATTGTGATAGTTCTACTCTAGTCAGAAAACCACTTAAAGGTCTAGAATGTTCACCAGAGCATTTTGAAATCTTTTCTACCAAATAATACCATGTAAGAGGTTTGTCAAATCTCAACTCCCTCCTCATTCATTACATGTGAATGAAAGCTCAAGGCAATTTGTCCACGGTGACACTGTGAAGTTCTCCATACCTCTATACAAACAAAAGAAGGAAGGAGGAAAGGAGAAGGAGGAAGAGAAAGAAAACAGAGAAGGGGGAGAAAGGAGAGAGGAGGAGGAGAGAGAGAGGAAAGGAAGAATAAGAGAGTAGAGAAGATGAAGACCACAGTGCCTGCTAGAAAATCTTTGACTATGTAATCTATTAAAATCAAGGAGACATGTTGGGGGGGAAAGTGTGTTACATTTACTCAACCTGTAACAGATGCTTGGAAATTTTATCTGTTCTGTGTGGGCAGTAAGATAACACAACAAATAGTGCCTGCACACTCAAGGACTTAGTAATCCAGAGAGAAAGCGGGACAGGAAGGTAAATATACACAGTGCTCAATTCTCCAACATAGTTGAAGTCGGAATGGAGGCTCACTTCAAAGGGGTCAAACCTGAAAGAGGCAAACCAGAAGAATCACCTTCCACAGCTCAAACAGGGCCGTTGGCCTGTCTCTGAAAGAAGTCTGAGCCGGGCGGTGGTGGCGCACGCCTTTAATCCCAGCACTTGGGAGGCAGAGGCAGGCGGATCTCTGAGTTCGAGGCTAGCCTGGTCTACAGAGTGAGTTCCAGGCCAGCCCGGCTACACTGAGAAAAATCCTGTCTCGAACCCCACCCCACCCCACCCCAAAAAAAAGAAGTCTGAAAAAGGAATTCTAAGAGGCCATCTCCCCCATCTCACCTCCCCCTCCCCCCTTCTCACAAAACACACACACACACACACACACACACACACACAACCCCTGCATGATTGTAAAGGTGTTCACATTTCTTCAGGTAAGAGGCCTGAGTAGGATTCAGAGTGTTCAGCTATCTCTCTCCATCTTACTCTGTAGAGACAGAACATGGAACTCACCAGGTAGCCAGCAATCCTTCTGTCTCCACCCTAGCCAGTATTTGGGTTACAAAGGAGTGGCCACACCCAGCTTTTTATGAGCTTGCCATGAAATTCTAACTCCAGTGTTCGAATTTTCATAGTGCCCTCTTACCCACTTACCTTAGCCCCAATTCAGGGCTTTGAGTGTGACATTCTGATCAGGAGTGGGGAGGGTTCGTTCTGAACTAGCTAACACTCAGAAAAAGGGGTCGTCTTAAGTGCTATCTTGGGCTAGTTGTGCCTGGGAACCAATATCTCATCTGTTCATTTGGCATTTTCTTTTTGGGTTTGGGGAGTTAGCTGGATCAAGCACAGTCACAGTTGTCATCCATGGGATTACAGAAATATCTAAATCTACTCAAAGGTTTGAATTTGGATTCCACAACCGAACAGTCACTGGGAGCTAGTCAGAGACTGGCTATCTTTACAGAGTTCATGTTAACTCAACACAGGGTCCGTGTCTATCAAGATAAGCATCAAGAGGATGTGACTAAGGAAACAACACAGCCAGGCATAGTGGCCTGCACCTGTAACCATGGCACTGAGAGATACAACACTCTGTTGTAGCAGGTCACCTCTGCTACTTATTTAGTTGAAGGCCAATCTGTGCTGCATGAGACCCTACCTTAATGAATATATTTGATTTTTTTTAAATCCAAAAGATATTTTCTGGGCATGGTAAAAGGGCACCTTGTAATTATTATGGGCCAAGGCAGGAAAATCCTAAGATTTGAGGACTCTTCCTCAAAACATTTTTATTGTTGTTGTTACTTTATTTTTTGGAGCACTAATATTGAATTAAAGACCTCCTACACACTAGGCAAGTACTGTACCACTGACCTCAAAATAAAATTTTCCTTTGTGTGTGTATAAATGTGCGTGTGTAAGCACCTGAATGATTGTAAAGGTGTTCACATTTCTTCAGGTAAGAGGCCTGAGTAGGATTCAGAGTGTTCAGCTATTTCTCTCCATCTTACTCTGTAGAGGCTTTGAGTGTGACATTCTGATCAGGAGTGGGGAGGCCAGTGATCACCTGCAGGTGGGCTACTGGTGGTTTCGAGCGCTCAGAACAAATTCGAGTCCTCTGTAAGAAGGGCAAGCACTTTTCACTGAGCCATCTCTCTGGCCTGCAAAGTCTAATTTTGAAAAGTGCCAGAGGGTAGCTTAGTAGCAGAACACTTATCTGGAATGGGAAAGTCTCATTATTAGAAATAAAAATATTTAAGCCATTAAATATTTTTGGTCATTGTCATTCTGGTTGTTCAGAACCAGAATGACAAAGCACAGGCCTGAAAGACTCTGAAAAGTACCAAATCACGAGAGAACTATACCGTAGAGAACAGGCACAGAAAGGAAAAAGGAAAAGGAAGTTCAGCTTTCTGGTCCTTGAATTGGTCAGTAGGAGTCTGCTCAAAGCCACAAAATCCCAATGCTCTCTTACCACGGCAAATCACATAGGCTTGCCAACCTCAAGTCAAATGCCATCATTCCCCAACAGTGCTAGACATTATCCCAGTCAGAGACTGGACTTCAACTTGTACAAACTGCCAGTGCATAACCAAAGCAAACCACAAAACTGATAGACCTCGAAAAAGCCCTATGCCCCCTCCAAGATGCCAACTGGGACCAATAACTTTAACCAATCACCATCACTTCACTTTGCTAGAGCCCCAACCTCTAAATGCTCCAGAAATTGCTTATGGTTCATTAAAAAAATAATAATAATAATTAAAGTCAGGCCTGGTAACTCAGGCCTGTAACTCCAGGTACTCAAGAGTCTGAAGTGAGGTCACAAATTCAAGGCCTGCTGAAGCTGCAGCCCATTAACTCAACAAGACTATGTCAAATAGATTTAGCTCAGTGGTGGACTACTAGCCCAGCATGCACAAGGCCCAGGTATAACAGGCACTTAGATGCTGCTTCTGCTGAAAAGCTCTGACTCGACTTTTCATGGAAGTCCACAAAGTAATTAAAAAGTCCGGCATCTCTGTCTTCCTTTTGCACCTGTCTCCTTCCCTTTGGGTCATCCTGCTTTCTACTACATGTGGGCATGGTAATCATTCCAGGAGAACCTGTCTACCCTCTCTCATTCCTATGAGACTGAAGGCATTGTCTAAAACCTGTAGTTACCTTAGATTCCAGATGATGAGAACAATTACCTATGAGGCACCATAAGCAGATCATCTTACAGGAACTGGCCCCTCAGTTAGGCAATGACAACTAGGAACAAATTAACACTATTCCTAGTTAACAGGCTCATCTTGTAGGACCTGTTACTGTAATGGCCAAGACCACAACTCGACCCAGACTGCTTAGCTGTCTAAATCTCTCATACTCTCCGCACCAATCATTCCTCTACTTGGTCCTAGGGCTCGTGGCAGGTCCCCGAATCCCAACTCAGGGATAGCAGGACCCCTGTATTCGTACCTCTTCCCAGGGGTTAATTAAGACTCTACTATGCTTTTTGTCAGTAATTGTCTCTTTAATTGGTACCCTGGGATGAGTGGCTGAGACCAGCTTATTAGGGCACTTGGAGCTTTTAATGTAACACCCCTGGTTATGTTAGGAACAATCCTCACCATGAAAGGAAGACAGAAAGACTAACAGACCAGCAGACTGAAGGAAGAAAGAAAGAAGAGATTATGAAAGAGCCACTTTCCAAGGAAACGCATGCATCAGCAGAGCAGTTCCTAGCCAGAGAAAAAGAAGAAAAGAGAAAGACAGTGAGGTCTAATCGATGGGAACATAATTGATGCTGTGCTGAAGGTTCAGTTGGGGATGTATCAGAAATGCCAAAAATAATCAAGGGAGGCTGAACCCAACAGTGGTCATCTAAAGATTTTCAAAGCTTTTCTGTGTCTTGATGTCAACTGTCAACCTTTAGTTGACTCTTGGTACACAAACAAAAATATTGTCTTTGTAAAATAATTTAAAAATATTCAAAATAAGTACATACTTAAGTTGCAGCTACATGAAAGGAGAAAGAAAGAAAGAAAGAAAGAAAGAAAGAAAGAAAGAAAGAAAGAAGAAGAGGAAGGAAGGAAGAAGAAATGTGCTGCCATATGGACAGGAACTGGCAGAAAAGATCTACTAAAAATAACTAGTGGGATTTTTCGGTTTCCCCTCTCAGATTTAATGAAATTTATTCTCACAAGATAAAAAAAAAAGGGGGGCGGAGGAAAAGGAGGGGAGAAGAGAAGAAGAGGAAAGGGAAAAAGAAGGACGGAGTCTCCCCCGTGTCTCTTGGAGTGAGACAATTCATTCCCTTCCTACAATCCCAACAAGGACTGATGTTACTTCACAAAACTGTATAGTTCCCCTAAAGAAACTCAAAGAAAATACATTTAAATGAAAGAAAGGGATGAAATTTAGCTCAGCTATAAAGAACTACAAGGAGCCATGTGTTGAATTCCCCCACACTGCTGAGAGATTGCAGGAAGGTTTTGGGGTTTTGTTTTGTTTGGGGATTTTTGTTTGTTAACATATACAAAGGCTGATGAGTTACTCATAACAAATAGTTCAGTCTGCTACAACTATGAAAAGACCCAGTGGGGTGCTCCCTCTTATTGGCTCATCAGGATGCAAATTAAGACACAAATTTACACATAACCAACCCACTTGTATAGCTCTTCATGCCCTTTTAGAGTGTTAGCTAGCTTGTGCGTGGGAGTCACAGAGTCTGTGTAGAGGTCAAGAGTCTCTTCGGTTCTTCCTCTTTCTTCCATGTGTGTCCTAGGGAACCAAACTCTCTCTGAGCACAGTGCCAAGCGCCCTTACTGGCTGAGTCATTTCATCAGCCCTTAGTCTTCCTTTTAGAAACTAAGAATCTTCCACAGCTTCCCATCAGGTAAAGGAAAATACACACGCCAGATGTCCAAGGGTGCCCATGTGGAATGCCGAGACAATGAACAACCCAACTCCACTCCCATCTAAGGAAAGGGAAACACCACAGTCACCAACCAGCCTGACTGGGTCTGTGGTAGTGCACACCCTTCAGGGAGGAGGAACTTGGCTGGGTGTCCTGCTCTCTTGGACTTTGAAGTCCACTCGAGTAACCCCGGAACTCCACCTTCCCATACGTGGCTAGTGGGCTGGGAGGACTGGCTGACCTTCTGACAGCACTGTCACCCCACTGGTGTTTATGATGGTACCAAGCAATGACGGTGTCACTCAACTCTGCGCCTAAGAAGCCATCCTTCAAGAATCCAGATTGCAAATCTGGATTTACCATCCCTCCCAACAAGCTCCCCTTCGTCTAGGCAGCGGCCCCTGGGAAGAAACAACCCTCATCCTAACCCGGTGTCCAACTCATTCGATGGCCCCTTTCTAGGAACCCGCTCCTTAATATTCATATTAAAAGCTTTGGGTGTGGCATTCTGATCAGGAGTGGGGGGGGGGTTCGTTTTGGTGCTGAGTTTTCCAAGGGAAACCTAACTAGCACTTAGATAATGTGTCCATCTGAAGTGAGGACACTGTGACTGTCCCTTCCGGACTCTGAGCCTCAGTTTCCCCATTTGCAACAGAACATGACAGGGACAGCTGTCCTGAAGTTTGGAGGGTCAGGGAGAATCAAGAGGATGGCAGTCCACTGGGGGCGGAGAGGAGGAACCTCGGACTACGGCGGACCGTAAAGACCCTAGTGTGCTCTCAGGGACCCGGAGGGGCGGAAGGCAGCGCGCGGGCTACTCACGGGTCTCCGCGGTCAGGCCCCCGGCCGCGGCAGTAGATGGGATTGAGCTCGTCCTGCGGAAAGGCGTGCGCCATGTAGTTGTCATAGCCGAAGACGAACATGCCCGCGCCAGGTCGCGCATCTGGGCACGCAGCTGCGGCGGGAAGGCGCCGCTGTAGCGCCGCTCGTATTCGTCCGGGCCGCAGCCACCGCCACCCAGAGCATAGCCCCAGTGCGCCGGGCCGCACACGCCCGGTCCTGGCCCCGGTCCCGGCTCTGGCGGGGTCTCGAGCCGCCCCTCCGTCCCACGTCTTGGCCGATGAAACCAGGCCGGGCCTCCGGGCGGACCAACTGGACCCGAGCCGTCGGGGTCCCTCAAGCGCTGGAAGCCGAAGCTGAGCGGAAACCGCTGGTAGAAACCCATGCTGGGCCCCAGCCCGAAGACCAACCAGAGCACCGCGTGGAGGCCGAGGCGCAGCAGCACCAGCCCCAGGACGAGCGCTCGCCATTGCATGGTCGCGCGTCCGCCGCGGGCATTATTTTGAAGCGCCGGGCGCGTCCCCAGCCGACCGCCTCCCCGCTCGTCCGCTGGGAGCCCGTTCACTTCCCCTTTAAGGAACTCCCTCGTGACGCACCAGGAACTGGTCCATTGTCCCCCGCCCCGCGGACCGGACCGGCCCGCCAGGCCCCGCGTTCGCCCGCCGGCAGCCCGGGATTGGCTTCGCACGGGCCCAGCCTCGAGGGGCGCGGCCGGGGACTCCCTCCGGTTCTATAGGCTGCCCGGACCGCGAGGCCCCGCCCCTCGATGGGCCACGCCCCCTGGGCGGTTCCGAGTCCGGTCTAGCTGGCGTGGCGAGCCTAGGTCGCTCTGGCTTTTGGGGAAAGAACTTCCAACCAATAGGAATGCGGCACGGGAGCTCCAGGAGACGGACACAGACACGGCCTCTGACCCGCCCTAACCGGGGTAAAAGGTGTCGCTAAACGGAATGTTTCTTGAAGATGGATGGGAGAAAGCCCACCCAGGTCTGGAGTAGTAAGGGTGAGAAAAGTAAGGGCCAGGGCTCTTAGGCAAAGGAGGTACCTACGAATATCTAGGAAAGGTTTTTAGCTTGGTAGGAGTGGGACTCCCTGGTCCAGACTGCACGAAACGTCCAGTAGTTTTGTTTTATTGGAACACCTTAACTTGGAAGAATCATTCATGATACTTCTAAAATACTCCGAGATCACATCCAATCCCAACAAGGCGGGAGGAGGAGCTAACACCAAATCATTTTCATCAGAACTATTTAAACATCTTTTCCTCACAGTCCCATCATCTCCACAGTGCAAGGCAGTGGTGACCTTGGAACTATAGGGCAGATTTGGGATTTAATCCCTTTTAAGTCCTTATTCCTATAATTAAGGTTACAGATTTCGTTTAAGGGCTGTGACTTTCAACACTTGGAGCGCCTGTAAAAGTTTTGCCTTTCCTAAGTTTACACCCCATGTCTATCAAACTGGCAAAAAATAAAAAATAGAAGTAACGAAATCAGGAATTCCTGTCACCATGAAGGCAGTGACAGGGAGAATTTAGGTAAATCCTTTGACACTTGCCTTCCATTTAGGGTCAGAGTAGTTCCTGCAATGTGATAGGGCACAACAGAGCAGCCAGCAACAATTTAAGTTCTTTAGGTTGGGAGAGCTTATTTTGTGAGGGACAAAGGCCCAAACAGTATACCAAAAAAAAAAAAAAAAAAAAAAAAAAAGGGGGGGGGGGGGGGCGGGGGAGAGAAGTGGACTGGGGAAACTTCTGTAAGACCAACTCACTCCAGTTCTTGACCCTGAACTATTAGTTTCTGCCTGCCTGGAGCTAACACAAACTGAAAACAAACATTAAGATATGCTGTTTCCTCCTTAAGCTACTTCTGTGCAAGTTGTAGCTTCAATTTATCCTGCACTCTAGTCAGCTGTCAGCCACTGAAGACAGCAGCTGTTCTCACATTACAGAAAAGCCCTAATTTTAAAAGCTGAGTCTAATAGCCAGAGAAAAGCAGCTAGCTTATGAAAAATGCTTTTCATGGCACAACTGACAAAAAGTGCCACTATAACAGGTTTGCAGAACACTAGCACATATTCCTATTTTATCTTAAAAAAAAAAAAAAAAAAAAAAAAAAACCTAAAAATGGAGTATCTGTGACCAGCCCTTTAGACTAGGATTTCTCAGATTGAATGTAGCTGATGAAATTGAGACATCTCTATCTAATCAGAATATTCAGCCTTAAATATAAAAACAAAATCTGAGACAGGATCTCACTGTGTAGCCCCAGTTTGCCTCCAACCTGTAATAATCCTGCCTCAGCTCCAAATGGGAGATTATAGAAAGGTTTGTAATAGGTTTTACCAAATACATACATTCTCACAAGCGTATCTCGGGACTAATATAAAAAGTCACTTTCGTTTTAGGTACAGCTTTACTGTACAGCTCTAAAGAGACAGCTGAGAATCCAGTCAGAATCTTGCCTTCTTAAGCTTGCTAAGTTCGTTTCTGCACCTGTCTCCCCTGCTGCAAAATATCCCCCATCTTAAGACATGAACAATACCACAAACTCTCATACACTCACAAAAACAAACAAAAAACACCACCAACAAAAAACTTGTAGTAGTGGGCCGTGTTAATAGTGAGACTGTATTTTATATGAAGAAAATAAGAAACTAGTATGCTGCCAGGCAGAGGTTACTTTTGTGGGTGGGACCAAGACAATCTCTTGTGGACCGTTTAATTTCTGAAACAAGTAACTTTACCTATTAAAAGTTAACTTACTCAGCCAGCCATGGTGGCTCACACTTCTAATCCCAGCACTTCAGAGTCAGAGGCAGGTGGATTCCAGTGAGTTTGAGGCAGCCTGAAGTCCTCCCCAGGATGCTAAGGCAGGATTGCTTTGAGACCAAAAGACTAAGACTAGCCTGAGCAAGCATAGTGACTCAACTGTCCCAAAAATAAACAAACAAAAGAGCTTCCTTCCCCTCCCCAAGTCCTGCCAACCCACAAAGGGAAATCAACTTAATGTTCAGTCTTTCTGTGTACTGTGGCAAATGGTGTAACAGACAAAATAAGTTATAAAAATAGATATAAAGTTAAAAGACACAGAAACAACCCATTGTATGGGACATACTGTGTAACAACTGAGGGCAGGGCACTGTCACAGATGACAAAGAAAAGGTGGGAGATACAGTAACTGACTGGCTGCTGTTCTGCTTCTACTGTCAAAGGGAAGCCAGAGGTCTGCTTGGATCCTCCGGCCCCCATTATTTTTCAAAGGAAGAATTCTAAGTGTCCCAGGTTTCTCAAAAGCTGAAATGAATTCTTGCTGAGCCTACAGCAGCTACAGTTATTATTAGTTCTAAACAGCTTTGGAGTAAAAACGCAACTGTAAAGGCCTTTCCAAAAAAAACCGTAAGCCTGTATGTTTTAACAGCAGGTCTTTCATCTACCATCTATATAGTTCTGTAAACTGTGAGGACTAGCCCTGCACATTAAATCAAGTGAAGGAAAGTAAACAAAGTGGAGAAAAGTGTATTTTCAAGTAGATAGCATATAAAACACTAACATAGTCACTAGGCAAGTGTGGTGTGTGTGTGGAGGGGGGGGTGCGCACCCACCCGCACTAGCTATCCACACCTCTAGTATGCCAGAATCACTGAATAACTGGGCTGGGAACCCTCAGTGGATAGACTGGAAAGACTTCAGCAACAACAGGGATACTACCAGTTAATGAGAAAGAAAAAGGGGGGCATCCTCCAAGTGCCAGTCTGACACTTCAAAATCAGGCTACATTAGCGTGTTAAACTGAGACTTCTTCACCGTATTACTTCCTTTTGCAGTGACTCCCGATACTGCTTAGATTTAATCTACTTGTTACATTCTATCTCAAATGTCACTGACCTGTTTGTTTCCCTATGACACACAGGAGGCATCAATGACAAGGGCACCCACTTTTATTAATAGCTCAATTTTAAATAGAACTCTGTAGAGGATATTTACCAACAGGAAACACCTGCCATGGGCTGCCAACTTGTAGAAGAGCAAACTTAGAGGAAGTCTGTAAGGCTACTATTTGCATGACTAGTTTTCTCCTCACGTTTCCTGACTCACAAGTGTGCACTGTTGGGGGCAATGTTGGAAAACATCTAGTTTTCAATAAAATGTAAATATTTTAAACAATAAACATGATGGATAGTGTCCTCACAGTGGCACACTTTCAGAGTCCTTGGCCAGCAGGGAGTTACAGATTGGTATCTTCTGTACCTCATTTAAGCTTCCAGCCTCCAGACCTTCTGAGAGGCTGCAATTACCAAATCAACCTGCTTCAATGTCAGATGCAAAAGGAAATCACTTTCCCAGACAAAAATAAAGTACACTAAAGCAGCCACGGTCCAAAACACTCAATTTACTTATCGTAGTAGTCAAAAGGACAAATTTTAGAAATCTGTTTTGAGCCACATACCCATCATCCTAGCACTCAATAGGCTGTGGAAGGAGGATCCTCAGTTCGAGTCCATCCTGGGATACAAAGCAAAACCCTGCCTCAAAAAAAACACTTTAAAATAAACTTTCCAGTTTCGAACTAAGCTAAATATGTACTTTGTATTCCCCAGCCCCATCTATCCAGACTCACATTCCTTATTACCATCGATTTCGCCAAATAGTAAATTCTTGTGAAATGCCAAATCACATACTCAGTGATACAGAATGACAGTATGTACGACGACGATGACAGTCTAACTTTTTTAAACCATTTCTACAATGGCTCATTGTAAAACTCAATACAGCTTATAATCCAGATGATAACATGTTTGCACAATGAGACAAATACCTTCCTCTAAAAATAAGGCTTTGGAAAATCAATATTTCTTCACGGGTATAACGTGCATGCCTGTATATGTATATTCCCATGTGTGGGAGTGTGGAGATATATACTTGGAGTTCAGGGTTTACATTGGGTATCTTCCACTATCATTTTCTACCTAACCTACTGAGGCAGTGTGTCTCGGACGGACCCAGAGCTCTCATTCAGCTAGTCTAGCTGGCCCCATTGATGCCTCCCTCTCTACCCTGCCAGGCTCTTGTCCTGGGATTACAGGCAAACCACAATGCAGGCCTAACATCTACTGCTGGGGATCCCAGCTTCAGTTTAGGAGGCAAGTGCTTTATCGATTAAGCCATCTCCTCAACCCCTAAACAGCATGTCAGAGGATGAAAACATTTGCATACTAAATTAGACGTCTTGAAATGTCTTAATTATGTATGTGCATGACTATGATTTTTTTTTTTTAAGCTAGGATGTAGCTCAGTGGTAGAGGGCTTTCCTAGACTATGCAAAGCCTAGGTTCAGTTTCTGGCAGTGTACTTTTTAAAAATAAATTGGATGATAAAATTCTTTACTAGCCCCTACCATTGAAGTCCTAGATTTGGGGATAGAAGAGAGAAGGTATGACTCAGTGGCATCAAGGTGCCTGCCTAGCATTAGTGACGATTAGATTTGATCCTCAGTACCCACCAAGTGCCACTACAGCATGTAAGAAATAGAATCCTCCCCAAACAAGAGAGAGAAGGGAGGGATCATGGTACCAATTCTGTAGACACTGTCAAAGTTTATTTCTAGTTCATCCCACTGACACCTCTGACAGCTGAGATGAAAACCTTCCCAGCACATGGTCTGTGGAGCCCTTTTCATAGTCATTATTTTCTCACTCCAGTCCAAAGGTCTGCATCTTTCATCATGATACACATTTTAAGGTAAAATTGTCAAATGCAACCCTCAAAATGCAAGTTTATTGAATAAAGCTGAGAGGAGCAGTAAACAGACAAAAAAATGCATCCACACCTAAATAAAAAATTTACGTATTTACAAAGTTCAGTAACTGTTAGGTTTTCACATGCAGAGGTTATGCACAGGAAAATGTTGGTAGTAGCTTTTAGATGTTCTGAAATGCTGGAAAGCAATGGAAAGACACATAAACAAATTAAGGTTTCTATAGGTCAATTCACAAAAACCTATGCAGTCCCCGATTAGTTAAACATTCTGGTTCCAATCCCTCCTTTCAGGCACAAGCAAGTTGCCACATTCTTTGAAATGGTTCACAGTGACCATTAGTCATATCAGGCTGCAGGAGCAAAGTTTAAGTATCCCTTTATTCAAACCACCTATCCCATTCAGGAAGAGTGCAACATGACTCCATGAATAAGAAGAGAACTTTAAAGCCCAGAGTCTACTCATTAAAAATGTGAATGGAGAAAACAAGTAGTGTCTGTGCAACACAGTGCAGTTATCTGTACAGAATGTTCTTAAGGCCGTGGCAGTCTATAAATTAAAACAGTATTGAGTAAAAGAACTTACTATTGACTATACTTGGAGTGCTCAACACATCTGAATATGTACTGTTGACACAGGTGCTGCTTAACAGAAGAGACAAATCACACACAGTGTGAGCAACACATAAGCAGGTAGGACCATGGGGTTTATCTACTACATCAGCATGAGTAACAATTTACAAGTCCAGTATTAATATGTCCCTTTATGTATGTGGAGATCACTAAGCTACAAAATATGTTCATTGTAAGTTTTTGTACAGCTCTGTATCATAGAAGCAAACAATAAACAGCATTGGTTCCTCCGTTCTCCGTGTGGCCAATCATTAAACAACTTGTAGACATTGCGCATGATTACATTAGATAAAGCAGGCAGGTCTAGAGTTGTCACAATCAATAAGTCTAGTGGCACCAGTGAAAAGAGTGCCAAACCTTACATTGGTAAGAAAAAAATAGGAATTTGTTTATAAGTATCCTTTGTGCTGAAAGTCAACTTCATGACTAGATATAAAAGTCAGGAGATAAGGGTGTCATGCAGCAGCACAGGGTGGGTGACTGGAGACAAAGAACAGACGTGTATTCATATGAAGTCCAACATTCTTAAAGGGTTTTATTACATTAGCTGCAATGCTCTAAATTCGTGAAAGCTTTTGAAAAAAAAATTTTCAATTCCCATCCCTTTAAAAAAGTGTGTTAAAAGGGGGAAAGAAAAAAAGTAATGATATGGACAGATACAAAAGAGCATGCTGTAACTCCTCCCATCTCCCCAAATGCTGTCTGGTGACAAAGGAGTTTCAGAAAGCAGAATGTTTTCAAATTCACCAGGTAGGAAATCTCCAGTGTAAGGAACCCACTGTTCTGACCTGGTGCCTCCGTTAACTCTTGACAGACCAAGTATTCCTACAGTATAAGTCTACATTTCACATGCATGTGTGAGATGGGATAAACAGTGTGTCCGTATCCCACATAAGTCAAGCTTAAAGTGTTTCTAAATACTGTGTGGCACTAGGAATTCCATGCTGCATCAAGTCAGTACCAGCAGAAGCTACTGGACTCCGTAATGAAACAGGTAGACATTTACTGAAAACCAATATAAAAATCTGGCCCAGAAAGACCAGAATGGTAATATGCATTTTCTTAATTAAGATGGTCAAAAATGTGGGTGTTTTTAAAATAGAAAGAAAGGAAAGAGGCCTCAATACATTAGACACATGTGTGAAGCCTTTTAGTGTGTGCTGACTTTTATCATGACAACTCCAGCTGATTTGTTATGAAGGATAGGAATACACATCTTCAGCAGTGCACATGAGAAATAAACTCTGAAAAAGGCAATTTCTTGGACTTAGGAAGGACCATGTTCTGGGAAGTACTTCAGAGGAACGACAGTAGTTCTAGGATTATAGCCAAGAAGGACTGGAAGACTCAGAAGATGTCTCAGCTTCTCCGGGATTTTGAGTGTTGAATAAGCCACTGAAGTGTGATATCTAAAGATGGGGAAAGCAAGAGTTAAGAAATCAGCATTAAGAAATAAAAACACAGATGATACATTAAATGTTCAAGGTGCTAAGTCTCTTCTGCATCTGTACTGCATTGCCTAAGCTTTAAGAGAGCAAAGTGAGAAACTACCAGATATGGACCATAAACTTGGTACCTTTATACTTATTGCCTGTCAGATCAGGAACTAATCACAAACTGCCAGGAAGGCAGATATGAAAAAACTCTCTGACCAAGAAATGTGAAATTGTAATAATAAAAGATAAAATAATCACTTGAGCTTTGATGTCACTTAGTCACTTAGAGACTGGCTTTCAAAAGAAACAACAAAACCACAAAATCTTAGAAGGCATTCCTCACTGTGGAGGAGGGACTGCTAAGATGTAGCTAAGCATAAGGAAAATGAAGTTGCTACTCACGGGGACACCGAGACCAGGGCTGCATAACCTTGTCATTGTTGTACTTAGGGCTGAATAATTCCCATTTAATGAGGTGAACCTTTCCTATACCCCACAGAATGTTTTAGGGCATCCATGAGTGGTTACTCATTATGTGCCATTAACACATCCAGTACCACTGTGACAACCAAAATGTCTCTAGACATTTCAAAATATCTTAGGAGTTTTATTCAGTCATAAAGAATAAAACTATGCCCCACAACACACACACACCACACACACACACACACACACACGGCCTAAAAATAGAGATAGGAGGATCATTGGGGAAGAGTGTACCCAAAAGGAATAGGAAGGGGACAAAAGGGAAGAAAGAATGTGAGTAAGGTATAATTTTTTTGTGCATGCAACTATCATAATGAAACCCATTATTTTGCACTAAAAATTAACTTAAAAGCCATATCTCCTGGGGAAGCATATGTATTTGAAAACCACTAAGATAAAGTGAGGCTAACAAGTTAGGACTTTATTCAAGTCAACAGGAAATTATTAGAGAATTTGAAATAGGGAAGCTATGTTAGCTTATTTTAGCAAGCCAGCAAGTGTAGTAGAACAACTTGGAGAGCTACAATATGCAGCCTGACTCAGCTCAACTGGACAGGACAGGAACCCAAGCACAGTATACAGAAAACTGAAGAAGTGCAGACTGGGAGGACTTGAGTCGGCCGGCCTCAATAAGGATGTGAGTAATTGTCTACTCACCCTGGCTAGCTTCAAATCCACAGAAACCCTACCTGCCTCTGCTTCCTTAGTGCTGAGATTAAAAACATGTGCCACCATGCCCAAGCACAACTTGTTTGCTTCCCAAGTGGCTCATATCTCAAATTCTAGAGGATCTGACCAGAGGCATTTTAATCCTAAAGATCTGAAGGAAAGAGGCAAC
Organism: Mastomys natalensis; assembly: GCA_021653895.1. Taxonomy (NCBI): domain Eukaryota; kingdom Metazoa; phylum Chordata; class Mammalia; order Rodentia; family Muridae; genus Mastomys; species Mastomys natalensis. The sequence continues at coordinate 1,338,209 of JAJTUV010000429.1, forward strand.
TAACAAGGAACCAACATACAGTCAAATCTACAGGGCCTAGAGAGAGCCAGGGAAAATCCACAGGCTGAGAAGGCAGCTAAATCACAACACTGAATTACGGTCCTGAGCTCTTTAAAATGTACTAACTACCTCGAGGCTATGAAAGAATCCACTAGATGCAGCACTCTATCCTCCAAGCTTGAAAGATAACTAAATTCAATCTTACATATTCCCAGCTAACACACATTACAGAAATTGTAGACCACATATATCCAGTATAGATTAGAACTGGGAGCTCTATAAAAGTAGCCCAGGTAGGCCTCAAACTCAGAGCAATATTCCTGCCTCAGCATATCAAGAGCTAGGACTACAGGTATCCACCATCATGCCTAGCTGACCATTTTGTTGTTGTTGATTCTTGACAGTAATAAAAGATGATTTATTTCCTCCCAAAGTTTCCTATTTCTATTTAGTAAATATTAGAAAATATTTAAAGAAGTAGTTGGGTTTAAAGAAAAGTACAAAACCTACTGTGAGGTGTAGCCCTCCTTCTACTAACATTCTGTGCTAATTCTTTGTTATAGGGACTGAGAGATGTTTTAGAAATATCTGTGTCTCTACCCCTTCCAGTTATGAGAACCAAAAGAAAATGTCTCCATACATTGCTATGTCTCCTAGGGTAACAATTATGGCATCAGTTAAAAATATGAGCATACATTTAAATTAAAAGAAAAAAAAATCCCACCATCTAACAATGTCCTCATTCCCATACAGCACAGGGAAAAGCACAGAGTTCATTCCAAACCACCATTCTTACCTATATTATCCTTTTCTTTGCAAGAAATTGAATAGCAGCAAATTTCTCTATCCTGAATAGCAGACAAGTTCCTGTAAGAAACACAATAGCCACTGTCAGACTTTTCACACTTTACTTGGGTTCACTCGTTCTCACTACTATACAAAAGAATAGTTTCCAATAAAATTTTAAAGATTATTTCTGGTTGCCCAGTTTATCAAACTAAGACCATGGTATGATTATTACTGAATAACGTTATTATGCTTACAAAACAGAGGACACAAACACACTTCGCAACCTTACTCTTCTTAGGACCTACATTTTTTCAATTAGCTGTTTCTCATCCAAGGCATTTGGAAGATCTCTCTTGTTTCCAAGTACTAGTACCTTTAAAAAGAAAAGATTATGGGTAAGTCTCATATATTAAAAAGGTCACAGAAACATACTGTGGTATCTGAATACATTGAAACTGCTTTCATGTTAACATATGCCTCAATCTTAAAGTGCACTTGAGAAATATTAAATAAATAAAAGCACATTTCAATGACTAGTAGCCAATCTCACTTATGATTTGTCCTGGTATTGTATATCCTACCATAAAGGCATCCTCAATTCAGTCTGTGGCCAACTTTTATTTAAAATATTCAGGAGCTGATAGATGATTAGTGGGGAAAGGCTGAAGACCTGAGTTCCATCCACATAACAGAAGGGTGACAGGATTCCCCTAAGTTGTGGAATCATCTGATCTCCGAACAAGCCATAGCACATATGCATTTCCAATGATTTCATCCACAGCATTTAATAAGAAATCCTAAGGCTCTGATGCACACTCTGAGATCTCTAAGAAAGTCATAACCTTCACTGTTGCCAGGTGAGGCAGAGATAGTCAGATCTCTGTGATTTTGAGCCAGGCAGCTCTACATATTTAGTTCCAAGATAGTCAAAGCTATGTAGAGACGTTATCTTTAAAAAGAGACAATCTTCACAGGTTTATCTGTCAATCAAATGCAAATATGGAGATGCTAGCTTTTCTTTCAACAACACCATGGGTACATAACCTAGAGTTAAATAACACCCTGAATATCAAGCTCATTGTAATTCTAGCAAAAAGGAGGAAAGAAGCTCAAGTGCTACCACCGCTAATTGAGATGCTAGTATAGTTAATGGTCTCTAGAGGAAGGAGAGTCAGTTTTCTTTAAAGGTGTGGCCTCTGGTAAACTGACCATGCTCCAGTGGATGGTCCCACATCCATGAGAATACAGCAGCATAAACTGGACTCAGTACATCATAAAAAGATCTTTTTTTAAAGGAGACACAAAGTGGAGTGAAGGTGGACTTGGGAGGAGTTAGTGGGAGGAGTGGATGGGAAATATGAACAAAATACATTGTATGAGGACCAGGTCTAGTAGCCCCTGACTTTAATCTTTAATTCCAACATTCTAGAAGTAGAGGCAGACAGATATCTCACTTTGAGGCTAGCCTGGTATACAAAGACCTTTTCTACACACAAACACAAACACTGAAATGCACAAAACTGATAGAAATATCATAGGAAACGAAAAAAAAAAAAAAAAAAAAAAAAACAACCAAAGAGTCACTATTAGAGAAAGCACTTCCCATGATAGCAACTATGCTCAGGGTTCAGAGCTGTCTTCATCTCTAAAATCCTTCCTTCCCTGCATGTTGTCATATCCTAAGACCATCATCACCGTCCCTTCTTCACCACTTCAGCTCATTCTTCAACTGTATCAGTGATATGCATAAATCCATGCAATCTTCTAAGTATGGCCCTCTAGTGACATATGCTGCTCAGTATGTCAATCAACCTAGCCATCCCCAAGGCTCTGTGCTCTAGAAACTGCTTCTTTCCACCAAGGAACACATCTTTCACATTCCCACTCACCCTTCACTTGCACCTTCGTCCTTCACCTCCACCTATATAAATCTCTGCAATTCTTAAACATGTCTACATCTGTCTTCATACTGATTGCTAGAGCTGCACCATTAAATGCCCACTCAGTCTATTTTCCCCTTGGCATGCAGTGTTCCCAACAGGTTCTATCTATTACCACATCCCCAGAGTCGAGCACTGCTCTCACTACACAGTGCTGGCTATCTGGTGAAGGCGTCTATAGACAGTACATATCTAGGATCCAGCAGACAATGAGCAAAGGTGACACTAGTTTTTAAGAATACACTCCAGAACATTGATTATTCTCCCACACACGAGATCTTTAAATCAACACAGAACTTTTCCAGGCTGGTCTGGAACTCACAGCAATCCTGCCAGTCTCCCAAGCACAGGGATTATAGACATAAGCAACCTCAACCAGGTGAGACAAACAATTCTTAACAAAAAAATACTTCAAATAATTCCTTCAATGAGGAAATACCATAAGCAGTAGAGAAAGATCTGAAAGATATATTCAATTTCACAATGTTGAGGCCATCACTCTTAACCTGTAAAAATGAACACATTTTACTGAATTGCAAACATAATTATCTAGACTCACGGGCTCCACATCCATGTCCAACCAACTGTATCACCAAAAACACACAGGAAGCAAGGCAGAAGACTCAGAACTCAGATTCTAATGCTTAGGAATTGGGGCAAAAGGATGACCAGTTTGAGACCTGTCTGGGCTATACAGCAAGATGCAGCCCTCCCTGGGCTACAGTGAAATCTACCTCAAAAGCGTGTGTGTGTGTGTGTGTGTGTGTGTGTGTGTGTGTGTGTGTGTGTGTGTGTATATATATGCGCGCTGGGAGGGGGAGCCCTGCAACTTCACTGAAAGTGTACAGACTTCCCTTTGTTGTCATTCCCTCAATAGCACAGTCAGCAACTATTACAGAGCACTTCTGTTATATTACTTACTATTAGTAACCTACATGTAATTCAATGAACATGGAAGAATGTATGTAGTTTGCATGTAAATACTACGTCATTTTCCACAAAGGACCTGAGAAGCCAGGTATGGTTACAAATACCTATTATTCCAATACTTGAGAGGCTGAAGCACCAGGTTCATGTATTCTAGGCCACCTGGGATACATTATGCAGCTTAATCTCAAAAAGGAAAAGAAAAGAAACAAAAAGAGAAGAGAGAGAAAAGAGGAGAAAACAAAGGGGGGGGAGATCTTGAGACCTCTATATTTGTAGGAATTAGGGATCCTAAAACCAATCTCTAGGGATACCAAGATTGACTCAATCTCAATGTTAAATATGTAACTGCAAATATAAAAAAACAGGTTCTGCAAACTTACTGGAATTCCTTGTAACTGTGGTTTATCTAGAAGATTATGCAGTTCATTTCGAGAGGCTTCTATCTTTTCTCGATCTGCAGCATCTATCATGTAACTTAAAAAGAAAACAAAGTGATCTCAACATGCTATCTCTATAAATCTCAATGAACTAGAATTACAGATTTTAGATTTTCCTAAAATTTACAATACTGAAACTGCTAGTGAAAAGACATTACAAAACAATATTTTCGTTGAAGACTGACAGACCAAAATGAAACAACAAAAAAGGCAACAACTTACACAATTGCATTGACTCCTCTGCAATACCGCTCCCACATGCTCCGGAACCGGGGTTGTCCTCCTATGTCCCAGATCTTTAATGAAAACAAGGCAATTCTTAATAAAGATACTTCATGTAGTCATTGATGAAGAAGTAGAGAACAATCACAAAGACATGTCAAATGTTACAGAATGAAAGCAGCCCTAAAAACTTAAAATGCAAACTCAATCTGTAAAATCTTCTTAACTTGGAATTCTAAAAAGATGTGGATACTAGATCTAAAATTCTGCTTGAGCAATGACTTGGTCAAATATGATAAAGTGCTATTTAATAACTATTAGCCAACATATTTCAAACATGGATGTACACAGCTTTAAGATAACAACTTTAACATCTACCAAACCACGCAACACCCAGACTTGGATGTCAAAGCAAAACACAGCAGCTTGGGATCTACTAAAGTTGAAGCTTATCTTTTGAATTGCTCTGTACATAACAGAGTCAACATTCCTTCCCTTAGAATTTTCCATAAAAATGTCATTGTTCTGCCTGTTCTATTAGGCACTGTGCTGTACATGACTACATAAAATTCCTCCATTAGGGCACTCCAACTTAAGCCCTAACACTGGCAAAATGAATAAAGAGGCAACAAAATGAAGAGTGTCATCAAAGCCACAGAGAACTTAGCAAGCACATCTGTCAACAAGAACTGGACAAAATGGTCACTGGTTCAGGCTAGAGGCCTAAATTCATAGGAATTACAGAATGAAAACAAGAGATATAAGAAAAAGTTAAATCCCCTAACAGGTACTAAAAAGAAATTATGCTAAATATGCTATTACACTTTTTACATCTATTTTGGTTTTAACTTTATGATTAATAATGAAAAAGAAAGAAAAAACTGGATTACAATATCTGCTACCACAAACTGAGCTAAAATTATTGTTAAGTAATTACCAACTTTCAATATAAAACACTACTTAGGCAGAAGACAGAACTGTTATTTTCTGGAACTCTCAAGGTATTAGGTTACTTCTACTAACCCATACAGTAAGTTGACTTTTATGGGCTTCTACATTTCAACTCTTAAACACTTTAACCTATCAGAAAACATCAATAACTGATCTACGGTCTTTCAGAACATACCATCCATTACTTGGGAATTATAAGTAGCAGGTAAAACCAGAGAAAACAGAAATTTTTTTCTGATTACAATTTAAATCAATTATAAAAAGGACAATACATAACATACATGCATGCAGATATACATGTGTCCATACATACACATATACACATGCATGTATACATACAAATGCACATGCATATGCATGCATATATACATACATATACACACATAAACATGAATGCATACACACATACATACACAAAGTATGAGAAGCTGACATACCTTTATTGTGACGTTACCTTTAGTAACTTTCCTCATGTTGAAGCCCACTGTGGGTATCATATCTTCACTGAATTGACCAGACTGAACAAAATAAAAAACATTTTAAGTCAGATTAATCAATAATAAAAAACAATTACATTATATAATTTTCTAGCTATCAATACTGCATTTGTACCTAATTTTTACAATGGAAACATCTGATTTTTAAAAGGGTATTTTGGAGCTGAAGAGGCACTTGCCAGATGAGCCTGGAAACCTGAGGTCCAGTCTAAGATCCCTCATAAAGGTAGAAGGAAAGAAATGACTCCCCAAAGTTGTTCTCTGACCTCCACATATGCACCAAGGTTAGCATACTACACACACACACACACACACACACCACACACACAAGTAATAAGTGAATTAAAAAGTATATGTATTTTGGGGCAGACATAATGGCTCACACCTATAATCCCAGAATGATGAATGCTGAGACAGAAGAACTGCCACAGGTTTAAGAGCTGCCGGGCCTGGGCTACAGACCAACAAACACCCTGTCTCAAAAGAACATTTTGGAAATGTACTGGTATTTCTTAAAGATATTCCTAAGTTTAAAAGGGAAACTTTTGCCAGGCATAGTAATATATATACTTTTCGTGTCACAGACGTGTATCTCTGCGAGTTCAAGGTCACTCAATTCTAAGCAGCAATTTCCCAGACAGACAGACAGACAGACTCACACACACACACACACACACACACACACACACACACACACACACACACACACATATATATTAAAGTGGGAAGGGAAGCTGGAGAAATAGCTCAGCACTTCCGAGCACTACCTGCTCTGGGGCCCAGGTTGGATTCCCAGAACCCACCGGGCAGCTCACAACCATTTGTACGTTCCTTTTGCTCCAGGGATTTGATGCCCTCTCGGTGTGTGTTAGCGCTATATGCACATGGTAGACATACAGACTTGCAGACAAAACAGCCACACACATAAAACAAAGATAAATCTTGTAAAATGCAAAGGAAGAGTTTTTACAGTATGACATGAAAATTTACAAATTCTTACTTCTACACCCATTTTCACAAAGAAATGAGAAGTCATAAGTAACTTTAGTTTTATCTTCGGTGGCTAAATTGCTTTGGCAATAAATGTTAAAACTTAATGCTGAAAAAATAGTTCAGAGAAAAAAGACTGATGAGCAGTTTATTTGAGTCTGTCTCTAAGAGGGCTAATAAAATGCACTTTAATTTAGAACTTCATTTTATGAATCAATTTGTCCTCTTTTTGGCTTAACTTTAGTATCTGTGTTAAGACTAAAATTAGATACTTTACAGTAGTGTTTTATTAATATTTTACATTAAAAATGCTCATCCAGGGCCAGCAAGACAGCTCAGTGGGTACAGGCGCTTACCAACAAGCTTAGTGACTAAATTCAGTCACTGTGCCCTCATGGTGGGGGAGTAAGCCGGCTTTTGTGAGTCATCTGAACACATACACATGCATGCCATGGTATGCATATACATGCATGCAAACACTCAACACATAAATAAATGTAATACTTAAAATAATACTCCTCTTGCCAGGCAGTGGTGGCGCACGCCTTTAATCCCAGCACCTGGGAGGCAGAGGCAGGCGGATTTCTGAGTTCGAGGCCAGCCTGGTCTACAGAGTGAGTTCCAGGACAGCCAGGGCTACACAGAGAAACCCTGTCTCGAAAAACCGAAATAATAATAATAATAACCCTCTCTTTGGAATTGATTGTTTTTTTCAGAAAGTTTCTATTTCCAACTGGGCAACCAATAATCATTATATCACACTGCTTTTAAATCTACCCTTTCCTAACTAATTAGAAAGGGCATGCTAAACATCATACAGAGAAAACTATACAGCTGGGTCCTGTTTTTTTCCCCCATTACTGTGTATTTCTGAATAAACAGTAGGTTTGTGTTACAATATTACATTGTATCAAAGATTAAAATTTTAGAATGGTTTCAAATTGTCTTGATTCATCTCCCACATTCCAAATAAACTTTACAAATTAGTAACTTTGTCAACACATCAGTCAGAATTATTGCTACCCTTTGTCAGTGTTCAGTATTTAATGGCTACCAAGTCACTCCACAAAGTACCTGATTTAGACACTCAGTTATTATTCTAATCTTTTAGAGCTTCCAATACACTGTCATATTACCATTCCATACCATATCCTCTGGCTCTTTTGTGAGATACAACTTACTGAACCATCATAGTTAATGCTAAGTTTATGTGTTTCTATCCTAACACTTAACCTACTCTAAACATTTCTCAGTTGATCTGGCTGACTTCTGAACTGGTCAACATGATGTGCTGGTTAAACAAACAGGACTACTCTTAAGAGACTACTCAAACAAATAAGATTTTTTTTTCCTGTGAGGCCCCAACACTGGCTTATTGTGTACTGTGACCTTATGTTAAAGTTCTCAGTAATACTGATTCCAATTTTACAAATTAATTTCAAGTACAGAACTCAGAAAGTTTTTTTGTTTTGTTTTGTTTATTTGTTTGCCTGCCTGTTCCGGAGTGTTTTGTTTGATCCAGGCAGGAAACATGTTAAGTAACTGAAATCATTACTTTCAAATATAATCAACATTATTGTCAGAATTTTCACATATGTACAGTCTCACTAGGTAGCCCCAGCTGACTCTGAACTTATGCAAATACTCCTGCCTCTGCCTCCCAAAAGCTGGAATTACAGTCATAAAACACTTCATTCAGTCCATATAAATTACACATTAAAAAAAAAAAAAAAATACTAGTGCTAGCTGGGTCATGGTGGCATGTGCCTTTAATCCTAGCACTTGAAAGGCAGAGAGGCATATGGATCTCTTTGAGTTCAAGGTCAGCATGATCAGAAAGCAATCAGAGCTATATAATGATCCCTTATCTCAAGAACAACAGAAAACCTAGTGCTATCAAAATGATAGTCATAATGTGCCACATACACATAAGATCATGAAAAGATATTTTACATCACTAGTCATTAGGGAAACACAAATTTAAAACAAAGATAGTTTTGTACAAACATTAAGACAGCTACTAAGCAGATAAAATTTAAAACTCAGAAAATAAGTGTTGCTAGGTTTGATGTAATACACTTGTAATCCCATCTTGACTCAGGAAGCTGAGACAGTAGAATCACAAATGTAAGCCTGTATTACACAGGTAGATCCTGTCTCAAAAAAGAAGAGAAAAGAAGGTTGTAAAGAAACTAAAACTTTTGCTGTGTACAGAGGACTGGAGACTGTGTTACACAGCTGCTTATCAGAAACAGTGTGGGACTCTTCAAAAGTCAACAATGGATCTCCTACATGCTACAGTCATGATGCAGCTTGTGTCCCCAAGATTCATGTTTAAAGTTTGACTCCACAGTGGCATTATAATGTGAGATCTAGAAGGCATGCTGGTGGTTTATTAGGAGCACCGCCTGAGAAAAGACTACAGTCACTCACATGCCAACCAGAGCTAGTTCTCAGCAGCACTGCAAGTGCTAAAGCCTGACCCTGAGTCTTGCAATGTAATCACTTCCTCTTAAGAATGCTCACCCTACTGTGATGCCAACTGCTAGGAAATTCTTACACAAGCCAAGGTAAAGGAGGTATATGCCTATGAACACCTGGACATGTGGGTTAAACTGACATCTTTTTTCTATAAAGTTAAAACTATAGCCTGAATTACTAGGGGAGGTTTATTTCTCTATCCTTTTTTTCAATTTAGGAGCATACTGTTTTCTCCCCATATCCTTCTCTTAATGTCAAACTGTAGAACTACTTGCATTGCACTGATAGTGGTACAAGCAGCCTGTAATCCCAGCACTTAGGTAACTGAAACAGGAAGATCATGAGTTCAAGACTACCTAGGCTACATAGTAAAATCTTGTCTAAAAAGAAAACCAAAGCCAAACACAAAAGACCATATATATTATGATTTCATCTTTACAAAATATCCAGAAAAGAGACAGAAAGCTGGTTACCTGAAATGAGACTAGGAATGAAGACGGAATAAGGGATCTTACTGAGGAAAAAAACTGTTTGAGAGCCATGTATCCACAGCTATACAACTCAGACTATTTGTTGAAATCACTGACTTATACAGCTGAAATTGGTGAGTTTTATGGTAAGTCAATTGACACCCAATAAGATTTTAATGAAGTGGGAAGACCAAGAGCTAGATGTGACTGAATAACGAGCATTTGCCCAGTTTTGTAAAGGACTGGATTTGGTCCCCAGCAAGAAAGTAAGACACAGAAAGCACCGACCCACTCCCCATGTACTACCCACTTACTTCCTGGCCCCACAGACAGTCACACAGTTAAGAGGCAATTGTCAATGGAACCACGTGAAACTGAAAAGCTTCTGTAAATCAAAAGATGCTGTTATTAGGACAAAACAACAGCCTACAGATTGAGAAAAGATCTTCACTAACCCAACATATAACAGAGGGCTAATGACTAAAATATATAAAGAACTCAAGAAGCTAGACACCAACAATACAAAAAAAAAAATTTAAAAATGAGGTACAGAGCTAAACAGAGAATTCTCAACAGAGGAATCTGGAATAGCCATGAAGCACCTAAAGAAATGTTCAAAGTCCTTGGTCATCAGAGAAATGCAAATTAAAACAACTCTGAGATTAAGCCTTATACCTATCAGAATGGCTAAGATCAAAAACTCAAAAGACAGCACATGTTGGTGAGGTTGCAGAGCAAGGGAAACACTCCTTTACTGCTGGTGGAAGTGCAAACTTGTACAATCACTCTAGAAACCAATTTGGTGGGTTTTCAGAAGATTGGAAACAGTTCTACCTCAAGACCTAGCTATACCATTCCTGGGCATATACCCAAAAGATGCTCCAGAATCCCATAAGGACACTTGCTCAACTATGTTCATAGCAGCTTTATTCATAATAGTAAAAAACCAGAAACATTCTAGATGTCTCTCGACTGAAAAATGGATACAGAAAATGTGGCATATTTATACAATGGAATACTTCTTAGCCATTAAAAACAAGGCCATCATGAAATTTGCAGGCAAATGGATAGAACTAGAAAGTGTCATCCTAAGTGAGGTAACCCAGACCCAAAAGGACATACATGGTATGTACTCACTTATAAGCAGTTATTAGCCATAAAGGATAATTAGCCATAGCAGGATAACCATGCTATAATCAACAGACCCAAAGAAGCCGAATAACTAGGAGGGGACAAGGGAGGATGTTTGAATCTTTCTCAGAAGGGGAAACAAAATAGATACTGGAGATCAATGGAAGGAGGAAAATCAGTAGAAGAAGGGATGGGGAAGGGAACAGAGGAGGGGATGGTAGATAGGGAGACCAGGGGAGAAAGAAGAGAGAATGGCTGAAGGGGTGAGGGCAATCTCTAGAGACTTAGGATGGGGAGAAGCCCCGAAGAGTCTAAGGGGTTGACTCTAGCTGAGACTCCTAGCAGTGGGGGATATGAATCCTAAAGTGGCCACTTCTTATAGCCAGGCAGGACTCCCAGTGAAGGATAAAGACAGTAACCCACCCACAAAGACTTCCACCTAAAATGTGTCCTGCCTACAAGATGTGCAGGGATAAAGATAGAACAGAGGCTGAGGGAATGGCCAACCAATGACTGCCCAAACTGAGACCCATCCCATGGGCAAGAACCATCCCTGACACTATTAATAATATTCCATTATGCTTGCAGACAGGAACCCAGCATAATCGGTCTCTGAGAGGCTCCACCCAGCAGTCAATGGGAAAAGATGCAGAGTCTCACACCCAAACATAGATGGAGCTCAGGGAGTCTTACAGAGAGTTGGGAGAAGGATTGAGGGCCCAGAAGAGTTCAGGGATTCCACAGGAAAACCAACAGAGTTCACTAACCTGCACCTTTAGCACTCCAAAAGACTGAATCACAAACCAAAGAGTGAGCACAGGCTGTAAATAAGCCCCCCACCCCGTACATATGTAGCATATGAGCAGCTTGATCTTCATGCAGGTCCTTCCAAACTGAAGCAGGGATTGTCCCTGAGCCTGTTGCTTGCCTGGCTGCCTGCCTGCCTAAATGGACAGCCTTGTCTGGCCTCAGTAGATGTGCCTAGTCCCCCAGCAACTCAAAAGAGAAGGGGGAGGGGGTTGGGAGGAGGACTTATGTAAGAGGATACTGGGAGGAGAGGAAGAGCTGATATTGAATAAATAAATAAATTTAATGAAAAAAGTAAGGGGCAATTGTCAATACAAAGAAAAAACAGCAGTGATGGAAACCAGATGCACAACCCACACACAAGCCTTTGAATAATTGTTTTCTCTGATTTACAAGCACAAGATGCTCTGGACTTAGCTAAGAACTCACAACCCACGTTCCAGAACTGGACATTTATGAGGATTAATGAACTGCATTGTGCTCACCTGGTTTTGGTGGCACAGTCAAAATAGTTGTAGACATCAACCTCCCATCTTCGAACACCCTATTTTTTCTGCTAACAAAGCATTCTCTACTCCTATCATTGTCTCAAGTTACTGGCTTTTTTCACCCGAAATCTTCTGCAGCCCAGCTCTTTTAATACTGTTGCCAAAAGTGGATTAATATTCCATATAACCCAGCAACTATGCTTCTGGATACAAACTCAAAGGAACTGAAAAAAGCAAGGATTCCAAGAGATTTTTGTGGGCTCATGTTCACAGCAGCATCATTTAAAATACTAAGAGGTAGACAGATCCCACATGTGCATGAGAAGACATAGAAACTGTGATACATACATACAACAGAATATTAAACAACCTTGAAAAGGGAAGGAGATCCTGACACACGCCAGATGGGCTAAGTAAATTAAGTCAATCATGAAAAAGACAACTGGCACATGATCTTGAGTGAGGTCCATGTATGATGGTAGTCAGTGGGCAGGCAACACAGAAAACTTTTTAAATGAACACACACTTGGATACTTCTCACACATAACCTATGGACTATGAGTCAACGCTCTTGTGTTCAAGAACTGCCCAACAATTAGATAACAACAAATCTCAATGAGGTAATAAGGTATATAGGCCCAGCATGGAGGGATGGGAAGGGGGCACAAGGGAAAAGGAGAGAAGGGAAGAAGACGAACCCTACCTGTGATTGATGTAGAATTCTAGCACTCTAGAAGACTGAGATAGGATCAAAAAGCTCATGGTACACCAGTAGGCCTTGAATTCAATTTCTAGTGTCACCAAAAATAAATAAATAGGGAAGAGAGATGGCTCAGCAGTTATGAGTACTGACTGCTGCTGTTTCCAGAGGATCTCGGTTCAATCCCTTGCACCTATATGTTGGCTCATAACCATCTATAATTCCAGTTCCGGGAAATCTGACATCTCTTCTGGCCTCAAGGGGTATCAGGCACACACATGGTGAACAGATATACATGCAGGCAGAACACTCATACACATAAATAAAATTATTGAAGTAGGTAGATAGATAGTTTAAAGCACTTCTCTTACAAAGAATGTGGGTTTCAGTTCCCATAACCAGATGGCAGCTCACAAAGATCTTTAACTCCAGTCCCAAACTCTTCTGGCCTTTGTGGGCAGTGTGTGCAAGTATTACACAGTCACATACTCAGGCAAAACACCTATACTCATACAAAAATTAAATAAATAAGTTTTTTTTTTTTTAAATGGGGGAGAGGCTAGAAAGACTTGCAAAAGACCTGGGTTCAATTCCCAGAACCCACATGGCAGCCCACAGCAGGATATAACTACAGTTTGAAGGAATCCAACTCCCTCTTCTGACTTCTTTAGGCACAGGCATGTACACAGTTCACATACATAAAAGCAGAGAAAAATATTTAGACAAATCAATAAATCTAAATTTTTCCTTATTTTAAAAATAAATATGTAACAAAGGAAGACAGAAAAATACAAGGAGAGTAGAAGGGGAGGGGGACAGGAAAGCTTACCCTCCTGACTAAATATTTAAAATTGTCATCATCAGTAATGCTCCCATAAGAAAACACAATGGTGTAGAGAGCAGTGGTGTTCAAGGGTGTTCCTGAACCTTCTTAAGGGTTCATTCATCTCTTTCTTCACCAGTATTACTCAGGAAAATTATTGAAATGTACTGACAGTATCTGGCCATTGCTACCAACAATCTACAACAGCTAAATATTAAACTACTCTGGCTGGCGACACCTCTCAGTGGGTAAGTGCTTGCCATGCAAGCAGACCTAAGAGTGGATCTCCAGAACACACGGAAAGCTGAACACAGTAGCAAAGGGCTGGAAACCCAGTGCTCCTACAACCAGTCAGCTAGCATAGCATATGTACTAACAAGAGACCCTGCCTCACTTTCTCTTATTTTGCTTCAGATGCATTTTACTCAAAAAGTTTTAGGGATTCTATCTTGTGACTTTAGCTCATAGGGTACGCATGGATAGCCATGCAGAACATCACACAAGTAAAATGCTGATAAGAGTTTGATTCTGCTGAAGGGAATATGGGTATTCTCCAAAATGCTTTTTAACCATGCCATTTTTCTATACACTTAAAATAATTTCCAAAGATAGTATTATTAATTTTTTTGATATACTAGAAATCCAACCTAGGTTTTTGGTCATGCTAAGCAATTGTTCTTTTCAGAGCTACATCCTTGTGGGGCAAGAGAACCATGCCACCAGCCAGAAGAGATATGGTTGTGTGAGCCCAAACCCCATGAAACTCAGAATTGAGTACAGTAGGCATGAGATTAACTCCTTGCCAAACTCTACCTGCTCTGGAACATATAACCACAACATTCTACTGAGAAGACCATGACAGTCATATAGGGCAAACACCTGAAGTGCTTTCCCCATGCTACTAGAACATAACTGGCATCTCAAACTGAGCCAAATAGGAGCATCTACCCCTGGATCCCACCCTACTCCTAAATCTTTATAAAGTCCCTACCCATGTGGAATAAAGTGCACAAGTTGTTTCACCAAGAATCGTCTGAGGGTAGCTATTTTACCGAGTTTTAACACTTTGGGGAAGAGCTTTCTCTTCCCGAAGCATTGATTGCTGGACATCAGACCCGGCTGGCAGGCCAAGCTTACACCCCTGCCAACCCTGCTGCTCGCACTGACAAAATCATGCTGGGGGGCAAGACCTGGAACCCTGCTACCTGCCCTACTTGGGTTTTCCTTCTGAGAGATGTAACCAGAAACGCACAGACTCCCCAGTTCCACGGAAGATGACACATCCTCAACCTTGAATGACTTGGAACACAAACAGCTTTGTCACAACACCTTTTACATAAGGGGCAGAGCAAATTCCATGATTACACCCAATCGTAAGGATCTGACAGTTACTTCAGAAATGGATAAATGAAGCCAAACTAGATTGAAAATGTCTTCAATATTCTAAAGGACACTAACTTACTAATGTCTTCCAATAGAAGAATGCATGCTTTATAATTTTTGTAGAAAGAAAAAACCCTTGACTTTAAAACTGCCTGGTTTGTTGTTTGTAGCAATAGGAACTGATTTACAATCTACTTCAATGTTTCCATTGTAACTTAGAAACCAGAAACTGAACTGTATGTGTGCATTCTTTCAAGACCAAGCTCCTCTTTGTTTGGAAATGCATATATCACTGCAACATGCTTCTTTACAGCAGCTGCCACCACACACACACACACACACACACACACACACACACCATGGTATATACCACTATTATGGCACTCTCTTTGGAATAGTGAGAAAACTCATCCGTTGTTGTCCATTCTAATATCATCCTAAAGTTCGTGAAAATCACTGTCTCTTCTTTTAGAGCACCTGAGCCAATCATCCCTTCAAAATACCAACCATCTGTTCTCACTCTTATACAGCAACTTGGATTCACTCCCAACTGCAGACACACTTCCTCCCTACAGGACATTATTTGAAAAGTTATGAGATTCATCTTAGGAATTAAATCTTACAATCAAAACACAAAGTCCCTCAAAATTCCCACAGCCTTTGAGTGAGAACCCTTCAGAAATATAAGCAAAGTGAAGGAATATTGTGCAGAACTGTAATATGACTATATATATTCATTTAATGAATATTAAATGAATGTATATGTATATAAGCAGCTGAGGCTTTTTTTTTTTTTTCTAAATGATCCAAATTCCCCACATGGGCCATCACACCAGATAAGCCAAATTCAGAAAAGTGTTTCTGCAAAATCCTAACAATGCAAGATTTTTTTTTTTTTCAAAACCAGCATAATTGGCAATACCAGACTCAAAAGCAATCTTCAAACTACTCAGAAAATCCCTGGCAGAGACAAAGACAGCTTTCCATGCATGCTGTAGATAGGACCCCTGTACAAACAAGATCTCCATGCAAGCGCACTGGTATGTAGCCAGTTTTATATCTACCAATTCAAATCAACTGACAACGGCTTCCACCACCAAGTGAGGCGATTTTTTTATCTAGAGTGTGTGCATAGATGAAAGTGATGATTCCTAGGTGTATAAGACAGGCAGGTAAAAGTAAAGTAAGATACAGGCCAAAGACACTCCATCACAGGTATCCAACATTCAACTACTCATAGCCTCACCTCTTGTATGTCTTTGACAGCATGTACAGTTAACTGTGCCATACACTTATAAGCACTTCCTGCACTCTTTCCTCTGTGGTCTTATAAGAACCATTCAGCTACTCTGCCTCTCAAATTATGCATCCACTTAATCATTCATTCATGTAATGAATAGAAAGAAAAGAGAAACTACAAAACAAACATAAAAATACTGCTCAAAACTATTAAAATAATCTGTGCAAAGAAGGTAGTGATATAGAGCAAATGAGTATCCAATAAAATCCTTTCTGAAGTGGTGATGTTTACAACCCCTAAGATAATTAAACCTGTTGGACAACTGTAGATAATGATACAAACTGCCCATTTCATAAAGCTACAACAAAGTGTTTTGAATCTTTTCACCATAAAAATAAAATAACAGTGGCTCAAGTGTTGTTTAGTGGTAGAGCACATGTCTGAGCAGACATAAGGCTGTGGGTTACATCCCTAGATGTGTTTACCTTGATTTAAAGGTCAATGCAATGTTTGATTGTACATGTATTGTACACAACATAAATATCTAAAAATTGTTGTTTTCATGTATCATTTATATGAATAACTTTAAAAGGACAATTAAAACTCAAAAATAGAGCCTGGCAGTGGAGGTGGCATGCCTTTAATCTCAGCACTTGGAGGCAGAGGCAAGTGGACCTCTCTGAGTCCCAGGACAGCCAGGACTACACAGAGAAACCCTGTTTCCAAAAACAACAACATAAACCCTCAAAGATAACTGCCACATATCATCCTGATTGTGCTACTTGAAAATGAATCTAGATCTCTATACCTCAGCCCAGCTGTGTCACTTTTGATTCAATACAGATACAGAAAACTGTAAGAACCTCTCACAGAATGGACACATGATCTGTTTCTATAATTGCTTTTCCTAAGTTCCTTTACCAGATCATGTCTCATTGCTTAAATGTTTACTGCTCCCTTTCCTGGGCTTCTTTTTCTCTTCTTAGTCTCAAAAGTCACCAGAAATTAAGCATCTTTGTTTCTTAGCAGCTGGCCTTTAATAAAGCACTTTATTTAATAAAGTACACTCCTTTCATCTGTGAGGCAAACTTATACTTGGGCAGTATGGTGTCTAACTCTTCATAGCTACAATATTACCATGAGCCACTCTAAGATTTTGCCTCTGATGAGCAGCTTTTAAGAGGCAAGCAGGTTTGCCTTGTCCAGATAGTGGCTGCAAAATGTATTTTTCAAGATGAGTAGTGTTAAGTTTGTGTGTGTGTGTGTGTGTGTGTGTGTGTGTGTGACAATACATGTCAACACAAATAACAATATGGATTCCAAGACAGATCTTTTGACTAGAAAAACTAAAACCAAGTGAAGGCCTTACTATTATGTAGTATTAGGCTATGCAAATTGAACATCAGACCAAAATTCTCTCTACAATTTTCTATAGTGATACATGAGAACTATTAATGAGAAACCAAATTGTATTCCAATCTTAACTCACTTGAAACAACTAATTAACTCTCCTTGCCTTCATGTTCCAGGGGAGCCACTCAGCAACAATCTCCTTTTCAAAGACAACTCCTGAGGATTAAAATGTTCTCCAGCCCCAATTTCAATTAGGAGCATGACACTCTCATTCTGGTAACCTCTATTCCTGAAGAACATTCATTTCCAAAGATCTCGAGATGCTTCCTGTGTGTACCTGTCATTAATAGCACTGTAATATGGTCTCACTAAATTCATACCTAAAAAACTGCCTACAATTTTTAGTTTGCCTATGTGTAAATTCATTTTGCTACTCAACCAACCCAGTAAGCACCCCATGCCCCGTGCAGCATCTTCAAATATTCATAAACACTGATAACAAGCACATCTTCAAATACTCAGAAACACTGATAAGCCATCAAAATTAAAGACACCCTAAAGAAAGAAATAAGTTAAAGAGCTATAGTAAGCAAAAGTGTGGGTTCTTCTCCCAGGAACATTAAAGAACAAGAGTAACTGTTAATAAACAACTACATGTTAACAGATACAAATTAAATAGATTTGTTTCTTTGTTAATACAGGATCTTACTATGTAACCCAGCATAGCCTGGAACTTAGTTGTAGACCCTTTCTGAAATGGATGGATGGATGGATGGATGGATGGATGGATGGATGGGCAGATGAACAGACAGATGGAAAATAACAGCAAGGTGAGTCTTCAGCTTTTCCTTTCTGGGAAGAACTGGGTATTTCAAGAAGTCAGAGGAAAAGGACAGTCCTGCTTTCCACTGCCTGTCCTGAAGTGTGTATGTGCTGCTATCTACTTTTTTTAAAAAGTTACGAAGTGGGTAAGAGGGTACACACAGAGAGGTCCAGCCTATAACTGCAGCTCTTGGGAGGCTGAAGCAAAAGAAAGTTGTGAGTTCCAGGCCATCCTGAACTACAGAGTTACAGCCTATATTTTTTAAAAAAGGGGGTGTGGGGGGAGGCTGGAGAGATGGCACAGCAGTTAAGAGCACTAACTGCTCTTTAAAAGGACCTGAGTTCAATTGCCAGCAACCACATGGTGGCTCACAACCACCTGTAATGGGATCCAATGAACTCTTCTGGTGTGTGTCTGAAGACAGCTGCAGTGTACTCATATAAATAAAAATTAAATTTTTAAAAAAATTAGCAGCCTGGTGTAGTGACACATAACTGTAGCCCTAATGCTGGGGAGGCAGAGGCAGATAGAGATCTAAGTTCAAGGTTAGCCTAGCCTATAGAGTGAGGTCCAGGCCAGCCAGAGCTACATAGTAAGGACCCGTCTCAGGGAGGCAGGGGTGGCAGGGGATATGTATTATGGAAAGGAAAGGAAAAATAAAAAGTCAAAATCCCAAGTTACCTTCTAGGTATCTATTAGAGCTTTACAAGTGGTTGTTAGAGACACCCAGTGATAGGAATCAGCAGACTATGCAACGTAAGTCCTTTAAAATACACAACAAAAAGCTTCATGGAAAGGCTTCAGAATAAGCTGCAACTCTTCTCCAAGACTTTCTCTTTAAGTGTGCATCTATGTAGGGGTGTGTAGGGGTATGTGCATGTGAGCACCAATGTCCCCTGAGGATAGAGGTGTCTGATCCCTGGGAGCTAGAGTCACAGGTGGCTGTGAGTTGCCCAATGATGGTGCTAGAAATCAAACTCAGGTTTCAGAAAATAGGAAACAGACCTACCTGAAGACCCAGCTATACCACTCTTGGGCATATACCCAAAAGATGCCCCACCATGCCTTAGGGGCACATGTTCCACTATGTTCATAGCAGCCTTATTTGTAATAACCAGAGCTGGAAAAAACCCAGATGTCCCACAACAGAAGAATGGATACAGAAAATGTGGTTCATTTACACAATGGAATACTACTCAGCTATTAAGAACGAGGACATCATTAGTTTTGCAGGCAAATGGATAGAACTAGAAAATATCATCCTGAGTGAGGTAACTCAGACTCAAAAAAACATGCATGGCATGTACTCACTAGTAAGTGGATATTAGCCAAAATAACAACAACCAGAATACCCAGGATACAATCCACAGAACTCAAAAAGATTAACAATCCAAGGATGCCTCAATCCCACTTGGGAGGGAGAAGAAAGCAATGACAGGAGTCGAGGAGACAGGGACCTGGGTAAGAGAGGGGACAGGGAGGGGAAATGAGGAACATGATCAGGTACTGGGGGCAGGAACAAGACTGAAGCCCTGAGGGCGGGAGGTGGGGGAGACTCTAGAATGTAGCAGAGACCTGAGATACACTCAGGACTCAAAGGGAGGGACTTTAGATGAAATGCCCTACAATAGGAAGAGGGAACTTGCAGAGTCCACCTCCAGTAGAAAGACAGGACATCAAGTGGAAGGATGGGATTGCCATCCCACAGTCAAAAACTCTGACCCAGAATTGTTCCTGTCTGAATAACTGCAGGGACAAAAACGGAGAAGAGCCTGAAGGAAAGGAGGTCCAGTGACAGGCCCAAATTGGGATACAACTCAAGGGGAGGCCCCAAGACCTGACACTATTACTGATGCTATGGTGTGCCTTACTCAATGTGCTAAGAGTAGGCTGGGGATGCAGTTTCATGGCAAACCTTCCTAACATTAGTAAGCCCCTGGATCTGATACCTAGCACCAAAATAAAAAGTTAAATGCAATATAGCATATGAAAAGAACAAGGCTGTCCACAAGACAACTGACTGACAACCAGGCATGGTGGTAAGTGCCTACAATCCCAGCACTTCTTGAGAAGCAGAAGGAAGCTTAGGAGTTCAGATATCATCCTCAATCATTCTCCATCTTATTGTTTTGAGACAGGGTCTCTCACTGGAGTTAGGTGTCTGCCTGGCTGGCCAGGAAGCCCCAGGGATCCTCCTCTCCATCTTCCCGTGTGGCCACACCTCAACTCATACTTGCATGGCAAAGTACTTTACTGTGCTTGAGCCATCTAAGCCCTCATCCTGAGCAGTAAAGGTTCTGAGTACAGCAGGAATCATGGGTTAACTGTAACCTCGGAAACGGTTTCAAGGTGACTTCCTCATGTTTCTCACATTTGCTTAATTGCAGACCTAAATAGCCACTAATGATGTTGCAGTTTCAAACATCAGAGTTTATTTCCCTAGAAGCAGAATGTGACCAACTTGATGTTTAAGCAATTTATCTTGAAATCCATTTTAACTCTGTCAATTGACTTTTTTCCCCTTTCTGGTTCTTTGAGACGGGGTTTCTTACAGTGCAGGCTGGTCCCAAACTATGTAGCTGAGGGTGGGCTTAAACTTCTGGTCCTCTGCTCAATTTCCAGACTGCTGGGATTACAGGTGCACACCACCATGCAACATTTAATAAAATTGGAGGTTTTAACTTGATTGTTATTACTGGAGAGAAATACATGTCCCAGCTCACAAGTGGAGGTCAGAGGACATTTTTGAGGAGTGGGTTCTCTCCTTCCACCATATGTGGGTTGTGGGATTAAACTCGTTTATCCACTGAGCTATCTAACCAACCCTAATAACACTGTTTTGAAAATATTGAACAGATTCTAATTCCCCAAAAATACTTTAAACCATAATGCATTCCTTTCAGCTATTCTCTTAATTACTCCTCTATTGCTATGTCAAAACACCATAACCAAAGGCACGTTATAAAAGAAAGCATTAATTTGGAGCTTATGGCTCCGGCATTCTCTTTCAAGCCATCACAGCTATATTTGAGATATCAATAGAACACTTCTATACCCACATAAGTCTCTCTCCAGCAGCACATAGTGTGGTTGCAGAAAACACCTCTTTCAATGGTTCCTCTGAATTCTATCTGTGGGTGTTCTTGAAGAAACACAGAGCACTGCAAAACCATTTGATCAGCCCCATCAGTTTGAAACAGCATTGTTTTACAGTGAGACTGGGCTTATATGAAATATTGAGTCATGGCATGTGGCACAGATTCCAAAGGGGAGTCCTTTCTAGGTAGACACAAGCATCATTACTTATAGCTGTCTATAACCCACTTACTATTATCAGAGGGTGGCCGGAAATAGAAGTGCAGAGAGAGGTTGGAGTACTGAGAATGTTCCTAAGGACTCATGATTTCTTTACTAAGAATGCATCATTGTTCATGCCAGGTGTGACAGCACACACCTGTAGTCTCAGCACTCAAAAAGAGGAGGCAGGAAGGTCACCAACTCAGAGTCAGCCTGTGCTACATGTTATAAATTCATAAATAAACAAATAAATAAAGAAATAAAATAATGTCGAGCTGAGAATGTAGCTCAGTGGTACCATGCTTACCTAGTATGCATGAGGCCCTGGGTTCAATCCCCAGTAGCATATGTTAATAATAATCTCAACAATAGCAATAATAGTAATGCCAACGCATCATCCATTAAACTGACCTCATCTTACAGAAATGAAAATGTGATATCAAGGTCACAAATACAATTAAATGGTGTCAAAACTGTTAGTTAAGCCCAAGTCGAACTTTTACAAACCGTAAAGTTATGCTATACTTAAATATAAACCTCAAACACTTCCAGGTTATGTGTTGCTAGGAAAGCAAGAGTCATCACTTATAGGGAAGAGGGAGTCAGTGCTATCGTACTAGAATAGTTACCTCTTATCATCACCATGACAAAAAAGTGACAAAATGCCCGACAAGAAGCACCTTAGAAGAGATTTACTTTGGCTCATTGTTTGATGGAGGCAGGTGACAGATGGCATAGGAGCAGAAGCCAGCAGCTGTGAAGGCACAAGCCTGCTCACATAAGAAGCAAGGATCCACTTCTTCCAGCAAGGCCCCACCTCCTAAGGGTTTCAGAATCATGACAGAGTACTACCAGCTGGAGACCAAGTGTTCAAACACATGAACCCTGAGGCCATTGCACATTTAAAGCACAACATCACTCAATAGCCATTTGAGAAGTTTTCAAGAGGATGAAGCTGCTAGCATTCTACACTCAATCCTGACAAAGAGCATCAACTTCAAGCCACTGCAACTTCATCTTCAAAGCCTAGGCTAGTAATGACAACCAATGTTGTCAGCTGGAAAATAAGAGAGATGAGTGAACTAACTGCTCAGCAGGATGGCCTAACACATATACAGTGAGTTATGGCAAAAGAACATTTTAGTTGTTCTCTCAGAATGACCAAAAATTTACAGAAAGAACCAGAAACTAGTGCCAGCCATGGTGGCTCATACATGTAGCTCCTGGGAGACAGAGGCAAAAAGATAATGCTGTGACAAATTTAAGCCAGTTGAGCTACACAACAAATTCCAGGCTAGCTTGGATTATATAGTGGGAACCTACCTCAAAAGGGTATCTAAAAATAAAAATTAAAAATAAATAAATAAGTATTACTCTCTACTGCTTCACTATATTAAGTGAGTAATTACAATGTATCTACAGAGTCAGGCCCAGTGCTACATACCAAGAGAGTATGTTGTGCAAGCAGAGACAGGAACCCAGATTCTTACCACAAATAACTCCAATTTTGAACTAGTAACAAAAAGAGAATAAGGCATCATTACCTTTGCCTAGGAGATGAGCTGAGGCAGGCTCCAGAGATTTAGGACCTAAATGAATGTGTACACAATGCTATCTAAGGGAAAGGAGCAAAAACAGACCAAAGGACTAAAGGCAAAAAAAAAAAAAAAAGAGCTTAGAGGCTGGAGAGAGCTCAGCTGGAGGACCCACCCAGGCTTAATCCCTAATACCCACATGATGGAGGATCACAACTGTCTATAACTCCAGCCCCAAGTGCCTCATGGATTCTAGAGATGCACATGGATGGCGCCCAGACATACATGCAGGCAATACACCCATACACATAAAATACAATGAAAATAGATTAAAAAAAAAAAAAAGGAAATGGCTTATTACGTTGGCATTTCCTTCTGTCAGCATCACAGTCAACACTTACAAGGAAGGTCCATTCCCTTGTCTCTCTCCCCATACACATTTTGCTAATTCACCTGCAAATCTTAGCCCCTCTTCCAAAGCTTGCCAAAAGAAATGCCAAAATCTACATGTGTTCCTAGGAAAGCTAATATAGTCAAGACCGATAACAAGAAGGCTAAAGTAAGCATATAACACTGCAACAGGCCATACTCAATTTCCAAACTAGCAGTCCTTACAGGGCCAAAGGAGCTGATCTTATCAAGTAGCAAAGCAACCGTAAAGAGTTGTCTATGGCTATGAAGTCACAAACAAAGTTCAACTACTTTATGGACCCAAACTCCAAACTTCAGGCTAAGTGGGTACGGGTGGCATATACCTGTAAGTTCAGAACTCAGTAAACAGAGGGCAAGGGATTATGTAGTTCAGGGTTACCTCAAGCTTCACAGTGAATTTGAGTCTTCTGGGAAGTATGTGAGACCGTCTCACAAAGCAAACAACCTGCTTCGGGCTGCCCTCAAACTCACAATTCTCTTGTCTCAGTCCTCCACTGCTGGCACTGGAGGCACATGCCAGGTTTAGGTCAGTGATGAAACAACTCCTCTCAGTTCTTCTCTCACATGGTGAAGATAGGTATCACATACTTCCTGTCACTGGAACATTACAATATTCACTGTAGAAACAACAATTCTCAACATGAAGCTGGATAATAACAGGTATCCTGTACTTTGCCACACTGTTTACAAGTTATGGGGTTACAAACAAGTCAGCTAACCAGTCACAGTAGTTTTGGCAGTTCAGTTTTGATGGAAACTCAAGAATGATGTGAATGAAGACCTGGAATCTTGTACCTTAGATTAGAACTCTTAGGCTCAGAATACAGAATGTTCTGAGCTGGCAAGGAAACCTCAGTGTCTTTCAAGGAAACAGCAATGTGGTTTGCAGCTTTATGTCACAAGATGGTAGCCCATAGGAAAAAAAGAACTGGCCCTTAACCAAGTTCCCTCCCTCCAGAATGCCGGAGTTCTGGTCCAGAGTATGCTTAGATGGGCCCTTCAAGTAAGACTATAATGTTGCTTTCTATTTGTGTACATAGTAATTTTAAAAACTTGCAATCCTCCTGCCTCAACTTCTTGAGGAGCTAGTATTATCAGCCTGCACTGCCAAGCCAGCTTAAATGTACTATTCTCACATCCAGTCTAGTTAAGAAAGAAAATGAGGCTGATAATTTAGTTTAATGGAAGAGTACTTGCTTATCACAAGGTCCTGAGTTCACACTCCAAAGCCTCGAGGAGGTGGGGGATTACTAGTAAATCTAGGGCTGAAGATCTTTTTCAGTCTGTGTCAGTGATTAAATTCAATACACTCAAAAATTTCCAAGAACTAAGCAAAAAAGGCTTATTTCCTAAACAAAAGCTACTAATCCTTAAAGTACAATCAAGTGAAATTTGGACAGAAATTGAATCTAAATACCACACAAGGAGCCTTAAGAAGTGATCATTTATCACATTGCTAAGTAGTTACTCATTTAATTCTCAACTCAGTTTAAAGATCATCTCACTTCCCAGAGTAAAGTAGCTGAGCGATGAGTTCTGGACACCACAATATTCAAACCCAAGCATGCTGGCTCCAGACCCCGATTTGATTTTGTTCCCCCCCACCCCCCATTCTTTTTGTTTTCTGAGACATGGTCATTTGGTAGCTCTGGCTGGGCTAGAACTCATTATGTAGACTCTCAGAACTGACAAGAAATCTGCCTGCCTCTGCCTCGGAGAACTGAGATTTACAGTGTGTGCCAGGGCACTGGGCATAAAACCTATCCTTAACATTACACTTTGAGCTCTAGAATACCAATTTGAGTTCATAAATACACTTTTTGCTTAGTTTTATATTTTGGATACTATTGAACACCTAGTATGTACCAAATACCATTTTGGGCAGTTAGAGTGTTATCAGTGAAAAAAAAGGTCCCCGCTTTCGAGGTGTGTGGATTACAGTAGTGTAATAGCTAAACCTTATGGTAAGTCTTGTCAGCTTGACTAGACAGAAATAACTAGAAGATCAGTAAAGTATATCTCTTTGGGATAAGATAGGTATGATGGCTATGTTTAAGTTTTGCCTAGTTTGGGTTTTTTAAGACAGGGTTTCACTCTGTAATACAGGATGACCTAGACCAACATTGCTGAGGCTGGCCTGTAACTCCTTCCTCAGACTCCTGAATGCTGGATTTCAGGCATGAACCCCCACACTGAGAAGAAGCCCTTGATGGACTCATAGTATGACAGTATTATGAAAAGTAGGTCGAAAGTAGGAAGTAGGTTGGAGGAAGGTCCTGACAGCCAGTCCTTGGGAAATATACCTTTTCCCTAATCCCTTTCTGTTTCCTTTCTGCTTCCAATGCCAGGATATTAGTAACAGGCTAGTGAGATGGCTTATCGGATAAAGGCACTTACTGCCAACCCTGACAAGTTAAGTCTGATGGGCCTATATGGTGGAAGAAAACAAGCAATTCTCACACACATGCACAATTTGTACATACATGTGATTTTTTTTAAAGTTAGAAGTATGCTAAGCCACACAGCCTTGCCAGTTTAATGTTCTGACTAAGAGCATGGGACTAGTGAACACTGACTGAAGCTTCTCGAGTCACAAGACAAAACAAAGAACTATTCCTGTAAGATGAGGTATTTCAGCCACAGTGACACAGGAGTCACTAAAATAGACTCTTCTCATGTGCCCACTGCTTAAAGAGTTTTTATATACTGACTCTACCACACTGGAAGACATGCCCCACTTTACATATGAGGAAACAGGCACTGAGGGCTGTGCTGGTTAAGTTTTGTCAACCTGACACAAACACAGACATATCTACAAACAGGGAACCTAGAAATAAGGAGTTATCTCCAGCAGATTGACCCGTGGGTATGACTCTGAGGCACTTTCTTGATTAATGATTTTTATAAACTTTTTTAAAAAACAGCAAATAAACAAAAACATAATTAAGAAAATTAACAAGACTCAAAGTCTACACAACTTAATAAGCTTATATATGGTTAGAATTGGCATTCAAATGGAAGCTATAAAGCTTCATATTAAATTTTATACTGACTCTACCACTGATTTCAGTATACAATGTATTTTCTCCACTGGGCGGTGGCGGCGCATGCCTTGAATCCCAGCACTTGGGAGGCACAGGCATGCAAATTTCTGAGTTCGAGGCCAGCCTGGTCTACAGAGTGAGTTCCAGGACAGTCAGAGCTGTACAGAGGAACCCTATCTTCAAAAACCAAAAACCAAAAACCAAAAAAAAAAAAAAAAGAGTCAATTTCTGAGGGAAAAAAAAAGGACTACTTCTTAAATACCTGAAGCCTACAATTATTTTGCCAGTATAGTTCTAAAGACATATTTATAGGCACATTGTTTTACAGTACTAAGAACTGAGCCAGTCTTGGACAGCCAGCATGTTAAGTCTACCAATAAGCTATATCACTAGCCCCTTGGAGATTACTAAGTAATCCCTAAATCTCTATTAATTTTTAAAACTTCTCGATATGAGAAAAGAATATCATTTGAGGGCTAGAGAACCAGTTTAGTGGTTAAGAGCACTGACTGCTCTTCCAGAGGTCCTGAGTTCAATTCCCACCAACCACATGGTTGCCCACAACCATCTGTAATGGGTTCCAATGCCCTCCAATGTCTAAAGAAGGAAGGAAGGAAGGAAGGAAGGAGGGAGGAAGGGGAGGAGGGAGGGGGAGAAAAAAAAGAATTCATTCTGGGGTTGTAAAACAGCTTGGCAGGTGAAGGTCTGTACCACTAACCCTGATGACCTGAGTCTGACCCCCAGGATGCACAAAGCCATAGGAGATCACTAGCTCCCATGGGCTGTCCCTTGACCTCTACACATATATACACACAGAAGAGATAACATAATAATAAAAAAAGAAGATCATTCTAGCGTATTAAACTAGACAAACTATGAAACTAGGTCTAAGTACAAGAGTCAATATCTAATTTAAGAAGCAGAGTAACCTTTAAAAAAAAAAAAAAAAGGCATCTCAGAGCATAAGGCTTGTAGTTGGGACTCTGAAGCCACTGAGTGAAACTGTCACATCTTAGAAAAACTAAAGCCAGCCTGGGGTTAGGGGGCACACCTTTAATCTCAACACTGAGGAGGCAGAGGCAGAAGCATCTCTGAGTTTAAGGCCAGCCTGGTTTTCAGAGTGAGTTTCCAGGAAATCCTGGGCTATACTGAGAAGCCCTATCTTGAAAGACAAAAACAAAAACACAGAAAGCCCAAATCTGTTACCTAAAATAGTAAGCAAATAGGTTATATATTTCCCTAGTTTTTCTTAAATATGACCTTCAAGAACACAAATTAACTTTACAATTACAAATAATAGGCAAGTGATTTCTTAATTATACTTAGAGTGTGTGGTGAAGTCAGAGGACAGCTCACAGGCCAGTTCTCTTTTCATCATGTGAGACTCAGGAAAACAAATGATGGTAAGGAAGGAGGACAGGTGTGGGGCGGTGGGCTGTGGGAAGCAGCTGGGTGCCTGGTTGAGCAAGCCTTGAACCCCGGACCTTTACCAGGACGGCAGGTGTTAGGCGCTGCCCCCAGGCCCTGGTTCTTTTCTTTCAGCTTCGGCCTCCACAGCCTCTCCCAAAGAGAGGTCTATGACTATCAGTCACGAGGAACAGTGCCTCAGGCCCTCCCACATGTAGATGAGGTATCTCCAAGCTCTCCGACCAAGCCAATAAGCGTTATCTGCTGTCAGACCCTAACCCACCCTGAAACTGTATATAAAGGCTCTATTTGGGAGAAGTAAAGGTGTGTTCGAGAATCATCTTGGTGTCCGGAGGTTTTGTCTCAAGAGCTGTAACACTTGGGGAGAGATCCGCTCTCCCGGAACCTTCCTGGGGCACCAAGCTGCTTCCTTGCCTGCTAGCCGGCTTCTATCGGCCCAGCCCGGGCGGCTCAGCGTGGAGAGACAGGTGCAGCGCCTGGGAGTCACCCTTTTGGCCCAGACCTCTCACACCAGGCTGGATGAAGACCAACAGACAGCGGAGACGTGGGTAGAGGACCCTCCCTGCTCTCACTCTGTCCTCAGCCGGGAGATCATCGTGGGACACCCTCCAGAACCGTTCCCCCACAGACAGGCAAGCAGCATCCCACCACTACAACAAGACCAAAGAGTTAAATAAGGATACATAGAAACACCAGACATCTAGAACACATAATCCACAAGGAACTGTACAGCAAACCACTTGAAAGCTACAATGATGGGCTATACTTAGTCTGCCTACAAGACTCAAAGAAAAGATAAAGAAAAAAGCTGCCTAGCGTGCCAGTGTTAGCAGCTACTGACACATAAAAGGCACTCCTTAAAATGTGCTCTGCCTAAACACCAACAAATGGCAAAGCAGTCTTTAGAAACTACCAATGTAAGAGTTGTTTGCCTTGCACATAGCAAACGGGCATTGCTCTGCTAATGTCCAAGTTTCCGTAAAGATGTATCTATTCAGAAGAGTTCACCATTAGGATACACTTTCTAGAATGTAATTTGGCCACATGATAGAAGTGTGTTCAAATCATTCACTGCTAATTCTTGAGAATTCATCCTCAAGAAATGCAGGTCAGACTGAGGTAAACTGGCAAAATCCGGAAAACCATTCATGTTCTGTGATAAGGAAATGAACAAATACACAAATATACAAAGTGTGAAGTGCTAAAAAGTTCAGCTACAGTGACCTGTTTTATAGCACTATATTCTGCTATATTCTGGTCCTAGACTGCTCCTGTAGCAGGGAAGCACCTCCTATTACTGCGGTGCCCTTCCCTGATGGTGGGCCTCCTGCAAGCCCTGGAGCGTGTTGACCGCAGTCACATCAACAGTGCAGGTGTTTATGAGCATGGTGAAGCCATCTAAAGGTACAAAAGGCTACCAGTTCCTGTAGACAGTCACTGAACGTGGTGAGGTAGGCTGTGGTTTCCAGGGTATGAGAGACATTTTTCCTTGTCCTTCCTGCAGCAAACACAAAAATGGATTTTACATGCCACAGTGACAAATTTTTCTGTGACAAACTAGCCTTTTCTTGCCTAGTTCTAGTTAATGCTGTTGATGGGCCCCTAGCCCTGAACATTCTATCAACAGTCAGTGACTCAACCCTATCTCAAGCTAATAGCCTGCTTTAGAAAATCTTTTTGTTCTAATCTTGTGCACGCATCTGCATGTGTCAGGATATGTACACATGAGCATGCAAGTGCCCCAGGAGGCAAGAGGGATCAGACCCCTGAAATCAGAGTTACAAGCAATTGCAAACTGCCTGATGTGGGTGCTGAGAACTGAACTCATGTCTTTTGAGAGAGCAATATACTCTAGCCTCAGCCATCTCTCCATCCCTACATTTTTATTTTTATATATATTTATCTTTGCAACTGAAAATAATAAAATAAAAATAAAAAAAAGAGGACGGGCTATACTTACACAGTATGCCTGTAAGATGGGGGAACTTTTTTATAACACATTCTGCTATATTCTAGCCCTAGACAGCTCCTGTACCAGGGTGAGGGAGCATGAGGCAGTCAGTGTCCCTGTGGAAATCAGAGGACAACTTGCAGGACTGGGTCTCTTCCTTCACTATGTGGGTCTCAGGGATGGAACTCAAGCTTGGTGGCAAGTGCTATCTGCTGAGCACTCTCACCTGCCTAAACCTCTTAAAAGGAACTTGGATACACACTTGAAAATGATAAGACAAAATGCTTTGAAACACTAATGTGAGTTCACCTAGATGATGAAAATACAAGTGCTTTCTTCTATATCTCTTCTACACACCCCTTCAAATTCCAAGAAGCCTATATCAACCTCAAGATACAGGGCTGTAGCGATAGATGGCTTTATGCCTGAGAGTACATGATATGCAATCCTAAAGACCAGTGCTCAGACCCTAACACCCCTGTAACAAGCCGGGTGCCCCACTCACTGGCAAACACTTGTGCATATAACCAAACACAGATACACACATGAATAAATAAATAAATTTTCTTTAAAAAAAAAAAAAATTCAGGGAAGCTCTCTCTAGGACTTCCAAAACTAAATTTTATATAGGCACAGTCCTCTCTGCCTCCAAATTCAGTGGGAGAAACTGGGAAGTTCACTAAGTTGTCCAATAGTTTTTTAAACACCATCATCTAAAATGGATTTTACTGAGCACGTCAGGTTTTCATATCCTAGATTATACAGAACAATTCTGAAAGAACTGACTGAAGCAAAGAACCCAGAAGAGCTGCTCCATGGCAGAATGTCCCAGGCTCCTTACCTATGAACTTAAGACAATCAGAAGGCTAACCTCCACACTGAAGTTTTGGATCTGTTTAACATCTAAACTTAAGACAGTACATTTAAAAAAAAAACTAGCTTTGCCATTATTACCCCAGATAAGCCATTTTACAGAATTCAAAATTAAAACCAAGCATTCTATATATCTGTACCTCAAAACTCAGGAAACAGAAGGGTTATTACAAGTTTGAAGCCAGCCTAGGCTATGAGAGAATCAAGATTAGCCTGGGATAGAGTGTCACCCTGTCTATAAAAAAATAAGTTAAAGCCAGGCAGTGGTGGCGCACGCCTTTAATCCCAGCACTTGGGAGGCAGAGAGGCAGAGACAGGTGGATTTCTGAGTTCCAGGCCAGCCTGGTCTACAGAGTGAGTTCCAGGACAGCCAAGGCTACACAGAGAAACCCTGTCTCGGGAAAAAAAAAAAAAAAAAAAAAGTTTAAAAGAGAATCTGCTTTGGAATGTTAAAGATAGCTCAATAACAATCTGTTTTATTAGCTAGCTATGTAAATGTCCATGATTGGCTACTGCTCCCACCTTTCATGAATAATCAATTTCTCCTAATTTATGTCACTATATGATGCTTTGATTAGGGGTTGGGGATGTGGTCAATTGATAAGTATCATCCAGCACTGTACAAACCTCTGGGTTCAGCCCCCAGCCCCATATAAACAATATACCAAACCAGCACAGGAAATCAACATATCCCTGTACTTTAAACAGAGAGAAAGATGCTTTTTAATTATGTGAACGTATGTTTCTGTGTAGCAATGTAACACAAACACACATAACTCTTTTAGTTAACCACAATTAGCAGAACTATACACAATTTTTATGACATCCACTTTTAAAATATATGTTTCTGTGAGTCAAGGAGTTCTCAGAAGCCAGAGAGGGTACTGGGTCCTCTGGAGCTGGAGTTATAAGCAACTATGAGGTTCCTGACATGGGCGCTGGGATTGTGCAAGTCCTCTGGAAAAGCAGCAATGGCTAAGCCATCTTTCCAGTCCCAGAAAAAGATTTGTAAGGGATCTAGATCTTCCAGTTCTCCATTCTATGGCTCTAAGAAGCAGATGAGAATAGTAAAGAATACATTGGCCTGAGCACTAATTCTATTCTGGCTACTTGTCACAGTTTTGTCACTAGAACCGTTGGCCTATGTGGCTGTCCTAACCACATCAGTAAAATGAAAGTAAATAGATGATTTAAAGTATCTGCAAGTTCTTAAACATCTAAGGTGGCCATGGTGCTATAGGCCTGTAGTACTAGCAGGCCAGAGGCTAAAGAAGAACCCCCAGCCTGAGCTATATAACCAGACCTTATCTCAAAACACACTAGATTTAGGCTTCTTCTATCTTGCCAAGTATCTTTTCTTTTTTTTTCGAGACAGGGTTTCTCTGTATAGTCCTGGCTGTCCTGGAACTCACTCTGTAGGCCAGACTGGCCTCGAACTCAGAAATCCGCCTGCCTCTGCCTCCCAAGTGCTGGGATTAAAGGCATGCGCCACCACTACCCGGCCCAAGTATCTTTTCTTAATTTTCAGTAGTAATAAATGTATCCAAGGATTAACTTTTTTAATTAATCACAATTTGAAGAATTACATAATTTTATAATACTATCCATTTTACAGATACATAATGCTTACAAGAGTTTACTCTATAATAATTTGCCAAGTTCAATTATATATTTCTTAGTAACTATGCTATGACCCATCTAAGTGTCCCAGCAAATGAGTACTCAACAAAACATTACATTACACATATAGGACACATGACTGATTACACAACTGCACCAACATTAACACAGTAACTGGACATTATTTCATTTCTATCACATCAGAAAATTAAAGTCTAGAGGTGTTTCTTTCAATAACATCCAGAACAAATGATAATACTCTACACTTCATGTCTCTTAATAAACAAGGTGCCATTTCAGGTTTAAAAGTATAAGAGAGCCGGGCGGTGGTGGCGCACGCCTTTAATCCCAGCACTTGGGAGGCAGGGCAGGCGGATTTCTGAGTTCGAGGCCAGCCTGGTCTACAGAGTGAGTTCCAGTACAGCCCGGGCTACACAGAGAAACCCTGTCTCGAAAAACCAAAAAAAAAAAAAAAAAAAAAAAGTATAAGAGAAACTGAGTATCTTTGTTCTTCAAAGTCCAACTTTTTAGGATTGGACCAAGCCCCACATAAAAGAACTTAAGCTTCCCAATCTTTATAAACTAGGTGACATTAATTCTCTAAATCTTCCTCCAATTTTTAGGTAGATGCAGGGGCATTAGATTTAATGTTTTACAATCCCTCCCTCTACCTGGGAGAGTTGAGTGGGAGGATCTCCATGTGTTTGCCAACCCGGACTAACTAGTGAGTTCAAGGACAGAGGGCCACACAGTGAAACTCTGTCTCAAAAGAACAAAGACTGGATGAAAGAGAGATACAAGTTAAGCTAGTAGTATCTAAGAAGTCAGCCCCTTTCTCAGCAATTAAACCCCATTGCCAACTTACAGTCTAGCCTTTTTTCTTCTTTTCCTAAATTATTTTTGCTGGGTGTGTTGGGGTGGGGTTCCTTACAGTGTAGCCCTGCCTGGTCTGGTATTTGTTATATAGATGTAGATAAAGCTGACCCACAGACTTGTAACTATCATTCTGCCTCAGCTCCTTAAATGCTGGAATTAAAGGTAAGCATCACCATATCTTGGACCTTAACATTTTTAATTGACAAACCATAATTATGTATGTGTGTATGGGGAGAGTGTAATGTTTTATGATATATAGAATTTGGGATAATTAAATTTAAACATAGTCTCTTTTTTGTGGGATCTTTTTTTAACAGAATATCTATATCATTATAATTCAAAAAGAACAGTCTAATATTGATAACAGAAGGTCACTAACTTCAACAGCACTACTGACATTTGATAGTGGTTAAAAAGAATCTAATTTGTCGGGCAGTGGTGGCACACGCCTTTAATCCCAGCACTTGGGAGGCAGAGGCAGATGAATTTCTGAGTTCAAGACCAGTCTGGTTTACAGAGTGAGTTCCAGGACAGCCCCAGGGCTATACAGAGAAACCCTGTCTCAAAAAAAAAAAAAAAAAAAGAATCTAATTCAAAAGGAAAGGAGGCTTAAAGTGCTTCCTTTCCATAAGCCATAAATCTGTAACTGCAGACTACACTGGCCTGAGAGGCAAAGGAAATAAGCCCTGCTCAGTCCTTTCTCAATGTATTTCCTCGTGCCTGCTTTGGGCAGCACAGCCACTACAGATATCTATATGTCATCATTTCCCTACTCCTCCTGGTTAGCCCTTAGAGCAACTCTCTTAAGAAATCTATTGTTATCTGCATTTCATAGATCAGAAAACCGAAATCAGCTCAACTAGTCCCAAGGCTGCTAAGTGGCAGATCCAGATTTCAAATCCAGGACTTCTTGGCATAAAAATTCAGGCTCGTTGTATCAAGCTACACTGTCTAGGGATAATATATGCATTAAAGTAAGCAGTACGTCTCTTGAATTCTACTCACTGGTACAGGTTCTTGCATTAACTCCTCCTCCACAGCAAATACAACTGACCATACCAACACACCCACCTGTACCAAATTCAACCTTGTCCAAAGGACAGGATTCCCTAGGAAACGCCAATTCTTATCTAGGTTAACAATAAATGAACACCTCCAAGGCTATAGAAAAGTTCTAGTATGAAAGAAAGCCTAAATCTGCTCTGCCTTATTCTCTTGGGGTGGGGGCAATATAGGAAGAGCCCCACATAACGCACAGGAAGTTTCCTTATATATTTATATATTCAGCCATCTTCGAATGAAATTTGAGTCGCTGCTCCTCTCTTTCACGCCTGTTGCTCTATTACTACAGAGACTGAGTCACAGGTTACCTAGTTTCTCCCATGGCAGTGTGCAGCCAAACCAGTTCGGCAGCTCAGCTGTCTCCTGTGTGTGGATTTCAACAATCCTCTTGAAGATCTGAGAACTGCCACCACTTCTCATCAGAACAATTGTAAAGCTCAACCCTCTAAGACAGCCCTAAGACTGTGCAATGACTCCTTGGCTCCAAAGGCTGACATTCACTCCCATTCCTTTCCAGCCAATCAAAAACGCAAAACTCAACACCTCTCCTACCGAATTAGCCACCACATTATATTTAAGTTCTCCAGGCAATTGCTCTGAGCCTGGATAAGCTACGTCCCAATCTAATTCCTTCTCTAGGAGGAAAAAAAAAAAATCTCTCTAAAGACCAAACCCTGCAGGATAGTTAACTTTATGTTGAATGTGGAGCCACCTATCTACCCGTTTAACACAATCAGCTCTGGAGAAACAGAGACTCGCCTCGGCCTTACTCCTTGCCTAAATAAATACTGGGATCTGAATGGTCTCTCCAACAGCTTCCTCCAGTAAGCTAGGTCATCAGTTTGATCTCCGACTCTCCATGGACAAGTGACAAAGAGCAAGCGAACTGGAGGCGCCAAAGCTCCCCTGGCATTCACAGAAGCGCCCACACGGGCTGCCTGCTTTCACAATGCGGCTCCTTCGTCCCAAGTGGAGATTTCGGAGAGGCCTCCCCGTCGCGGGCGATCTGGAAAAGGCCAGGCTCACCCGTCCGAGTGAGCAAGTGACAGGTTGGAATTAACCCTTCAGCTTCCACAGCCCGAAAGGCGGCAACTGTGGCAGACTCGGGTTAACCCTTTCCAGGCCGCGTTAAAGCCACAGGCCCTACCAAAACGCAACGCGGAATGGACCCTCCGGCTACAACCTCCCAGGCCCACACAGGCAGGATCGCACGGCCGGGCCCCCGGAGAGGTGACAGGCCCGGGACGCCGGCCAGGCCGCCCACAGAGGGCTGCTCACCGCGATGACATTGACGAAGGTGGTCTTGCCGGAGTACTGCAGCCCCACGAGCGTCAGTTCCATCTCCTCCTTCCAGAAGAGCGAGCGGAACCAGTCCAGCAGGCGGGAGATGAGCGCCAACATGGTGGCGGCCGGCAGCGAGCGGGTCGGGCGCGGACGACAGCGGACACTGCTTCCCACGAGCGGGTATCGGCCCCGAACCCGCCAACGGCTCTTCGGTGGGGCCCCCGGCGCGACTCGGGCAAGACACAGGCAGGCGGCTGCGACGGCCGGAGCCAGGAAGCCCAGCGGGTCATATGACTCGCCCTACCCCACCCCCCCCTCACGCCTAGCCCGGCGCAGGAGCGGAAACGTGCGGCAAGAGCGGCGCGGCCCAGTAGACTCCGAGCTCCCGCCGGCGACATCGCCACCTGGTGGTAAGTCCCCACTTTTCCATTGCCTTGGTGCCAATTCACATTATCACATGTCTTTCCTCTTTCATTTATTTTCTTTCCAAAGTATTGGTCTCCTCAGACGCTTGCCAGCATGAGAGGTGGAAGCAGGAGGATCAGGTCAATAAACAAAAAAGTGGGGTTACAGAAATGACTCGGAGGTTAAAAAGTGCTTGCTGCTCTTTCAGAGGACCCAAGTTCAGGACCCAGCAGTACCCACATCTGGCAGCCCTCAACATCCTGTAACTTCAACTATGGGGGATCCAGATCCAGGACCTTCTGTCCTCGTACACTCTGCACATACTCCTACAACGAAACACATAAATAATAATAATCTTTAAAAAAAAAAAAAAAGAGTTGGTGCTCATACACTTACTGATTGAATTTTTATTGATTGAATTTTTCTATAATTTTTCATTGACAATGTATCCTGAAAGAAAAATGTTAATAGTCTGAGGAATTGAACACGGAATAAAAAAATCAAAATTTGGGCTGGGGATGTAGCTCGGTGGTAGAATGCTTGCCTGGTGTGTATGAAGCACTAGGTTCCATCTCTGGGCGAAATAAAGTACCCAGTACTGGGGGAAAACAATGGGCAAAGTTATGCATGCCAGTAACCCTAGAATGTGGGAGATAGGAGGTTCAGAAGTTCAAGGCCAGTCTGGGCTTCATGAGACGCTGTGTGATGTGATGGTGATGATGATAAGGTGGAATGCACTAAATTAGATGTCGGGTACACAGTTGTAAACTGAGAGCTCTGGAGTTTGAGGTAAGACGATTGTGGGTCAAGTCTGGCTTGGTGAATTCAAGATCATCTTGTACTATGCTTAGTGAACTCAGAAAAACCTATCACAAGAAAACAGGGAAGGTGATGCATTCGATTCAGGGACTAAGCACTTGTCATACCTGTCGAAAGCCCTGAGATCCATCCTCCACTCTGCTAAATAAACAAAAGTTCTGCACCATGACTTTGGTTGGCAAAAGCAAAGGATGAAAAGTAATGTTTTTATTGGGTGAAGAATTGGTTGCACTAGGATAGAATCACAAGAAGGAATAGCATGTACATCTTAAAAGTGAGTGCTCATTTTGTCACAATGAAAGAAAATATGTTCTTGAGGGCTGGGCCTGTAGCTCAGTTGACAGAAGAATTGCCTAGCATGTGCAGAGCCCAGGTTCTGTCCTGGGGCTGAAGAAAGGGGTTAGAGTGGCCCATGTCTGTCATCCCAGAGCATTTAAGGACAAATGGACCACAAGTTTAAGGTCATCCTAGGTTTCATATTGAGTTTGAGGTCAGCCTTGGATACATGAGACCTTGTCGTGTGTGGTGTGTGTGTGTGTGTGTGTTGTGTGTGTCTGTGTGTGTCTGTGTGTGTATGTGTGTCTGTGTCTGTGTGTGGTGTAAAAATGCAGGGACTGTTAGGTTGGAAAAAATAGTCGCTGAGCTGTGAGTCTAGATCAATGAAAAAATTCTTTCATGCACGTGCTAGAGACCTGGGGGAGGCTCGAAGGAGTCTATGGCAGTGACTCCTAGCAGCGGGGATATGGAACTGAAGTGGGCATTTCCTATAGCCAGGCAGGATCCCCAGTGGAACAATAAGGACACCAACCCACCTACAAAACTTTTGACCCAAAATTCGTCCTGTCTACAAATGCAGGAACACAAATGGAGCAGAGACCAATGGAATGACCAACCAATAACTGGCCCAACTTGAGACCCATCCCATGGGCAAACATCAATCCCTGAAACTATTAATGATACTCTGCTATACTTACAGACAGGAGTCTAGCATGGCTATCCTCTGAGAGGCTCCACCCAGCAGCTGACTGAAACAGCAGCAGAGACACACAGCCAAGCATTGAATGGAGCTTGGGGAGTCTTATGGAAAAATTGAGGGAAGGATTGAGGGACCCAGAGGGGATAGGAACCTCACAGAAAGACCAATAGAGTCACCCAGCCCCCCCATACATATGTAGCAGATACGCAGCTCAGTCTTCCTACGGGTTCCCCAATAACTGGAGCTAGGGATGTCCCTAAAGCTGTTGCCTGCCTATGGATCCCATTCCCTGTCTGGCCTCACAGAGAAGGGGATGGGGGAAGAAACTGTGTGAGGGGAGGACAGGGACTGGGGCAGTGATCGGGATGTAAAATTAATTAATCAATTAATGAGAGAAAAATTCTTTCCCAGAATGTAAAAGACATGAGGTTCATTTCTAGCACAGAAAAGCAACAGTAATAGCAAAATCCCTGCTCTCCTGTGGCTTACAGTCCAGTGTGGAGAACAGAACACCCAGCAAACAAAGGAGAAAATGCCACGTAGTACTTAACATTGTAAAGAAAACTGAAGAGGAACAGAGAAGAAGCTGGGGCAGACTCACTTGTCTTTAAGTCAGGTGGTCCTGAGTGGAAAGGCTTGAGGGAAGTGAGAAGGAGAAGCAGGCTGACCTTTGGTAGAAGCACATTCCAGAAAAAGACCCTGAATGGGGAAGGACAGTGAAGTGGTTTGGACTTTGAAAGACGATTGCCTGAGGCTAGGGGGAAATGATGCGATTTTATTTTAATCGAAAATATATCTTTTATAAAGAAATTCCAGATGGCTGCTCTGACTTCCCCAGTTGATTTCTGCTTCATATTTGTAAACGTCTAACTTGATGATGTTTTCTTTGTTAGCTCTCTCAATCAAATATTCTAGTCGTCTCTGCTGGATGCTGTGAGCCTGCAATTTGTTGAACTTTGGCTATACCTATCTGCTACTTGCTATTTATTCTTTTACTTTTACTTGCATATATTTAACACGTTCATTCATTTACAACCAAAAGTGCAGCTATTGTAGGTTATTCTCTGGACAATACAGAACACTGGTATAGATCAGTGTGGCCTGGAGTAGGGAGAGGTGGAAAAAAAGAATTCGGGGACCAGAGGGAGTGGGACTTGGTGGCCCTAGTTTGGATTTGATTATACAAGATGGGAAGCCAGAAGGTAATCTGAAGATTTAATTGTTTTTATTGTATGTGTGATTTGTCTGCACATGTGTCTCTTTGCTCCTTGTACATGCGGTACCTGAGAAAACCAGAAGAGGACATTGGATCCCCTGGAACTGGAGTTACAGACAGATAATTGTAGGCCTCCATATGGGTCCTCTGCAAGAGCAACAAGTGCTCAACTGCTAAGGTACCTCTGTAGCTCCTATGAAGAGACTGATGTGTGTATGCATGAGAGAGGAGAAAGAGACAGAGACGAGAGAGAGACAGAGAGAGGAAGAGACAGAGAGACACAGAGGGAGAGAGACAGAGACACTGTTAGTATTCTGTCTAAACTCCACCTCCACAGTTATCTGGCAACACCCAGGTATGCTCCTCCCCACAGTTACCTGACAATAGTCAGGTAGCCTGCCACTATAAAAGGGCTGCTTGCCCCTTCCTCTCTCTTACTCTCTTGCTCTCTTACTCCCTTGCCACTAGCCATTTCTGTCCCCTCACCTCTCCCCCTTCCCTTCCCCCTCTCTCCACGCGGTCACGGCTGGCTTCCACTTCTCTCCTCTCTCTCCACCCCCCCATCTTCTTCCGTCTCTCTTCCCACCTTTGGCCTCTGCCCTAAATAACTCCCCCCCTCGTGGAACCGTCTGGTCTGCTATTATCTGTTCTAAGCTGGAGCTGAAGTCTAACAGACACAGAGACAGAGAGACAGAGGGAGAGACAGAGAGTATTCAATGGGTGAGGAGTTTATTCATGCCATAGCACACATGTAGAGGTCCGAGGACAATCCTTGTGGGTTCCAGGCTTTACAGCAAGTGCCCTTACAAGCTGAGCCATCTTGCCAGACCTCAATTTAGATTTTTCAACGTTTTCTGGGAATATTGCTGCCAAACCTGACAACCGAGTTCCATTCCCAGGCCTCTCATAATGGAAAGCAACAACAACAACAAAAAATGACTATAGCAAGTCGCTCTCTGATCTCCACATGCATGGTATGACTTATGGCTCTTGTGCACAAATCAATACATAAATGTTAAAAGAATTTGTTTTAAAGTTCAGTGAAGCAGGCCTGTGGAAA
Source organism: Mastomys natalensis (assembly GCA_021653895.1). NCBI lineage: Eukaryota > Metazoa > Chordata > Mammalia > Rodentia > Muridae > Mastomys > Mastomys natalensis. Next base: position 1,378,542 of record JAJTUV010000429.1, read on the forward strand.
ACTGCCTGTAGGAGGAAATTGTGGGTTGTCCTTTCTCTGTCCCCTAAAGGATGAGACACTTTGGTTTGAGGTTTCTCACCTCCAGAACTGTTAGAAGAAAACTTTCTGTGATTTTAAGCTACTTAGCTACTGGAACTTCAGGTCTAAAACCTAATTGAGGAGGTGAATGGAGGCCTTGTTGGAGGCTGGTTCAGAAGTCTGTCTCTCTAGAAGCCTGTTTCTGTAGCTTATGGAGTGAAAACAGTAGCTTGGCCTCTAACTGTGTAAGCACTGTGTGCTGGCCTTCATGGATCCTCCATTCTAGGAAGCTGTGTAGCATAATTAACCCAATCTTATTCTTATTTGTTGATATTGAGGTGCTGAGATCAGGCCCAAGGCCTCGTGCATGTTAACGAGGGTTCTACCTCTTATCTATATCCCTAGCTTACACTAAAGTTCACTGTTGTTGGTGTTTGAGACAGGGTCTAATCTAGCTTCAAGTTATCTGAAAACTTACTCTGTAGCCCAGAACAGCCTTGAACTTCTGACCTTCCGGCCTTCATTTCCTGAAGCTTGGCCTAAAGGCCTGTACCGCAGGGCGGTGGTGGCGCACGCCTTTAATCCCAGCACTTGGGAGGCAGAGGCAGGTGGATTTCTGAGTTCGAGGCCAGCCTGGTCTACAGAGTGAGTTCCAGGACAGCCCGAGCTACACAGAGAAACCCTGTCTCGAAAAACCAAAAAAAAAAAAAAAAAAAAAAGGCCTGTACCATACCGGGCTCCAAAATGAGGAATGTCCTTCATCTACATTTACTGTAATTCTTTCCACTTCTATCATTTTTAGTCATCGGGGAAAAATACTCCTCAACTGGAGAGAATCTAGCTACCTATTGTTTTGTTGTTTTTTGTTTTTGTTTTGTTTTTTTTAAAGTATACAGTCTGGAGAGATGGCTAAGTTGATAATTTATTGTGCAAGCCTGAGGGCCCAAGTTCAGATTCCCAGGATCCACATTTAAAAAAAGAACAAAAAAACAAAACAACAGGTATGGCAGCACATATCTGTAAACACACACACACATACATACACACACACACACACACACACACACACACACACACATACACGACCTGGGAGGTGGAGAACAGGGGTCCCTGGGCAGCTAATCTAGCCAATAAGTGAGCTGCAGATTCAGTGGTAGCCCTCATCTCAAAAGAAAGGTGGAAAGCAACTAAGGAAGTTTCCCCACCATGGCCTCTGGACTCTGCCCACCAATATACAGGAGTATGTAGCCACACGTACAGCACTGGCACATACACATACCTACACACGCAGAGAGTAAGTTGAGCTGGGGTGTAGCTCATTTAATTAGCATTCACAAAGTTCTGAGGCTGATCTCAACCACTGCATAAACTTGGCATTGTGGCAAATGCCTGCCATCTTAGCACTTTTGAAGTGGGGACAGGAAGATCCAACATTCAAGGTCATCCTTGGCTATATATAGAACCCTGATATCAACTCAGGATACATGAAAATAAAATTATCAATTCATTATTATCTTCATGATAAAAATGGTGACTACAAAAAAATTTTAATGAGATGGGCATAGTGGTCCTTTCCTGGTCTTTCCACACTCAGGAGGCAGAGACAGAGAAATTAAAGTAAGTTTAAAGCCATTTCATCTGCATAGTGAGTTCCAGGAAGCAGCCAGGGCTACATAAAAATAAATAAGTAATTTAAACTTCTCTGCCATGATCAACATTATTATTTTTAGGGCTTTTTTTTTTTTTTGAGACAGGGTCTTAAGTAGCTCAGGATGATATTAAACTGTAAATGGTCAAAGATGATTCGAGAACTGAGATTATAGATATGGGCCACTACATTTAGCTTCAACTTGATGTGAGGTAAGCCCAGCAGAGACCACCACAGGGACATTCTTGAAGTCAAAAAGAAAGTCTTTATTGTGGACGGTGGCTGCACAGGAAACTTGCCCAAATCATACAACCCCAAGCCTTATAGGCCTTTATCTTCTGTACAAACCCCACATCCTGGGTATCACACTTCATATGGCAAGAAGAGGAACTACAGAAGCCAAAAAGCAAGGTTAGTATATTTGGGGACTTTCCTGGAACTATGGACTAGGTCTTCGATAATGAATTAGGTCTTTATCCCCATTTTGGCAGGTGTTTGGGCCTACGTGCTGAGTTTGTTTTTTTTTTAGGTTTTTTTTTTTTTTTTTCTTTTTTTTTTTTTTGGTTTTTCGAGACAGGGTTTCTCTGTGTAGCCCTGGCTGTCCTGGAACTCACTCTGTAGACCAGGCTGGCCTCGAACTCAGAAATCCGCCTGCCTCTGCCTCCCAAGTGCTGGGATTAAAGGCATGGGCCACCACCGCCTGGCTACATGCTGGGTTTTTTTGTTTTTTTTTTTTTAAGATTTATTTATTATTTCATATATGTGAGTACACTGTTGCTGCCTTTAGACACACCAGAAGAGGGCATTGGATCTCATTACAGATGGTTATGAGCCACCATGTGGTTGCTGGGAATTGAACTCAGGACCTCTGGAAGAGCAGTCAGTGCTCTTAACCGCTGAGCCATCTCTCCAGCCCTACATGCTGGGTTTTAAAGTCAGAATGGTGCATCTAACATGGTGTCAATTGTGCTAACGCCTGGTGGTCTGTTACATTCTCACATGTAAGCATGCCTTACAGGTTTTTTTTTTTTTTTTTTTTTTTAAATACACCTCTTTCTTTTACCTCACATGCTTAATTTTATGCTAAATATCTTCTTGGTTCTGTCCCATGCTGAAGTTTCTTTCTGTAATAAAAAATCCTGACTTCACCGAGTAGAGACCTCAGAAATGAATTTCTCGGGCTGCTGCAGGTAGCAGGCTTGAAGCTGTATTTTTAGCCAAATCCTCTTTACAGCCAACTGAAAGGAAATTCCGGGTCAAGGGTCAAGTTCTTAGACACTTGACCTATCAGCATATTAGAGATAAAGACTGGAATTCCCAGAGTGATGGGATTCTGGCTGGCAGAGGGCAGAACAAGAGATAAGACTGTCCCTTATGCTTGCTATGTGGCCTTTGCATAAGAATAGTAAAGTTCTATGACATTGGATCTAGACAAATTCCTGAAGACAGTGCCAACGCCAACGTTCTAAGAGGAGGCTTGGTGTATGGATTAGTGGTAGATTATTTGTTTGCACTAGTTTATTTTCTGTTGAAAAAAAACACTGACCAAAACCAACTTGCAGAAGAAAGTGTTTATTTTAACATAGTCCTTCATGGAAGGAGGCCAAGGCAAGAACCTGAAGGCAGAAAGTCAAGGAGCAAACTTATTGGTTTGCTTCTCTCCTAGCTAGCTCAGCAAACTGTCTCATTTGGTCCAGGACCACCCGTCTAAGATGGGACCACCCACAGCAAGAGTTCAAGGCCAGTTATAATGAGTTCAGGGATGGCCAGGGCTGCATAGACAGGCTCTGTCTCAAAACAGAAAGCCAACACACACACACACACACACACACCAGAGAGAGAGAGAGAGAGAGAGAGAGAGAGAGAGAGGAGAGAGAGAGAGAGAGAGAGAGAGAGTGCAATGAGTAGTTAAGAAGAAAAATACTCAGTGTCAGCCTCCCCCTCTACACACATGCACCCATATGTACAGACAAACATGTACAAAGCACTGCACACACACACACACACACACACACACACACACACACAAATTTAAAAACAAACAAGAAAGGGCCATTTGAATGAATAAGTTAGTCATTTGAAGGTCTTGAAATCCTACTTCTCAGACCTGTTTTATTCATTTTTGCATTTTCCTAAGGAACTGTGGTCTCAACCAGATGTTCCAATGGGTGAGATATACTGTACCGGTTCTGGCTGGTGTGATATCAGTCAGCCTAGTGGCCTCTAGATTGACACTGTGTAAACTCAGGACATTTCTGCGTTGGGCCAGGCCAGACACACAGTCACAGACTGACACAGACTGCAGAGCTGCACTGATTCACTAAGTCTGTTACAGAGATCAGCAGCTCCCACTCAGAAAAAGGGGAAGATCCAGGGAGGGCGCTGTTCCTTATCTTTCTGAAACTTGGGTGAGTCAACCTTTCTGTAAAACAAACAAACAAACAAACAACAACAACAAAAACCATCCATCCCAGCTCTGGGGAGGCTGAAGAAGGCAGAGCACCACAAGTTCAAATATATCTTTCCCAATGAAGAGATTCTCTGTCTCAAGAAGGAGCCTGAGGCCGAGGAGAGAGAGGGGTGGGGGGAAGGAGTCAGGTGAGCCTTGCAAAGGTAGAAAACAATCCCTCCTCCGGGTAGGGTGAAGTGTGGAAAGCGGACTCTGCTGGTATGAAGGGGTTTGTTGCTCAGAATGAAAAAGTCTTGAGTTTAAGAGTTATTATCTTGGGTCAGTGACATAGCTCCACAGTAAAAGTACTTGTAACCAGTAAGGCACGCCTGGATCCACATTGTAGAAGGAGAGAATCAACTCCCCAAAGAGTTGTCGCTGACCCCCACATACACACCATGGCAACGTTCCTTACCCACATACAAACACATCAATAAACATATAATTTTTAAATGTTTACATTTTTATCCTGGGCTGAGCATGTTAGCACACACCTGTAACCTTAGAAGCAGAAGATCTTCACAACTTTAGGGTCTTTTAAATTTAGGTTAATTTAGCCTGGTCTACATAATGATTTCCAGGACAGCCAGAACAAAGGGAGACCCTGTCTCCAACAAACAAAGATTGGAGAGACAAAAAGATTTGTAAGACAAAAATCAAAGTTCTTAGCTTGCCTATGAAAACTAGGTGATTATGTGACCTTAGGTAAATTATTGTCCCTAGACTTTATGTATCTAAGAAAAAATGTTTAAATAGGATTGTTTGTTTTTAAAAATCTATGCTCTCAGGGCTAGAGAGATAGTTTGGGGGTTAAGTGCTTGTTTTGCAAGCATGAGGACCCATGCTCAGATCCCCAGCGTCAACAAAATGTTGGCACAGTGATACACACTTACAATCTGAAGTCTGTAAGGGCAAAAACAGTCAGATTCCCTGAGGCCACAAGACAAGCAGCCTAGACGAGCTGCTAGCTCATGTTTTCGTTAGACACTTGGGGGCAGGTTAATTCCTAAAATTACACGTTGGATACTGATAGTATAAGTTAGTGAGTCCTTATGTAGATAAGCATCTAATGGCACAAATGCTGGGATTAAGTCATGCATATAACTAAGAGCCCTTATGGGATCACTGTGGAGAAGATAAGAGGGTTCAGAGGCCTCAGGCTTCTCTTTTGCCCTTTTGTAGCTCTTGTCTTTGCAGACCTTGATAAAGGCGGACCTGAAGTAGTTGTTCTGAATGAATTCTCTCCTCTCCTCTCCTCTCCTCTCCTCTCCTCCCCTCCCCTCCCCTCTCCCCTCCCCTCCCCTCCCTTCCCCTCTCTTCTTCTCTTCTCTTCTCTCTCCCTCTCTCTCCATCTCCTTTTCTCCTTCCCTCTCTTCCTCCCTCTGCTGTCTCTCCTCCCTGTTGAATCTGAATCTCTATCAGCTGCTGCTTTCATAAGGATACTATCTAAAATAGGTTTGACTGAGGCAGGAAGATGCACTCCAACAATAATCATACATTCAAAAATCAAAACAGAGCTAAGAGTACAGTCAGAGGTAGAATGCTTGCCTACATCTGTGAGGTCCTGGGTTCAATCATCACCAGAAAAAAAGAAAAAAAAGACTAGCATAACACACACACACACACACACACACACACACCCTCTGTATCAGTTTCTGCCACCAGGGTTCTGTCGTCTTAGATTCCTGCCTTGACTTCCCTGGATGTTGGACTACAGTGCTGTAAGATTAAATAAATCCTTTCCTGTCCAAGTTGCTTCTTTTTTCATTATAGCAATAGAAATCCTTGGTTCCCTCAGCCACCCCACTAAGAGTCTTTTGACGCCAAAGACCACTGTTGGGGCACTGCCCTGTGCAGTGTGGGGTGCTGAACGCGGAACAGCACACTGTCCAACTCCCTGGCTTTTATATTGCTTTATTCTTTTATTGTGGCTGGATCATACTGTGTAAGCCTGGTGGCTAGTCTGGAACTGATTGTTTAGACTAGGCTAGCCTGGAACTTCCTCATTCTCTCCAGTGATTCGATGAAACTACACTCCTGGCTCAGTTTGATTTGCTGTATTTTTCTTTTCATTTGTTTTAGTGTATGAGGCAGGATTTCACGTAGTCCAGGCTAGCCTCAAACTCACCTAATGAGAATAATCTGGTCCTCTGCCTCCACCTCCCTAATGTTGCAGTTACCACCACACCTGCGTCAATTTGATTTTATTCAACACAAAGCAACCTATGAAGAGTGAGAAGGAGTGCCAAGAAAAATGAGCTCTGTGTGTACTTGGACTCAGATCCTGAAGCGATGTCTCCAATAGTTCCCAGGTTGTCCAGTTAAAGCATCAAATATGGCTTTCAAAGGATGCTGGTAGCCCAGGGCAGGCTTCAGCCTGCACAGCGGTGCTTAACTCCTCCTTGTGGCATAATGGCGCACTGCAGTGACTTCTACAAGCTGCAGGAGGCAGGAAGGACCACGTCCAAGCACTGCAGGGCCTGCTGGGCTGCTCAGGGGGATTTTCTTACACTGACAGCTGAAGTCCAAAGTCTGACTAGAAGCTTTCATCACAGACAATACATTGCATGCCGTGGAGCGGAAGCCTCAGCTTTTAGAAAAGGAATTCATTGTTCTTTTTAAATGGTTGCTTGTAAAAGTTACAGATTGTGGAAAATACTTCGGTGAGAGGGCTTTTGGGGTGTGAGTTTTATTGAGACAGGATCTTGGTAGCCCAGGCTGGCCCCATACTTGCAATCACCCACATCAGCCTCCCAAGTGCTGAGATTGCAGGTATGATGCATTAGTACATTTATTATTGTTCTGACAACTATCACTCCGTTTTTTCCCCCTCTTGGTGCTATAGATTGGATCCAGAGCCTTGTGCGTGCTAAGCCAGTGCCCTGACACTTTCCCGTCTCATTCATATGCTTTACAGGTAGAAATAGAAGTCCTTCGGAAGGCAGGTAACACCCCGAGGTTCCACAGCTTTCTGGAGAGTTTTCTCATCCATTTAAACATGCGTTGTGGGTATACACACATATATAGGTATATGTGCATGCATTTATTCCTATTTTACTCTTTTTTAGTTAACTACTTTATTTTGAGACAGAGCGGCAAGAAGCCTCTGTCTTCACCTCGAACTTGCCCTGTAGGAGAGGATGAGCTTGAACTCCTTCCTGACTCTCATGCCTCGACCTCCTCAGTGCTAAAATTACATGGTTGCACCATTTACCATTTACGCATTTTACTTTTGATGTTGTGTTTAAGAGGAAAGTTTTGTTTAGCCCAGCTTGGCCCAGAATTCGCTATGTAGACCAGGCTGGCCTCAGCCTGTAGCAGTCCTCCTACCTCTGCCTCCCAAGTTCTGGGATTCCAGGTGTGCCCCACTCTATTGGCCTTAATTTGTTTGTGTTTTCCTTTCTTGAGACAGGGTCTTACTACATAGTCATCCCAGGCTGACCTCAAACACACAATCCTCCTGCCTCAGGCAAAATGAGATAAAGTCCTACCATCAAACTCACCTTTTCCCACTGCATTTGGTCAGGTGACTTTGTATCAGGACTTAGGATTCCGCCTCACCACACTAAGCAAGACTTTCCAAGTCTCAGGAGATGCAACTGTTCTGTTGTAACTAGAGGGTATAGTTCAGGGGTAGAACTCCTGCCTTGAATATGCAAGTCCTGAATTTAAATCCTAGCAAAATAACCCATCAGTCAAAAATAATGAATATCCAGGTGTGGTTGCAGATATCTTTAAACCCAGAACCTGGTAGGCAGAGGCAAGTGAATCTTCACGCATGGAGGCCAGCCTGGTATACACAATGAAGTCCAGGCCAGTCGGCTACATAATGAGACCTTGTCTGGGAAAAAACATAAAATAGTGCTTACTAGTAAATGTGAGCACTGCTTTTTAGTCAGGACGGCTGATACAGGACCTATCTACTGGTGAGTATGGGGCTGGAAGACAAGGTAAAGGCTGTCTAGACTACAGAACAAGTTTAAGGATAGTGTGGGGCAGTTTATCAGGACCTTGTCTCAAAGGAAAATTTAAAGGGGCAGGGATGTACCTCACTGGTAAAGCCAGTCTTGCATAGCATGTGTGAGGTCTTAGTTCAGCCGCCAGTACTGTGTGGATGAGCAGAGATGATAGTTTGTTTTGAATTTAGTTTGAGTATCCAATGCAACTAGACACTTGCATTAGATTCCCCCAGTTCTCCCCAGATGTTAGGCTTTGCGAGTTTGGCTGTTATAGCCTCAAAGTGAAAAGAAAAACACAGAGGCAGCTGGAAATAAATGTTTAAAGAAATCCCTATAGGTCTCAGGAAAGTCACTAGAAAATGCAAACCAAGCAAAACTCCAAGACTAAGTCTGATAATGGGACGCCAAGGCTGCAGGCCTTGGCCTGGTCCACAGATCCACAGACCCTTGCCATCCAGCGTTGTATCAGAGGTGAGCTCAGAGCTCCCCATGCTGGGCAGACAGAAGGCCCCAGCAGTACTCAGTGACCAACCTGGAAGAACATGGACACTGGTTTAGGTTTTGGGTACTGCTGCTTAACAAATTGGTCAATTGTACTTAGTTCCAAGGGCAACTATTGCAAATTGAAACCATTATTACTCTTTGATTTGTGCTACAGAGGATTGATCTTAGGGCCCCACATATGGCTAGACAACATTCCCAGCCCTCTTCTTACTTTTTATTTTGATTCTCTTTACTGATTATTTATTTCTACTATGTGTATGTGGGCATGGATGCCCCAGTTTGCAGGAGTCCATTCTTTCTTTCCACTCTTGGGTCCTGGGATTGATCTCTGTCAGCCTTGGTGGCTGGTGCCTTTACCTGCTCAGCCCTCTCACCAGGTACAACCTTGAACTCATTCTGAAGCTCTTAAGGACCCTGACCCCAAAATCCAACTGCTTCAGCCTGCTAAGTCGCTAGAATTGCAGGCCTGCACTACCAGGCCTGGCTGAAAACAGAGTTTGTTATGCTCTCAGTGAAGTCCCCAGCATTGCCAAGAGCATGGATACTGCGTTACACACACACACACACACACACACACAGAGAGAGAGAAGAGAAGAGAGAGAGAGAGAGAGAGAGAGAGAGAGAGAGAGAGAGAGAGAAGAGAGAGAGAGAGAGAGAGAGAGAAATAGAGAGACAGAGAGACACTGTCTTGCTATCTTCTACTGATTTCTTGGCTATGCTGAAATAACAACAAATGTAGATTCCTTCGAGGTTATGATCTCACCCAAGAGACATTGATTGACCACCTAATATGCACCAGAGACTGTCCTAGGCAATTTGGCATTTTTAACTTCAAAATGGTCCCGGAAAACCACAGATCCTGATGACCCATTTTCAGTAACAAACCCACCTTCCTGTGGCATACTTAGTAATGTAATAAAAATATTCATTCCTTGTGTCTTTTTAACTAGTATGAATTGCCTCATGATCCCTGGAGTCATTAACTGGCTGATGGTTTATCTTCATAAATTGAATTAGAACTGACTCACAGCCCTATATATCATGATTAGCAGGAAGTCTGGTATCCATCTCTAGGGCTCCTTCTCTCTTGCCAAGATGTGGCCTGATCCCTGGGGAGAATGTATGACCCAGGAAGGACTGTGAACAGAAAGGTTCACCATTCCCTAGTCCAGAACCAGCATGGCAGTGTTCCAAACTAGAAATAATTATCAGAAACAAGTGACTCCCTATGTCTGTGCTCCACAACATTTAAACATGAGCCCACCAGCGACACAAGGCACATTGCTCCAACTCAGTGGTTAAGAGCTAGTCCCATCTGAGGGTCAGAATTTGTTTCTCAGTACCCACATCAGGCAGGTCCAGCTTCAGGAAATCTGAGGCACTCTTCTGGCCTCTGTAGACGTCAGTGAATGTGCACATATACATAAGTAAATAACAAAGTGAATATTTTATTGTTTTAAAGAAGAGAAACAACTGGGAGCTTGTGAGATGGTTCAGTGGGTAAGAACACTTGCTGTGTAAATATGAGGACCTGGGTTTGAATCCCCGGCACACACAAAAATGCAGAGCATGACCAAGTGCTCTGAAAACCATGGAAGGGTGGGTAGTAACAGGTGGTTCCGGGACAAAGGGTTGTTGTGGTAAATATTATCTGGGGGTTTCTAACCCACCTTAGATCATTTACTTCCCAAATAAAAGACCAACACCCTTTAGAATCGTAATAAGCCTTAAGCATTAGAGCTGGCCAGATATCAACCCACTATGCTAGTTTGTCTATCTACTTCCCTGTCAATAACCCTGAGATATCACTTGCCATGTGCTTCCTGGGTAGCTCCTACTCCAACAGGCCAGCCCTTGTGAACATAAGCTCACTACTCTCCTACCCCATGGCAACTTCTTCCTTCTTCCTCCTCTCTCTCCTGACTGCAGTCCTTGCCTGAGACCCCAAGCCCGGAAACCTTTGCTCTGCCCTCTCTTTTCTGTCCAGCCGAGGCTGTAGGCATCTTTGTTAGCCAATCAGGGATAACTTGGGGGCGGGGGGGAGGTTACAGTTTACACAACAAAAGCTGGTATACATGAGGATCTGCTCATCTTGGAGCAACCAGATCTTGGGGTACGGAATTTAGCATTTGAATATAAGCAGCACCAGGCCAACCTCGTACAGAAGGTAGACAGGTTTATATAGGGGGTTTCCTGGCCAGCCAGTCTAGGTTCAGTAACAGACCACGATTCAAATAAATAAGGCAGGACACCCTATGTTGCCTTCTAACATCTGTATAGTTGTGTGTGTGTGTGTGTACACGTGTGTGCGCGTTAGTGTGCTCACACACCTGCATGCATAAAACACGTGGGGGTTGCACAAAAACAGGAGTGAGAGTGTGGAAAGGTGACTCAGAAGTTAAGAACTGTTGCTGCCCTTACAAAGGAACCACTTACAGTTCCCAGCACCCACGTGGTGTCTCACAACAGCCTATAACTACAGTCCCAAGGGATCTGATGTCTTCTTCTGACTTCTTCGGGCACTATATGCCCTCGGTGCACAGGCATGAATGCAGGTAAAACACCCATAACATAAAATGAAATAAATAAATAAATCTTTAAACATTAAAAATAAACCAAGACGGAACATAAACATTTGCTATTGGTAGAAGTGTCACGTTACGTTACAGGAAGAGTATGTGGGGCGGGATGTGTTCTCATGGATATCTTTAGAAGACACAAACTGCTAGAGATTGGAATTTAGACTTGCAAATCAGATAATGAAGGAAACATGAGAACATTAGAGAGGACAGCAACAGAAGAGCAGACTTGAGAAAGAAAGAAAAATCTGGGTGTGGGGGAGCACGCCTTTAATCCCAGCACTTGGGAAGCAGAGGCAGGCGGATCTCTGCTAGTTGAACATCAGCCTAAATAGGGCTTTTAATTGCAGAACTTCAATACTTTGATAGCTAGATCTTGGTAATCAGCCTCAGGAGGAGGAGCGGGCAAAAAGGGAATAGACCTTGGGGACTACCTTTAGGAATGTAATCTAACGGTATTTAGCAAGGTCAAGGGAATAGGGGAAGGGCAGGGCCTGCCATAGCCATGTTCACCATACTCAGTCCCTTCAGACAGCTCAGGGTTATTGGGCCCAGGCAGACCTGGGACTGTGGTCCACCACTTGAGCCTTCCAAGTAGTTGGGACATCAGGTCTGTGCCACCAGGTATGGCAGAGAAATACTTTATTAATTAATTAATTAACCTATCTTTCTATTTATTTATTTATTTATTTTTGGTTTTTCGAGACAGGGTTTCTCTGTGTAGCCCGGGCTGTCCTGGAACTCACTCCAGACCAGGATGGCCTAGAACTCAGAAATCTGCCTGCCCCATGCCTCCCAAGTGCTGGGATTAAAGGTGTGTGCCACCACAACCCCAGCTATTTATTTTTTAGAGGAAGATTTATTAAGGAAAATGTGAGAAAGAATGTCCAATAGTGGGAAAGCCTCCATGGGCAGAATACTCAGAACATTTTATAAGGCAAATCAGACATGTTACTGTATTCGTGAATAGTGTAATTTCATTGAATAAGATATGGGCCTGGAGAGATGGCACAGCAGTTAAAAGTGCCTGCGCATCTTCCACAGGGCCAGTGCTTAGCTCTAAGGCACTCACAATAGACAGTTCACGACTGTCTATTATAACTCCAATTCCAGAAGATCTGACATCCTTTCCTCTTCTGGCTTCCCAAGGCAGTTATACACACATGGCAGGCTGTGTATTTGTTGTGCATGCATATACTTGAGTAACATACACATGCATGCACACACACACACAACACACACACAAATAAAAAAAGAACTTAGAAAAGCAAAAAAGGTAAGACATTTCTAAACTAATTACAGTAGAAGGAAAAATATAGTAAGACTAATGGACTAGGGAGCCAGTATGGGTAAGGAGGCATTGGATTCAAAACCTGGTAACATGTTTTGTTTTGTTTTTCCAGTTACACTTCCAACTTTATTTCCGAGGAGGGAATAAGTAAGGATATTTTCATGTACTGATTTATTTTTAAAAGGTCTTGATTTATCATCTTACCTATTACAAGGGCAGACGCAGAGACCATAACACTTGTTGAGTTCTGTTAAAGTCTTCTCTGCCTCTCTCATGTCTTTATTTAATTGGCCCATGCCTAATCCAAGCACTCTAGAGGTAGGAAGGCTCCTCTGTTGGTTCAAGGTCAGCCTGGCCTAGATAGCAAGTTTGACAGGGTTACATAGTAGAACCATGTCTAAAACAAAGGAACGAAAGATGGTAGGTAGTTAGGTAGATAGATAGATAGATAGATAGATAGATAGATAGATAGATAGATAGATGATAAACAAATGACAGATAGATAATAGAGGATAGATAGATAGATAGATAGATAGATAGATAGATAGATAGATGATAAAACAAATGACAGATAATAGAGGATAGATAGATAGATAGATAGATAGATAGATAGATAGATAGAAAAATAAAACAAAATGAAAACTCACTAGCTCCTCTCTTGCCACTAGACTCATGAACTTGGACATTCACCATCTCCTTCCACTGTGCTGTAAAGGTGAGTCACAGTCCTTGCCTGAGAGTATAGTGATGAGGATGAGACCCACAGGTAAAGTACTCAGCACACTAAGACTACTGGTACCAGTACAGTAGGGCAAGTTTCAGCTTGTAGAAACTTACAGCCACACTTAAAACCCCTACTACTGCGGAGAGCACAAACCCCTACAGTCACAGAAGCCCACAAAGCTCGGACGAGCCTGTATCTTTCCCACTGCTGCTGGAGGACTTGCTCTGCTTTGTAGTTCTAGGTTTCTTCAGGTGTTTGGAGTTTAATCTGTCTTGTCCTTGCCTCCCAGATCAGTGGTTCCTGTGCAGCCCTGGGGAGCTGGCAGGCCCTATTGATATCCAAAGTGACCTAATTTCTTCCATGGAATCTCTCCTTAAAGGTCCTGGGCACCACTGCTCCTTCACACTGATGCTACCAGGAGAGACACATCCTCCCTCCTCCAACCCCAGGATTCTATTATTGCCTCTTTAAAAGATGGAAACCTGGCTTAGCATTTAGCCTAGCAAATGTTCTCATCATTTCAAACTGACAATATACATTTGTGATATTAAATATTGTCAACTTGACAGGATCTCAAATTACTTAAAAGACAAACCTTCAGGCATGGATTTTCCCATGAAGGACTTTCTAGAGTAGGTTAATTGAAATGGTAAGACTGACTCTAACTGCCTGACCAGAAGGAGAGAGAGAGAGAGAGAGAGAGAGAGAGAGAGAGAGAGAGAGAGAGAGAAAAGAGGGCAGAGAGGAGAGGGGATAGAGAGAGACAGAGAGAGATGAAGAGAGATAGAGAGAGAGATTGAGAGAGAGAAGCACTGCCTCCCAACTGCAGACACTATGTGATGAGCTTCTCTGCAAGCCCCTGCTGCTATGACGCCTTTGCCATGCCTTGGAACTGTGAAGCAGCCGGGCAGTGATGGCACACGCCTTTAATCCCAGCACTTGGGAGACAGATGCAGGTAGATTTCTGAGTTCAAGGCCAACCTGGTCTGCAGAGTGAGTTCCAGGACAGCCAGGGCTATACAGAGAAACCCTATCTCGGAAAACAAAAACAAAAAACAAAACAAAACAAAAAAAGAACTGTGAAGCAAAGCAAACCATTCCTCCATTAAGTTTGAGGTTGCTAAGGTATTTACCATAGCAACTAGACAAGTAACTAATATAGCCAACAGGGTAAAAAACAATCTTAGAAACACTGGGCCCCATACAGTACCCATGCAAGTGCTGACACGTGTAGAATGCTCTATTCAAACCCTGGACCTATGTCTGCAATGGCTGTTCTCACACCTGCCTTCCCTGGCTCACTGGTCCCCTATTGGTAGCATCTTCCAAAACTGAGTGGCAATAGAGTTCTAGATAATGTTTTTAGGGAAAGAGGCAGCAAGGTGGCTCAGAAAGTAAAAGTACATGCCACCACAGCTGTTCTCTGCCCTCCACACATGTAGTATGGCATGCTTATACACAAATTAATAAATAATGTTTAAATTAAAAAGGCTGTGTTGAGGGAGAGTAGTTGAAAAGACAAAGGGGATTAGTTCAAGTGGGAGGGGCAAGATAAAGTAATGGGAGTGCAGACAGTTGAAATGCATTATATATATATATATATATATATATATATATATATATATATATATATATGAAAAAACTAATATGAAACCTACCATTCTATATAATTAGTGTATGCCAATAAAATGTTTTTAAAGGTTGCAAGATGGCTCAATAGGTAAAGACGCCTGCAATCAAGCCTGGTGACCTCAGGTTGGAAACTCATATGGTGGAAAGAGAGAACCAACTTCACTAATTGTTCTCTGATGTCCACATCCACATGGAAGTGTGTGGACACACACGCAAAATAAAAATGGATTAAATTTTTTAAACATGTTTTTTAAACTGTGTTTGTTTAGCAACTAGAGACATAATTACCCACATAGGAAGAACAAGAAGAATGAATGGGACCCGGCAGAAGGGAGGGCGAAAGGAGAAGGATGAGGAGCTCAGAGAACCTACAGATTTATTATATCCAGGCACTGTACTGAGCTGTGTCAGGCACACGCCTCGGACTCTAGAGTTCCAGGACACGGAGTGGGGAGGACTGGGAGGTCAAGGCCATCCTCAGCAACAAAGCGAGTTTGAGACAGCCTAAGCTACCAAACCAAGATTCTGAGTCAGAATGAAGACATTGGGAAAGGGGAGAAAGGGTAAAAAGAAAGACAGAAAGGAAGGGAGAAAGGACGGAAGGAAATTTCATTGTTTAATCCTTCCCACAACCAATGACAAAAGTCGATGCCTTGATAAGCGCTTTTTACATTCATATTTACTTGTGTACAAGTACATGTGCACGTGCCTAGAAGCCCATTCGTGCACACGGTTGCAATCAGAGGACACCTGAGAGGGTCAGCCCTCTCCTTCCACCATGTGTGTCCTAAGGTTCAAATTCAGATATAAGTCGGATTTGGCCTCGAGCACCTTTACCTGCTGAGCCACCTCTCTGGCCCTGATAACTGTTTTACTTGGGCAATCACTGAAGGTTTTATGTGAGAGTGAAACAATTCCTGCTCCTGTTTGAGCATTGCTCGGAGTCTCCATACTTAGAGTCGAAGCTTATACCATCTGGTGCAGGAGTTTAGTTCCTTGATTAGCTTTGTTTCTTAGTATTTGTTTCATCTTGTTGTTTAATTTGGTTTGGGTTGGTTTGGTTTGTTGTTGTTGTTTTGTTTTTTGAGACAGGATCTCCCCATGCATGTGACACTTTACTTCTGGTTCTTTTAAAATTACATTAGACACAAGCTCATCCTCCCTCACTGCTAATATCATCCACAAAGTTACATTTTCTTAATCCCATAAACCAACATGAACAAACCAGTCTCATCCAGAGGCCTTAGTTAATATTAGGGGTCACTCTCAGTGTCACACTTCACTGTGCATTTGGATAGCTCTTTAATGCCATGTGTCCACCATTGTAACACTATTTAGAATAGTCCCACTGTTCTAAAATCCCTCCATGTTTATCTTCTTCCTCCCTTCCTACCCTTGGTCCTAGTATAGTACTCATAGTTTCATCTTTTCTAGAATATCATATAACTGGAAATATCAACTGAATTATTAAGATATCTGGGTAACTATTCACAGATGTGATAGGGAGAAAGGCAGCAGCTGGGAGTCTAGGATGCTCAGGAGTAGTGAGATAACTGGAGAAGCCATTGCTACCCCAAACTCAGGACCTTACACGAGGCAGGCAAATGTCCTACTACCTAAATACTCTACCAGCCTTAACAACATGTAACAATATACCACAACCCTGTCTCATCCAACAGCTACCTCCCACCCCATACCAGTGAGATGTAGTACATTCCTGTAACCCAGCAGTCAGGAAGCTGAGGCAAAAAAAAAAAATCATGACTTTGAGACCAGGATGGGCCACTTAGTGAGACTGTATGTCAAGAAAGAAAGAAAGAAAGAAAGAAAGAAAGAAAGAAAGAAAGAAAGAAAAAAGAAAGAAAGAAGAAGGAAGGAAGGAAGGAAGGAGAAGGAAGGAAGGAAGAGAAGGAGGAGGAAGGAAGGAAGGAAAAAGAAAAAGGAAAGGAAAAGAAGAGAAAATAAAGGAGGGGAGGGAAGGGGAGGGGAGGGGAGAAAAGAAACGAAACTAGAAAGCTAGAGAGGCACCCAGTTGGTAGAGTGCTTGGCTAATATGCAAGAGGCCTTGGGTTTGAAGCCCAGCATGCATATAAAAATAGGTGTGGTGATGTAATGCCTACACTCAGGAGGTGGAAGCAAGACAATCAGAAGTTTGGGTCATCCTGTGCTACCTAATGAATTGGAAACCAGCCTGGACTACATGATAACTTGTCTTAATAAACAAACAAGACCTTGTTAAAGAAAATTGTGTGTGTATGTCTGTGTGTGTTGTGTGTGTGTGTGTGTGTGTGTGTGTGTGTGTAAATGCATATGTGTATAGGCTCAGCTACCCTGAGTATTGGATCTCATGGAGCCAGAATTCCAGGAGTTTGTACACCACCTGATGTGGGCACTAAGAACTGAACTCAAGTTCTGTGAAAGCGCACCCGAATGCCTAACATACTTTGGGGTTTCTCAAACATAGCCTTAGATTTCTCAAGCCCTTTGAGCTTCGATGCTCCATTCATTCATTCATTCATGTAGCAGCCCCTTAAGTAAAAGATTTTATCACTAATTCACATTCAGCAAATACAAGACATTGTGCCTGGATTGGTGTCACTTCAGCTTAATGATCTCATTTCATCCTGAACACAGTCTTACGAGGAAAGAGACCCAGGTTCATATTGCCGGTGATTATGGAAGGTGAAGTTCCAAAACAGGCTTCCTGTGTAGCCTGCATCCCCACTGTCAGTTTGCTGTGCGTTTGTACTCCAGTCAGCAATGCATGAGCATCCCCGTAACTCGCATCCTCACCAGCATGGGCTGTTACTTGTTTTGTTGATCTTAGCCATTCTGATGGAATCTCGAACTAGTTTTGGTTCACATTTCCCTAAATGCTAAGGATGTTGAACATTTCTTTAAGTGTTTCTTAGCCATTTGAGTGTCCTCTATTAACAATTCACTTTAGCCCTGTACCCCCCATTTTAAATTATTTGCTTTCTTCATATCTAGTCTTTCAAGTTCTTTTTCTATTTTGGTTATCAGCCCTCTATCAGATGAGGAACTGCTGGAAAATTCTTTTCCCATTTTGTAGGTTGCTGCTTTATCCGAATGATGGTGTCGTCTGCTCTGAGGAAGCTTTAAGTTTCATGAGGTCCCATTTATTAATTGTTTATCTTAATGCCTGTGCTAATGGTGTTGTCTTAGTTGGGGTTTTATTTCTGTGAGGAGACATCATGACCAAGGCAGCTCTTATAAAGGACAACATTTAACTGGGGCTGGCTTACATTTTCAGAGGTTTAGTCCATTGTCATCATGACATGAAGCATGGCAGCATCCAGACAACTATATATAGAGATGGTATGTACCACACTGGGCATAGCTTGAGCATATATGACCTCAAAGCCCGCTTCCACAGTAACACACTGTGGGACTGCATAAGGGTATCCTGGTTCTTGGGTGGGCATGGGCCTAGAACCCCGAGACTCCAAGGGAGAAACGGCAGGAGTTCGGCCACGCCCCAGAACTCAGGGTCCTGAAAAGCAGTCCAATCTCCATAGACCAAATTGTTCAGTCACGTAGGCCATTACAGCCCCTCCCAAAGTGCACAGGTAGAGGGTGTAACTACAGGCCTCAGGCCCTAGAGATTTACATACTAATGAAGGTCAGAGGGTGGAGCCAATTAAGCATGCCCCCAGAACCTCCCCCTTTCTCCCTCCCTACTTAACCCAGGTCTGCCCTGAGTTTTGGGGGGGTACATCCAGATCCATCCACCATCCGCCATGACAATAAACCCTTTTGGAACCAAGGACTTCCTCGTATCATTGGGGCCTGCCGGGCCTGCCACCGCCAAAGCCGCCAGCCCATGGAACCCGGGACCTTCCTCCGGTAGGAGACACAGGCTGCCTGGAAGCCTCCAGGCAGCCTCCACCACGCAGGTCCCAGGCCGTTGCTGCCTGGGCCTGGAGGCCTGCTGCCGCGTGGGCCCCGGGACTCCACCGCTGCGCCCAGTTTTTTTCCACAACACACTTCTTCCAACAAGGCCACACCTACTCCAACAAGGCCACACCTACTCCAACAAGGCCATACCTCCTTACAGTGCCACTTCCTATGGGTCAAGCATTCAAACACATGAGTTTATAGATTCATTTCTGTTTAAACCACCCCAGCAACCTGATCTTGTACTTGATTTTAGTGGTATTGCTTTGGTTTTCTCTATATTTAAGTGATTTTTGGCTTTGGGCTTGCTGTAAACTGCCTTTACTATGTTGAGATACATCCCTTGTATCCCCAGGACTTTTATCAAGAAGGGGTGTTGGATTTTGTTAAAGGTCTTTTTGCATCTAATAAGATGATTATGTGGTTTTTCTTCTTTAGCTTGATTATATAATGAATTGCATTTATTGCTTTTTGTATGGTGAACCATCCCTACATCTCTAGAATGAAGCTTACTTGATCATGGTAGGTAATATTTTTGATGCAATCTTAGATTCAGTTTGCAAATATTTTATTGAGAATTTTCATATCTATGTTCATAAGGGAAATTGGTCTGTGATTGGTCTTGCCCTATCCACCTCTATTTTTTGAGACAGGGTTTCTCTGTGTAGCCCTGACTGTCCTGAAACTCTCTCAGTAGTCCAGGCTGGCCTCAAACTCCTTCCATCTACCTCTGCCTTCCAAGATTAAAGGTGTGTACTGCCCAGCTTGATTCTTTTTGTTGTTGTTATTAGAGCTTTTCATGGTTTGAATATCAGGGTAACTGTGGTCTTGAGAAACAAATTGAGCAATATTTCTTCTGTTCCTATTTTGTGGATTATAACTTAAGGAGTATTATGCACTGGCCCTAGTTTGGTTATTGTTGTTGTTTGTTGTTTGTTTTTTTGTTGCTGTTGTGGTTGGGAGACTTAGTGATTGCTCTATCTCACTAGGGGTTATAGGCTTGTCTAAATTGCTTATCTGATCTTTATTTAATTTTGGTAAGTGGTATCTCTCATGAAAATTATCCATTTCTTTAAATTTTCCAATTTGGTGGAGTCCTGATTTTTTTTTTTTTTTTTTTTTTTTTTGATTTTTCGAGACAGTGTTTCTCTGTGTAGCCCTGGCTGTCCTGGAGCTCACTCTGTAGACCAGGCTGGCCTTGAACCCAGAAATCCGCCTGCCTCTGCCTCCCAAGTGCTGGGATTAAAGGCGTGTGCCACCACCGCCCAGCCAAGGAGTCCTGATTTTTAAAGTATGTCCTTACGCTTCTCTGGATTCCTTTAGTGTCTGTTATTATATTTCCCCTTTTATCTCTAATTCTGTTAATTTGGATGGTCTCTCTCTGCCTTCTAGTTAAATTTGGTTAAGAGTTTGTCAGCATCTTTTGATTTTCTCGGAGAACCACCTCTTTGTTTCAGAGATTCTTTGTACTTCTGTTTGTTTCTGTTTTATGAATGTCACCTCTGAGTTTATTTCTTGATGTCTACTGCTTTGAGGTATGATTTCTTCTTTTTGTTCTAGAGCTTTCAAGTGTGCTGCTAAGTTACCGGTGTGAGATTGTTAGGGTCAGAAAATCCAAACCAACTCAGACAGGCACAAGAGTCCACACAAAGTAAGATCTTTATTTGAATTAAGAATCTAACTAGTAAGGGACAACAGCACAGACTGGGGAGCTGGCTGCATCTTCAGACATTCATCTCGGTAAGCATTTAAGCAGCTGACAAACTTTAATTGTACTCTGACCACCGCTGATCCATCAGGGCCGTAAGACAGACTCGGGAACAGAACTGCAACCCCAGCCGAAGAACATTACAGAGTTTTTAAGCTTGAAAACCACAAATATCTGTGCCAAGTTACAGTTACAATTTTCCATCAATCAGAATCATTTGTTCTTTCATAGTTAGGAACAATCATTATGATTTGAAGAACAAAAGAAGACTAAGGAGGAAACAGGATAGCCATCTGGAAAGCTCCCCTAAAGCCTGAGAACTTTGATTTAATTTCACCTTATGATCAAAATGGAGTCTGAGAACAAAATGGCAGTGTTTGGGATGCCTCATTTGTCTGATCCTAACAAGATCTCCCTATTTTTATTTTTATTTTATTATTTTTTACATAGGCCATTTAGTGCTACAAATTTGTCTCTTGGAACCATCTTCATTGTGTCTTGTAAGTTTGTACATATGGTGCATTCCTCTTCCTTTAATTCTAGAAAGTATTAAATTTCTTTCTTCATTTCTGTCTTGATTGATTTTTCATTCAGTAGCAAGTTGTTCAGTTTCCACCAGTCTATAAGTTTTGTTTTGTTTCTGTTGTTGATGGTATCCATCTTTGATCTGTGCAGGGTGTTATTTCAATTTTCTTGTATTTGTTGAGGCTTGCTTTGTGTGTGTGCTCAATTTTGGAGAAAGTTCCATGAGGTGCTGAGAAGATGATGGTAATCTTTTGTGTTTGTGTAAAGTGTCATATAAATATCTCTTAGGTCTTTTTGTTTATAATGTCTGTTAGCTCCAGCATTTCTCTGTTTCGTTTTTTGTGTGATTTAAGCTATAGCAGTGTTTCTTTTACAAACTTGGGTGCCCTTGTGTTTAATGCATAGAGTTAAGAATTGCAATGTCAGCCTGATGGTAGTGACACATCCTTTAATCTCAGCACTAAGGAGGCAGAGGCAGACGGATTTCTAAATTCAAGGCCAACCTGGTCTCCAGCACAAGCAGTGAAGGAACTCTGGCCAACAGCCACTTTAACTTTTCTTCCTTGCTTAATAAAGGATCTATCTGTGAGAAAACAGGTCTTTGGGTGTGGTTAGTGCCTAGTCCAGGGTCTGGGAGGGAACCCTAGCTGTTTGGGGGTCTCCTTCAGCCAGGGCTACACAGAAACCCTGTCTTAAAAAAGAAAAAAAAAAAAAAAAAAAAAAAAAACCAGCCAGGCAGTGGTGGCCCACGCCTTTAATCCCAGCACTTGGGAGGCAAAGGCAGGTGGATTTCTGAGTTCGAGGCCAGCCTGGTCTACAGAGTGAGTTCCAGGACAGCCAGGGCTACAAAGACAAACCCTGTCTCGAAAAAACAAACAAACACCAAAACAAAAAAACCAAGCAAAGAAAGAAAGAAAAAAAGAAAGAGAGAGGGGGAAGGAAGGAGGGAGGGAGGGAGGGAGGGAGGGAGGGAGGGAGGGAGGGAGGGAGGAGGAGGGAGGGAGGGAGAGAGAGAATTACACTGTCTTCCTGATGGATTTCTCCTACTTCTGATTGGTTTTGGTTTGAGTTCTATTTTATTGGGTATTAAAGCGGCTACAGCAACTTGGTTCTTAGGTCCATTTAGTTGAGATTTTTTTTTCCATCCTTTTACTCTGAACTGATGACAATCCTTGATATTAAGGTATGTTTCTTGGATGCAACAGAAGGATGAATCCTGTTTTCAAATCCGTACTTTTAGACTGTGTTCTTTTATTAAGGAAATGAGACCATTGATGCTGAGAGATATCCATGAGCAGTGCTTATTGATTCCTCTTATTTTGATATTGATATTGTCGTGCTGCTGGTGATGGTAATGGTGATGGTGGGTTTTTTTTTGTTTTTGTTTTGTTTTTTTTGTTTGTTTGTTTTTGTTGTTGTTGTTTCAAGACAGGGTTTCTCTGTGTAGCCCTGGCTGTCCTGCAAGTCATTCTGTAGACCAGGCTGGCCTCGAACTCAGAAATCCACCTGCCTCTGCCTCCCAAGTGCTGGGATTAAAGGCATGCGCCACCACTGCACTGCCTGGCCCGTTTCCCCTCTTTTGATTTGCTGATTTGCTGATTTGCTGGTCTGGGATTACTTTTGGCTTGTGTTTTCTTGGGTGTGTTAACCTTTTTAGTGGCTTCTGTAGAACTGGATTTGTAGACAGATATTGCTTAAATTTTAGTTTATCATGGAATGTCTTATTTTTTTCCATCTGTTGTGATTGAAAAGTTTTTCTGGGTATAACATTCTGGGATAATACCTGTGGTCTCCTAGAGTTTGTAGAACATCTGTCCAGTCCCTTCTGGTTTAGTCGCCATTGAGAAGTCAGGTGTTATTCTAATCTGTCTACCTTTATATGTTTCTTGGTCTTTTTCCCTTTGTAGCTTTTAATATTATTTCTTTGTGCTGTATGTTTAGTGTTTTGATTATTATGTGGCAAGGGGACTTTTTTTCTGGTCCAGTATATTTTGTGTTCAATATGCATCTTGTACCTTAATAAGCATCTCCTTCTTTAGGTTAGGGAGATTTTCTTGTACAATTTTTTTTTTTTTTTTTTTTTTTTTTTTTTTTTTTTTTTTTTGGTTTTTCGAGACAGGGTTTCTCTGTGTAGCCCTGGCCATCCTGGAACTCACTCTGTAGACCAGGCTGGCCTCGAACTCAGAAATCCGCCTGCCTCTGCCTCCCAAGTGCTGGGATTAAAGGCGTGCGCCACCACCGCCCGGCTCTTGTACAATTTTTTTTTTTTTTTTTGGTTTTTCGAGACAGGGTTTCTCTGTGTAGCCCTGGCTATCCTGGAACTAACTCTGTAGACCAGGCTGGCCTCGAACTCAGAAATCCGCCTGCCTCTGCCTCCCAAGGGCTGGGATTAAAGATGTGCGCCACCACCGCCCGGCTTCTTGTACAATTTTATTGAAGATATTTTTGGTGCCTTTACTTAGGTTTCTTCTGTTTTTTTCTTCTATTCCTATTAGTATTAGATTTGATCTTTTCATAGTGTTCCAGATTTCCTGGATGTTTTGTGCAAGAATATTTTTTGGTTTAGATCCAACATTTTCTTTGACCAAAGTATCCATTTGTCCTACCATGTTTTCAACACACCAGATCCTTTCTTCCATCTCTGGATTTCTGTTGGTAAGACTTGCCTCTGAGGGGCCTTGCTTTCTTGTTTCCTGATTTCCCTCAGTTTGAGTTTTCTTTATTGATTCTATTTCCCCTTTCAAGTCTTGAACTGTTTCATTCATTTTCTTCTACTGCTTATTTTATGTCTTCATAGATTTCTTTAAGGTGTTTATTCATTTCCTCTCTAAGGTTTATCATGTTAATAAAGGCTACTGTAAGGTCTTTGTCTTATGCTTCAAGTGTGTTACAATTCTCAGGGATAACTGTGGTAGGGTTGCTGGGCTCCAGTGGAGACATATTGTCCTGACTATAGTCGATTGTGTTTTTACTTGGCATCTATGCCTCTGAGACTGGAAAGATTATAACTGTAGATGCTGATATCTGGTCTTGTTGGGTGGGTGTTTTGTTCCTTAGTTTCTATTGCCTTCTCTGGTTCTTAGAAGGATGTGGTAGCTGTGTGTTGCCTGATAGGGAATTCTTCTGGGATCCTGATAGGTGCATCCCCTGGGTGTTCCAGGTAAAATGCACTTCTAGGTATTGGAAATTGATGCTAGGAATGGGGGATGGGCCGGTGGTGGTAGTGCTGGAGGGTCCATCAGTGGGCGAAAGCAGAGGGTTCCACCAGGATCTGATTAGTCTCCTGGGAATGGGGGCGGAGAGTGAGGAAGGGCACAATAGATAGCCTGCTACAGAACTGGGGCTGAGACTGTGGGATTGGATGAGGGGGGAGGGAGCAGGGAATGAAGATCTGAAGTTTGCTACCTGCTAGCTTGCTTACTTGCTTCTCTAGCAGGGAATGCTTTCTTGAGCTGAGGATTGGGATAAAGCAATGAATGGGAGAAAGGAAGATTGGAGAGGAAAATCTGTGTGGTCTAATGGAGATGGGAGTAGAGAGGGAGGCAAGGCAGCAGCAGGTGATCTGCTACAGAGCTGAGGCGAGACTGGGGAATTGGATTTGGAGAAGAGACTGGAAGGGTAACGATCTGTGGCTACCCTACCTGCTTTCCTGGCTGGAGTTGTAGCTATTTTCCAGGAAATTCCAAAAACACTCCTTTCACCGTGCTTCCTAAGGCCGGCTGCGTCAAGATGAAGCTGAATATCTCCTTCCCTAGCACAGGCTGTCAGAAACTCACTGAGGTGGATGACAACTACAGACTTCATGCATTCCATGAGAAGCGCCTGGCTGCAGAAGTAGCTGCTGATGCTCTCGAACGGCTGGTGAAAAATGAGTGTGTGGTTCGAACCCATGATGGGAATGCCTAAAAAGAGCTAGCAGAATCAAAAAGCTTTTTAATCTCTGTAAAGAAGATGGTGTCAGCCAAATATGTTGTCAGAGGGCCCTTAAACAAAGAAGGTAAAAAAAAAAAAAAGCCCAGGATCTAAGCACCCAGGATTCAGTGTCCTGTTATTCCTTGTGTCCTGGAACACAAACATTAAAGTATTTCTCCAAAGAAATAACACACTAAGAAAAACAAGGAGGAGGCTTCAGAATATGCTAAACGTTTGGCCAAGAGAATGAAGGAAGAGCCAAGACAAAGCTCCAGGAACAGATTGCCAAGGGATGTAGGCTGCCGTTGCTGAGAGCTTCTACTTCTAAGTCCAGTCAAAAATAAGTCTTATAAGAGTAACTAATAAATAATCATATCTTGGGGGAGAGAGAAATTGCAAAAAGATAATATTTATTAAAGCTCATTTAATTTGGTTATCTTGCTTTACAAACTACGTCTAAAGGGCTAGAGAGATGGCTCAGCAGTTAAGAGAATTGGCAGCTTTTTGGGAAGACCCAGGTTCCCAGCACCCACATGGCAACTCGAGACTGTCCAGTTCCAGGGTATCTGACACCCTCCTATAGACATACATGCAGGCTAAATACCAATGCACATGAAAAAAAAAGACACCATCACATGGTGGTAAATAAATAAATACATTATGCCTAAGTCTGGCGTGGTAGCACACACCTTTAATCCCAGCACTTGGGAGGCAGAGGCAGGGGGATTTCTGAGTTCGAGGCCAGCCTGGTCTACAGAGTGAGATCCAGGACAGGACAGGGCTACACAGAGAAACCCTGTCTTGAAAAACAAAAACAAAAATGATTACTTAGTGCAAGCTAGCAGAAGGAACAAAGAATTGGCTTTAGCCTTCTTTTTTAATTCAGTGTATGTTACATGTAAATTATTTATTACAAATTGGATATGACTGTTTTCATCTTTCATCTGTTAGTTAAGTGTATGGAATGAAAATATAGAGAATTTCTTAAAAGGTTCTGTTAATAGGATTAATTTGAAACAAACATTCTGGTTGTTCAGTTTACACTTTGTAAAATGGATCATTTACTCTTTTTTTTTTTTTTTTTTTTTTTTTTTCTTTTTTTGGTTTTTCGAGACAGGGTTTCTCTATATAGCCCTGGCTGTCCTGGAACTCACTCTGTAGACCAGGCTGGCCTCGAACTCAGAAATCCGCCTGCCTCTGCCTCCCAAGTGCTGGGATTAAAGGCGTGCGCCACCACCGCCCGGCGGATCATTTACTCTTAATGTGGTAGTTACTTAGGGTCTTCTGGAGTGTTCTAGAGTGTTCTAGAGAAGTGCCTGTTGAGAAGAAACTAATGCAGCCATTGTTTCTAGGAGTCTATCTTTTAAGATGGAAATTAAAAATCATTTCTTTTGGGCAATACATGTATTGCCATGGTTTCAAATACTAAACATGGTCACTAAGATAATTTCAGTTTTTAACATTCCACCTTGTCAAATTGTTTCTAACTAAAAATCATGTTTTGCTTGAAATACTGCTTGTTTTTTTTTTTTAGTACATAATAGCTGGTATTGTTAATATTCGAAAAAAATATACAAAGGTCATCATATGGAAAAGCTTGACATTAAACTGACTTTGTTTACAAAGCTTCCAGGTGTTGGGCCACTGTAAACAAACAACTAATTACAATTACCTTATGCTTCTACAGAATTCTGGTACATGGTCCAGTAATGGTACAGGACTGCTGAATACTCCCAGACTAGATCTGATGGCTGCTGAAGGTGGGATCCATGCCAACAAATCCTGACTGGGTTGAGATGGAGCCTAGAGACAGGGACCAAACAAAAAAGACTCAGTCACAAGCCTTCTCCTACATAGGAGTTTCAGGTTCCCTCCCACTCTGGCTTCTCCCCTGGCTTTCCTCCTGTTCTCCTCATACTGAAGTTTATATCTGTCTTTTAACTGTTTCCATCACTGAGCAAATGCAATGTTCCACATACGCTCTCCAGTAGCTCTCGCCCTCCAACAGCTCCATTTGCTTCTGATACGTCTGCAAAAGGATCTGTCGGATACTGTGGAGAAACTGACTAAGGGACCTCCACTCCTCTCAGACCAGGTTCCTTACATCTGTCCTCTATTTTCTCCGGCTCCCTTCGGTGCTCTTTGGCTCCCTGCTACTTCTGCTAGCAATGGCAGTTGTTGTCACCCTGAATCAACTCTATGCCCACTTCTCACTGGCCCATTCTGTCTCTCCTACCTCTGTTCCTCCCTATCCCTCAACCTTTCCAGAAAAAATCTCTCAACTTCACTTCATAACCAAAGTCCCAGGTCCCAATGACATGCAGGGCAAGTGTCTAATTGTGGTGCCTTTGATATATTAAATAAACATATCAAGGCACACACTGGCCACCAGGCTCTCTTAGCATTGTGAGTACCAGTTAATGGCATTGTTTCTCAACCTGTGGGGCTCAACCCCTTTGGGGACTGAATCCCACCCCCTTCACAGGGTTCACCTAAGACCAATCAGAAAACATAGATGTTTATATTACGATTCATAACAGTAGCAAAATTTCAGGTATAAAGTAGCAGTGAAAATAATTTTATGGGGGGGTCACCCCAACATGAGTAAATGCATTAAGGAGTCTCAGCAGTAGGAAAATTGAGAACCACTGTGTTGCAGAGTCCTGGCTCTTCTCAGCACTTCTCAAACCCACCCCTTACCCTAAACCTCTTCAGCTCCTGAGCCTCACTTCCTTGCGTCAGCTTCTGGTTCCTGGATAACCCAGCCATTTGACCACACACTCTTGGTTCCTCTCCGTCTCTTGGTCTCCTCTCTTTGCTCCTTCTCTTTTCTCTTACTCTCCCCCTCTACCCTTTCTTGACTGGCATCAGTCTTCTGGTCATGTCTAGTCTACTACTTTCTCTCCTGGCTCTGGACACTTACAGATGTCTCTGTCACCTTCATATATACAATACAAACATTCTCAACTGTATCTTGGAGAGATCATGTCCTTGGTTTCATTAACAAATTGTCTATTTTTAGTCCTCTAATAATTATTTTTCAAGTCTTGTCAGGGACGCTTGATGATAATCACATGATCCATTGCGGCTGATCAAGTTAAGACTGTCCCCATGCTACATGACCAGAGAACCCTCTTCAGTGCACCCAGAACTATCCTCTCCAACAAAGACCCTCCTCAGGAAAAAAATTAGCTATAGCATCCCTGCTCTGCATTTTTATATACTCGTAGAGTTAGAAATGATACTTTCCTGATAAGACTACATTTCCCAACTTCCTTTGCGGCCAAGCCAAGCGGTTTCAGAAAGGAGAACTATGTGATAGTCATTTCCACAGCTATAGGAGACACTTTCCTCTTCTGTAGGCATTTTGGCTATCCACTCACATGTGTGACAAAAGTGGCCCCCTTGCTCTGAATAAACATGGTCCCACCTAAGGTCAGATGAGGCCTCTCCTTCTGCTTTCTGTCTCTCTACAGTAATAATCTAACAAAATAATCTAACAAAAACACCCATACACAGAAAATAAAAATAAACAAATTTTTAAAAAAGCTTATCCAATCCAGCATAAAGTTAGTTAATTAAAGCAATTATTATTGGTTTCAGTGTATGGGTTAAAAATGTTAGTAATTAACTCCGAGTCACCTACAGTGCATTCATGTCAAATTAAGAAAAGAAAGAAAAGCACTTCCCTCTGTGGTCATTTAACCAACAGGGAATCCAGGTTTAATTTCTCTCCTTCTGTCCTCCGTCTGTCTGTAACATCCGTCTTTATCCATGCCTGCCCGAAGACTGTCATCTGAATCTGTCCTGGTGTCTGTGTTTGTCCTCATACGTCTGTGTCTCTGTGTGTGTCCCTAACAAAGGGCTTTTCTCTGTCTTCACTAAACAGCACAGAAAACGTCACATGGGAAAGGAACGGGATACTTTACAGAAACCTTTAACAGAGCTTTACACTCCTCTTGATCCAGATAACAAACAGTCTTTACAAATATCACTGTTTATCAACCAATACTCAATGTTGTCTTGAGTGTTTATAGTGGGTATTCATTCTATCAGATAGCTTTCAACCTCTACTTTTACTGATTTGAGCAAATGATAAACACACAATGTTCTACGTCAGGAGAGTGAAAGAGTACACAATTTTAGATTATAGCAATGTATTATCTTAAGTTGTAAAAACTGATTACGTGGGAGATCCAAGGTAAGTAAGGATGACGGTTACATTGTTCTCTTAAAAGCAGGTTAAACAAACAGACTGAGGACACACAGTAGGATAGTTGCCCTGGGTCTTAAGTGACTCATGGTATATTATTACCTCTGGCTGTGAGATCCAGCAGAAGTTCCAGTCTCTTAGCATGTAAGAGATATTTTTATACCATAGTTTCAGTAAACAGAAAAGCAATCCCACAGCCCCATTCAGCTCTTACTTTAATTTCTTCCCCAGTGTGATCAGACATAATTTCACAGCTGACATCAATATGCATTCTTTTTAAATTAAATTTATTTTCTAAGAACATTTGGGTTTTCTGAGTCAAGTCTCCACTTTGTAGCCAGAGTGGCCCAGCCTACCCTGAGGTAACACTAACAGATCTCCACAATTAAAAGGATTTTATAGGTGCTAGGGAGATGTCTCAATGGTTAAGAATACTTGCTGCTCTTTCAGAGGTCCCCAATTCAGTTACCACTACCCATGTCGGGCAACTCACGACCACCTGTAACTCATCTCCAGCACACCTGACACCGTCTTCTGGCCTCCTCCGACACCTACAGGCACATGCACAGACAGATACACATAAATAAAATAGTAAAATGAATTGTTAAGGAAGATATTTTATAACATCTTATAAAATACTATATCTAAATTATACATAAAAAATATACATATAAGTTTGGGAAACAATACATATGCTCTCCTCATAGCTGTGACCACATGATCTACTACAGAAACCAGGATCTTCCACGTTCTGAGCACTTCCTCTTTATCTTGACATGAAAATATTTGCTTATGTACAAATGAGTTTTCTTTTGTCTTTTTTATTTATTTCTTTTCTTATATTTTTGAGATAGAGTCTAATGTAGTTTATGCTAGCCCCAGGATCACTGAATAGCCAGCCAAAGTCATCCTTGACCCCTTGATCTTCCTGCCCCCACCTCCCATGTGCCAGGATTATAGAGTGTGCCACCAAGCTCTGTTTATGCAATGGATAGAACTCAGGTTCTCATACATGTGAGGCAAACACTGTAGCAGCTATGTTACATCCCTGGATCCCCCTCCTACACACACACACACACACACACACACACACACACACACACACGCTTTCATTACTCTGTGATAACAAGATATAGTCATAGCTGGTAACATTATCTTTCAGTGTTTAAGCCTCGGGATATCACATTGGCAGTGTAAATAAACAATAGGAGTGAGCATCCAAAGATGAACAGAGAGACTTTTGATCCTTTACTGGGGTGAATTAGCATGTTTTCAGATGGAAGAGAGGATCACAGCAATTAATAATATTTCTGATCGGTCAAGTCACAGCTGTCAAAAACAAAATACTGAGTGTGAGTACTGGCAAGATGGCTCAGTGGTTAAGACTTGAGAGCTGCATGGTAGGAAGAGAGAACTGACTCCAGCAACTCTGAACTACACACAAATTCACAACAAATAAACAAACAAGCAAACAAATAAATAAATACATGAATAAGAACAAATGCATGCATGCAAAGATGATTTCTGAGCATGAGATGAGAAAGACACTCAAAGTTGCTGGATGCAGCCGGTCCACATACATTCAGAGACAAGATCCCATGTGTCCAGCATGCACCCTACAACATCTTTAAAATGCAAGGGTAGCAGTGAGGTTCCAAGAAACCTATGCTTTGTAGTAGAGGATGGATAACCACTTGGGGGAACCCTCGTTCTCCCAGACTTCTCAGAATTTACAAGCTAGCAGAGCCGTTTTGTTGATGCTAAGATTTGGGTTCCGGGGGGCGGAGGGGAGGGAATCTGTGCATAAATGTTTTTTGGTGCCAGGTGACTCATTTTTAGACAACTTTCCACATTCCGAGGATGGTGCTAATGCCAGCATTTAAGCATGGGACTGAGTAAACCGGGACAGCATGTTTCCACACTTCTCAGATGCTTATTTCTAAACATTATGTAAAAAGCCCTGAGTTTCTGTCTCTCGGCACTGAGTAATAGACCCAAGTGAAGCTACTGCCTCTGGTGTCCATTTTGTCCTTTGTGGCAGGAAGGCGCAACAGATCATACAGAATAGAACAGGAAAAGGAATTCAGACACTGTCATTTCTCAGGTGCTAAAACAATTAAAAAACAGAGAGTACCTCCCTGCAAGATATTTTCTTACCGACTGATTTTCTTTTTTCTTTTTTTGTTCTTTCCTTCCTTCCTTCCCCTCACCCATCCATGCTAGCCTGAAGCTCACTGTGTAGTTGAGAAAGACCTTAACCACCTGCTCCTCTTGCCGTAACCTCCTCAGGGCAGGGCACATAGGTACACATCATCATGCCTGGTTTATGTGGTGCATTGTGCATACCCGGCAGGCAGTCTAGCAGCTGAGCCAAATCCCTGGCCCACCACGAGTGGTTTTCTTCATTCCTTGCAAGAATGTGGTCATATTGAAAGAACCTTTGACTCTTCAACAGATTCCTCTGTATTCCAAACATTAAGTGACAAAACCTAGGGCAGGCAAAAATGAATTTTCACCAAACCTTTTTTCAGTAACTGTATAAAGAGTGAGTTTTCTTTTTGTTGTTATTTTAAAAACATAACGGATTTCTTTTAAAAGAAATTCTTCAAGAGAAAGAGAGAATATGCCATGGCACACATGTGGAAGTCAGAGATTGGTTATCTCCCTTCACTAGCCATATTGGTTCCTGGATTTGATCCCAGGCCATCATACATGGCTCAATTTAAGACATTGTCACACGTGCAGGTCATCAAGTTTCCTTGTTTTCATTCTCCCATCACTCCCCATCACCAAACTCACTATGGTCCATAACCAAGCTGAGCAATGGCCACTCAGGGACAGAAGACCTATCACTCTGCCACCCACCACATGTGTGTAAGGCCATGTGACAGTGCTGCCCAATGGACTGTGAGAAGATAGAGGCAAGCATGCATCACTTCTGAGCCAAGTCAGATAAAAGAAGATGGACAATTTCTTTTCTCTCAGATGCAAGTGACACCATGAACTCTAAGCTGTGACAGAGACATGAGATGAGACAAACTTGGGACTCTAAACCAACACATGCAGAAAAACCCATCAAGATCAGCTTCAGACAATTGCCAAGGTTTTGTTCTTGTCATTATGCCATACATGATACAGTGAAACAGCCCTTTAGACAACATTGTATTATAAGGAACTGTACACAGAAGGATGAGTGTGGATTGTGAGCAAGTACTACATCATTTTATATCAGATTTTGGTTCCCTAAGAACAATTTTGGATCAGTACTATGTTGGTAACTACAGATACTTGGAATTATTTGTATAATCCAGGGTTCTGAAGAGGAACTGAATTAATAGAATGAATATATATTACAAAGAGCATTTGTTAGATTGGCTTATTATATTAGTCAAGGTTATCTAGAGGAACAGAACTGATTAAAAAAAAAATATATATATATATATAAAATCTACATATATATTTATATATTATACATTCCATATATATTCATGTATATGTAGAACATATATATTATATGGAATAGAAATGAATACCATATATATGGGATTTATTAGAGAGGTTTACAAGCTATGTTCAGTTCAACAATGACTATGACTATCTCCTCAGAAAGGCCAAGAATCCACTTGTTGTTCAGTCCACAAAGGCTTCAGTCTGTGTTGGAATCCTGAAGAAGCAGGTTCCAGTCCCAGGGAAGAAATGCCTGCCTCAGCAGCGGCATAGGTGAGCTCGACAATGAGACAGTTCTTTTCTGTGGGCTGACACCATAAGGTGTGGCCCAGGTTTAGAGTGGATCTTTCCCACCTGAAAGAAAACCCCTCACAAGCACGCCCAGCTGCTTGGGTTTCAGTTAATTCCAGATGTACCAGGATTAACCATCATACCTACCTTGTAGGGGTTGAGTGGTCCACCAGTGCTGCTGGCCTGCTGGAGAGGCTGAGAACTCATTAGCCACTCAGTTTCAAGAGGCTGGATGGCTCAGTAGTCCCAATATGGCACTGAAGACTGGAGGGTTCCTGGAGATCCATGGTCTTTAATGCAAAGAAGCTGAGTCTGATGCCAGTGGCAACAGCAACGGTAGAGATGCCCACAGCAGCAAGAAGAGAGGCAAGTGAAAAAAGCAGCAAAGACAGAGGCTCAACCTAAGTTACTCCAAAAATGAGAACAGCCTCATTGCTCCCTGCCCTGAGGACATCAACAGAGAGACGAACTCAGCCTCACTCCTATGCTCAATTCTCACCATTCTTGGAGGCAAGCCATGGGAGCAGTCTTTGGGAAACTATACCCAGCAACAACCTAAGGATTCCCACCCAAGAAACAATAAAAGAAAAGAAGACCGGACAGGTATTCAGCCCCTTAGACGGACTCTGCTGACACTCCTGGCTCTGACTGTTGTCCCCATCTGGATTTCTTTTTTCCATGTGTTTATTTCGCTACTATCATTTTAAGCACAAGCACACACAGCGAAATGAAGGAGAAACCTCTAAGTACTATGTCATTAGATTATTTCATTGGTACATCACCATCATAGAATGCACTTACATGGGCTTAGATGGTACAGATTAATCACTCAGCATGGCCTCTGGACCCAGTCAACAGACACTGCAAATTGGATGTTTGAGGCTGCTGGCATGAGGTGGCTGTAGTTGTACAGTTCACGCATGTTTTTGTTGCTCTGTGGCTGGGGATGAGCTTGAGTTTGTGAATCTGTGATACCCCTGCCTCTATTTTCTAAACGCTGAGATTACAGGTGTACTCTCCCGTGTGCTCAGCAAAGGCTTTGCCAACACAGGTAAATCCCCACCCTGCTGTAGTTTCGCTGTTGATGTTCTTGTTTTGAGACAGGATCCTTCACTCTATAGTTCTGACTGCCTTGGTTTTTCACTATGCAATCCTGGCTGGCTTTGAACTCATAGCAGTCTGCCTGCCTCAGTCCCCAAACTACAAGGATTTAGAGCCATGAGCCACCATGTGTAACTCAATATACTTTGTAAGTAAAATGAGTACACTCTGAAATAACCACTGGACTGGGACGTATACAGTGGCAGAACTCTTGCTTAGGATGGTTAAGGCCCTGGGTTCAAGTCCCAACACCACAAAATAAAATAAAATAAAATAAAACTTAAGCTTAAATAACTATTCAAAGGATAGCAAAGGATCATAGCCTTTTATTCATATTGTTAAATTTTCTGTACTGTGTATAATTAAAAGTGCTGTAATTAAGATAACTCTCAGTGAGGTCTCCTCATATCAATATCACCAAAACCAATAAGCAATACAAATAATTTGTTATTCTGTGAAGTTGTATTGGCTACAATATCATAATCATTTAAGACTAAATCTTTTTTTTCTTTATTGCTAGAGATTAAACCCAGGCCTCCAACATGCTAGCAAGTGTTCTATCCCTGAATTATACTACCACCCCATCCTGAGACCACTGTCTCCAATAACGTCCATTGCTAGGAAAAAAAAATGTTGCTATGGTTACATCCTTTGTCTATCTGAAGTTCCTTTTATTCTTCTTATTTTCCTCTGGTCAGCCATGCCACATGGTTCATTGCAAGGACTTCATACAACTCCCTATCCCAGAATGAACACAAGACAGACCTGCCAGATGGACTCCAAGGGATTGGCCTAGGGAGGGAAACAGGAACCAGGCTAGTGACAGTCTGCCCTGGAACGATGGAAAAGATACGCCAGTCCTGCTAAGCTAATAGTACGTGATCCTGGATCTGCTGATGTCTGTCCAATCCCTGCCTGACAGAGAGCCAGCACTGGGGGCAGGATGCCTGAGAGAGAAAAAGAACGGCCTGGGCTCACAGATGCTGGAGTTTGTCTCTCGTACCCAAAATAATTCTACTATTTTTTACCCCAGTGTCTCCAACTTTTTTTGGCCTCAGGACTTTTCCTCTTTGTTATTTATGGTTATTTATGATTTCTCAAAAATGTTTTCTATATATAGTTGGGGAGTGTTTTTGAGGCAAGGGCTTTGAAGCTCGGCTGCCATCAAATGTGGGACCTTCTTTCTCTGTTGTTCTCCCAAGGAAAACTCTGGCTTGACTCTCTGACGTCACATAGAAGACCTTTAAAAGCAGGAGCCAAACCAAATCTCAGCATAGAGAGGGGCAGTAGGCACATGTTCCCACTCTAGCCAAAGAGCTATTGGCAATTAATAGCTGCTAGGAGATGGAGTCATTTTCTTTAAAAGTGTAGCCTTTGTTGATTAAAATCCAGCAGAAGGGCACACATCCAAGAGTATATGGGCAACACTAATTAGATTTGTTTTTTTTTTTTTTAAGAGGATACAATGTTGAGTAAGTAAGAAGGTGGGGAATGGGTCTGGGAAAGAGTTGAGGGAGGGGTGAATATGATCAGTATACATTGCATGAAATTCTCAAAGAACTAATAAATTTTTTTTTTTAAAAGAGAAGTTCTATTTTGGTTCATTCGGCCACTATGCAATAAAGAACTCATTTGGTGCGTGTTTAAAAAAATAACATTGAGTGTCCGCCTTCCTGGAATCACGGTAGGTAGGAGCTGGGAACATTACAGTAGCCAACACAACCAGATCCAAGTCTCAAGTTTCTTACAGATTAGTGGGTCACACAGAAACTACGACAGACACAGGTAAAAGCTGACAAAATGGGAATACATTCTGTGGAAGACAACCACAAAAGTATCAAATCAAAAGAGTGCCCAAGACTGCTTCATTATTGAGGTGACTTTTAGATAGAAACAAAAGAAACTGTATTAGTTACAGTCCTAGTTTGCTTTCTGTTGCTGTCATAAAATATGACCAAAAGACATTTGGGGAGGGGAGGGTTTATTTGCCTTATACTTCCCAATCACGGTCTATCATTGAGGGAAGTTGGGGCAGGAACTGAAGCAGAAACCACAGATGACCATTACTGACTAATTTGCTTCCTCTGACTCACGCTCAGCCTGTTTTTTACACATCCCAGGACCACCTGCCCAAGGGTGGCACTGCCCACTGTGGGCTGGGTCTTTCCACATCAGTTAGCAAGAAAACGCTTGCACAGACATGTCCACAGGCCAATCTGATGGGGCCAGTCTCCCAGTTGAAAATGCCTCAAATAGCTCCCAGCTGTGTCAAGTTGATAGCTAATGCTAAGGAGGAGAGTTACTTTCCTGGCTGCTAGACTCAAATATTTAACAGAAGCCTCTTCAAGGAGTAAGGGGTTATTTTGGCTCACAGTTCAAGAGAAGTCGAACACAGTGAGGAAAAACACAGTGGCAAGAGCAGGAACCAGCCGCTCACATTTCATTCAGTCATGAAATACAGACAGATGATGCTCAACCCCCAACTCCTCTGCCCTGGACCCCAGCTCATACAATAAAACCACTCCAATTCATAATGAGTCTTCCTACCTCAATGAACAAAATCTATATGATCCTCACAGACATGCCCAGGGATTTATTTCCATGGTAATTTCTAAATCACATCAGATTGACAATCAAAATCAAAACATTTACAGAGGCTGGAGAGATGGCTCAGTGATCAAGAGCCCTTGGCTGCTTTTCCAGAGGACCTGGGTTCCATCTCCAGCATCCACATGGCGACTCATAGCCATTCATAAATCCAGTTCCAGGTGATCTGATGTCTTCTTCTGGCATCTAGGGTCACTGCAAGCATGCAGTACACAGACACACACAGGCAAACCACCTATTCACACAAAATAACTATTTTTTTTAAATCAACCTTCAGATATATGTAGTTATTTAAT
This sequence comes from Mastomys natalensis, assembly GCA_021653895.1. Lineage (NCBI taxonomy): Eukaryota > Metazoa > Chordata > Mammalia > Rodentia > Muridae > Mastomys > Mastomys natalensis. The sequence goes on from JAJTUV010000429.1 coordinate 1,415,364, forward strand.
AGGCAAAGAGTAGTGTAGGGAAAAGAAGGGTAGAGCATATACTAGGCCAAAGCAACACAGCAGTTGTGTTTAGGGAAAGGAGCATTGCCAGAGGCAGTATGGCCATGTTAAATGCCACATGGTTCTTGAGCCCTTTGAGGAATTCAACAAGACACAAAGGAAAGAGCAGCAAGTCAGTAAAGGGCAAGAAGATCTATTGGCCCATAGGGTCTGTGGTCCAGCTGTATCTACACTGCTCACTCTCTGTCTGCCCTTCCTCCCAACTTGTGGGTCAGAATGTTTCCCTCTTCCCTGTTTACCTTCAGTTTGAACTAGAGGTTATTTACTCCTCTCTGAGACTGTTCAGGATCTTATGACTGATGTCACAGTCGATCTCATGACTGCCAGTCTCGTGTCTGTCTTCTTCCTAACAGCTAGAAAGCAAAGGTGGCAACGAATACAAGCTGGCAGAACTTAGCTAAGTCATCAGAGCTGTGAGACAGAACATTTACAGGAGGCCACCTCATAGCCTGCTGACTGCCCTAGAGAGGGATCCTCTGAGTCAGGTGCCCATCATTGGTTCGGTCAGCTGAGCCATGGCTGCAGTGTCATGTGGGTGCCCTCTGTGAAAGGGACCGCTCCGAAGCAATTACTGCTATGACAAGCACTGCTAGAGAATGCATGAACTCTGAAAGTCACTAGCCATCTGTCTTGGTCACATAGTTGATTAGATCACAGCCATTCCCCTCCTATGGGGACAACCTAAAGATCTTTTGGCTTTGCTCATTCTTCTGTGCTTCATTTCAACAGGGGATGTGGTGCTCTGATGAAAATGGTCCCAGTAGACTCAGGGATGGGTATGTTTCAGAAACTCAAGCCATACATAGGGACTCACTCTCTTCCTGCTGCCTGTAGATCTAGATGCAGAACTCTCAGCTGCCTCTCCAGCACCGTGTCTGCCTGTGTGCCACCATGCTTCCTGCCATGATGATAATGGACTAAACCTCTGAACTGTAAGCCAGCCCCAATTAAATGCTTTCCTTTAAAAGAGTTGCCGTGGTCATGGTGTCCTTCACAGTAACAGAAACCATAACAAAGGCAGGGGACATCCGGCCAGTGGGGATGTCAAGAAGCAGGTGCTCTGAAGATTGTTAATGTGGTAGTGCTCTCAGGACACTTGTGGAATAGAAGTGACATGTCAGGGAAGCTGACTTCTTTCTTTTTTTTTTTGGTTTTTCGAGACAGGGTTTCTCTGTATACCCTGGCTGTCCTGGAACTCACTCTGTAGACCAGGCTGGCCTTGAACTCAGAAATTCGCCTGCCTCTGCCTCCCAAGTGCTGGGATTAAAGGCGTGCGCCACCACCGCCCGGCTGGAAGCTGACTTTCAAGATCTTACTAAAAAGTTGTCAACCAGTGCCTTAGCTCTGCCCATTCGAATTTATCCAAAGCTAGAGTAAAACCATCAGTCTTAAATCAGACACATTTTCTAGACACTAGATATGGACTGCAGGAAGGAATCTCCTCCTCCACCTCCTCATCCTCCTGTCCTGTTTGCTCCCTCCTTTCTCTCTTTCTCTCTCTCTTTCTTTTCTCTCTTTCTTTCTTTCTTCTTTTCTTCTTTCTTTTCTCTTCTTTCTTTCTCTCTCTCCTCTCTCTTCTCTTTCTTTCTCTCTTTCTTTCTTTCTTCCTTCCTTCCTTCCTTTCTTCCTTTCTTTTTCTTTCCTTCTTTCATTCATTCTTGCTTTCTTGCTTCTTCTTCCTCTTCCTCCTCCTCCTTTTCCTCCTTTCCTCTTCTTAAGACATGTAGCTCCATCTACCCTAGAATCTACAGTCCTCCTTCTGCTCTGGGTTCTGGGATTCCAGTTGCTGTGAGATGTCACACCCAGCCTTGAACATCCCAATCTTTAACTCATGATCTCTAAAGAAGAGAAAGATAATGATTGGTGGGGGAGGGGGGCAGCACATAGTTGACGATGACCCCCCCTGCACTGGTGGTCCTGGGTTCTATAAGAAGGTACGCTGAGCAAGCCGTGAGGAACAAGCCAATAAACAGCATCCCTCCATGGCCCCGAATCAATTTCTGTCTGCAGGTTTCAGCCCAGCTTGAGTTCCTGTCCTCATTGCTTTGGATCATGAACTGTTATATGGAATTGTGAGCAAAATAAACCTTTTCCTTCCCCACTCCAAACAAACAAAAAAAAGTAATAATCAAATAGAGGAAATATAGTCATCTAATTTGTTGGATGGAGGCCATCCAGGTGGCTTAATGCTAAATTATAACTTTCTTAAAGACACTAATTCTAAACACAGCCATATTCTGAGTTCCTGGAAGTGAGAACTTTGACATGAATTTGAGGACATAAAAAACAGCAAAATTCAATCCATACTCATGGGGAACACAAAGGTGTTATGTCAAGGCCCTAGCCCCAGGAGCACAACATACACAGAAAGGATATCGTGAATCTAATCATGCCTTTGGTGTCTTTATGACATGCCAGGCACTGTGTGTCATCTGTTAAGAGTCTTTACTGTCTTTATTCTCCCTGTAACTGCTGAGAAGGGCAGCATCACATCCATTTTACTGGCAGGAAGACAGAGTGCAGAGAGGTCAAGATCTTGCCCAAGGTCACTCAGAAGACAGTTGATAAAACTAGCATGCAAACCTATATCTTCTGATTTCACATAGTTTGTAGATTCTGGAGTTCGCCTCTTGTTGATGTTCATAGCTTCTTAGCTCCATGGCTTGAAACACTCCCAACATACACCACAGAGCCATAATTACTGTAATTGCCCGGTACTTTGTGATGTTCCCTCCAAATCACCTGCAGCCCTCTCCTCCCAGGAGAGGGAAACCATCTGGGAAGATCACAGAAGCCCAGATGTTGCCAGGATCCAGAATGGAGAAACATGAGTGAACATTATTTTTCTTCCCAGCATTGTCAGAATTAATGCTTTGAGGTCCCTCCTGAAACTTAAAGCCGAAATCAGAAACTTACTTCACTCTCTGTTTTTATTAGCCTGGAATAGGCCCAGGACAAAGTTAGCCAATCAAAGACTTAGAGAGAACTGCAACCAATTACTCTGAAAAATATGCTAAGCCCGAACAGATTTACTCAGCTCTGCTTAGTGGGTGGCTTCATGGGAGGGAGGCCAAGATTATCATCTGCTTGGCTTTGCCTTTGATTATTCATTGACTGGGAGGACTTTCTCACCACAAGCTGATAAAGTCTCCCATCTCAGAAAGAGGGGGTAAACACAGAACACCACACTGATTCATTCCACACAGAGTGTTTTTAAGAGGAGCAGACTTGTGGGGCTCATGTATATCCGTTTTTCCTTTTGAAGTCACAGCAGAAGATTAATGAAAACGTTTAGTGCTGGGTGAAAGGGCATGGGGGTGTGTGTGTGGAGGGAGTTTACTCTGATTCCATCAGGTGTATTAGCCCAAAGTATAGTTCTTGACTGCCTACTACAACTCATGCACAGTGGTAGAAACGCCTTCAAATGGGCCCAAATCAGCTGTCACAAAACCTCACAGGTAGAGATATATACAGATGAGGAAACCCATCCTTCAAATCATGTTTCCAGTATAGAATCTGTTAGCTATAGGTGACAACCTGAAGTGTGTGTGTGTGTGTGTGTGTGTGTGTGTTGTGGGTGTGCTACATGCTCGCTCAAAGGTGAATGCTTGCACATTTTTTGAAGTTCAGAAGTCAATCTTGGATGGCATTCCTCAGAGCTATCCACTTTAGCTTTTGAGATGAGGGTCTCTCATTGGTACCCGAGCCTACGTAGTTAGGTTAGGCTGGCTGACCAACAGGCTCCAGGGATCTCCCTGTCTCTGCCTCCCCAGCACTGGAATCACAAGTGTGGGACATGACACTCAGATTTTCAATGTTGGTAAGTGGGGATTAAACTCAGATCCTGCAGCTTTCAAGGCAAGCGCTTTACTAACAGAGTTGGCTCCTCACCCCTTTCAATCTGAACAAATAAGTGAGAAGCAGCCTGTGCAGCCACACGTCAAGTGTTATCAGCCACACATGACTAGTGGCTGTGGTATAGTAGACCCTGCAGACACGGACCACTTGTGTCATCCAGAAAGTTTGCCAGACGGCTACAGAGTCTAGAGCAGTGTTTCTCAGCCTGTGGGTCATGACCTCTTTGGTGTCAAACAACCCTTTCACAGGGGTCGCCTAAGACCGTTGAGAACACAGAGATTTACATTACGATTCATAACAGTAGCAAAGCTACAGTTATGAATAAGCAACTCTATGGTTGGGGTTACCACAACATACGGAACTGTATTAAAGGGCCGAAGCATTAGGAAGGTTGAAAACCACTGCTCTAGGACCCAGGAGACTTGCCGTTTGCTGAACAAAACTGGAATTGAAATCCAAATCTCAGTGTGAGTTTCAAATCCCAATGATTCCTGTGACCCTGCCACACCCACAGCATCTCTGATCTTCTACCGAATGACTAAGCTGCTGGGGGAAGCAGCATTAACCTATAACGGGGTTCTTTCCCAAGGGTCACTCTGTAGACCAGGCTGGCCTCGAACTCAGAAATCCACCTGCCTCTGCCTCCCAAGTTCTGGGATTAAAGGCGTTTGCCACCACCGTCCGGCCAAGGGACCTATTTATATCACAGGCATACAGTTGAACATGCAGTCACATACCTGACCTAATGAATATCCCAGCTTAGCAACACAGGACACTGGAGAATCTCAGTTGTTTCTCATCATTGTCACGGGAGTTGGGGATCCCAGTGCTAGGTGCCACTAGAGAATATCTTGCCACATATGGCTAGCCTAGGAAAAGATCAAAACTCAAAGTACAATTTCCACACTATAGCCCAGTTTTTTGTTTGTTTTTCTGGTTTTGGGTTATTGTTAAACCCTTAATCAAATCATTATAAATTTGTGGGTATATATTCTTTTTAATTATTTTTATTTTTTATTTAGAGTTCTTTTATGTGTATGACTTTTATCTGCATTACATATATGTTCACCACTTGTGTCTGGTGCCCTTGGAGGTCCGAAAGGGGGGGGTCAGATCCTCAGAACTAGAAATATGGATAGCTGAAAACCATGTGTTGGGCTGGAACAGAACCCAGGGTTCTGCAAGATTTTTTATTTATTTATTTATTTTTTTTTTTTTTTTTGGGTTTTCGAGCAGGGTTTCTCTGTATAGCCCTGGCGTCCCCGGGAATCACTCTCTAGACCGGCTGGCCCCGAACCAGAAATCCCCCTGCCTCTGCCCCCCAAGTGCTGGGATTAAAGGGTGCGCCACCACCACCTGGTGTATTTTATTTTTAATTGTGTATATATTATGTATATATGTATATGTATATATGTAGAGTGTGTGTGTCCAAAGATGCCAGAGGCATTGATCTCCTTAGAGCGAAGTTACAGGAAGACATTGATGTGGGAACCAAACTCAGGGCCTAAAACCCCTGAGTCATCTGTCTCTCCCTCAACCCACTTCGTATTTTTGATGAATAAAAAGTGGCATGGTGCCACACCCTTTAATCCAGCACTTGGGGGGGCAAGGCAGGAGGATTTCTGAGTTCGAGGCCCGCCCGGTCTAAGAGTGAGTTCCAGGACATCCAGGGCTACACAGAGAAACCCTGTCTCGAAAAGAAAGAAAGAAAAAAGAAAGAAAGGAGGGAGGGAGGGAGGGAGGGAGGGAGGGAAAAAGAAAAAGAAAGAAAAATTAAAAATTTTCTTTTATCCTAAAGAGCATCTGTAAAAATGCTTAGAGTGGACCCCAGGTGGCGTTACAGCCCATGTCCAGGACATGGAATGTACTTTAAGAGGTACTCAATAAATCCCAAATCCCTGAAGTCCTTTTTCTCCACCCCCAAAGAAAAGGGGGAAAACGCCACCTTCCAGGCCCCCTAATTCTTTAAAACCCACTACTTTTAAATAAATTATAATGGGGTGGGATGTGCTGGGTTTGGTGATCTTCTGAGCCAAACAAAAGGTGAATCCAGACCCATAAAAGGGGGGTGGGTCTTTGTAGTACCTCTGGAGATAGGCGGAAATTTTTGTTTTGATATCTACCAATGGTGATTAAAGCCCCTGGCCTTTACAGAAATTTTCCCTATTTTTAAAAAAAAAGAATTTGGGGGGGTTTTTGTGAAAACTTCCAAAAAACAAAACCCTTTAAATTTAGAAAATTCCAATCTTTTTTTAATTGCAAAGGCCCAGATTTTGCTTTCAAAAACCCTGACTTTTTCCACAAGTCCATAAAAAATTTTAAAAAAATTTTTTTTCCTAAATTTAATCTTCAGAATTTTTCCATCTTTTAATTTTAAATAAGTTTAGGCAAAGAGGCTTCAAAAAGTTCCCTCCCCAAAAAAGGATGCATTTTCCCCGGGCCCCCCTTTCCAAGGATTTTCCTTTTTTGTTCTCATTAAAATAAACACGGGCAAAAAAACCCCTTTTCCAGAAAAGCCCAAAACACACTGCTAAAAAACAAAGCACAGGATGGGGTATACCTAAAACCCCAAAAAGGGGCCTAAAAACCCTTTTATCCCAATCCAAAAGTCACCCCTTTTCGGGGGAAGGGCATTTAACTCCAGCTTTATTTCTTCTCTAGCCCTTTTCCCTTTGGTACTAGGAGACGTCCACTAAATCAGAACAAGTCACTGTCATGGCATTGGAACCCCCATTGTGCATGGTGGGTTTGTTTGTTTGTTTTGCTTGCTTGCTGGTGGCTTGCTTTTCTCCTGTTCACTTGCTTGATGTTGATCTCCTGCATGAGAATATAAGCTCTCTGCGGGCGGGCGGCGGCGGACACCTTTAATCCCAGCACTTGGGAGGCAGAGGCAGGCGGATTTCTGAGTTCGAGGCCAGCCGGTCTACCGAGCGAGTTCCAGGACAGCCAGGGCTACACAGAGAAACCCTGTCTCGAAAAAAAAAAAAAAAAAGAATAAAGCTCTCAACTTCCACGGAATTTGGTACAGAGCCAGCAAGACCAAGTTCCAGTATACTTTTAAAAAAATGGAAGGAAAATAGATTCATAAGAACTCCTATCTGCAAGCATATTTTTCACCAAAAAAAAAAAAAAAAAAAAAAAAAAATGCTCCCACTGGTTACTTCAAAACATTTTGTCAATTCTGCTTAGGACTTTTCCTGCAGAGCCAAAGCACTCAAGACTAATCACAAAAGCCGCTGCTGCCCTGTTTAGAAGGACAGTGAGCAACCTGGAGAGCAACAGTATGGTGATAGAATCTCATTGTGATAAACTTCAGAAATACCTTAAACAGTCTCTAGCTCTCCATCCACACATCCTTCTTTCCCTTCTCCTTCTCAGTGGCCAAGCCTCTCCAGAAGAACATTTACCAAATTGCTGATGGCCCTTGTTATAGGAGAGAAGAGCTTTGAGAACCTACTGTGAACCTACTGTGATTCCTGATACTTGTAGGAAGTGTGATTTCTCAGGAGATGAATGGGAACATTCAATATAAACTGGGTAGCATATGCTTCTAATTCTAGTTTCTCAGGCAACTGAGACAGGAGGAATATCAGAGGCCTGCCTGAGCTACACTGAATGCTTATGTGTAGGCTTCCCAACTGCTATGATCCAGCAAACCACCCACTCCATGGATGGATTATACTTTTTTTTTTTTTCCCAGATAGGGTCTCACTCAGTATGTATATTCAGCTGTCCTGGATGTCCTGTCCCTATGCAGACCCAGGCTCAACTTGGACTCATGATCTATCTATGTCAGCTTCCTGAGTGCCGAGATTGCAGATGTGAAACATCACACCCAACTTATGTTATCGAGTGACAAAGAGATCCAAATAAAATCTTGCCTTGACTCTGAAAACACTTACTTGAGCGTTTGGCACTGAGACCTTTGGCACTAAGACCACCAGTATGATAAACTCTTGATTGCTTTGGAGTCTTGAATGAATGACTATGTATTTTGGTGTACAGATTTTGGCACACACACAAATGTCATATGTGGGTCTGGAGCGATGGCTCAGTAGTTAAGAGCACTGGCTGCAGCCGGGCGGTGGTGGCGCACGCCTTTAATCCCAGCACTTGGGAGGCAGAGGCAGGCGGATTTCTGAGTTCGAGGCCAGCCTGGTCTACAGAGTGAGTTCCAGGACAGCCAGGGCTACACAGAGAAACCCTGTCTCGAAAAAAAAAAAAAAAAAAAAAAAAGAGCACTGGCTGCTCTTGAAGAGGACTAGATTCAATTCCTAGCACCTACATAGCAGTTCACAGTAACCAGTCTCCAGTCTCAAGGGATCTGATTCCCTCTTCTGGCCTCTGTGGGCACTACACACACACACACACACACACACACACCACACACACAGAGTAAATAGACATGCATACAGGCAAAACATCCATGCATGTGATTTTTTTTTTTTTTTAATGAGAAAAGTTTTCCACCTGAGCAAATGCCTGATAGGACATTTTAAACCTTGGAGGCCATAAAACAGTTTTTCTGTCCCCACACTGACACTCTTAAAACCAGCAGGAAGCCAGACACTTCCCCATCTGTACACCCTTGTCATCCTTGTGACAATCAAAAGCACCCACAAAGCAAACTTCCCATCAGAATGATGCCATCCTGTTTGATAACTACTTCCCAAAGTTGTAAGTCTAAGGAGACTTTGGTTCTTGTAATAGCTCCCTGTATGACCACAGTGCTATATGCTACAGTCTGCCACTTAGTTTAGACTCAAAGGGCTAGCCTCAGACAATTGGAGTAAGTTGAGAAAGACTGACAGCAACAGAAAAGAAACCAACCTGCTGCCAGGCAGTGGTGCTGACACCTTTGATCCCAGCACTTGAGAGGCAGAGGCAAGCAGATTTCTGAGTTGGAGGACAGCCTGGACTACAGAATGAGTTCCAGGACAGCCAGGGCTATACAGAGGAACCCTGTCTCAAAAGAGAGGGAACTAGAGAGAGAGAGAGAGAGAGAGAGAGAGAGAGAGAGAGAGAGAGAGAGAGGAGAAAGGAAAGGAAAGGAAAGGAAAGGAAAGGAAAGGAAAGGAAAGGAAAGAAGGAAAGGAAAGGAAAGGAAAGGAAAGGAAAAAGGAAAAAAGAAAAGAAGCCAACCTGCCCCTTTGAGCAATGAGCTGAGGCTTGGCCAGTAGGCAAGTAAGCAAAACTCTCACTCCAAAGAACTGCTAGGCGTATCTGTGACAGGAAGAAACTAGGCCAAGCAATGGCTGGGACATAGATGTGACTTGGCCTATGAGAACAGGAAGGAGAAGATAGGGGAGATACAAAAGGATTCTACCAGCAAGATAAGAAAGACTCTCAGTTAGAGAAGCATTGTGGTCTCTAAACACTTGCAGAAACTCTGACAGGAAAGCAGGTGAAGGGAGCAGAGTACATGGGTTAAGAACTTGGCTTTGGGGGCGGGAGAGATGGCTCAATGGTTAAGAGCACTGACTGCTCTTCCAGAAGACCTGAGTTCAATTCCCAGCAACCACATGGTGGCTCACAACCCTCTGTAATGGATTCGATGCACTCTTCTAGTGTGTGTCTGAAGACAGCTGCAGTGTGCTCATATAAATAAAATAAATAAATAAATAAATACATAAATAAATACATAAATCTTTGCCAGGCAGTGGTGGCGCACGCCTTTAATCCCAGCACTTGGGAGGTAGAGGCAGGCAGATTTCTGAGCTCGAGGCCAGCCTGGTTTACAGAGTGAGTTCCAGGACAGCCAGGGCTACACAGAGAAACCCTGTCCGGAAAAAACAAAAAAAAAAACAAAAAAAAAGAACTTGGCTTTGGCACCAGAGAGGATCCAATCCCAGCTCTGTCACCAGTCAGAAGTGGGGCTTTGAGAGCCAATGAGATGGTTCAGTGGTTAAACCACTTTTGCTGCAGCATGAGGACCAGAGTTCAGATCCACAGAAACCCCTGTAAACGACAGGTGAGCATGGCAGCCTGCCTGCAATTCCAGTGCTTACAAGGTGGAGAAAGGGGATCCCTGGAGCAGGCTGGCTTGCCCACCTGGCTATATGGGCACGTTCTGGATTTAGTTGAGAAACCTTGTGTCAATGAATAAAGCTGGAGAGCGACAGAAGGAGACTCACAACATCAACCTTGGAACTCTTTATACCTGTGCAAACATAAGCACCTGCACACACACATGCACACACACCCATGTGCACGTGCACACACACACACACACACACGAATACATGTAGACATAGGCATGGACAACACACACACACACACAACACACACACACACACACACACACAAATACATGTACACATAGGCATGCATAACACACACACAAATGCACACATTTTAGAAAGAAGAAAGACTTTGGCCGGGCGGTGGTGGCGCACGCCTTTAAATCCCAGCACTTGGGAGGCAGAGGCAGGCAGATTCTGAGTTCGAGGCCAGCCTGGTCTACCGAGTGAGTTCCAGGACAGCCAGGGCTATACAGAGAAACCCTGTCTCGAAAAACCAAAAAAAAAGACTTTGGGCCCATTGTTTAATATTTCTCTCTCTCTCTCTCTCTCTTCTTCTCTCTCAAGACAGGGTTTCTCTGTGAAGCCCAGGCTGTCCTGGAACTCACTCTGTAGACCAGGCTAGCCTCAAACTCAGAGATCCACCCGTCTCTGCCTTCCAAGTGCTGGGATTAAATGTGTGTGCCACCACTGTGCAGCTCTATTTAAACTCTCTTTAACTCAGTTCCTCATCTATCAAATGGGTACTAACAATGGTCCCTACCATGTGGAATTGTGAGGATCCACTGAGATCAGAGAGAAGGTGCTTAGCCCAGGTGATCTGAACGTTGCTCAGGAGAAGGATCCCATGGGTTTACTTCACTTTTTTATCCCTGAGCTCTGTTTACTAAGCAGACTCAGATTCAACTCTCATAATATAACCTGACAGAAGGCCAGTGGAAGGGAGCCATTCTCAGTACAGTGACTGACAGTAAGAGAGGGAACCAGTCCTGAAACTGGAGTGGAAGTGAAGACTTGCTTTCTTTACTGAGATACGAGGATGGGTGAGACTGCTTGAAAGAGAAGGAAAACCCATGCTGGGTGTGGTGGCAAACAGCTGCAAGCCCAGCACTTGGGAGATGGAGGATCAGGAGTTTGAGGCCAACTGTGGTTACATGAGACTCCATCAAAACAAAGAACTAGGGCTGGATATGTAATGCAGCCGGCAGGGAGCTTGCAAAGAACACACAGAGCCCTGGGTTCAAGGCTCAGCACTGAGTAAACTGGATGTAATGGTGCACGCCTGTAACCCTAGAACTCAGGAGGTGGAGGCAGGAGGATCACAAGTTCAAAGGCATCCTCGACTACATAGCTAGCTCCAGGCAGCCTGGGTTGCATAAAATAAGGGAGAAGAGAAGGACAACCAGATTGTTTAGGTGCCTAAGCAAGGCTCCTGGAATGTCTAAGGAAGGTCAATATTAGTTTTTATCCATGGAAGCAAAGATTGCCAAAGAGAAAGCTGTGCAGCCCATCAATAATGAGAAGATACCCAAGGAGCTAGAGAATCACAAGGCACCACAAAGCTCTGGCAGAGGTCTCAGCTAGGTCCTAAATTACTCCACTGACCCTATGACCCCTTTCTTCCCTCCACTGTTTGTGCACACAGAAACTGACCAGGGGCCCTACAGCGAGAGGGAGGCTAGCCAGGCCATCTTCCCACCTTACCCATTCCTCATCAGCTCTCTCTCTCTCTCTCTCTCTCTCTCTCTCTCTCTCTCTCTCTCTCTCTCTCTCTCTCTCTCTCCACTGCATTTTGAACATCAGCTGTACTGGCTTCCTTGTTTCTTGAAAATGTCTAACTCCACAACCCACACGCCCACACCCACATGTTCTGCTAATATCTACTACCTGCTGGGAATAGTTCAAATATCACTGCCTCAGAGAGATTGTTCCTGAACCACCAAACTAGGCCTTGACGCTGTCCGCTGTGTGAGCCTGCTTGCCCTCTGTCACTGTGATTGACGGTGAAATCATCTGTTCAGAGCCTTTGTTGAGGATAAATACTAAGTCAGATCTATGATCCTGTCCTTTGGTATATGGACCAGGGACTGGTTCCGGGATAGTCCTCAGGAAACACCTGGAGACAGGAAAGTGGGTGGGAAGGGAGGAGTCTCAATTTCGAGAAAAGGGGCTGGGTTTGTCCTAAAATATAACCAAATGGTGGACCAGGGCTGGGGGTGGGGGTAGTGGTAGAATTCTTACCTAGCACATGAAAGTGTGGTAATTCATCCTCAGCATCAAAATGTAATAAAAAATGAGGACAAAGAATGGGGAATGGGATCATATCTATGCGGACAAGTTCAAATATCTTACTTTTTATGTATTGACCAATATTCCCTCCAAACAAATACCACTCTTAGGAAAACTGAGCCAACACTCATGACTGAATACTTGCAACCATCTCTCACTCCCTGTCAAGGCCTGGCTCAAAGGAGACAGTTGCGCTGTCCTCCTCTCTGGCATGAGGGCTGCGATGGCAAATGCTTTGATTTGCTCCCCCTCTTCTGTGCCACCATACAGATTGTCACAAACACAAACTGGATCAGACAGAGATGTGTGGGTTTCTTTTTTTCTTTCTTTCTCTATTTTTTTCTATCTGTTGTTGGAGCAAATTAGTGAGGGAAAAAAAAAAAAAAACCAAACAAAAAAAAGAAAAAAACTTTAGTACTAAACCCAGGAGAAAGATGAAAACCAAAACATGCTACATGTATGGGTCCTCTTCCTTCTACCTCTTGGTATCCTGATTCCCACCATGCAGCTCCCTGTCCAGCTAGCATCAGCCATCAAGATACCTGGGGACCATTTTCTGGTTCATGAGCAAGAAACTTTATTTCTAGAGTATTTCATTCTTTTTCCTCCTCCCTTAACATCTCAGATGTCAGATTTTCTAGGCTCTCAAACTAGCAAAGAACTTTCCTAGCATGCAGAAGACCCCAGATTCAATCTCTAACTCACAGGTTCTTTTTCTTGTTAAGGAATTGGATTACACATGTATTTATTCATGTTTACATGGAAGAGTGGGGGCCGGGGTGGGGGAAGGTTTGCCAAGTGCTCAAGTGGAAGTCAGGGGTCAATTTCAGGGGTTGTCTCTCTTCTCCCACTGTGTGGATCTTAGGAATCACCTCAGGTTTTCAGGCTAAGCAGAAAGAGCCTTTAGCCACTGCATCATCTTCACCACCCTTTTAGGTTCTTCCAGACAACAGGCAGAGAACTGCTAGAAGACCAGCTCTTCTTTTGGAAGAGATAATGGAGCTAACATGGAATCCCAACATTTTTCCCTCCAATCGATGACGATTACCACCAAGGACCAATCCCTCCCACTACAACCGAGGGCAAAGCTATCACATGCTTTACAGCTATGCGGTTTATCAGATATGAAGCTGTGGAATAGATAACATCGATGTCTCAACAGATAAGGACAACTGACCCCTAGAGAATCTAAGTAACTTCCAGGACTCAGGTGACCAAACAGGATAATAGTCACAGTTTCACCCATAACCTCTTTACCCCATAGTCTGCAAGCGTATTTATTGCCTGTTTTGATGATTAAATAGAATAGTGTCTACTTACTGGTTATAAGAACTTCCAGACAGTGTCTCTGTTTGTCTCAGCTGGCTTTGAACTCATTTCTGATCTTCCTGCCTTCACTTCAAAGTGTTGGAATTCTAGGCATATGCCACCATACCTGGTTTATGTGGTGGCATGGGTCAATCCCAGGGCTCCATGCTTACTAGGCAACCACTCTACTGTCTGAGCTACAACCTCAGACTCTCCTATATAAATTAGTCAATGTAGTAAGAATAGCAACACCTGGAAAACTGTTGCAAGCTAAGTGCTTTGACAGGCGTATCTTAGTTAATTTTCTATTGTTGTGATAACATACCTGACCAAAGCAATTTAGGGAAGAAGAGGTTTGTTCTGGATGAAAGTTCCAGAGAATACAGGCCATCATGGCATGAAAGACATGGCAAAAGTCAGAGAAGACATAGTTTCAGGAGTGGGAAGTCAGCTGGACACACTGCACCCACACTCAGAGAATGAACAAGAAGTAGGGTACAGCTATAAAAGCCTCAAGGCCTACACCCAGTGGTCTACTTCTTCCACTCAGGCTCTACATTCTAAGGGTGCCACACCTCCATAATAGCGCCTCCATTTGGGGACCAATGTTCAAACCACATCAAGGCCCTAGGTGTCATTGTTATTGGCATTGTGATGGTTCGGATGGGAAATGTCCCCCAAGGCAGGCTCGTGCACTTAAACACTTGGTTCTCAGATAGTGGCACTCCTTGTGGGGAGGTTCTGGGTCCTTTAGATGCTCAGTAATGGAAGTGCATCACTGGGAGCCGCCACTGCTGGCTTTCACTAGAGTTCCCTTTGCTTCCTGACTGTGCCATAAGCACAAGTAGCCAGGAGCTGTGTCACCCCAGCCACTCTTTCTGCTTTGTCTGTGGTGCTGAGAATCGAACTTAGGGCTTCACTCATGTGGGGTGAGCCCTCTTCCACCAAGATTTAGTTCCAGCCAGGACTGCTTCTCCTTAAACCAAGGGCCAGAGTAAATCTTTCCTCCTGTACATGGCTTCTTTCAGATATTTTATCACAGCAATGAGACAGGTAATGGGGGAGGGAGGGAGAAGGGAGGGGAGGGGATGGGAAGGGAAAGGAGAGATGGAGAGGAGAGGAGGAAGAGGGGACAGGGGGGAGAGGGGAGGGAGGAGAGGGAGGAGAGGGAGGATAGGGGAGAGTGGAGAGGGAGAGAGGCATCATTCTAAAGTATCTTTCCTAGTCTGGCATTTGCCTACGGTCTAATCACAGGGACTTCTGTGATGGCCTTGGGCATCTGGCCACAGCAGGATGACTCAGTTCTCCCTAGGACAGGCTTCAAGTAAGTACCTAACTGGGATTTGAAACCCAGCTGGGAAGGTGACAAACCTCAGTTTCTGCAACCAGTTCCTAGAACTGAGTTGTTTCCCGTGTAGTGTCTGTCAAGATTCCTGCAAAGTGAGAGTTAAGCGACAAGTTCAAAAGTTTTTCCTTTTTAATGAAGTAACATCTAAAAACATTAATTAAGGAACAACCTTTCTTCTTAAACACATGCTGGCCTTGAACTTCTGATCTTCCCACTGGAGTTCGGGGGTTACAGGTGTGCACTGTCATATATGGTTCTCTGCAGTGCTGGGATTCGAACCCAGAGCTCCATGAAAGCCAGGCAAGCATTCTACCTCCTGAGCTACATCCCATCCTCCTCCAGAGAGGTTTTAAATTTTGGCATTCTCCTCTGTAACTCTAGTGGATACAGGCAGCGTAGTAAAGCCTTGTTCCCTAAATAGGATTTTGGAGTCAGAAATGTCTCTATGTACCCTATGCCTCAGTTCTCGACTTGGAAGCAGGCCCAGACAGCTACCTCAGAAACGTATTATAGTTGGATTTAATGTCAACTGGCCACAAATTAGAATCATTTGAGTAAAGAGCATCCCCGAAAGAATTGTCCTGATTGACTAGGGAAGGCTCACCCCAACTGTGGACAGCACCTTTGAGGCAGAAGACAGATGTTTTTCCTCCGTATTCTCTGCCTTTAGCTACTTGGCTTCCCTCTTACCTCTGAGCTGTTTCTTGTTGTTGTTGTTGTTGTTGTTCTTCTTCTTCTTCTTTCTTCTTCTGTTTTCTTAGTTGATAGTAGCCTTTCTGAGCTTCCATGGTGGAATGGAGACCAACAGCTATGTGGGAACTTCTGGGGTTCGGATACCCGTGACCCATGAACAAGCATCCAGCTTGAAGGACTGAGCAATTTACCAGGTTTTCAGCACCTCACGGGGAATTGGCTGTTGTTACTATTTTGAGCTCCTTTAAATTCTGTTCTCTTTTCATTCCCTTGGATCTAGAGAACCTCAAGTAAACCAGAAGTGTAATGTGGGCACTCAATGAGGCAAGCATGAGTGGACACTGGTCCTCTTCCTTCATCTCCCACTCTTACCCTTCCTTTCCTTGGGCAGCAGACACAGTTGAAACTCAATTACAGTTCCCTGTGCCATCTTTGTTGTTTTCAGCACTGAGGATACAACCCAGGGTCTTGCAATATGCAGGGGAAGTTTTCCATCACTGGGATATGTTCCCACCCACCCCATCAGCTTTTAATGCTCTACGACCTGAGCTGTAGAGTAAAATAGAGGGAGTGAAGAAGAGAGAACATTGTCAAGTTAACAGGATTTAGAATCACCCAGGACCCAAGCTTCTGGCCTTGCCTGTGAGGGACTAGGTAGATTATATATAGGTGAATTGAAGTGGAAAGATCCACCTTGAATGTAGGCAGCAAGACTCCATAGGCTGGGTCCTGGTCCGGCTAGCTGACATATCATTCATCATGCCCTGCTTCCTGACTGAGGACTCATTTGACCAGCTTCCTCCAGTTCCTGCTGCCACATCTCTGCCATGAGAGACTGCAACCTCAAACTGTAAAGTGAATAAAGCTTTCTCCCTTAAGTTGCTTTGGTAGGGGTATTTTACCTTAACAACAGGAAAAGCTACCAGTCCAGGAAGGAAGGAAGGAAGGAAGGAAGGAAGGAAGGAAGGAAGGATAGGTGGGAGGGAGGAAAAGAGAGAGGGGGAGAGGAAGGGGGAATTGGAGAAGAGTAAAGGGGAGGAAGAAAGGATATTAGAGATTAGGATTGGAAAAGTCTAAATTCTTATTTGTATCACTAGGATAAAATCATGGTGTCTTCAGAGTGTACTTCCCCTGAACTCCAGAGTCTGGGGACTTTATGGAGATGATGTGATGGTTTAGGGTCTGGGGTTTCCTCCAACACTCCTCTACAGTGCTACTGGGAGGTGGTGGTGTCTTAGAAACAGAGCCTAGTGGAAGGAAGTTATGTTTTAGGGGTGTGTCTTAGTGGGGTTTCTATTGCTCTGAAGTGACACAATGCACAGCAACTCTTATAAAGGAAAACATTTAATCGAGGCTGGCTTATAGTTCAGATGTTTAGACCATTATCATCAGGGAGGAAAACATGGCAATGTGCAGGAAGACATGGTGCTGGAGAAGGTGCTGAGATTTTTACATCAGGATGGGCAGGCAGCAGAAAGGAAATTGTAGCATACTTCCTCCAACAAAGCCACACCCACTCCAGCAAAGCCACACCCACTCCAGCAAGGCCACATCTCCTAATAGTGCCATTCCCTTTGAGCCTGTGCCCATTTTCTTTCAAACTACCACAAGGTGTGTCCTTGAAATGGGTTACTCACCTGACCTTTTCTCTATTTGCTTCTTCATTGCCATGAGATGAGCAACCGTATGCTCCCACCTGAGTGTGCTGTATACTGCCACAAGCCCAAAGTAACAGGGTCAAGCCAGAAGGGGCTGAAATCAGAAGCAAATCTCCCCCTTAATTGTTCAGTTGCGTATTCTGTCAAGGTAACAGAAAGTAAGAAATACAAGTAACAGGTTCACTGGTTCCAGGGATAGTGTGTGACATCTCTGGGAAGACTGGGAAGATGGCACCCTTGTTTTGCTTTCTGCATTATCCCTCAGAACTGTTAGGAAAGGCTAAAAGGAATAAGCAAGCGATGAGGGGATGATTCAGTGTAGAGTGCTCATATATGTATAGGCCCTGAGTTCAATGCCCAGGAAGGCACACACCTAATGTTAAAATCTACTGTTTAGAAGGGCTTGGGATTTAGCTCAGTGATAACTCTTGCCCAACATATTTGAGACCGTGGATTTGACTCTTGGCAACAAAAATATCTTAAAAATCTACTCAAAAAAAAAAAAAAAAAAAAAAAGGCTGGGCAGTGGTGGCACATGCCTTTAATCCCAGCACTTGGGAGGCAGAGGCAGGTGGATTTCTGACTTTGAGGCCAGCCTGGTCTACAAAGTGAGTTCCAGGACAGCCAGGGCTACCCAGAGAAACCCTGTCTCGAAAAACCAAAAACAAACAAACAAAACAAAACAAAAAACAAAACAAAAAAAAAAAAGAGGGCTGGAGAGATGGCTTGTGGAGCGCTGCTGCCGCGCTTTAAAGATGGCGCTTGCCTTTCTCCTGCTTTGGAATAAACAAGCCCTTATTTGGTAGGAAAGCCGCACCTGCCTGTGGCCTGATCTTCCGTCATGATGCTTGGCCTATGATAGTGCAGATCGTGGTATGGGCTCATGGGCCGTCCTACGAAGAGTATTTAAGCTGCACTCAAGGGGCATTTGGGGCATACCCTTGATTCGGACATAACCTGGGATTCCTGAGTAAACTGTTGCTGGAAGAACTGGTGTGCTAGTCTTTCTTCCCTGCTGGACAGGGTGATCGGCGCGGCACAATGGCTCAGTGGTTAAGAGCACTGACTGCTCTTCCAGAAGTCCTGAGTTCAATTCCCAGCAACCACATAGTGGCTCATGACCATTTGTAATGGGACCCAATGCCCTCTTTTGGAGTGTCTGAAGATAGCTACAGTGTACTCATATACAATAAATAAATCTAAAAAAAAAAAAAAGAAAAGAAAAAAGAGCTGGATGGGCAGGCGGTGGTTGTGCGCACCTTTAACCCCCAGTACTTTGGAGGCAGAAGCAGGTGGATCCCTGTGAATCTGAGGCCAGCCTGGTCCACAGAGTAAGTTCCAGAACAGCACAGAGAAACCCTATCTCAAAAAACCAAGAGAGAGAGAGAGAGAGAAAGAGAGAAAGAGAGAGAACGAGAGCGTGCACTGGAGGGCCAGCACGATGGCTCAGTAGACAAAGGCACCTGCCACCTAAGATTGGTGACTTGAATTTATTCTCCAGAACACACATAAAGTTGAAAGATGAGAACTCAGTCTACAAAAAGACCTGGTGTGTAGCATAGTGATAGGGCACTTGCCTTTGCCTTTCATGTACAATATCTTGGTTATAATACACACACACACACACACACACACACACACACACACACACCAAACTGTGCTGGGCTGGGGATGTGGGGATGTAGCTTGGATGACAGGGCCTCTGTTTAGTATTCACAAATCCCTGAGTTCAGTCCCCAGACATAAAGCTAGGTGTGACTGTACATGGCTGTAGTTCCAGGACTCCGGAGGCAGACACAAGAGGATCAAGGGCATTCTCTGCTTTATAATGTGTTTGAGAGCAACTGGGTCTTCCATCTCCAAAAGTGGGGCAAGATAGTGTTGGGTACAGTGAATTAACACTGAAGGAATAGGCCCTAAGGTCGCAGAGTTAAATAACAATGTTCTTTACTCCCTGAGAATCATTCCATGAAATTGCTCATTGAAGGTCACTATCATTGAGAAAATTACAGATCTGTGCAAATTCGAGTCATTTTACTCTGCAGATATAGTCTGGTTTGGGGTAGTCAAGTCCAGAATCATAGCACAGGGAGATGCTATAAATCACCTAACCAAGCTTCTCATTTTATCAGTTGACAGAAGCCTGAAGACATCTACTAGCCACCACACAGTCACTAGAACCTGTGTTTTCTCTGTGACCCCGAGGTTTACAAGGCGTAATCCAAAAAGACTAGAACATGGTAGATGGTCCGGATCTATGCACAAAATTACATGGTTGGGTTTTTTGTTATTGTTGTTTTGCTTTGTTTTTTTCTTTTCTGTCATTCTGTCTTCCTTCCTTCATTTTATTTATTTATTTTCTTTCTTCCTCCCTCCCTCCTCCTTCTCCTCCCTTTTTTTCCCTTTGAGACAGAATCTCATGCTGACCAGAGCAGCCTTGAGTTCACCTCATAGCTAAGAATGACCTCCTTGGAGGCAGAGGCAGAAGGATTGGTGCAGGTATCAAGCCATGGTCTGGTTTACACAGTATGGCCCTGTCTCACAAACAAGGAACAACCTTCTCTGGGAACAAGGAGCTTGCTTGTTTATGGAACACACCCATTGCTTTTTCGTCTGCTCAGCAATATTTTCTTGAGTTCTTTCCTCCATTCTATCCCATATTAACACAATCACCCTATGGAGTAAACCTCCACCCAAGGGTGACCACAGGAACAGCTTGACTAAGCTTCTCTGGGATTTTTGCCAAAGCCTTTGGAAAGATATCTCTCTCCTTTTATGTTGAAACTCTGGGGCATTGGTAAACATAATTTACTATACAGAGAGAGTCATGACAAAAATCACAGGGACCAGTCACGGGGTGCTTACCTAACACAGAAAAGGAGGGGGAAAAGGCAAGACATGGTGGCATGTGCCTGTCATCCCAGCTGCTTCAGAGACTTGGGTGAGAAGATTGAGATCATGTCTCAGGAGAGAGAGAGAGAGGGGAAGAGAGAGAGAGAGAGAGAGAGAGAGAGAGGAGAGAGAAACAGGAAGGGAGGGGGAAGAGAGGGAGGGGAGGGAACGGAGGGTCTTCTGGTCCCCTCCAAAGGCCAGAAGCTTACAGACCCTTAGAAATGCCAAACTTCATCATTTAAAAAATTTTGTTAAATCTGCTTACCCAGATTTCATTCTAATAGCTGCAACTTGCATCTGAGATCTCAATTTTGTAATTGACAGCAATATAAAAAGTTTACTTTTAAAATACATAGCCAGGCATGCTAGCTAGCATGTGACTATAATTCTAGCACTTCAGTTTTGGAGGCAGGTGCAGCAGGAGCTTA
The DNA here is from genome assembly GCA_021653895.1 of Mastomys natalensis. Taxonomy (NCBI): domain Eukaryota; kingdom Metazoa; phylum Chordata; class Mammalia; order Rodentia; family Muridae; genus Mastomys; species Mastomys natalensis. The sequence goes on from JAJTUV010000429.1 coordinate 1,435,918, forward strand.
AATTGAGGAATTCAGAGCTACATAGCAAATACAAGGCTAGCCTGAGCTACATAAGACTCTCTCAAAACATTAAAATCTATCATCAGTCAATCAATAAACAAAATAATAGTTTCTACATTGAAGCTATCTGTTCTCAGTGAGTAGTTGACGTAAAGAAAATGCTAACAGAATTTTATTGTTGAACTAGATTCTTACAAATACCAAAGGGCACATTAGAAAGATTAATGTGTTAATGTGATTGTACAGGAAGCCATTTAGTTTTAAAACTTCAAGTTGTCAATAAAACAAGTGGTCAATTAGAAATCCTATTTGGGGCTAGCTGTGGGTCTTTAATTCTAGCACTCTTGAGACGGAGGCAAGTGAATCTCAAGACCAGCCTCGCCACTCTGATATTAATAAAATCTTTTAAATTCTATGTGGAGGGAGCAGAGACAATGTACTCCCTTCAAGCTCACAGGCCAGCTAGCCTGGCATGTACTAAGGCAAACAAGAGATGCCTCAAAACAAGAGGGACAGTGAGGATGGATGCTGGGATTGCAGCTGTGTACAACAGTGACTGGCTTTCTGTGGGTCTCGCTCCACTTCTCATCTCTCTGTAGATATCCTGAGGTTACAGATGTGTGGCCAATGTCACAGCTAGCTTTGTGTGGGTTTGGGGGCTCCAAACACCAAGTGTTTCATCTCTTGTGCTATCTCCCCAGACCTGAAGGTTTATCTTTATTTTTTCTGCACCACCACAATTTTCCATGTTAAGGAAGCAAAGCCCAAAGCATGTTTGTAAATGTTCCCAAGACTGCATAGATTCTAAGGGACACAGACAAGATTTGAACTCAGTTCAGCTCCAAGCTAAGTCAGACAGGCAAGCAAAGACAGATGTCTACACAGAGCAGACCAAGTAGACTCTTTATTCGAGCCATGGTCTCAGAAAGCCCTGTCTCCTAACAACACAGCCACACCCTTTGTCCTACTCTGAACCTCTGCTGTTCTGAGTCTGTGAACAGGGTTGTGCAGTCAAAGGCTCCTGGCCTAAGAACAACATGGCCATCTTCCTCCTGCCAACCGCCAAGCAGAGAAGCTGTTCTCAGTTCTCATGGCAGCAAGCTCAGAATACCAGCCACACTTATGAACAAGGAACCGAAGCATATGTCAGAGGCAGAGAGGAACCAAGTGACAGCCTTCTTCAGGAAAGAGTGTGAGGAGTCTTTCAATTTTTTTTTTTTTTTTCAGCAAGGATGCTTTTGAAATGAAATTCTCCTTTTTTTGTTTTTGAGTCCACCTGTTAGCAAACCAGATGGGCCCAGCTAGCCTTTTCTTTCCCAGGCTTTGGAAAAATGGAATGCTTTCTGTGACTTAACCAAATTCTACCCACTGATAACAAACAGTTCCCTCTTTCCTGGGGTGCTTCATGTCAAAGTGCCACTTTGCCCAACCTAGCCATGAGATCTACATACCTGGCCATGGATGACTGGGAATATCAGAGTCCAGGGTGAGCCCTTCAGTACTCGTTAACCTGTCATTACATATCAAGCACCAGTCAGAAAATGGTCTCTAACCAGCGAAAGCTCTTGTGGTGGTTTGAATAAGAATGGGCCCCATATACTCATATATTTGACTGTTTGGTCATTGGGAAGTGGCACTACTTGAGAGGGATTAGTAGGCGTGGCCTTGTGGAAGGAAGTGTGTCATCTGGGGTGGGCTTTGGGTTTCAGAAGCCCAGACCAGGCCCAATGTCTCTCTCTCTTCCTGCTGCCTTCAGATCTAGATGTAGAACACTTGGCTACCAGGTCTACTTGCATGCCACCATGCTTTACACCATGATGATAATGGACTGAAGCTCTGGTGTCTCCTCATTGCAATGGAACACTGACTGAGGCAGGACTATCCATCAGTTTCATAAGGAGATGTTCTTTGGAGAAGTTAGTGAGTGGATGGTACTTGTTAAATAAGTCGGAGAAGGCTTTCAAGAAGCAGAGTGGGAGCTGGCAAGAGAAAGCAAGCAGTCCACACCACTGGAGAAGGGGATGAGCCTGCCACAGAGGATCACAAATATAAGGGGCCCAAAACCTGCAAGACGTTGGCAGGATCATGAGGAAAACAGATGTGTTAGCTTCTCATGACTGGGACCAAATACCCAAGAAAACAGTTTTGGGAAAAAAGGATAATGTTTGGCTCAGGGTTCCAGAGTGCTCACTTCACGGTTGGCAGATGGATTACTTTGGGCCTGAAGTAAAGATGAACATCATGGCAGACAGGGTGTGAAGGAGCAGAGGTGCTCACCTCATTGCATCCTGGGAGCGGAGAGACAGGAAGAGGTCAGGGACAAATAATCCCATTTAAGACCATGCCCCAGACACTTCTTTCTAACTCTACACCCCATGCCTAAGTTAGTGCTTTTGTGGTTTGAACTTCCCTCAATAGTGACACCTTCCGAGGTCTGACTAGGCCTTCAATATATGAGCCTTTCAGGCCATGTGTTTGGTTGTTTTCCCCTTGGGAGGAAGGGGATTTATTTGGCTCATTATTCCAGGTTGTATTCATCATTGCAGGAAGCCCAGGCCCCAGGAACTTGAAGCAGCTAGTCATATGTCCATAGTGAAGAGCAGAGAGCAATGAATTGACCCATGTATTGCCTACTAGGGTTCAGCTCACAAGTGCTTCCTCCCTCCCTCCCTCCTCCTTCCCTCCCTCCCTCCCTCCCTCCTTCCTTCCCTCCCTCCCTCCCTCCTTCCCTCCCTCTCCCTCTCACTCTCTCAATTTAATCAAATGAGTTTTTTTCTCTTTGTTTTCTTTTCTTTTTCTGGTTATTGTTTTAATTTTTCAAGACAGGGTTTCTCTGTGTAGCCCTGGCTGTCCTGGAACTCACTCTGTAGACCAGGCTGGCCTGGAACTCACACAGAGATCTACTTTCCTCTGCCTCCTGAGTGCTGGGATTAAAGGCATGGGCTACCAACACCAGGCTGCTTTTCCTTTTTATTAGGATATTGTTTATGTTTTCTTTGACAGTGTCATACATATGTAAATAATATATACTGATGCCCCACTGCTCTCCCAACACTCCCCCTCCCCACCTTCATGTCCTTTCAGTTGTTTGTTTAGCCCAATGAATGCTGCCTGGTGGGATTTTGACTGATTTGTTGGTCTGCCTTTGCACAAGTCTTGTGGATGTAGCTACAGCTTCAGAGAGATCATAAGTGCAACAGTCTTATCCGGTTCCCAGAAGACAGCCTTTTTCAGAACTCCTCCCATGCTCCAGATCTTACATTGTTTCTGCTCTCTCTTCTGGAATGTTCCCTAAGCCTTGGGAAGGAGGAGGTTGGCAGAGCTTGGGGTCTATTTTATATCCAAAGGGAAGGAAATTGTAGTCAGAGAGCCTGTTGGGATTGTCACAGTTGGATATCTTCTGAGAATACAGAACCTCCCTAAATTGTATCTGCATCTTTAGGAGCCTCCTGGCTGACGCCTGTCAGGTGACAAAGGTGAGGTGAGGCTCAGCTTCAGGCTCCTTATCTTCCTAACCAGCATTCTTTGTCACCAGCCTCAGAACTCGTGCCTTGGTTTTACCCTTGGTGTGTAAGGGGCCTAGTTTCACTCTGTCTAAACCCTTCCCCAACTTCTCCATTTTTATGTTAATTGTCAGCCCTGGGAAGGAACTCAAAGGGTAGGTCCAGCTAGACAGCCTGCCCCAGATCTTTTGTCTGACGCTACCACAGTGGGAAAGTGAATTAATATCTCTGGGCCTCCATTGCTCATTTGTCCAGTGATAACACAAACCTTCTCATCATTCACACCACAGTTTGCAAAGAGTATAATATAATATAATACTTGTGGTATGTTTGAACTAAAACCAACATTCAGTAATAGAGACTCTTCATTGGGTTCCCTTGGCTGAGCCAATTACTATACTCTAGCCCCCATCCAGCATAAGTGGACAACCAGCCAGTCGGGTGGCATCCTCTCCTGGAATGGATAGACAGATGCTGACAGCCATACACTCTTTTTCCAGTGGCTGGGGATCCTGGCTGTCAAGTTCCAGAAGGCAATATATGAGAGTCAGAAGTCCAGAGAGGCTGGACTGCAGAGGAACTGAGTCCCGGCTTGCTTAGAGGCAGGTTGACACTTCTAACCAAACAAAGAGTTCTGAGAATTGAACAAGGTCTCAGATAATTCTGAGTCACCTGTTTAGAGGCCAAAAAGATCTCCAAAGATGATCTAGAATTTAGGAATGTCACTCAAAGATAGAGCTCTACCCAGAGTGCACACAAACCGGGTTGGCTTCCATCTCCAGGACCACAGAAAAAGTCACATAATCCAGTAGCCCAATAAATATCCCTCAACACACACACTTTAAAAAATAGACTCTTTTTGGATCTCCAGGAACCCAGGAAGGAAGGAAGGAGGGACGGAGGGATGGAGGGACAGAGGGAGGGACAGAGGGAGGAAAGGGGAGGGGAAGGGAAGGAAGGGGAAAAGGAAAGAAGGGGAGGGGAAGGGAAAGGAAGGGGAGAGAAGAAATGGTCATTGAATCTGCAGGGTAACTGCACAGACCCTGAGCCTTGTCTCCTCCCCAGCCTCCATCTGAAACCTGAAGTTTACTTTCTACATCAGAAGTCACCTTAACCACACCTTTGACACCTGATCTTCTCTCCTCAGCTTGAACCACAGCCACCTGACAAAGCCCAGAGGCCATCCACTTCCCCTTGCTCTGAAGGTACTTCCTTAGGTGTTCTGGTAACACTCCCCAGGGAGGCCCTGGCCTCTGGGGGCTCTTTCCTCGGTCAGGTCTGCTGAAAATGGTTTTCAAATACTGCTCAGCTACTGAGTAAACCTCCTTCTGACTGTTTCTCTTGGGACCTCATGTCCAGCTGGTGATATGCCCAGAATAGTTAGCCTGCTGGTGCAATTTAAGGAGAGACATAAAGACAGGAAGTCTCAAGTTAAAGCGTGTTTCTTAAAACACACAGCAGGGTCTCATGACAACCTCTTTCCCTCCAAGGTACTGCCAAAGGCACTGTTCATATGTACTTCCCTGAAGATTGCTACACGGCCATGGGGTCTGAGAAGGTGTTTATTGTCAGCTGAAGGGTAACAAGGAGCTGGACGGGTGCCTTGCACTTCAAATCATTGGACCTGAGAGAATGAACCTGGGGGATTGCCATGAGTTCAAAGCAAGCCTGGGCTACAGAGTGAAAACCTATCACAAAAGCCAAAAGGACAACCTCATTCTTGAGGATAACTTTAAACTATTGATCCTCCTGGCTTCCTCACTGGAGTATCGGTCCCTAATATTGCCATGCCAATCGCCGTTGAAAAAAGTCTGTTTTAGCATGTTTTAAAAACATACAGGAGCTAGGCAGTGGTGGTGCACTCTAATCCCAGAACTCAGGAGGCAGAGGCAGGTGGATCTCTGAGTTCAAGGCCAGCCTGATATACAGAGTGAGTTCCAGGACAGCCAGAGACACACAGAGAAACCTCATCTCACAAAACAAAACAAAAAAACAAAACAAAAAAAAAAAAAAAAAAAGGAAAGAGAGAGAGAGAGAGAGATAGAGAGTGAGAGAGAGAGAGAGAGAACCAACCACCACCACCAACAGAGCCATATAGGACTGGTGATGTAACTGAGTTGACACAGTACCTACCCAGCATGCACCTTCTGGGTTTCATCTCCATCCCCTCATAAACTGACAGTGGTGGTGTTTGCCTGTAATTCCAATACTCCAGACAAGAAGCCAGGAGGATCAATAGCTATATGTGGAGTTCAAAGCCAGCCTGGACTACATGATGAGATCCTGTCTTCAAAATAGTAAGTTAAGAGGCTGGAGAGATGGTGGCTCAGCAGTTGAGCATTGACTGCTTTTCCAGAGGTCCTGAGTTCAATTCCCAGCAACCACATGGTGGTACACAACCATCTATAATGAGATCTGATGCCCTCTTCTGGTGTGTCTGAAGACAGTTACAGGGTACTCCCATACATTAAATCAATCAGCCAATCAATCAATCAATGAGAGAGAGAGAGAGAGAGAGAGGAGAGAGAGAGAGAGAGAGAGAGAGAGAGAGAGAGGTTACTAGAGCTGATCTGCACCAGGGCTTGGATCTGTATCCAAGTCTTACCCGATGCCAAGGTTGAGACAGTTTCTATGTATTTCTGAAAGAAACCATGGCTGTCTTTGCTACTGGCCTTCTGAGCCCTAGAAGGACAGTTATTAATGCAGATAACCCTATAGACATTGCCACCTCCTCCTTTGTATAGCCTCAGAGAGGGCTTGGTTTAAAAACAGCACAGCTGTTGCAGGTTAGAGATGATATCATCTGGTGATATCCAAGTAAGCAATGAAGGAAGACATAGATCTCTGGGGCTGGAGCAATGAGGCGTGGCTGCCGGTGGCTGAACAAAAAGCAGTTATCTGCTTCTCATTTCTCTTGCCCAGAGAGACTCTCATAGCTCCTTCCTAACCCAGGCACTGCTGTTGGGTGCCATTGTACTGAAAGGGGAGAATCTGGGAAGCAAAGAAGTAAAGCAACCAGTCTTGGCTGCCTTAGAGCCTGAGATGTCACCAGAAGGGAACTTGGCCTTGCCTTGTACTTTCAGAAGCACATGTCTGATGTTTTTATAAAATGCCTCAGATGTAAGTAGCAATGATAGACTTTTCCCTCTTTGGCGCTAGCTGTGGAACTTGGATCTCACAGATGCTGAGTGAGCAGTCCACTACTAAGCAACACACAAGGAGGACCTTGGACTCACTCCCGATTCTATCACAACCTTTAAAAAGAGACAACTATTTAAAGTATACAGGTGGATGCAATGCTTATCTTTTAATGTTTGAAATAATGTTCTATAGCCAGGGTTGCCCTTGAACTCACTATTAGGACAGGCTGTCTTCACTGTAATGCTCCTGTTTCAGCATACCAAGTAATGAAATTACAAACACGCTATCTCTCACTCATGACTAAATATCACTTGATGTATGTCAGTAATATCTCAACAAAGCTTTAGAAACAGGCTAGGTAGATGGCTCAGCAGTTTAGATCTTGTACTGTTCTGGCAGAGGACCCAGGTTCTGTTCCCAAAACTCATGTCAGGTGGCTCATAGCCACCCAGAAGTCCAGCTCCACGGGATCTGAGGCCTTTCTGACTCCTCTGGCGTATGCACTCACATACACAGAGCCACACATAGACAAATACACACACACACACACACACACACACACACACACACTTTTTTCTTAAATATGAGACATGATTCTGATTTAGATCTTATCAGTTCCAGAATCCACAAGGCAGCCTGCAACCATTTGTAACTCAAGTTCCAGGACATCAGATACACTCCTCTGGCCTCCGAGGGCACCACATACACATTGCACACAAACATACAAGATTAAAAACAAACAAACAAACTAACAAAAAACCCATAGTATAATGTGGTTAACAATATGATATTCAGGTCATTCACACCTGGTTCTGCCAGTTGCTAGGTAACACCATCCTCTACTCCCCATCTTTGTGTTTATGTAATGTGGACGGCAGTGTTCCATTCTGGAAGAGCCTCAGATATGTTCACAGACTCCTTTCCATTACGGTTTAAATGCTTATTTTTAATTGTCTTGCGTGTGTTTTAGTTTTGAGGCAGGGTTCCTTCTCTTTTTCACAAAGCGTTTCTGACATGCAGTGCCTTGCAGGGGGGTTCGCCAGCCAAGATGGCATTTGTTAGCGCCAGTATGATAGTTAGGCATTCTGATAAGAGGCGAATGATCTCTGCGGCTTGAAGAGGAACCCAAGTCTTCCTATCACTATTGGTTTTAAATAAAGCTATGGTTCAGAGCCATGAAAGGACTTCACCTGAGATGCCGGGCTCATACCCTGAACAGCTGCCCGTTCCCGGTAGCCAAGGTAACTGTCAGGGCCCTGCCTGCTCTTTGGAACATAGACTAGGACTGAAGGTTTCTAACACCTCAGGCAAGAGCAGCTTCTTCTGACAGTTCCCGGACTCTGTGTTCTCTAAGCCCACAGGTCCGGCCTTGTCCTCATCATGTTATCTCCAGCACCTTGCCTCAGGGAGCTGCTAACCTCTGTCAGCTCTGCTCCCACACCAAGGTGGTAGAAAACAGCCTCCTTTCCTTTCATCATCTTCCCAGCCCCTCCCAGAGCCTCCCGATCTGTCCAAGGTACCTCAGCCCAAGCCAAGCCCAGTTCGTGTGCACCCATCACACACAGTTCTTAAACAGAAACTGTTTGCTGTTGCCCTTCTTTATGCCCCGCCTACTTTCAACCCCCTCTCCTGTTTGTTTTGTTGTTGGTGTTAGTTTTTTTTTTCTTTTATTTCTCTGTTTTCCAAGGTCCGTCTCAGATTATGTGTATTCTTTCCACAAAAATTGTCAAATCCCTTCATTTGAACCTGCAAAACTCTTAGCACCCCCTATTCTCTTTACGGATGCCCTGTCTTGAGGAATATTCAGCAACTGGTTAAAGATATGTCCGAACACACACACACATACACACACACACACACACACACACACACACACACACACATGCACACACACACGAGGTGGGGATGAGAGCACAGAAAACCAATCTGCTCATTAGACACAGTGGTACATAACCAATCTCAGTGCACTGAGGCATGAGGATTGTGAGTTCTGGGGGCCAGGTTCAAAGGAAACATTCCCCCAAAACGCTGGCGGTGAATTCCCCAGGACCTTTTGAAGCTGGTTCCCTCTACCAAAAGGAATTATTTTCCTTATCACTAGCAGAAGAGACAAATGGCTACCGAATACCATGCCAAAGCACATGCTGTCCTCCAGGCTCCCTCAGTATCACAAGTACCTGTTAGACATTTCAACATCCCTGATGGCTTCCTGCCTCTTCTCAGCTCTTCTTACCTCTCAGCTACTCTAAACTTCCCCAGTTCATGGGCTTCCCTTACCCCAGCTTCTCCTTTTCCTTATAACCCTACTATGTTGGCCCTGCTCTTTCTTTTGTCTGCTTTCTCCCTCTCCCTCTCCCTCTCCCTCTCCCTCTCCCTCTCCCTCTCCCTCTCCCTCTCCCTCTCCCTCTCCCTTTTCCCCCCTTCTCCTCCCCCTCCTTTTCCTTCTCTCTCTCTCTTCTCTCTCTTCTTGCCTCTCTCATGGCCATATCCACATGCAAAAGAACATCCCAGCATTCAGGAGGGAAAAGTGGGTAGATCTCTGTGTGTTCATGGCTAGCCTGGTCTACAGAGTGAGTTCCAGGACAGGCAAGTCTACACAGAGAAACCCTGTCACATAAAACCAAAACTCAAAACATAATAATAATAATAATAATAATAAAAACCCTTTACCTTAACCATACCATGGAAGAGTCATGTTGTCAGTTTATACACTGGCCAACACAGTATCATTACAAGACAAAACACTGTTTCAAATAAACAAAAGACAAATAAACAAACAAATAAATAAATAACTTTACACAGGTGTGTTGGCACATGCCTTTAATCCTAGCAGTCAGATGATAGAGGTAAGCCAGTCTCTGTGAGTTTTGAGACCAATTTGGTCTACATAGTGATTTTCATGTCAAACCAGGCTTCATAGTGAAATTCTATCTTTAAATAAATAAATAAATAAATAAATAAATAGCTTTAAACACTGAATGAATTACTACATTATTACAGTCCATGTATAATCTTGTTTTCAGGCTACTATCAAGAAGTGAGATACTCTGAAACAGGGACCAGAGCTCCCTGTGTAAAGTGCTTTCATGCATGCATGAAGACCTGAGTTCAAACCCCAGAACCCACATAAAAAGCCAGGTACAAATGAATGTCCTTGTCATCCCAGTACTTGGGAGACAGGAGGGTTCCTGGGGGACTGCTAGCCAGCCAGCCTAGCCTAGTTTTGAGTCCCAGGCTCAGTGAGAGACTTGATCAAATAAACAAGGTAGACGGTGCCTGAAGAATGATATCCAATGTTACCCTCTGGCTTACACACACACACACCACACACACACCACACACCCCAAAACTGGAAGATTCAACAACATGAGGTCCTCAATCAAACACAGGGGAAAGTTGAGTGGTGGCTGTCCCCATGACAGAAAATGAGGATCTTCTTAGCAGAACCTGCTAGCCTCTTTGGTTGGTCCAAGCCACCTTCATGTCTGGAAACATCTGGGTTTGTGGCCCCTTCCTTGGAAGCCAAACCACCTGGTCTTCTTTCTTCCATTCTGTAAGCAGAAAGACGCAAGATACAACTTCAGTTTTCCGCTGATGTAAATTTTATTAACACCCCAATTTAGATAGCAGAAGCAGTTACAGTTTGGTTTTAAAATATTTTCCACCTCACTGAAAAACAAAAAGTTTCATGGCATATTGAGAAATCCCCACAAACCACCCCCTAGGAAGTTCTGGGTTGTTTTTAAAGGGCTGGGGAGCGAGCAAACCCAGGACCTTATACATTCCAAGCAGGTGTTCGGGATCTGAGCCACACTCTCAGCCTCTGCACGAACTGGGTCCTTTTTTAGACTTTTTTTTTTTTTTTTTTTTTTTTTGCATTGGGCAATCTCAAATTCCCACCGTTCAACTACTCAGCACTCAGCATGTGCCTTGAGATCTGGGAAAGATTCTAGTTGCTTATAGAACTGTAACTGAGTAAGTTTAATGTCTCCTGTCAGTAATTTTCAGCATATGGCTCCTACTTCCTCTTAAGTCTTTATACCATTTTTCCTTCCAGCGGCCTGCCCCCTTCTTCCTCCCCCCTCCACTCCCAGCCTAATTGTGGAAACCTTCCCATTGCTGACATGGAACAGACACAGGCATTAATTTTAGCATCCATACCAAAGTCTAGAGGCTCAGTTCTCAAAACGTGGGCTCCAGATCAGTAGCTGTTTGGAAACTTGTTAGAAATGTAGAGTTGTAGCCCCACCTCAGGCCCACGGAACCCAAATCCGCTTTTTCACAAGGTAATAAACACAATTCAAAATAAAACAAGTAATGTCGTTAGTGGGAGAATTTGTGAATAAATGAGGGCGGTATCACTGACAGAGAGGAAGCCACTGACTGATACCACAGGTATTCTAGAAGCTTCGAGATGAAGACCCGTTTCCACTCTCAATACTTGAGTGCCCGAATAAGCTTCATTCAGTGAGTTACGTCTTAGCAGTATTTACCGTAGTATAAATTACAACTGCTAAAGTTTTTAAAATACCTGTAATTTGAGGCTAGAGAAATGGCTCATTGGTCAAGAGCACTTTTATGGCTCTTGTGGAGGTCCTGGGGTGGGTTCCCAGTGCCCACATGCTCACTCACAAGTTCAGTATCGTCTAGGGTATCTGATGCCCTCTTTTGGCCTGCACGGCCACCTACGTGCACATGCTGCTGCTCTCTCTCTCTCTCTCTCTCTCTCTCTCTCTCTCTCTCTCCCTCCCTCCTTCTTCCTCTCTCTCTCTCTCCCTCCCTCCCTCCCTCCTTCTTCCTCCCCCCCTCTCTCTCCTCTCGCTCTCTCTTTCGCCTCTCTCTCGCTCTCTCGCCTATTCCTCTAATACAAAGAAAGACCCTGTCTTAAAACCTTTCTAGAGGGGCTGAGAGACTATGGACATGTCTTTGTCTTTTCTGAGCCTCCGTCGTGTCCTGATCTGTTTTACTGTGGAGATGATCTGTAGCGTTCTGGCCCTGCCAACTCCCCTAGCTCTCTCTAAAGGTCTGGGAGGTCCCAGGCAGAATTTTAGAGAGATTCTCCTTTTGCCCAGAAGAGGGCGATGGAGACCGGCCATGGCTGGACCACTTCTAACCCTAAGGCGGTTCACAGGCTCCTGATCCAGACACAAGGTTCCCTCGTGATTGGGGCGGTTTCCTTGGCACTGGCTGACACTGGTATCCCAGGCCACCTGGGCGGTCCCACTAAGAGAATGAGCTCTGGGCGCCTTCCATATTGACCCAATAATGGCCAGTCTGGGATGTTCAGATTCCTCCTATCCCAATCTGGGAAGAACTGCAGAGACTTGGTTTGAGGAAAGACACATTGTCCCCACCTGCACTGGGTCTTTGGGTGAGAAACCACCCAGAAGCTATTTACTCCAAAGAGAAAACTGGGCGGGGTGACCGGAAAGGAACAAGACGTAGTGCTGCGCCAGGTCCCTGGGGATTGCCTGCCACTGACTGGCTGCGCTTGCATCAGCGCCTGCCTGGGCTAGGGCAGGGGCCTGGCCACCAGCGACGTCAGCCTCTTTCCCAGAAGAATTCCACTTCCTGCGGCCAGAGCCCCAGAAGTGTGGGAGTGGTGGGGGTTGGTTTCTTAGGATGACACCATTCAGTATGCTGCATCTCCTCATTCGCACACTTTGTTGTCATGGAGACGAACAGCATCCTGACAGCCCTGGAGAGGCCAACTCGCCCACAAGAAATGACCCGGGCATGGCCGACTCAGGGAAACACTGACTGTGTGGGGTGCTGGGTCAAGGAAAATGGTAGCCACGGGTCCCTGAATTTGCCCCAGGGAAGGATGGGGGAACCAATTTCTGTATTGCGATTTCAAAACTGGAGGCGTCTTAGCCTGAGTGTGTTACAGCCCAGAGAAAAGCCTTGAAAGTACGTGGCTAGCAAAAGTTTCTTCCTCCTCCCCCTATTTCCTCTCCTCTTCTTCCTGCTTCTCCTCTTATCGGCTGTTTTCCCCAATTTTCTTAGGACTCTTAAGATTCCCCAACCTCATCAGATCTCCTTGAAGCAGTGTTAGTATTAATTCACTTACGTAAACATTTGTTAAGCGCTCAGGGTGTGCCAAGCAAGGAGGGAAACCACTCTTAATAGAAACGCTTGCAAAGTTACATGGGTAAAAGACCTCCTTTCTTCTTCAACATGACTCAAGTGCTGCTGTCGTCTTTTCCGGGGAACTATCCAGATCGTAGGCCATCTCCTAGGAAGTCAAGTCAACTCATGCTTTCTAACCATTACCGGGCACCTGTCAGAACAGCAGTTAATAACGGCATTCGTGATTTTTTCCTCCAATGCTCCACTGTGGCTACTCTAAGACTAAGCATTGAATCTCTAATTATGGGTTGATAATTTGAGATTATTAACCCCCTAAACACGAGGAAACCTTGTGTCTGGATCGGGAGTCTGTGAACCACCTCACAGTTAGAAAAATAACCCTTATTAAAACATATTTTAAAATACAGAAAAATGCTATAGCTTATAAACACAACATTGACTGTATGGCTCCCATTCCCTCGGCGCACGGTGATTTTCATATTAAGGACTGTGAATTTACTAAGTCACTATTGGTACTCAACCTGCACACAAGGAAACTGAGGCACAAGGAGATGAAATAATGTGTTCATGTCCAACAGCCAGGGATGAATGTTCAATAGATAATAGAGTAACATATTGTCTGGCAGTGGTGGCACACATCTTTAATCCCAGCACTTGGGAGGCAGAGGCAGGTGGATTTCTGAGTTTGGGGTCAGCCTGGTCTACAGAGTGAGTTCCAGGACAACCAGGACTACACAGAGAAACCCTGTCTCGAGGAAAAAAAAAACAAAAAACAACCAACAACAAAAAAAAGAGTAACATCTTGGTCTGTAGTGACTATTTAGTACACTAATTTCAGCTTTTGGGGGGCATAGAGTACATTACCTACAAATCATCCCAAGAAAAGTCCTTTCGTTCGTGCCATTTCCACCAAAACTGTACTATATTTTTAAATTCTGTATTCCATTTATTGACTTTGTGCATGCATGTGTGTGTGTCTATGTATCTGTGTGTCTATATGTGTGCCTGTGTGTGTGGGTGTTCTGGTGTTCATGGGCTATAATGCACACTCATGGAGATCTGAGGGCAGGTTGCAGGAGCCAACTCTCTCCTTCCACAGTGGGTTCTAGGGATCAAATTCAGGTCACCTGCTGAGCCACCTCACTGGCCTATAGCATGCCAGTTGTATTAAATAATAGTATTCATTTTTTTTCTCTATCTGTAAAAAGCTAAGTGAGTAGTACCTACATTGTTGCACATGTTGAGTCTTCAGAATTCTGAAAGTGCTTTCCTGCCTAGCACCGCTGTACCCTTGAGAAGTATTCAGAATCGCTCCTCTTGGTCCCAATTTCCATGTGAACTCCAGAGGTTTACACAAAGAAGACTTTCCACCTACTAGTGATAACAATGTCTTTAATGAAAGACTCAAAGCTGCCATGGTAGCACAATCCTATAAAACCCAGCAGCCTGGAGGTAGAGGATGCAGTGTAACCCCTGCTATCCAGCAAGGTTCCGTCTCAAAAAAAAACAAGCACTCAAAATGAAACTACCAACAGTAGCCACGAGGAAACAAGCCAAATGCTCACCAACAGATGAGCTGATAAATAAGTTGAGATGTGTTCGTGTGTTGGAATATTAGTCAGCCTTGAACGGGATTAGGTGCAGGGACATGCGCCCAAATGAATGTAACTTGAGGGTAGGGTTCCAGGTGAAGTAAAGCAGACCCAAAGAACGGACGTTAGCATGTGATTTCATTCACACGAGATACCTGCAACACACATATGTATAGACAAAGATTCAGAGGAGAGGTTCTTAGTGGGTGGGGAAGAAGTTCCTGTTTGATGTCATTGGCGTTCCGCTTGTGGCGATGAACAAGCACTAGAGACAGGCAGTGCTGATGGTGGTACAGTGCTGGGGATGCTGTCATGATCCCAACATATAAGCTTAACAGTGAAAGGTGAGGTGGGCCATGTAGCACAGGTTATATTTGCCTGGATTGAGTTTCTCCTACCAGAAACAGCATGGTGGTGTGCACCCATAACCCTAGTGTAGGAAGTAAGAGGCAGATTTTAAGGTCATCTTTGACTTACATAGGGAGTTCCGTGCCAGCCTATATTACATGAAGCCAGTTCCTTTAGGAAAAAATATGATATGTATCATATAGATGATAATGATATATGATATGACACATATCCATATATGATATATATTGTGATAAAAAGAGAAAATAAGCCACATTTGTTATTTATTGTAAACTGGGGTGTTCAAATCCTTAGCCTTCCATTTGCTACATGGAACACTCCGTCACTAAGCTACAAGCCCAACCCAGCAGTCTCCATTCTTTTTTTTTTTTGAGACAGGGTTTCTCTGTGTAGCTCGGGCTGTCCTGGAACTCACTCTGTAGACCAGGCTGGCCTCGAACTCAGAAATCCGCCTGCCTCTGCCTCCCAAGTGCTGGGATTAAAGGCGTGCGCCACCACCGCCCGGTAGCAGTCTCCATTCTTATTCAACTCTTTCTTGTTTAAAAAAAAAAAAGTTTCTTGCACCCTGCACCTGAGACCGATCTGCCAAGGTTGTCGGGATCCCTGCCTCCACCTGAAAGGCAGCGTCATGCCCTTAAAAATAGCACAATCATGTGTTTTCACCAAACACAGGAGGCTAGCATTCCCTCAGGTGTTCCGAATGAACAAGATTTGGCTGGTAGGAAAGAGAATTGGGAGGTGAGTCACCACCGGGGCAGGTGAGGTCATCACGGGGTGACCGTCTGCATGGAGCAACCCTCCAGCCCAGCCTGTCTTCTCAGGGGCTGCCAGGTCTCCAGCCGGCTGAGCTGGTAGTCTGGCTCCTCAGCCATGAGGTGAGGTGTGGTGGGGTGAATTCCTCTTGATGACTCAGTGGCTCAACTCCCCCAAATAAATGAGATCTCTAGCTGAACACAACTCCAAGGTCAAGACCTGAGCTGCCACAACTGTCTGTCCTTAATGAAAAACAGGAAAGTGAGCATCTTCAGAGAAGGAGGAGAGGACGTCTTTGCTCTTTGTTGGAATGCTAAGTATTTAAGAAATGAAGGAACGAGTCCTCTTATCTTGATGGTTCTAGCGGAGCTCAGGAGACTGGCTCTTGGAATGAAGGGCAAATACTTATTCACTGATCATGACGGTGGAGACATACAGACACAAATACAATTCTAAACTATGAAGAAAAACATATATATTCTTTCTTATGTTTCATGGTGGTATCTCATGTTCTCCAAGGGACATCACAACTGGAGCGACACAGTTTGATTTTCATGAAACTGACTCAGATTTCATAGGCACAACCATGGTACTGACCCCAAAGGTAGCCAAGTTTATGCTGTCAACCTGGTCATTCATAAGCGTGTGGAGTAGTGATGTAGGCATTACACGCCTGTAATCCTAGCACTTGGGAGGCTGAGGCAGGAAGATTTGAATCTGACTCTAGCTCATGCTACATAGAGACACCTCTTCTTCAAAAGAAGGGAGGGGGCTGGGGATATAGCTCCTTTGGTAGTCAAGTCATAAGTTGGTGGAATCAGAAGTTCAAGGCTATCCTTGGGATGTAAGTCTGGGACTAGCTAGGGTTACACTCTGTTGCCAAAAAAACTAAGAAAGTGGTAATATAGAAAAAGGGACCATTCTTAGTCATGTTACTACATGAATCTAGCAAGTGTTAGGACCCTTCCATTGTTCTCTATACACAAGATGAAAGAGAGAAAGAGAAAGCATCGTTTTTATTTGTTTCTGCCTTCTGCCGCGTTAGTATTTACATTGTTGAGTTAATCTGAAGTGCTTTAAGGTACCGGTCGAGCCTGGGTGCCAGCTAAGCCTTGGAGAGTAATCAGTGAGGACTTTGGTTGAGGACAGGCCCTGGATCAGCTAGTAGGGGAAATCCAGCAGATGGGCTCAGGCACAGCTGTATCTAACTTATTAGCTGATGGTGTTAGAACCTGTTGGTCTCTTATCTGCAAGCTCTGCTTTTAGTCCCTAAAATGGCAGACTCTTCCCACTAGCTGTCGGCATACATTCCACAGGCTCAAGAACTCAATGCCAAGAAATCTTCCCCCTCTCCGAAGCTATCAAGGAGCAAGCTGGGTCACATACCCGCCCTTAGGCCTGGGATGGCCGTTAAATCTATCTGAACCTCACATGCCGAGAGGTTCCCAAAATAAAAGGGAACGGTTGCTAGGCAGACAAAAACAATAGGTGTCCCTCCTGAGCATAAATGTGTGCCTATGGGAGAGGCAGGTCTGTAGTATATGGGCCACTTTCCTGCTTTGTCACTCCTTGGTGACTCAAGCTGGTGTGGTGGAATGCGGACTCTGGACTTCTGACTGGGTTCTCTCAGAAGTCTAGCCTCAGGCAACTCATCTAAAAGCAACTGTGTACACACAGATACAGGATAAAGTTCTGGGCCTACTCAAACACACCTTAACCAGTCTATACCACAGATTTATGAAGTAGTTTGGGTATTCGTTTGTTTGTTTGTTTTCAATTTCTTTTCAGGACCTGGTATTTGAACCCAAAGCCTAGCACATGCTGGGGGTGGGGTGACCTGTCTACTGCTGTGCTGCAGCCCAGTCCTGCAAATTATTTATTAGGACTTACAAATGAGAACACTGCAGAGCAGATGGAATTAGAGAGCCACTCCGGCCCAGGGCCCCACTCTTCTTAAGGGCAAAAGAACAAGAGGAAAAGAGGAAGGACAAGGAAAAATAGTGATCACTAAATGGCTGGGGTGACTCGGGCTAGGGTGAGTCGGTGGCAAGCTTCTGCCTAGGATTTAAGAGAGCCTGGGTTTGATCCTTAGAACTGTAAACAATAAAGCCAACCAACAAGCAGAAAAAATAAGCTACCAGTAGGCCCCGGGCAGATGGCTCAGTGGGTACAGTCAATACCATTAAGTCTGAGTGAGTTCAATTCCCAATACCCACTTGGTGGAAAGAGAGATCTAATCATGTCTGGCTAGTTGTCTTCTGGCTTTTACACACGTGCCATGCCATGGCATGCACAGGCACAGGCACAGGCACAGGCACAGGCACAGGATAATCTATGTTGATAAATAAAATAAATGGAATGAAAACATTCAGAATGTATTACATATGAAGTCAATTCCCTTTTCTATTCTAAAACTGGTTTGGGGGTTTTTGTGTGTAGTCTGTTATTTGTTTATTTGTTTGAGACAGAGTCTCAGGTAGCACAGGCTAACCTGGAACCCACTGCATAGCCCAGTGGCCTTGAATTCACAGAGCTCTATCTGATTCTTCCACAAGTGCTAGACTAAATCCTGTGCCACCATGCACAGCCCAGGTTTTCTCTTTTTGAACATTTAGTAAGTATTTACTTAATTTTGAGATAGAGTCTTATTTAGTCAAGGCTGGCCTCAAACTTAATATCTACCTAAGGCTGGCCTTGAACTCCTGATCCTCTGGCTTCTATCTCCCAAGTACTAGGATTTTTTGTGTATGTTTCACTATGTCCGACTGTAAAGGCTAAAATGATTTTGTCAACCTTCCTTCTCTCTCCTTTGCTTGCTCAGTCTTGTTCTTTCTCTTACACATCCCACCCCGTGACCCCCCCACCCCAAGATGTGCTTAAACACAAAGCTTTCCACATACAAGACAAGTGTTCTACAACTGAGCTGCATCTAGCACAACACCTTTGGTTGTTTTTAAAGGCCACCTTTATAAATATGACTCTCACCTCCAGGAGAACCAGCAGCTATGGTCTCTAATCCAGCACACTGACTTGACCAAGACTACCAGGATGGGGAGCCTGAGACAGGTAGCAAGCTCCTGCCCCTGCCCCCTACACTCATACCTACTGTCTTATGAGCTCTGCTCTCAGCCCCACCAGTCCCTGATCCCCTGGGGTCTAGCCAGCCTGTGAGGGGTGGGGACTCACACCTGTAATTGGGCTTCAGACTTCCCTGACCCTTGCTTTACCCTTCTTCCACCTTCCCCACTTGCCCTGGGAGCCGGAATAGGAGAGGAAGTGAAGAGCAGGCAGAGCCTGGGCTTTGGAGATAAGCACCTTTTATCTGGGACTTGTAACTAAAAATGAAGAGGATTTGGTGTGTGTGTGTGTGTGTGTGTGTGTGTGTGTGTATAGCTTTATCCAAATTCTGTCTGAGGGTTGCTCTCAGGAGCAGACCTAAAACTACCCTTGCTAAACTCAGAAATCAGAAAACCTCAAGCTCGTTAGTAACTAATTTTTTTGAAGTGTGCTGGCCTTGGAAACAGGAAGTCCACCAAAGTTACAATGCTGTGGCTGCTACACACACACTGTTCCCTGGCTGCTTCTAGTTAGTGTGTTAGCAGACACAGGACATTCTGCACACACACGGTGTGCGCAGTGTGGAGTGGGGACTAACTCTGGCTCTCAGGCTGCTCTGTATGTACACACTCCTCCTGGTGTCACATCCAGGACTGCAAGCTGCCTCGTCTTCCCCTGCCCGACCAAAAGCAATATTGAGAACGTTTTGTGGGGTGTGGACCTGAGGTAAGTGGATGGCATGTAGCCCAGTCTGGCCTTGCATTTATGATCCCTCTGCCTCCACTTCCTCAGTGCTGGAATTGTCAGCATGCTCTATCACATCAGGTTCAAATAAAATGTTTATTATTATTATTATTGATTAATTAATTTTTATTATTATTGATGACTAAATGTTTAGAAGCATGCACTGCACTTTCAGAGGGCAAGAGTTCTGCTCTCAACACGGAGATCAGGTAGCTCACCACCTCCTGTGACTTGTGCTTCAATGGGCTCTCATGCCTCTGGCCTATGTGGACTCCAGAGGCCATGTACAAAGCCCTCACACATAGACGCACATACACGGAGTTTAAAATAGCAAATATTTTAAATTGATTTCACCCGGAGGATGCAGCTCCTCGGTAGAGTCCCTGCCTCTCACATGAAGAACCTGGATTTGAACCCCACCACAGAGAAATTATATAAGTCACTAGTTCCTTTTTCTGGGTGTGCTCGTGTCAAACAACAACAACAAAACCCAGAGCCTCTTGCCTGCTAAACACGGGTCCTTCCAGCCATTTTGTTTTACTTTTTAACAGTGAGAATTATTCTTACTTATTACACGTATTCTTATGGTTTTTATTAGGATTTTAGTGAACAGCTCTGATCTAGAGCAAGGGTTCTCACTCAACCAGGTACTGGTAATTTGACCCCTAGGGATATCTGACAACGTTTAGAGACATTTTTACTGTAGTTGTCCGTAACTGGTGGTGTTGTTCCTGGCATCTAGTGGGATGCAACAAGGAACATTGAACCTCCTATCAGAGCAGCCCTTCTGACCAAGAAGTTACCTATCAGCAGTGCCAAGCCTGAGCAATCCCGATCCAGAACCATCGGTGCCTTTGAAGCTATTTTATTTTCTTTATCACCTTGTCCCTAGTCGTTGTCGCCCTAGTAGAACAGGGCATGAAATTAGTGAGATCAGAGGCTTTGTGGGCTGGTGGCAGCTAGAACAGGGCTTGCCACCAGGCAAGCAGAATGAGTGTCTGTCTTCCCAGCCACTAGACCCAGCCAAGTGATTTGAATTCACCCATGCAAATTAGCAGCGGCCCAGCAGCCAAACGCTCCAGCACACTGTGAGGCCGCTCTGCTCTGGTAAGCGAGTTGGGGCAGAGCAGTACACACATACACACACACACACACACACACGCACACGCACGCACACGCACACTCACCACAAGCACTCGGGTGGTGGTGACTGATGCCTCCTGCCACTGCACATTAATCAGTAAGTCTATCAGTAGGCCGGAGGCATCCCGGAGCTCAGATCGTTATTGTCACCAAAAGCTTGCCAGTTCTTTCATCTGGGCCTGGGATCGCCCACGGGGCTTGCAGCCATGCTGCCTCGCTTTGCAGCGCCTTTATCCCACTCTCTGTGGGAGCTGCACAGCCGGGACCTCGGCCCCCGTGTGAGCCGTCGCACTGTCCCAGATGCGACTGAGAATGAGGAGCTGGGATCGAAGCTTCTCGGTGGTGGGTGGGAAGGGTGATGCCAAAAGAAAAATGCAGGTGCACCCTGACTGTGCAAGGAACCGCAAGGGGTGGATTGATTTGTTCTGTGCAGACTTTGTGTAGTCTCCAGCTAAAGTTCTTGAATGTTCTGCCTTCTCTTCCCCTCTGCCTCTCCCTGGTTGGGGCCCTGTCTCTGTGTGAGTGCAGAGACCTAGTTTTGTGTGAGCAAGAGTGGATGAGGGAAACCCTTCTTAGCCTCAGTTTCCTCTTCTAAAGAAGAGAGGAGGGTGGGGGAGGAGAAGTAGAGTTGAGAGCAAATCTTTAAGGCTGCAAAGCTATCTTCTAGGTTTAAAGATGAAGCAAAACCCCCTAGTAGGGCTCTAGTCTGTGTCACTCTGCATGTGCACACGTATGCGCGTGCGCGCACACACCCACACCCCTCCTCCACCCTTCACCCTTTCTGAGAGAGGGTGAAGTCCAGCTATGTAGTCCAGGCTGGCCTATAACCAGCAATCCTCTTGCCTGAGCCTCCCCAAAGATGAATTACAGGGCTTCTATACTGTTTTGCTTCTCAGGACCCCCAACACCCATCCCACCCCACATGCAACACCTTGCCCAACTCCTCACATCCTCAGTTTCAGCCCAAGAGGCTCACCCCAGTCTGGTTGCTGTGCCCGGCTCTCTCTCGCCTGCTCTTTGAGTGCACCTGCTCGTATCTCTCAGAGTTTTCCAGAGCCACCCGTAGGAGCATGGGTGGTAACTGCCTGTGTGGTCACAGAACAGGAGGAAGCTACTCGAGCTGCTTGCTTACCCTCCAAGCCTTCCGTCTCCCTTTCCTGAGACTAGAGGGCTGTCCAGGTTAAATGAATCAGTGCCTGTGGAGGTGCCCAAATCCAGAAAGCACCAAGTTCCTGTCCTCATTATCATTTCCAGAACCTGTTCTCAGTCAATTTCTTAGACATTAGCTCAGTGGTTACCCTCTTCCAGGAAGCCTTCCCAGATTCCTTCCTGTGGCTGGCTGAGAAGGGTGCCCCTCCTGTGGCACCTGACTCACCCTGAGCTCCCCTCTGTCACTACCCTTAAGGCCTGTGTAATAACTGCCATTTGACTTGTCTAGTTCCCGATAGATCGTCAAGGGCCAAGGGTGGTGGCACACACCTTTAATCTCACCCACTTGGGAGGCAGGCAGACAAACCATTGTGAGTTCAAGGCCAGCCTGGTCTACATAGTAAGTTCCAGGACAGCCTGGGCTATGTAGAGTGACCCTGTCTCAAAAAAACAAGAACCACCACAACAAAAATAGTCAGTTCCTCTAATCTAGAGGTGGGAAATAGAACACCTCCTATCCCACATAAGTTCTGCTTCACCTAGAAGAATACAGCTGTGGTGTGGTGTGTATGTGGAGAGGAGAGAGGAGAGAGAGAGAGAGAGAGGAGAGAGAGAGAGAGAGAGAGAGAGAGAGAGGAGAGAGAGAGAGAAAGTATGTGTGTGATGGAGAGAGAGAGAAAGTGTGTGTTTGTGTGTGTGGGTGTGTGTATGGGTGTGTATGTGTGAACCTGAGTGTCCTCAGAGGCCAGAAGAGAGCATCAGATCCCTGTAACTAGAGTTACAGATGGTTGTGAGTTACCATGTGGGTGCTGGGAACCAAACATGTGTCCTCTGCAAGAGCACTTAACCACAGAACCATCTTTCCAGCCCAAAACATAAGCATTTTAAATCAGATGTTAAACTTTGCAAAGTAGATGATGCAAAAAAAGAAAAGGCCTATATACCTTTTCAAATTGTATTTGTTTCTGCTGCGCAGTCCCAAGGCTTTAAGCATCCTAGAGAAGTGCACCAGCGATTTCCCCGTAACTCAAGCCACATTTTTAACTCCTATTTTTTCAGAATCTAAAAAGTATAATTTCTTTAAAAAAAAAAAAAAAAAGATTGTAGCTTTTTTTGGTTGGTAGAGTAGTTGTCTAGCAAATGCAAAACCCAGCTGGTCCCCAGCACTGTGTAAACTAGACAAGGTGGTCCTGCCCACAATCCCAGCACTGGGGAGGTAAAAAGTTATCCTCAGCTACACAGTCCATATGAAGCTGACCTGGGCTACATGAGAATCATACCCCTACCCCATGTTATTCTTTTCACTTACAAATCTGGATTCCTGGCTTGTTGGAAAACAATCACTGTTGCCGCCTGAACCTGCAGCTATGTCACCATAGGGAGAGCTGGCTCTCAGTTTCCACTGAGCCTCCTCCTGCCACACTGCTCAGTTGGTCACAGAATTGGTGATTACATGAAACTACCAAGTAGTCAGAGCGACTTTTGGGAGTGAATGGGTGCTGTTAGCAACCAAGAAGAAACCCGACAGCCCAGGAAACAGTCTTCCTCGAAGAGTAAGGGTCTTAGTTATTTTTGAGACTCATTACATATTTACTGTAACATTCATATTTCGTAAATGATAATCATTACTAGCTTTCTTATTTCTTCATATGTGTGCTTGCGTGTATGTGTGTGTAAGAAAGAGAGAAAGAGATACACACACACACACCACACAGAAGAGAGAGAGGAGAGAGAGAGAGAGAGAGAGAGAGAGAGAGAGAGAGAGAGAGAGAGGTGAGCACGTGAGCACATGCACACTAAGGATGGGCCCTTACCACTGAGAGACATTCCCAGCCATTGGTTTTTGAAGACAAGGTGTCACCCATGTAGCTCATGGGGACTTCCTCTCAGGAATGCTGAGATTGCATGCATGTGCCACCAAACCCAGGACAGTTAGCATTATTCTTTTCTTTCTTCCATTTTCTTTTTGACTTTTTGATTTTTTGAGACCATTCAGGTTACCCTCCAACTCATTATGTAACAAGGGATGGCCTTCAACTCCTGACCCTTTGGTCTCCCACGCTCCTCTCTTGTCAGACTTTTGCATAGCCCTTCCCCTCCCTCTCCTTGCTTCTTTTCTCTTTCCATGACATCACTTACCATGAATTATTCCCAACACTCCTAAATATTTCTGGGGGAGCAGAATGTTTTTAGGAGCCCCTTCTGGGGATAGCTTGCAAAACCTCTAACAAGACTGGCTCTGCAATTTCTCTGTCCTTTTGCTGAAAATGTCTGTGTGGATAGAGGCACAAAGGCCCCCAGCTGTGAGATTCCAATTCTGAGGGTGAGCAAGGCCCCCTTCCACTCTCCCTGCCTTGTGCTTCTGTCCTTTCTGTGAACAATTAGCTGGACAGTGTCCTGCTGGCTTTCAGCAGGCAGACCCGACACAAAAGAAGCTGTCTGCACACAAGCCTTCCTGCACAATGGACAAGAGGGTCAGACAGAAAGGCACAGTCTTGTGTTTGCAAGTGAAAGGTTTATGTTTCACAAAAGTAATCCCTCTGATGCATCCTACCTAAGCACGTGAAATGAAGGAACTGGGAAGGGAGAATCGTCTTGAGATATTTTGAAGCCAAGGAAAGGGGTAACATTTGCTGAACCAGTAAATAGCAAGGAAAATGAAGAAATGGTTGGAAACTATCTTCACACCAGCACACCGAAGAAGGAAGGTCAAGAGACTAGCCATTCTTTCTGCTTCTCTTTCCTTTTTGGTTTTGTTTTGATGGTTTGTTTTGTTTTGAGACAGGGTCTCATCTAGCCTAGGTTGACCTCAAACTCACTATGTAACCAAGAATAACCTTGAACTCTGGAGCCTCCTGGCTCTTGAAGATTCTTACTATAGGAAGAACCTGTGGGTAATGGGGGTTGGGAATGAGTAAGAAGCGTCAAGGGAGAGAGTAACAGATTTCAAGATGATTTTTTTTTTTACATTTATTTAGTGTGTGTGTGTATAGATATATGCATCATGGTATGGATGGGGAGGTTAGAAAATGTCCTGTCTTTCTACCATGTAGGTCCTGAGGATCAAACAGGTCTGTAGGCTTGGTAGCAAGTGCCTTTACTCATGGAGCCATCTCTCCAGCCCTAATATATATATTTACACACTGCTAGATCTGGAGGCAGCTCCAGTGCAGCTCTTCCAGTAAGTGCCCATAAATCTGTGGGAGACACGATGTAGGGAGGAGCTGGGGAAAGAGAACCACAGAGCTGTGGATGACCAGTCTCTCATTCCAGGCTGGACTCCACCTCCCCTTTCGCCTTCGTTCCAGAAGGGTGTTGTTCCTGGACATGCATGGAAAGCATCAGACAAAGGCTCTCGACTGATGGTGGTGACTCAGGTCCCCGCCCAGCCAGCCTCTGCTAGCTTTGAGGTGTGTGCTATAAGAAGCCATCGAGACAGCAATGACTTGGAAAGCCACTCAGATTCACTCCAAACCACCCGTGACCACAAGGTGCAGTTCCAATCACCCTGTTGTTTGGGTGGTTTCATCCATCTGGATAATTCATGGTGAGCTGTCCGATGCATGGTGGTGACTTCAGTGTCAACAGCCCAAGGGAGAGGATCAGCTTGTCCCAAAGACTGGTCTCCATGTCTATGACCACCACCACCCCTTAGTTATAAGAGGAAAGGGGCCCTATTATAGAGTCCACTGCATACACAGCATTTGATGTGTGGCTGGTATACAATACTGAATAACTAAATTAGTAAGAAGTCCAGTTCCCTGTGGCCATAGACTGCTTGAGTTCCTTAGCCTTCATGAGCTGCTGCCTCCCTCCTTCATCAATGTAATGGGGATGGGTCATTATAAGTTTAGAATGGTATCTTACCCTCCTCAGTGAAGCATGACAGTAGAGTTAGCCAGGGTATAGTTGTTACTCCAAAGATGGTAAGGTAGGATTCTTTAGGACAATGGTGGAGGTAGGGGTTATAAGAAGAACTCATGTTTGGAGGTGGAATGCCTATCACATGTGTGTCTTAGGCATGGTGCAGGAGGAATTGAGAGTTCTACATCTTCATCTGAAAACTGCTAGCAGAATACTGACTTTCAGGAAGTTAGGATGAGGGTCTTAAAACCCACACCCACAGTGACACTCCTACTCCAATAGGGCCACACCTATTCCAAGAGGGCCACACCTTCTAAAAGGGCCTCTCCCTGGGTTGAGCACATACAAACCATTACAGTGTGTGTGTGTGTACATACATTTATGTCTATGTGTGCCTGTGCATGTGCTCGCACACATACACATGCCTCTTGGTGCCTATGAGAAGGTGAGAATACACCCTCAGATGTCAGTGTGAGGATGGGGCCTTATACTTTGTGTAAGGTGGCGTCTCTTGTTATCTGCTGCTGGCTCACCAGTTTCTCGGGCTTCTTCTGTCTCCTTCCATCTTGTTTAGGAACACTAGGAATGCAGATGTACATTGCCTGCATCTAACTTTATAAGGGCTCTAGGGATCTGAACTCGGGTTCTCATACTTGTGTGGCAAGAGTTTTACCGGCTGATCCATCCTCCTACCCCATGCCGTGAGTGAGGTTAAATGAGATTAAGTCTCAGGCTGTTCCTGGCATGCAAATAGTCTGTCCACAATTGCTACTATCTTCTACCCAGGGAAGTGGAGGTGACTGTCTGAAGCATAATGAAGAGGAAACTTAAGCATGTAGAGAAATCTGCCTGAGAGCAGAACCAGATCTCCTGCTACTGTCTGTCCCTCAGACCACCACAGCTGCAAGAAAGAGGTGCAGCAGCCACCTCCACCCTGCTGGAAAGAGAAGTGAAACACAAGCCACCAACCCAAGGAAGGAGAGAAGGAACTAGCTAAGGTGAGGGCAGGCCAAGGCTCTAGTCCTGTGGAATGGACCATCTAGGACAAGGTCAAGTCCAGGGCAGTGTGAGGGTGGAGGCTATGGAGGAGGATGATACCAGAGTGGGCAAGGGGTGTAAAGCTGGTCCTGAGAATGCGGAAGGAAGTACTTTTATCTGCATTAACAAGAACAGAAAGGGAAGTTGTTTTCATATGGCCAAATACCTTAGCTGGTCTCTAAGAATTGGGGAGGCTGTGTCTGTAACCTTTGCTTGCAAACATCTTCTCAGAGAAAACGCAGGCTTCTGGTTCTTAGAAGTTGCCCTCTCTCTACTTGTCTAAACATCTTAGAGCCATCAGCTGAGGGATCAGTAGAGGGGTGGCCATCTAAGGTGCGAGCCTGCACTTTCATCCCACCCATTTTACAGATCATTACCTGGCTTCCAAGGCCAGCCCTCTGATTTCCATCTATAAAGTAGAGGGATGTCACCCTTATTTACTATCTCAATCGTCTCCCTCCCTCCTTCCTTATGGAACCAAGGGTGTGGGAGCCATAGGCAAAAGTCACTCTATCAGATAGAACATATGGTTAGTCAATAAGCCATCACGGGATAACCGGAGTCATGTGGGTGGCTTAGGTGGTAGCAAGTATACTTAGCACTGCATGGCTTTGGGTTTCATCCTAGCACCAGAATACAAAACAGAGCAAAACAAAACAAAGCTGGCCTTGAAGTTAGCCTCTGGAAGCACTTGACCAGGGATTACAACCCCACCCCAGACAAGCAGAAGTGGGTCTTCCCACACAAGGTTGACTCCCTTCTGGAGCAAAGCTGGGGGAAGCCACTTGCTTTCTTTGGCATTGCAACTCAGAATGTATAGGTCTTACCCAGGTGGGGTGGATGCTCCCAAAGCAGTAATGTGCCCACCTGGGCTGTGCTTACCTGGGCTGTGCCCTGAGACTGGAGTTAGCCATCATGTGGGTGCTAGGAATTGAATCTGGGTCCTCCAGAAGAGCAGTGCTCTTAATCATTGAGTCAGCTCTTTAGTTCCTGTTTGTTTTGTCTGTTTTTTTTTTTTTTTTTTTTTTTTTTTTAATAGAAAGGATCAAAAAGAGAAATCAAAACCATCACAAATTCATAACCTTGCAAGCTAGACTTGGGGTCTGAATTCCATTATCTATGTTTCTTGCCACAAACATTTGAAAACAATGATGGTAATTTTTAAAAAACATCCTTTCTGAGATAGAGGGTTGTGTGTATTCCAGGCTCTTCTTACGGTGGTGGTGGGGTAAACTTGAACCTCTGATCCTCCATCTCTTCCTCCTGATTGCTAGAATTGTTGGGCATATTCACAATGGTCAGTTTAGGCAATGTTGAGATGAAACCAAGGACCTGATGCAAGGAAAGCACTCTGCCACCTGAGCTATATCCCCAAGACGCCTCCTACCCCAGGACTTAAATTAAAATTTTAAGTAATTATTGTTATCTCTCAGTCAGAGAGAAAGAGAGAGAGAGAGAGAGAGAGAGAGAGAGAGAGAGAGAGAGAGAGAGAGAGAGTGAGTTTTGTCTAGGATCCTCCCAGGTATCAAAGCCCAATGTTTTTCAAGTCCTTGATATTTCTTAGGCCCTATACATACTTTCCTCTAGACTGCCAATTGTCTATGAGTTATAAAACCTCACCAACGTGAATTCTAGAACACTACAACATTCAAATATATTGTTTAGGAGATAATGATGCTTTCAGCACAAGCTCTTCTGGGTTTGGAGTTGGGGATCAAACCTATGCATGCTAGGACAAGTACTCTACATTTCAAAACAAGTAGTTTTGTTAAATCTGTAGATGCTGAAATCACAGATGGAGAAGCCCAACTGTAATTTCAGATGTTGGAAAGGTCCTGTGGTAGGGATAGCAGTGTCTCAGCTCAACTGGAAGCCGAAAGCACGTTCTGGCTGCCTACTGAAAGCTTTCATCATGGCCTCCTGCTTCTGCCCACATGGCATCCAGAGAAGAGTTGGACTGTAGCGGAGACTGTGTATTTGGCCTCCCAAAGCTGTACTGTGGTTTTGTGACAGAACCTGGAACTATTTATGGTTCACATTGACCCAGTCTGAAGACTTGGAGGATCTCTTACAAATGTTCCCAGCAAAAGGCTCCAGGGCTGCCCACATCCTAAGACACCCAGTGAACTGGGGAAGCCAAGATCTCTGACTCCCACTTGATGACCATGTACCCAAAGGGGCTTCCTTGTAGACCCTCAGGCAGGCCCACACAGCCCCTTGTCCTGCTTACTTTTCTTTCTTTCTTTCCTTCTTTCTTTCCTTCTTTCTTTCTTTCTTTCTTTTTTTTTTTTTTTTGGTTTTTCGAGACAAAGTTTTTTTTTTTTTTTTTTTTTGGTTTTTTGTTTTTGTTTTTTCCGGGTTGTGAGATGAACTGACTGCCGCAGCAAGCAAAGGCTGGACTTGAACTCGGAAAGAAGCCAGCCTCCGACTCCTGAGTGAGGCGACTACAGCAGTGCACCACGCTGGCCGACTCCTGCTTACTTTTCTATTGCTGCGACAAGCAGTATGACTACAAACGACTTGAGGGTAGATGCTTTATCATACAACTCTCAGGGTACAGTCCATCACTGAGGGAAGTCCAAGCAGGAGCCTGGAGGCAGGAACTGAAGCAGAACAATGCTTATTGTCTTGCTCAACCTGGTTCAGTTCTATTGTTGTTGTTGTTGGGTTTTTTTAGAGTTTTTGTTTGAATGAATGCTTTGCCTGTGTTTATGTATGTGCATGATATGTGTGCCTGCCTGATGCCCGAGGAGATCAAAAGAGAGCTTCAGATCTCCTGGGATGGGAGTTACAGATGATTGTGAGCCACTAAGTGAGTCCCATGAATTGAACTCAGGTCTTCAGTGAGAGCAAGTACTCTTAATCACTGAGCTGTCTCTCCAACCCTACATTTGTTTATTTTATTTTATGTGTATGAATGTTTTGCCTGTATTATGTATGTATGTATGTATGTTTGTATGTATGTATGTATACCACATACATGCCTGGTGTCTGTGAGGGTACAAAGGGGTCAGGTCCATTGGAGCTAGAGTTACAGATGGTTGTGAGCCACCTTGTGGATATTGGTAATTGAGTCCAGGTCCTCTGTAAGAACAGCAAGTGCTCTCCATTGCTGAGCCGTCTCCCCAGCCCCCTCAGCTAGCTTTCTTATACAGTTCAGAGTCACCCGCCCAGGGATAATGCTGCCCAGTGGGCTTAACCTCCCACATCAACCATAAATCAGAAAATGTCCTCCAGACTTGCCTCCTGGCAATCAGGCGGAAGAAATGTTTTCAACTGAAGTTCCTCTTCCCAGCTGACTCTAGCTTATGTCAAGTTGACAGAAAACAACTAGGACACTGCTCTTGCTCAGCCCTAGCCGTCTGAAGAACTGGACTTGACCTTCCAGGCCCCTCTGTCCCTAGCAGAGCATGGCCTTTGTTGTGTTGAGTTATAGCCATTTGCTTATTTAATAATTATTGCTGGTTGTGGCAGTACACACTTTCAACCCTAGCCCAAGGGAGGCAGAGGTTAGGGAGATCTCAAGGCCAGTGAGACTGCTACACAGTGAGACCGTGTTTCAAAACAAAATAATAATTTATTGAGCATAAACTATGTGCTCGCCGGGCGGTGGTGGCACACGCCTTTAATCCCAGCACTTGGGAGACAGAGACAGGCAGATTTCTGAGGCCAGCCTGGTCTACAGAGTGAGTTCCAGGATAGCCAGGGCTACACAGAGAAACCCTGTCTCAAAAAACCAAACCAAAAAAAAAAAAAACCCTATGTGCTCTGGGACAACCTATAGAAGATAGATGAACAAAGCCCGACCGGTGGTACCTGCTGGAAATTCCCAGACCTTGGGAAGTGAGGCAAAAGGATCAGGAATTCAAGGTCAGCTTCTGTTACATGGTAAATCTCATACTAGCCTGGGCTACTTAAACTACTACCTCAAAAACGATAACAGTAGGAACAAAGATGGATATGTACAAAGATAAATAAATGATATCTGTAGATAAAGATACAGAAATGTTTATTTATCATGTAACAGATTGATCTCTATATTATTTCCCTGGGGAAAGAAAGAAACAAAACTCAAACAATAAACCAGGGTGTCATGCAGCCCATGCTGACCTAGAACTCAAGATGTGGTCCACTATGGAACCTTGAACTTCTGATTCCTCTGTCTTAGAGGTGCTAGAATTACAAGTATGTGTCTCTGTGGCTTGGTTTATGTAGTACTGGGAATCAAACCCAGGGCCTAGGCTCAGCAGGCCAGCACGCTACCAACTGAGCCACGCCTCCAATCAAGTAATAAACTTGGTGCCTAATCGTTTACTTATAATTTTACTGTAATGCTTTGAGAAGTGTGGGATACGAGGGAGTAAGAACAAAGGTTATCTGACTTGGCCAAGGCACTCTGCGAAGTATCAAAGGCTTCTGGGAGAGACGAACTGGGGCGTGAACAGTGTTAGTTGGACAGACAGGCAAAGCATCTAACACAGTGAAAGCAAGCTCTGCAGATACCACGCACACCAGGTGATTCACGAAGAGCAGCCAAGCAGTGTAGATGGTGTGTGTGCAGAGGATGCAGGGAAGGAGATGGGGATGGAGGAGGAGTTAGGGAAACACCAGGAGGGAAGATGAAAGCCAAGGTCAAGATGATAGTGTGTGCCTGAGGTGATGTCCATGTGTGTGTGTGTGCATGGTGTAGTATATGTGTGAGTATACACGAATGCATGTACACTGATGCTGCCCATCTAAATATACTTAAAAACAATACTACCTGTGGAAGTTGGGAAAGTGCTGAGTAGATGGGAGCAGGGCACTATAGGTACTTCAGGGTCTGAGCTAGCCCCCATGACAAATTTCTCAGAATTAGGAAGTGTCTCTTTGGGAAAATTCACAGGTTTGAATGTAAAGTTTTATGTACTCTAGTCAAGCACTCAACTAACTGATATCAACATCTGTTGGATTTTTTTTGTTTTGTTTTTGTTTTTTTTTGTTTTTTTTTTCGAGACAGGGTTTCTCTGTGTAGCCCTGGCTGTCCTGAAAATCACTCTGTAGACCAGGCTGGCCTCAAACTCAGAAATCTGACTCTGCCTCCCAAGTGCTGGGATTAAAGGCGTGTGCCACCACTGCCCAGCATCAACATCTGTTTTACATTTGGACTTTACAACAGTCCTTGTTTTATAACATTTATGTCCATATTTAAAAATATCTGTTTGTCTACCTGTCTAGCTGTCTAGTCTATCTATCTATCTATCTATCTATCTATCTATCTATCTATCTATCTATCTATCTATCTATCTCATGTGTGTGTCATCACTCACGGAAAGCTCAGAGGACAACTGGGATGGTTTGTATATGCTTGACCTAGGGAGTGACACTATTAGGAGGTGTGGCTTTTTTGGAGTAGGTGTGTCACTGTGGACACAGGCTTAAGACCCTCATCCTAGTTGCCTAGAAGTCAGTCTTCCACTAGCAGCCTACAGATGAAGATGTAGAACTCTCAGCTCCTCCTGTACCATGCCTGCCTGGAGGCTGCCATGTTCCTCCCTTAATGATAATGAACTAAACCTCTGAACCTGTAAGCCAGCCCCAATTAAATGTTGTCCTTATAAGACTTGCCTTGGTCATGGTGTCTGTTCACAGCAGTAAAACTCTAAGACAACAACTTTTAGGAGTTGGTTTTCTCCTCCCACCATGTTGGTCTCAGGAGTTGAACTCAAGTCATGAGACATGGCAGCGGGCCATATCCCCAACCTCATTTTGACTTTTTCATTCTCAAAACTTCTTATCCTTTGTCCATTAACAGAAACTCAAGGTTTTCCAGCTAGCTAGGTAAAATAGCACTTCCCAACCCTGATCAGGCAGATAGGGCAACACATACAACTACTGAGCCTGGGACTGTAGCCCAGGCTAGCCTACATACCTAGTAGGACAGCTTATCAAAGCTGAAAAGGGTCACCTGGGGCTCAGTTTACATGGGTGGCCACTGAGGCTCAGAAAAGACTGGGACCTGTTCCCAGAGCAAGGTAAAGACAAGTCACCTGGCAGGTCAGAAATAGATGGGTATCGGTGGTGGAACTGAGAAGAGAAAGGGCATGGTGGAGAAATGGCTCTCCAGGGCTGGTATCTTATTCGATGGTTATCAGTGGCTTTATGCCAAGAGGGTTAGATCAGGACACTGGAGTCTCTGCTTTAGGGGAAGAGAAAACATGGAGAACAGTCTTTTCCCCATGCATGGTTGCAATGTGAAACTAGAATCTATTTACATCACTGTTTGCGATAGATTTTTTTTTTTCTAAGTAGCCCGAGATGGCCTCACGATCCTCCACCTTCAGCTTTCCAAAGGCTGGGGATTACAGGTGAGTGTCACTATGCCTTGGTTTCACCTTGGTTGACAGCTGGCCATCACTGGCCAGCTATAGGGCAAATGGTACAATGAAAGAGAGAAGACCCAGTAGGGCTTCCCAGGGGCCTCCGCCCTCCTTCCTCTAAGGGCCCCACTCCAGTTCTCTGTCATCACCTGCCTGGGGGTTTTCCTGGCTCTGGGTCTGCATCATAGAGCCTCTGCTATGACACTGCCCCAAGTCCCAGAGGCACTGCCCCGAGCTGGAAAATCCCTCAGAGCCCAAGCAGCCTGT
This sequence comes from Mastomys natalensis, assembly GCA_021653895.1. NCBI lineage: Eukaryota > Metazoa > Chordata > Mammalia > Rodentia > Muridae > Mastomys > Mastomys natalensis. The sequence goes on from JAJTUV010000429.1 coordinate 1,468,987, forward strand.
GACCATAGAGGCAGGAAACTGTGACACTGGAGGCAGGCAGGGTGTGGGGTTTATTCTTAGTGTGTGGTTGGAAAGGGTGGGGCTGATGGGGGAGGGGTGGGATGAGAAGACAGAAATCCACAAAGGGGGAAGCTTAATGAGAGGCACTCTGATCCCTTTGCTTCCAGCACCCCCACCCTCTCATCTCCTCTCCTGGAGGTAGTAGGGGAACGGGATTACACCTCAGAATCCACAGTCCAGAGCCACTAAGTAAAGGACCCCATTTCTGGTGCGGTCCTAAGGAATAGCTATCCTGAGCTAAGCCTTTCCAGATGCAAGGTTTGTTTGCCGGGAGATGCTTGCTTTAAGGTGTCAGGCTTTGGGCATGCTAGGCAAGTGCTCTACCACTGAGCTACACTTCCAGCTTTCATGCATGCATGCATGCATACATACATACATACATACATACATACACACATACTATATTAGGAAAATCTCTCATTCTCTCTCCCTCTCTCCTCTCTCAACATATATTATACTGGCCTTAAACTCTTGACGTCGCTGAAAATGACCTTGAACTTCTGGTTCTCCTTGCCTGCACCTACCTTCAAGTGTATGCTGGACCTTCAGTAAGTCCTCAATAACGGCCCCTTTATTTCCATCTTGCTTCCATGGGTCTCTAACCCCATTTCAAAGAAGGGAGAACTGAGACTTAAGAGATAGATGCCATTTTCCCCGTCATCATGCACTGACACACTTATCTAGTCATCAGCTGATATTCACATGATATTCACATGACTGCCACGTGGTGGCTACTCGTTCAAGACCAGCAGGATAGTCTTCAGTGTTGTCCGTTTCCTTGAGGTATGCTGGTGTGTTCTAGCAAAGGTAGACGGTGAACTGGCACTCAGATCAGTAAGGAAATCACAGATGGGGCAGGAAACACACAGGGGGGAGATGAGGTGTGTGTGAGCATGGTGGCTTTTTCGAAAACGAGAATAGGAAGGGAGCTTGTAAGAGGCAATATTGGAGCTTGGACTTGAAGGTACAATAGTATTCCACAGTCTGTGGGTCTTTGTAAGCAGAGAAGAGCATGGGAGGCAGGTGGGTCAGGAAGAAGGCATTTCGGGGGACAGGAGACACATTCTGGTCACTATGGCCACTGGTGTCTGACCCTCATTACCAGGACTAGGTTTAAGGTAGTGTAACTCTTTACATTCCTGCGTGCGGTGGCCTCCACTCACATTGTGTCATAGGTCAGACTGGGTTAATCTCACTTCCAGACAGGAGTCTGTCTGGGCCTGTAGATTCTTCGAAGAGTAACAGGGGCAAACCTCAGGGGATCCTACCATCAGCCCTCAGGGAACAGCATCAAACTCAGGCCTCTTTTCTGCCAGCAACCCCAGAAGCTTCTGGGGCTTTGACCTTTCTCCACCCACTACTCTTTAGCTCTAGAGGCCAGGTCAACTTGACCTGGCTTCAGATCACTGTCACTCCTAAGCAGTGGGTCAGGGAACAGGGCAGTTAGTCACCTCTCTAGACCTTACTTCCTTCCCCTGTGGAATAGGATCAAATAGGTCTTCCTTTTGCTGTTTTTGAGACATGGCCTCACTCGGTAGCCCAGGTTACCCTGGTACTTACCATGCAGCCCAGGCTGGCCTCAATTTTGCAGTAATCTTTCTTTAGACTCCTTAGTACTAGGCTTATAGGCATGAGCTATCTATCACATCCTGTCAGAATACAGTCTAAGGACCAGAAACTCACTAACTTGTTTGATTACAGAAGTTTGTAATAGAGGAAGAAACATCATCTCAGAGAGGTCAGGTGAGTTGACTAGGGTCATAGAACTGCCAGGGCTGAGATTTGGAGCTCAGTGGGCTAGCTCAGAGTCAGGATCCTAACTATAGAAGCATTCATTACCTTCTAGAAAATGCCATTTCCAGCTGGAAGCGTTGGCACACACCTATAACCCTGCCTGCATCAGAGATGAAAAAGTAGAAGGATCGGAAGTTCAAGCTTTGCTACATAGCAAGGCTAGCCTGGATTAAATCAGACTGCTTCCCAACATGGTGGCTTTTTTTTTTTTTTTTTTTTTTTGTGATTTGCATCAGTCCACATGGTTTTTAAATTTGTCCCTTTTTGCCTCGTGTCCTTGAGCTTGCCTGTGGGCTCGAAGTCACCATCCAGTACTAAGGAATAAATGAGTCAGAGCTAGTGCACTGAGCCTAGACAGCAACCTCAGAACCCACTTCTCCCATGCAGACATCGTAAGCACCCCAAATCTGCCAGGACCTCCCAGGGTCTGTACCAGCCTAGTTTGGTGATGAAATCTCTCAGGGCTCAGGATGTAGAAAACTGGGGCGAGTTTGTGTCTTCCAGTAAGGAGGCCAGGGCTTGAAGGAAGGGGTGTTGGGGAGGAGTTCACAGTGATGGTTATCAATGAGTGAAAACTTCCCCCTCCCTGCATGCTGTGATGTGGCTCACTGGAGGTCTCCCTCCCCAACAGCCCAGCCCTGGCTGACTCCATCAAGCACTCAGGCCTCCAGACACGATCCCTGTTCCAGATGGGTACTTCCCAGTATGCACCTGATGCCTGAAGGCTCCTGCCATTAGTGATGCGACAAAGAGTCATTCCAAGCCTACTATGTGTCAGACCTCCCTCCTAGGATCTGGGTTCCAGCAGCGAACAAAATGGGCAAAAGAAAGCCCGTCTTCAGAGAGCTCGTATTAGAGACGAACAAACTTGCCCTGAGAGTGGTTACTGTCATTAACTCTGGAGCTGAGGACCCAAAATACAGCGTCATCTTCCTCAGTATGACAAAGATGATTATGCGTCAGTAACATGGCTTAGCAGGAGAAGGTGCTTGCAGCCAAGTCTGATAACCTGAGTTCAATACCCATGGTAGAAGGAGAAAACTGAGGCCTGCAGGTTAAACACACACACACACACACTTAAATAGTTAAAAAGCAACTATCCAGTCAATATGGCAATATAAGGTTCTTCCAAGCAATGAGCTTTTTTACCCTCCCTCCCCTACTTTCTTTCTCAGCACTGGAGATGAAACCCAAGCCCTTATACACATCAAGCAAGCACTCTTTTACTGAGGCTCATTCCTTATTATTTAAGTCAAGAAAGGGAAAAAGTAATTTCCACACCTTTTCATTGTGATCAGAGCACTTCATGACTTTGTGCACTGGCTGTTGTATTTGATTATAGATAGAATTTAGTCCTGTCCAGGACACAGGTAGGTATTTGTGAATTGTTTGCAGAAGCAACATGTGATGGCTTATGGCTATAAATCTCAGCATTGGAGGGCTGAGGCAAGAGGATTGTCATAAGTCTAAGGCTAGCCTGGGCTGTATAGTGAATTCTAGAACAACCTATATTTCAGTCTCAAAAAGGAAAATATTTCAACGAGAAGAATCCCCTTCCACTTCGTTTTAGTGTCTGAAAGATACAGGATTTGAAATGTTTATCAGTTACTCATGCCTTTATGTAGAATGACTTTATTAGGAGACACAGTGGTCACAAGAAATGAGAAACAGAGAGACACTAAGCAGAGTACAGAACTTGAGAGGTTAACTGGGGACGAGGGGATTCAAAAGACCATTATTTCATCCAAATCAATCATGTCTTGGAACATGTTCCAGATGAGGAAGGTGACGTGTAAAGGCATCTGGCTGGCTTAACATCCAAGGGTTTGGTGGGGCCTAGAGACACTGAACTCTCCCTGACACTCTTTGTAACACACTTAGGGACAGGGCTCACTATTGGCCATGACCCCCCTGGGAGGCCAAAGAGCTTCTATGACCCTTAATGGCTTTGCTGTTCCAAACACCCTTGGCCTTGTCCCTTGTGCTTCAGGCTTGTCTAAGGACAGTGTCAGCTTCCTGGGGTGTGAGTCAGTACAGTTGTCCTGTGGCCTTAGCTGAAGCTCCAGGTCAAGAAGACTTTCGAGAAGGATCCACAGAGAATGAAAAGATTATGAGGCAAGAGCTGTGTGTCTGTCTGGGTTTCCACCTGACCCCTAGAACGTTTTAAATGAATGTTTGTTCTACAGTAATAGTGACAAAGCAAATACACAAACATGGAGGATCAGCAGACTTTCTGGAGCACCTGCCTTGGATGCTTCATCTCTCAACAGCAGGCATAATCCCCACCTCTAATGCTGCATTGATCCCACTGACGTCATCATGGAAGTTCCATGAGGGCGGGGCTTTCTGTCCACTCAGTTCATCCCCAGCATCGAAGAAAAAAGCTTTGCTATTTTCTTTTTTGTTTTGTTTTGTTTTTCGAGACAGGGTTTCTCTGTATAGCCCTGGCTGTCCTGGAACTCACTCTGTAGACCAGGCTGGCCTCGAACTCAGAAATCTGCCTGCCTCTGCCTCCCAAGTGCTGGGATTAAAGGTGTGCACCACCACCACCTGGCTGAAAAGCTGTGCTCTTAGGTGCTTACTGAAGGGTTGATGGGTTCTCAGGTAAGGAGCAAACATCTAGGCTCCAGTGGCTGCATGCCTATATAAGACTGAACATGGCACTGTGGTTAACGGTGAAGAATTTAAAATTGCTAGAGTGTTTGTCACTCTGGGTTTGGTCTCTGGTACTGCATAAATCTGATACTGTAAATATGGTGTACATACCTATAATCCCAATACTTTTGAGGTAAAAATGGGGGCAGATCAGCTCACCCTCAGCTGCATATTGGTTTTGTTGAAGCATGGTTTCTCTACATAGACCCCTGGCTGTCCTGAAACCTGGAACTGGTTCTGTAGACCAGGCTGGCCTTGAACTTGTAGACGTGTCTGCCTTTACCTCCCAAGTGCTGGGATTAAAGGTATGAGCCACCATTCCTGGTAACTCTCAGAAATACATTATTGAATTGGAGGACCACCTGGACTTCAAGACGCCCTGTATCAAAAGGTATTTGGAGTCACATTTGTGTTTCGCTCTTGACTGTACTAATTATTAGCTATGTAACCTTGAAAGTCTTAGCCTCAGTTTCCCCAGAGTCTACAAGAACAGTCACTCTTTTTACCTCTGAGTGTCCAGAGAATTGAAGGACTCATGTATCTAAAATGCTTCATATAGCTCCAAGGACAAGGAAAATGCCCAAAGCATACTCAAAGCTCTAAAGTATACAGGCAAGAAGCATATTTCTAAGGTTCATTATCTTTTCTTCCCTAAAGAATTTTATGTCTCCCAGAAGACCACTGAGTGGTTTCCCTGAAGGATAAGGCTATATTGAAAATAAACTATCACATCTCCTGACAAATGTAGAGGTCTTGTGGGACAACAGACAACACTCCAACCCTGCACCTGCTCTGTCCCAATGCCACTTAGTATCTCTCTGAAGCTGACTGTACTTGTCTGTTCTGTGTTGGTCTGGCTTCAAAGCAAACAGGTAATCCATCCGTGCAGTGTGATAAGGTGGGTATTCTCAAGATGATTTTGTTTTGTTTTCTTGACATAGGGTTTCTCTGTGGTAGTCCTAGCTGTCCTGGAACTCACTCTGTAGACCATGCTGGCCTCAAACTCAGAGATCCTCCTGAGTGCTGGCATTAAAGGTGTATGCTACTCTCAAGATCTTTATGCCCAAAGTTAGTGACACTCTAACTTCTAGCAAAGGCAGTCTACAGATGAAGAGCTTTCCCCTGAAGACCTACCATCCTCAGTGGGGCCTGCCCTGTCATGGCTACCCTGTTCCACGTAGTCCTCAGAGGTGGCCTTTTTCACTGGTTGCATTCTACAGAGACTATAAGACTCTGGTTTTGTCTTAGAAACTTATTTATTATAGCTGAACATGGTGGCACGTGTCTGTAATCCTTTGGAAGCCAAGGATCTCAATGCTTTCAAGGGCCAGTGTGGGTTATGACATCAGATCAAGGTTAGCCCTGGCTGTATAACAAAACTATTTCTCAAAGGGGAGTGGAGTGGAGAAAAGAGAAATTTGGCCATCATCACGGAAAGGTGTGGTGGCTTTAAAGGAAAAAACAACCATGTTCAATTATGTTACTGTTAGGAATAGAACCCAGGATGCCTGGGAGGCAGTCTTCTACCAAGGAGCTCTATCCCCAGGCTGGTCTTTCTTTTGCATTCCAAACTCTTACCTGAACATAATTATGCTGTTCTGTTTGCCTAGAGAAGTTTCTGAAGCTTAGGTTTCTCAGGGCTCATACTCTGTGGCTCTCCTTCTACACACATGTCTGTGTGTGCATCTTGCTGACATGTTTGAACTCATTCATCCAACAGTGTATCCCAGTGGTTAGAAGTACACATAGATGTCAGGTAGCTGAAAGTTCCTGTTTACTGATGGTATGAACTCTGGGAAATCACTTTCTCCGCTGGGCCTTAGCCCTGTCTTTTGCAAAATGGGCACAGTAGTATCTGGCATGGAAGGTCATGTAAGAGTCAGCTAAATATTTCTGCCACTGAACTAGACCCCCAATCCCTAGCTTCCTTTCTACTTTTTATTTAAAGAGAGAAAATATCACTTGCCCAACATGGTCTAGAATGTTCAATCCTCCTGTACCAGCCTCCCAAGTAGCTGTGATTAGGGATATAAGTCCCATTCTTGGCTGGGAGATGGAGATTGATTTTATTTTGTTTGAGAAACAATCCTTGTTGTGTAGCCTTGGCTGATCTCACACAATGCCTGGAGTTGTGGATGTATCTCAGTTTGTAACATATCTCCGTAGCATTTGTGCATGCTAATCCCAGCTTGGCTCTACAGCATCAAATGGGCTGTACATGCGGGCGGTGGTGGCGCACGCCTTTAATCCCAGCACTTGGGAGGCAGAGGCAGGCGGATTCCTGAGTTCGAGGCCAGCCTGGTCTACAGAGTGAGTTCCAGGACAGCCCGGGCTACACAGAGAAACCCTGTCTCGAGAAAAAAAAAAAAAAAAAAGGGCTGTACATGGTAGTTTATGCCTGTCATCCCTGAGGCAGAAGAATCAGAAGTTCAAGGTCATATCTCTGATATGTTGCAAGGTCAAGACCATCCTGGGCCACACGAGACCTTGTCTAGAAGAAAACAACATTAAAAAGGCACAGAAGAGGGCCTGGATAGTCCTCAATAAATAGCATGGGTGTTTTTTGTTTTTCGACCATCTCTTGGGGACAGAACGTATTCCTAATCCTGTGTGTCTAAGAATTACTGAAGCCCTTAGGGATCAAAGACGGCAACAGCCTTCCTGTACATACTTCTGGCCCCAACCAGCCTTTGGCGTGGCAGTTCCCCTTCTTTATCTGAAGGGAAACGATTGCCAAAAAAAAAAAAAAAACTTGCAAAAGAAGGATTATTTCTTCCTGGGTCAGGGCTTGAACTATCCAGGGTTCCTTCTGTTTCGTGTGTCATGTTTCTTTCTTGAGCTTCATTTTCCCTTATTCTAAGATGAGTAAGGAAACTGTTAACTCCTGACCCAATAGTTCCCGAGGGAAACAAAGGAGTGCAGGTGTCATGGAGACTAGGTACTTCATGTACCATCAATAGTGAGTCCCTTCCCTCTAGGGAGAGATCCAAAAGAGGGCACAGACAGCCTCATGCCAAACCAACACACACACCAAAGCCAGTCGTGAGGTCTCATCATTAATGGTGGCTTAAGTTGACAAGGCTAACTCCTGGGAGTCAGAACACCTGGACAGAAGCTGCTCTCCACCTAACCCGGCAACACACAGACACTCTAAGACTGTAATCTTGAGTGGCTCAGGGAAGCATAGCAAAAACAGAGGTGTCATTTCACCACCCCACCTCAATCCTGCTCCCCTACCCTTACCCTACTCCAAACCCCCAGATCCAGTCACCAAAATTCCAGGGAAAGATCCTGATTGGCTTGATTAAATCATGTGTCTTAGCCAATCAGGGAAGAGTTGAAAAAACACAGCCATGGCTACTCAGGGGCTCAACCCAGGAGGTATTGGGATCCCTGTGAGAGAAAATGCAGCTTCAGCCCACGGAGGCCCAATCTTGCTGTTTGTCTGTACACTGTCAGAATGAGTGACACCACTCAATTAGATGGCAAACACAAGAACAAAGGGTGGCCTTCTCTCTCACATCCTGTGCACTGCACACAAGCTAGCAACATTACTAAGAAGAAGGAAGAGACAGAAAGTGACTGACCTGAGGTCACGGAGCTCAGACTGAAGATTCTAGTCCCCACCCTCTAAGGGAAGCCCCCGAGAGCTCCGTCACTTCCTAACTTCTTGGGCTTATCTTGAACAATCTATGCATCTTTTTATTTTTAATGTTCCTATCGTGGCAGGAGGTACCCACACTGACTCATTTCTATCTCGTTCATGTAAAGGAATCTTGACTGCATTCCAGACAGGTGGGTTTGCTCTCAAACCTGCCTTATGAGGCCTCCCATCTTTTGCCAGGACTATGTCCTCTACCCGCCTGCCTACTAGCTGGGCTTGTGTGCCAAGGACTATTGTCAGGCATCTTTGAACAGAGATGACTGGTCTGGAGTTCTGTGTGTTAGGAGTCCTAGATCAAGGCTCGAGTGTGGCCACCTCCTACCTAGGTTCCTTGTATTTCCCCTGGCTTCCGACCTAGCAATGTTTCTTGGCGGATAGAAACATGACTCCATCTCTGCCTTCATCTTCAAAAATCATCCCGTTATATAAAATCACCAATCAGAAAGATTGAGTGTGAGGACTGGGGTGGAGTGGTGATTGCCTCATCACTTATGCACGAGGCCCAAGGTTCAGTCTCTGATACTATCACAAATAGAAGGAGAAAAGCTATTTAGAGAAAGGCAGGCTACAGTGGTTCACGTGCACTTGGGTGACTGAAGCACAAACAGCACTAGAAGTTCGAGGCCAGCCTGAGCTATGTAGTTAGACCCTGTCTCAAAAATCCCAACCAGCCAGCCAGCCAGCCAGCCAGCCAGCCAGCCAAACAACCAACCAGACAATACTACCACCAAAAAAACAACAAAACCCACCAGTCAGCATTAGAGTCTAGCCTAATGACTTCATGTGAATTTGATTACTTTGAGGGACCCTATTCATTAAGCCAGCTTGGTAGCACATATCTACTGTCTTATTGTTCCAGAGGTAAGGCAGGAGCGTTATGAGTTTAAGACCATCCTTGGTCTACGTATCAAGATCTTGTCTCTAAAATCCAAGGCCTGTGGATACAGCAGCTCAGTGGCGGAGTGTTTGCCTAGCCTATGGGACCCTGGATGTCACCCACAGCACTGAAAAGAAGAAAGGGGAAGCTGAGACACAATTCAGTTGATGGAGCACTTACCTAGAATATACAAAGTACTGGGTTCAGTCCCCGGATTTGTCTAAACCAGGTTTGATGGCACACAAAAGGCTTTTTAAATAAGGTCATCTAAGTACTAGGAGTCTGTAACTCTAGACAGCTTTTGGATGGGGTCGGGGGTGGGCCCAGGTGAAGCCATAACAAACTTCTCACACTCTTTACCCCTGCTCAGGTAAACCTTTCCCCAAATACTGCACACCGTGCCCAGCCCCGTGATCTGCTTTCCTGTGTCCTGCCTTCACTTTATCCCAGATCCTTGACTTCCGTTTGTGCAATTATCTCATTCACATACATCCTCTCCATGCTGTGGGCTTTGTGAGGACAGCAGCATGTCTCTCTGTGCACAGAAGCTTCCTGGCAGGTAAGGATTACCTTCACTAATTAGACTAAGCTAGGCCTCAGAGGCAGGCAGGCAGGCAGGCAGGCACCTCTTTCCTCCAGCCAAAAAGAATTTGTATCCTCGATTAGTGAATCAACTGCCACTCTTAAACACGATCCCAGTAGCCTGCCATGCTGAACCAGGGAAGGCCCATCTTGGGTGTGAGGCATGGCCTCAGGAGTCCCAGAGGGAAAGCAAAGTGGCCTGATTTGAAACTCAACCCTGGGAGGTTGCCAGGGATGATGGGGCACAGCTAGGGGAAAAACATTCAGGGGAGCTGAATGAGGACTTCTTTAACACCCAAGACACCAGAGGGAATATCGCTTTTCAGAAAGGTCGGCTAACTAGTCAAACACGGCTGCTACCTATGCTCCAAGTGACCTGCTGTGTCTCTTTGACAGGAGACAAGGGTGGACTCTACTGTGCTCCTCTTGTGCCCCTAGCATGTGACTATTTGGTTACAGTTGAAGGAGCAATAGATACTTAGCCCTTGTCGCTTTTCTTTCCCTTTTGTTGGACTGGAAAAGCAGTAGGTTTCAGATAGCTGTTTCCAGTGACTTGTATGTGGCTAACCTGTGCTATATGGCCTGTCCTCCATGCTGACTATTGACCCCTGGGAATATCCCATGCTGAATCCCAAAGGGAAAATTTCTGGACGCTAGTTCAGGACAGGGCCATCCTGGAAAAAATGACTTAAGGACCAGGGACCACAGTTTTCCCCAGTGAAGGGTTGACTCACTGTAGCAGGCCCCAGCTGGCTAGGTCTCTGAGCCAGTGGCTCGGAACATGCCTGCACAGTGAGCGCCTTGTCTGCAAAGCTGGGTCTTGCAAAGCCATGGGTCAGGGGAGCCAAGGCCACCGCCCTGGGAAACACCCCAGTGCATAGCCAGACTTGAGAGCTCCAAGGGAAACCAGCACTAGGCTCCACCCTCCCAACCTTCTTTTCCCTCCTTCTCCTGGAGGCCTTAGTATAACCCTGACTAGTCAAGTCTAGAGAAGCCCCAGGACCCCCGAGAAAGTCCTAAGGTACCGAGGTATATGTTAAAGACTGAACGAACATAGCTCTAAACTTAAACATAGGCCAGCTCCATGATTTAAAAAAAAATTAAATGTATTTATTAATGTTAGTATATGTGCATGAGGGAGTCAGAGACTTGCTGAGACAACCAACTTGCAGGGGTTGGTTGTCTCCTTCCACCATGTGGGTTCTGAGGATTGAATCAGCTCATCAGGTTTGGCAACAAATACCTTTACTCACTGAGCCATCCCATTGACCCATGATTTTTCTCATAAGTTAATCTCAATGCCTCTCTTTTGGAAAGAAATTGTTTTCCAGGTTGGGTGGGGGGCGAGGGGTGCGGGAAGCCAAAGCTTCTATGCTACTGCCCCATGGCTCCTTCAGCCCTGTGAAGTAGGGACTCTGTTTCTGAGTGTCTCTCCTCCCAACATCTTTGTCCAGCTTGGCATCCAGCATTCTTCTGGTATCCAAGGTTCTGTCAGCAAGGACATTTGAGTCATGCCTTGGTTGAAACCCTGCCTGTGCCATCTGCTTGCTGTATGACCTTGGGTGAGTCACCCGATCTCACGGAGTCTGGATTTGTATAAATGCAAAATGGAGTTCCACAAAATGTGTCTGCCCTGTGTGGTCGCTGCAGTATCTGACAATAGAGAGACCTCTGGAAGCTTCTCCTCTTATCTCTCTCCTCCCACCTCCAGTCTCTCTGGAAGGACTGCTATATCAGCCATTTGCACATTGGACCAAGTCCCCAAGAATGCACTGAGTCTCCTGCCAGAGTCTAATTTGCATTACATGCTGCTGCAGTTGCACCCAAAGAGTTCTTGTCAATGTCACAACGGTCTTTTTAAGGTCTCTAGGAGCATCTTTGGTGACTGAAGAAACAGAGTCAAGGAGATGATAGAGTTTCTCAAGGTCACCCAACAGAGCCTGAGGTGCCACTGACTCTTTGAGGCTCATCTCTCTAGTAAGTATGGAGTCCTGGTAACAGCATAGGACCCTGCCATCACATGCCTTCTTTCCAGAGTGAGGGCTGTCAGAACCTAGCACACAGTTTGCTTCTATGAAAGTACCTCCTGAAACACTATTGGGTGCCGACTTAGAAGATGAACTTGAAATTCCACTCTCCTTTTTGTTAGTTTCATTGTAATATATATTACAGAAACTGCATTGATGAATGAATGATGAATGAATGAATGAATGAATGAATGAATGAGGCTGGGGAGATGACGTGGTGGGCAAAATGCTTGACATACAATCATGAAGACCTGAGTTTGAATTTCCAGGTCCTGCATGAAGCTGGATGAGATATTGCACATCTGTAATGCCAGCACTTCTAATGTAAGATGGGAAACAGGGACAAGAGAATTCCTGGAAGCCTGATAAATGCCATCAGCCACCAACAGAGACCCTGCCTCAAATGAAGCAGAAGGCAAGGACTAACACCTGAGCCTATCCTCTGAGTTCCATATAATAGCACACATACACTGATGTTAACACAGAGTGTGCACACAGAGAATATAAGAGATAGATGATAGATAGATAGATAGATAGATAGTAGATAGATAGATGATGATGGATGATGGATGGATAGATGGATAATAGATACCCAGAGAGTTGTTTTACACAGTGTCTCACCCAGGACCTTACTATGTAGCCTCAGGCTTCTTCAACCTCACAACCTTCCTGCCTCAGGCTCCTATGTACTGGGATGCTGGTGTTGTGTATAGGTGTATGCAACCAGATGCTCATACTTCTAAGTAATCTCATCTGGAAGCTTACCCTATGAATATTGTTGTATACCTATGAAATGGCATCTGTATGCAATTATTCATTGCAGCTCTTTTGGTAATGGCAAGACATCAACAATAATGCTTAGCCAAGTGCCATGGTAGTACATGCATTCTAGCACTCAGGAAATGAAGGCAGGAAGATCACAAGTTCACAGCTTGGTGACTGTAAGACCCTATTTAAAAAAAAAGTCAGGCAAGGTGTTACATACTCATAACCCTAGTTAGTACAAGAGAGGTCAGAGTTCAAGATCATTCCTCGATACAAAGTGAATTGGAGACCAGACTAGGCTATATGAGACTCTATCTCAAAAAAAAAAAAAAAGAAAGAAAAAAGAAAGAAAGAAAGAAAGGAAGGAAGGAAGGAAGGAAGGAAGGAAGGAAGGAAGGAAGGAAGGAAACAAAGGAAGGAAAAGGAAAAAAGGAAGAAAGAAAGGCGAGAGAGAGAGAGAGAGAGAAGAGAGAGAGAGAGAGAGAGAGAGAGAGAGGGAGAGAGAAGGGAGTGGCAGACATAGAGATAGAACCTACAGATGTGTCACTGGGAACTAGTTGAACAAATGATTGTACATCTGTGCACTAAATTACTACGTAGTTATAGGAGAGAATTAAACATGTATGTATTCATGTGGATAGGTTCCCACGTGGATATTAAGTTAAATAAGAAATGTGGAACAGTGTAAATAGCATGTTATTTTTGTGTGGGAAGAAAAGGAGACTAATGATCGTCTGCATTTATATTTGTATGATTTTATATAATTAAACTTTAAAAGAACTTAAAACTCTACCCAACTTCTTGTGGGCAAGTTTGCTCGGGGTAGAAGACAGGATTATAGAAATAGATGGGCTTTTTTAAAAATTAGAAACTGAGGGGCTGGAGAGATGGATCAGTGGTTAAAAGAACTGGCAGCTTTTGCACACAACTCAGGTTCGGTTTCCAGCACCCACATGGTGGATCACAACCATCTATGACTCCAGTTCTAGGGAATCTGATGCCCTCTTCTGGGCCCTACAGGCACTGCATGCATGTGGCTCTTGTGCAGACAAACAATCCTACACATAAAACTTTAATTCATACTCTTTTCAGCAAATGAGTAAAAAAATGACCTTCCAGGACTGTTAAAATTTTAAGGTATAACAGTATGGTGGGCTTATTTGTTGGTTGGTGGTGGTTTGGTTTTGGTTTATTTTTGAGACAGGGTTTTTCTGTACAGCCCTAGCTGTCCTGGAACTCGATCTGTAGAGTAGGCTAGCCTCAAACTCACAGAGATGTGCCTCCTGAGTTCTGGAATTTAAGGTATGTCCACTACCACTTTTTTTTTGGGGGGGGGGTTTCGAGACAGGGTTTCTCTGTATATTCCTGGCTGTCCTGGAATTTTGTAGATCAGGCTGGCCTCGAACTCAGAAAGCCGCTTGTGTCTGCCTCCCAAGTGCTGGGATTAAAGGCATGCGCCACCACCGCCTGGCACTACCACCTATTTTTTTTGTTTAAAATATAATCTTTTAGAGATATGTACTAGGATTGTGATTAGTCAATGGTGGAGTGCTGGATAGACATATTGGAAACAAGCTGGAGGCAAGCTGGGTCTGGCTCCCAGGTAAAGCATTCCCTTCTCTACAAAGATAAGCACTAAAATACTTACAAATGAAACTATATAATCTAAAAGTTTTCTTCAGAGTAATATAGAAGGATAAACAGATTAGGAGATTGTGTGTGTGTGTGTGTGTGTGTGTGTGTGTGTGTGTAGTGTGTGTGTGTGTGGATGAAACTGAATTGGGTTTTGAATCTATGAGACTAATAAACAGAGGGTTCCTAGTTCCCATGGAAGCCAGAAGAGGGTATCTGTCCCCTGGAACAGAAGTGACAGGCAGTTTGTGAGCCAAGTACAGCTGAACTCTAGTCCTCTGGAAGAGCAGTGTTTGCTCTTAACGACTAAGCCATCTACTCCTTTGTTGTGTTTTCCTCCCCTCTAGGCCCTGGCAACTACCAATCTGCATTCTATCTCTATGATTTTATCTAATCTATATATTTCATATAAAAGATTTCACCTAATAGTGACCTTCTGGTTTGCTTCATGTAGCGTAGTGTTTCTGGGGTTTGTCTCTCTTGTTGCTTATGTCCCTATTTTACTATTTTTTTTTAATCACTAAATTTATTTATTTATTTGTATGTGCTCCCATGTAGAGGTCAGACGACAACTACAATGGGCAATTTCTTTCCTTCCACAAGTGTGGTCCCAGGAATCAAACTCAGGTCATCAGGCTTGGCAGCAAGAACTCTTACGTGCTAAGCCATCTCACTCGTCCAACTTGACTACTTTCAATGACTTAACAATATCCTACCACATGCATACACCACCATTATTTATACCTTCATTTGCCTATAGACACCCGTATTGTTCACATTGACTCTTGCGAACATGCTGCTGTGAACATTTGTGCTGTGAACATACACACATACCTGGGAAAAGAACCGTGTATAATTAGATAATTCTGTGTCTCTCTTGAGCAATCTGCTTTCCCCATCAGCTACGCCATTTTACACTCTCTGTAGCAACCTCCCGTCATCTCTCCACATCCTCGACAACACTTGTTATTTTCTGGTTTTTAAAAAATGATTGTTATTGTCATAGCAGTCCTCGTGGGTGTGAAGTGATGCATCACGTGGTTTTGAGTTGCAGTTCCCTGATGACTAATGAGGCTGAGCAGCCTTTCGTGTGCTTGCTGGCCACTTGTGTGTCTCCTTTAGAGGAATTCTATTCAGCGTCCTTTGCACTTTTTAAATTGGGTTGCTTCTATTTTGCTATTTCTGTCCACTTACTAGGAAAGATATAAAATATGAGATGTACTTAAAACCTCTTCCCCCCTTCTCTCTCTTTGAGAGAGGTCTCATGTAGCTCAGGACGACCTTAAACTTGCAGTGTATCAGAGGACAACCTTGAACTTATAATCCTCCTGCCTCTACGTCTGGTGCTGGGATCATAGGAATATAACCATTCCTGGTGTGTGTGTGTGTGTAGAACCCAGGGTCTTGGCATACTGGGCAGATTTTCTACCAACTAACCTACAGCCTCAGCCTGCTTGCTTCTTCGTTCTCTTCTCCTATCCTTTCTCCTTCCCTCCCTCCCTCCCTCTTTCTTCTTTCTTTTTTTTTGAAGAATGCCCCCATCTTGAGCTCTCCTAAGACAATGGTTTTCAACCTTCCTAATGCTTCATTTTATAGTGTCTCATGTTGTAACCCCCAACTTAAATTATTTCATTGATATTTCATAGCTGCAATTTTGTTACTGTTATGAATAGTAATGTAAATATCTGTGTTTTCCAATGGTCTTAGGTGACTCCTGTGTAAGGGTCATTCAACCCTCAAAGGGGTCATGACCCATAGGTTGAAAACCCCTGTCCTAAGACCATCCCTACCCCAACCCTTTATGATTTCTTTCTTTCTTTCTTTCTTTCTTTCTTTCTTTCTTTCTTTCTTTCTTTCTTTCTTTCTTTCTTTCTTTCTCTTCTCTCTCTTCTCTCTCTCTCTCTCTCTCTTTCTTTCTCTCTCTCTCTCTCTTTCTCTTTCTCTCTCCTTCCTTCCTTCCTTCTTCTTCCTTTCTTTCTTTCTTTCTTTCTTTCTTTCTTTCTTTCTTTCTTTCTTCCTTCTTTCTTCCTTCCTTCCTTCCTTTTAGTTTTCTTTCCCTTGTTTTTCTTCAGGTTTTTGAAGCAGGGTATAACTTGGTAGCCCATGTTGGCCTTAAACTGTCAGCAATTCTCCTGCCTAAGCTTCAGAAGTGCTGAGTATAATTATAGGCATGAGCCACCACATTGAGCTTTTTTTCTTCTCTTTAAATAAATAAATAAATAAGTAAGTAAATAAATACAGTGTGTTTCCTTCCTTTTGTCTCCTGAAAAGTGTGTGTGTGGTAGGGAGGCAAGACCAGGACATGGGACAGCAGCAGTTGTGTCACATGCCCTTGGTCCCAGCCTGAGGTTGACCCTGTCCCCAGAGTCTGTGTGCCAGCTCTTATGTCCCACCTCCATTGCTTTGATGAGGCTCTCCCAGGAAGGGAGGGCCTGCCTATAACAGAAGATACCCTCTGGGCCAGTACCCAGTCATATCACAAGATAGGATGGCCCGCAGGGACACCAGGACTTCCATTGCCAAGGGGAGGAGCTCTGTAGGCTCAGGTTCACAGGCTGTAAGGGAGATGGCTGGGGAGAAACCAAGTGGTGCTGGGTGGTTATGGGGATGGCCTGAGTTCCTGCAGACTCTTAGGTGAAGGAGGGAAGAGGGGGTCATAGTCTGGAACCTTCCAAACTCCTTAGTGATCGTTTCATCAGCAGAATTCTTATTTCAGAAAAGGACTACGATGTGCAGGACACGGGAGGGAGCTGCTTCCTGGAACCAGCAAGAAGGAAAGCCAAAAACTTTCCTCCCTCTTGCCCTGCAGGATCCTCTGGGAAGACCTGAATCTCAGAAGACCCATAGTCTTTATACGAAATCACAAAGGACCCAACACATTCTGTCTCCTTTTGGGGCCCTTTCAGGGCTCCAGAGATCCAGGACATGCCCTCCAGGCTCTAACCTGCCATGATATCCTGTCACCTTAGTTGCTCTTCCTCAACCAGACCCCAGGGCAACCACTTAGGGTGAGAGCTGGGATGGACTCAGCAAACAACAGGAACAGGTGACTCTGTGCTCTGTTTCTGAACTAGTGAAGTTTCCCCCAGAAAAAGTTCCACGCTCAGGACAGCTGTCTTGCTGGTGACAGGAGTTATTGACTGCTGCCTCTTCTGAGGAATATCTTCAGCCTCTATGAGGTTTTTAGCCCAGTTCTTTTTTGGTTGTTCTGGTTTTTAGGTTGGTTGGTTGCTTGGTTGTTTAATACAGAGTCCTATGTAGCCCAGGCTAGCTTTGAACTCTGTATGTAGTGCAGGATAACCTAATCTGATCCTCCTGTCTCAAACTGAAAGGGGCTAGGATTACAATTGTAGATCACCACACAGATTTGTGTGGTGCCGCAGATGGGATCCAGGATATTGCACATACTAAGCCAGCACCTACCAACTGAGCTGTACATCCAGCTCCTTTATTTATTTATTTATTTTATATTGTTAGTGATTGGTTTTGTTTTGGTTTTAGACAGGATCTCATACCCCAGAACTTGGTATGTGCTGATGCTGACCTTCAGTCCCCAGTCCTCTTGTCTCTACCTGCTGAGTGCTGGGATCACAGGTATGTACAACTATGTGCATCTATGCTCTACTTCTTTAGGCGACAGTCTGTTTGGGGGGGCATGTGATGGGGTGGTAGGTGGGAGGATACTTTTAAACACAAGGCATCATAGGATGTTTTGGGCAAATGAATTTGCTCTGAGCTTGGTAGTTTGATTCTCCCAATCAACATCCACAGAGCTGCTGTGGGGGTGAAGTGAATGTGTGTCAAAGCTCAGCCTTGCAGCAGTTAGAAG
Source organism: Mastomys natalensis (assembly GCA_021653895.1). Taxonomy (NCBI): domain Eukaryota; kingdom Metazoa; phylum Chordata; class Mammalia; order Rodentia; family Muridae; genus Mastomys; species Mastomys natalensis. The sequence continues at coordinate 1,486,872 of JAJTUV010000429.1, forward strand.
TAAACCTAGCCTTTATGTCCTGGCTCACGCCTTTAGTCTCAGCACTTGGGAGGCAGTGGTCTGCCTGGTCTACAAATCGAGTTCAGGACAGCCAGGGCTGGTTACACTGAGAAATCCTGTCTCGAAAAACCATTAAAAAAAAATAAATAAATAAAGTAGCCGGCAGGTGATGGCGCACCCTTTAATCCCAGCACTTGGGAGGCAGAGGCAGGCAGATTTCTGAGTTCGAGGCCAGCCTGGTCTACAGAGTGAGTTCCAGGACAGCCAGGGCTATACAGAGAAACCCTGTCTCGAAAAACAAAACAAAACAAAAAAAAGTGAGGTTATGGCATATTAGGACCCACTATTCAGCAAGCACATGGCTATTCCTCGTATTGAGGAGCTAACAAATTCTTGGCTACAAAGAGGATAGGGAGCTAGCCTGGGCTACATGAGACAATATCTCAAAGCGAACAAACCCAAAACAAAGACATTAATAAAGGGCCTAGAATAAAGAAAATACTCAAAAAAGTAATGATTGTAATTAGTAGTATGTTAATTATCTTTTATTGATAATGTAACAAGAAGGAGAAAGTAGTTTTGTAGGTAAGCAATAGATTCTGCAGCCTAAATGCTTGGGTTTCATTTGCAGTTTACTACTGAAGCTGTGTGACTGACTGAACAAATACTTAACTTGTCCGTGTCTTCATTTCATTCTCAGAACCGTGGGAATATGAACTGTCCCGACTGCATGCAGGTGCTGTGATCCTTGTGTCCTTTTATGGGGAGTACTCTGAGAAATGCCTGCCTGGCAAACATTAAGTGCTCCAGCACTTAATTCAGGAGTACGCTCTGTTGAAAGCTGTCTTCTTGGCTCTCCATTACAGTTCCACAAAGCCCACAGAGCCACCGCCCCACTCCGAAGCTGGGTGACCAGGAGCCAGTTACCTCCCTGTCTCTGGGCCTGCTTTTATTTATTTACAAAATGTGTTATTATGGCCTCTAGGTTGTTAGAGCTGCATTAGTGAGGGATGAGCCGTGGGAAGCTTGTCTATCCTTGTTAATTAGCCCTGGGATCCAAAGCTCTGCCTAAACCCAGTTCCTACCCCACCCTGTGCTCCCTCCCCTCCCTCCACTCCCTCCCTGCCCTCGGATTCTGTCCCACTGCGCACCAGGGGGCCGCGGCCTTGCCCGAAGCCAGGCCCTATTTCTGGGGACCGAGCGATCCCGAAGCTTTGCCAAGCTTCCCCAAGGATCGGGTTTCTGCTGACGCGGTGCCAGGCACGTCTGCTTCCAGGAACCGGCAGCCGCATTTAGCCGCGGGCCGCACATGAAAGGCTCTAGTCGGAAACGTGACGTTTTGTCAACAGGCGCGGCAGGTCAGCGCTGGGTGAGACCATCCCGGCAGCCCCGCCGAGCACGCCCTGTCTGAAGGCCGCCAGATCCCAGGCCTCTGCGCTCCTTGGCCCCAGAGTCCACGCTTCACCCCTCGCAGCTCTCTCCCTCTCTCTCACACACCCCCTTTTAAACAGAGGCCTTCTTTGTCCCCAACTGGGCTGAAGGCTGGGATGCAAGCCACTTCACACACCTTCCTGATCACCCTTGGATCTTCTTCTGAAATCTGGCTTAGGAAAGTTCAGGACACTTTGGAGGCAGAAAAACAGACAGACAGCTGCGCCTCGCGGGATTGGGGGGTGCAGTGGGGTGGGGGGCTTCACGTGGCAGACTCTAGAAGAGACATTCTGGGTCATCTGCCTGTGGAACCCTCAAATCTATTCTTAGTTCAGGGTGTTTGAACCACTTCCTGCTGTCCACAGCTACTCCTTGAGTCACAGCTTGGGAGAGAGTTTCAGTGTGGATTTAACAGGCAGGACGGTTGCGAGAGCAAGCTACCTAAGGCAGGACTTAGGGATCATGCCATCTGTGCTACAGGAATAGTATGAGACTCAGAATCCTTAAGTGTCTAGTCAGGAAAAGGTGTGATAGAGCACCAGACTCTAGAGGTCTCGTTCTCCTAGTCCAGGCTCTTGACCCAGGGATAGTTGTGCCCAACACTGACTACACTGGACCCTTCCTTTCACTTGCAGACCCCCTGGACTCAGAGAAGGTGACATTTGAAAGGCCCTCCTGAGCAGGCTGGGGTTGACATCCCTGTAGGGGAAGACTCCAGACAGCTAGACAATTCTAAATGATTCAGATGCTCTGGGGCTTGGATCATGTCCATCAGGAAACCTCAGGACAAATCAAGATGATGGGAAGAAAGCAAAAATACTCAGATTGGTCATTTCCCACTTAACTTTTTTTTTTTTTTTTTTAAAGAAAATAAAATAAGAGCGGTAACACTTGTTCCACACACACCCAAAGAGAGGAAGTTGGAAAACTGTAGAAAATAATTATGGGATGTTGCCTTCAACAGCATTGATGAGGGATATGGCTAATCCATTAGAACTTGCTAGATTTCAAAGTGTTGGCCTGCCTTAGCGAAGTGCTGTCGCCAGCCTCTTCTATGTGTATAGTCCCATAGACGCCTCCCTGACACACTATCCCATGAGCTCAGCCTCTGGATTTGCCCATTAGCTTCTGAAGCAGCATGGAGTACGTGGTTGTGAGGTAATACTGGAAACCAGCAAGAGTGCAGATCTTTGACAAGAGTTAATTAAAATTTTTAAAGAAGACTGAGAATATGGATCAGCTGGTAGAGTGATTGTCTAAGATGTATAAGGCTGAGTTCAATCCCCGAGACTGCATAAAACCAGGCGTGGTGGGCATGTCTCTACTGATCCAGGAAGCGTGGCTGTAATCCCAGCATCTAGAAGGTAGAGACCAGAGAATCCATCCAAGGCCACCTTGGCTACACAGCAAATTTGGTGCCAGTATGGGCTACATGTGACCCTGTTTCAAAACTAACAAAACAAAAATAATCCAGCATTTACCTACGACATGAACTCAATATTGTTCTTACTGCCAGGCACTTGACAAGCTGAATGCATTTATACCAAGCTTAACTAGTCACTATCCTCAGGCGAGAGGACTGAGAAAAGTACCATGACACTAAGTTATTTTTAAAACCAAGACCATTTCTCTTCCACAGGAAAAAAGCTTATTTTATTAAGTGTTTTTAAAACAGCTACTTAACATTTAGATAAAAATATTTACAATTTCACACCTTCAGGAAGGTTCCAAAATATAAACACTGTAACCTCTCCTCTCCCTAGAGAAAAAAATTCTCTTCAAAAACAGAAATACATTCATTGTTTTTTCTCACTGTGTAGATCAAGTAATTATACAAATAGACATCTGAAACATTTTCCTTTGTCATATATTTATATAATATATATTTATAACAGCTTTACAAATAAAGGCAACAACTTTTATGCCCAAATAAAAATGGGAGGTTAAACACAAGCATAGTGCATTTCGAAAAGCTGGTGCAGGGCTGGCGGAGCAAGTCAAGAAAACAAGGACTCTGAGTCAAAAATAAAACTTCCTTAAAGGAGACAGAATCCTTTTTTTAGCAATAAGGACTTTCCATATGCTGCTGGACAAAAGGAATTAGCCTACAAAAAGGATCTTGTGTTGTCAAAGCTCTGCTAGGCCTTTAAGAAGCTAAGCTTGGTTCAAAGCTTTAGGATAGACTTGAAATCCTTGTCTAGCTGTGCAAGAAGTATAGCAATTGATTACTTAGCTTTGTGTACTTTGGGACATTTGGGGCATCTCTGAGACCCCTTTGGTTCCTTGGACAGCATGCTATAGAAGTGAGAGCTAGAAACAGGTACCACAGGCCTGGGAACAGGTCCAGTTCACCTTGATTCCCTAGCAGCTCGGCTTGTACAAAGGGGACCATTTTCGGTTCCTAAGTAAGCTAATCACAAAAGCCTGAGTTAAGGAACTGGGCTCATTGTCTTTATTCATCAGAGGCAGGGTTGGGGGAAGAGACCTGCGGAAATTTGCCCAAACCACTACCGAGACATGCCAGTGTTGGCTACCTCATCACCTTAGCAGAAAGCTCAGTCTGACCACTGTCAGTCTACTGTGAGTCACCTCCACAATAAAGGGAGAAGGGTGGGGTCCTAACAGCTGGCTGTGAGCTGTGCTCTGGAAAGCCCTTTTTTTTGAAAGTACCTTTTCTCAAAGCCACAGACAGACCCATGTCCCAAACTGGAGAGTGACTCACTGATCAAGCCTTTGAAGCATATGAAAATCCAACTGATTTGTATCAAAGAGGGGCTCTTCTCTCAGTAGGGAAAAGCCCAGAGATGTGCTATAGTCCTCCTGTCATCTGATTCAGGCCATCCTTTTCGTGTCTTCCTGTGTCAGAAGAAACTTATTGTCCTACATATACAAACACACATAACAAACACGCACACACAAACACTCACTCTCACACACACTCTGAATCTTCTCTGTGGGTCTGCATGGTGGGCCGATCTCTCTGCACTCACGGAAACCTTTGTGGTTTTGGAATTAGGGAGGAAGGAAAGCAAAGCAGCAGGAGATCCCCTCAAGAGTTTAGTCTTTGGTTTCTAAGTTTAAAGGAGGGATCTGCTTCAGAGCCTGGAGCAAGGCCGAAGAGTCAAGAGACGAATGTGCCAAGGGAGAAGGGAGTCTCTGGGGCAGGAGCAAGGGAGTTGGGATCTTGTCTGGGTTCATGAAGCTGGAGAGGGCTGCTGCTGAGGTGTTGAGGCCTGGGTATAATACCGGCACAGAGGTGGGGTACCAGCATTTCTCCAGCATAGGCAGGTAGGCAGTGGCCGATGGTGGGATGAGATAGAAGGGCAGGCAAAAGGGAGGCTGATGTGGGTGTGGCCCGAGAAATGGGGAACCCATCAGGTCACTGCCTGTGAAGTGGCCTTCCTCATCTGAGAGCTGCATTCGGCTCTTTTTGGTGGGGGGTTCTTCGGACTCTTGCTTAATTGTGCTGACACGTTCTCCCACGGCGAACCTGCGTCCATGATCGCTTTTGAAGTATGGCTGCTCAGTGCGCAAGTCACTCTTCTCTAATTCACCTCCGTAGCCACTGTCTGTGTCCGTGTCACTGCCGCTCTGTTCCCCACCCGAGGGAGCAAAAGTCCGCTGGATGACTGGCACACAGTTTTTCCCAGGGCCTTCTGATCCCTTGGCTAGGAAGCTGGGCTTCTCTTTGAAGTCCATGGCTTTGGGAGCTGAGTCCAATGGTTTCCTGGAAGCACCACCCTGCAGCAGCTCAGAGACCACACGGTGGAGATGAGTGACAAGCTGGGAAGATTTCAGGTCCCGAGTGTTCTCATGCTTGGCCAGGTACTGAAGTACCTCACGGGCACAAGTCTGGAAACCTGAGCAGAACATTTCTTGCCCTGCCTCGATATTTCTTCCCGACAGATCACCTGGAGGAAAAAGACCCAGTAAGGATTTTAGAAGGCTGGATTGTAGGTAAGTCTCAGGGTTTTCTTCTTGTCTCTTTTGAAATTGACAGTCAATTTGCATTTCAAACTCCAAAAGTCTATACCTAGAGGATTATACTGAGAAGTGTAAAGAATGAAATAAACATATTCCTACCACTTAGAGACAGATTTTTTTTTTTGTTTTAATGCTTGGGTTTTGATACTAAGTATAACAGAGTGTCGTTAAAATACATATACTCCACTGTCCCAAATAGCATTCTTAATGTCTGTATAGTATCCCAAACCAAATTACTTCTACTCTTGATGAGCTTGATGTAATATCTACAGTTTTTCTTGTGACACAAAAATGAACATGCTACTGTGTTTAAAAGTTCAACAGTCACTTTTTTTTTTTTGTCCTTTTAAATAAAGCAGTCTCATTCTAGCCTAGATTGATACGGAGTTTACTCAGCAACCCAAGCTGGCCTTGAACTCAATAGTGAGCCTATCTTAACTTTCAGACTGCTGGGGCTACTGGTCTGAGCTACCACACCCATCCTCAGTAAGTTAGTATAGCAACAGTCACATGGAAGCAGAAGCCAGACACTCATAAAACATAACAACACAGAAACAATACCACCTAAAAGAACATTGTCTCCCCTGCCTCCCCCCCAACCCCCCACCCCAGCCTTTTGTACAGACAGGGTCTCCCTATATAGTCTTAAATGGCTTGGAATTCCCTATGCAAAACTGGCTGGCCATGAATTTAAGGGGGGGGGGGTCTCTGTCTACCTCTCAAGTATGGGACTACAGGCATGCACTACCATGTCCATAAACGTCAGAGCTCACACCTGTAATCCCACCACCTGGGAGTTTGAGGTGGCAGATCACTTCTGAGCTTTAGGAAAGCCAAAAAGAGAAACAACCAAAACATTCGCAAAACTAAAACCAACAACCACTTACACAAAAACCTAACCTATTAATCAAACAGTTGCATTTCCTCTGTGCGTGTGCTTTAACTAGGCTCTTTATTTGTAAGTCTTCTCCACAGACTGTACCTCTGACTCCCCTAGAGATCAGTCCTGATCAACTTTCTATTTTTAGAAAGAAAACTGGCAAACATGCTGGCTTGGTTTGGTTTTTGTGATTCTCGTACTAGCCTTGGACAGGACAGAAGAATGCCTGAGGGGGTATGTATTAGGATTCCCCCTGGTCTGTACTGTATGATCTAGAAGGTAGAGAGGGAAGCTAGAAGGGTGACCCTGATTCCCTGAAACTCAGGATAAATGAATGATGAAACCAGTGCTTTCGCTGGATTGTGCAATTTGCCAAGATACCTAGTGGCTATTCAGGGAACCACAATGAAAGGCAGTCAAGAAAAAAAAAAAAAAAACCTGCTGTCATCCTGCCAAGACTGCACCCCACATCCAAAGACAAGGAAGCAAAGAAACAGGAAAACACTGGGGCAGACCCGTGTTCTGTTCACCCATGAATGAGGGCTCAGCAGACCAACTGTAAAAACACCCACAATGCAAATTATAGGTGTCTTGGCATTTTAAAGGGGAAATGGGGAAGTCTCCTAGAATCTAGACACTCTCCGGCCAAAATGTCACAGGAACATTTCATCACTGGCCTAATATGTACTCAACCCAGGTGGCACACAGCAGCATTCCCAATGGAAAAGTATGTCCTTTTAGGAAAGAATCAAACAAGCATCTCACCCCCAGTGAATGTACAAAATGAATGGTATCAAAGAGTCAGAAGCCCCAGGAGCCCCAGGGGCTCTATTGGTGCTGAGCTCTCAAGAAATGCTAATCAGGTCCGGCTATCCGCACTCACCAGCTTGTAAACCGCTCTGCAGAGCAATGATTTTCTGCTGCTGCTGATCAATTAGGTTTGTCAATGCTTTCACGTGCTTCAACGTAAGCTCCAGAACCACTGCTTTCTCCAAGTGACCCAAAGTCTGAAGAAAAAAAAAAAAATAGGAGCTTCTGTCACTTGTGAGGTCAGTGAAGTCCCTTCAGACACTATTTGTTATGGGAATTGGGTGTAAACAACAACAAAGATAAAGAGTCTTTCCTGCTCCACTAAATGTAAAGTTTGCAGATGTTTTATAATACATACATATAGATGATCAAAGGCTTAAAATAAAAAGCCAAACACGTGTTGTCTATCTTTGGACGCATTTTGGTAGCTGTTACAGTCTCAGGAGTGAGCTGACAGATATATTTCTCCAGCAGCTGCCCTGACCTTAACTCAGGGGACTCCGGAGATAACATTTCTCTGCTGTGGTGTCAACCCAGGGAGGGATGTCTACTGTGTCTGGCAACCAAGTGGCTTTCCCAATGTGTTGGGTTTCTTTCTTCTTCTTTTTTTTTTTTTAACCCCTGACACCCGTTCAGAATTTCCAGTCATGCAGGCTTTTAGTCTTCCTTTTCAAATACTTTTCCCGAAGGAAAAGCTAGAAAGCTTTTGGCTACCACTAAAGATTATGACGATAAGAAAAGGGACACATTAAATAAAGTAGGTTCTCTTGGGGATGGAAAGTGGACAAGGAAAAGAACGTAATTTTTTAATTTCGTGGTTTGCACTTTTAAGTCAGGGAAGACTACAAGGTGATGAGAAAGAAAAAAAAAAAAACTACCGAAAGGAAGTTGTGCTAGTGTTGGAGCCGACTTAAAGAGGCCCCAGATGGTTCTGGTTCTGCCTTTGCCTGGAAGTCCTGGGTCTGGATCTGGGTTCCCTCCAAACCAGAACTACCAGCTTTGATCCGCCCGTCTAGCCTGCAGTTCCCTGTGACGCCTGCAGGCGGCGAGTGACCCCCGACCGCCCTCTGGGCAGAAGAACTGGGTTGGAGCTCTGCCAGCTTCTCACTTACAGTAAGTTTGAGATGCTCCGGTAGGAGATCCTTCAGCTGGGCAATGCACTCGTTAATCCGGTCACGTCTCTTTTTCTCAATCAGCCGGTGCGGCAGTTTGTAAGTTTCCTGCAAGGAATACAAGGAAGCAATGGGTGCCCGGGGAAGGGAACATGAAGCTTCCTCCCTTCCTCCCGACCCGGCAGCAAGGGGAGGGGGGAAATTCTGCGAGGGCGAAGAGACGCACCCAGAGTCACCTTCTCTGCCCCTTCTTTCCCAGTCACTCACTTGTGACAATGAGCTCATCATATCTTGAACCTCCCTCGCTCCCCTCCAACCTTCAAACAAGCAAACTTTTCTTGGAAACTCAGCGCAGCGAGGGGCTAAGGAATGGGGGTCCCCAGGGATGCACCTACCTTGCTGTCCTCGCTCCGTTTTTTCCCCGCCTGGACTTGTACACTTGGTACATGTGGGCAAAATCCATCCTGCAGGGAGAGAGGCCAGAAAGAGCCGTGACTCCCGAGTGCGTACTGGCTGCAGAAGCCCTATAAGTGCAAGAAGCCCCCCTGTACTCTCAGAGATGCCCCAAGTTGAGAGTGGCGTGGAACACAAGGTTAGGAGCGGAGACGTGAAGGGATCACAGCGCACACTTACCCTGTTAGATCTCCGTGCTCCAGCCCTGGCGCTTTGGGAAGGCAGGTAGGAGGTGGTTGCGCGCTGGGGATTCGCTCCATGATGCGGCGAGCAGGGGCCACTGTGCGCTCCTGTCTGCACTTAGCAGAGAGTCTGAGAGAAGACTGCCCTGGAAGGGAGGATCCGAGGGTCTCAAAGGATATGTTCCTATGAGCTAGCCTGAGCTTCCTTGCAATGTGCTGGGCTGCCAGGAGCTGCGGCTTTGAGGTGTCGCTTCAATTGGGGGCGTGCATGGCCGGGTGTCCCCACGGCTTCTGGCTCCCGCTCTGCACACAGTCTGGCGGTGTGTGATCGCTGCGCTGTCTGCGCCGTGCGAGCCAAGTGAATGAGAAGTGGGGCGGGCGGAGAGGCGGGAGGGAAGGGGGGTTGCTTAGGGCGGAGCGGGGTGGGGGTTGTTGGAGGGGACGAGCCGAGGAGTAAGGAGAGGCTGCGGGCTGGGTTAAATGGGAGCGAGTGGGTGGGTAGAAGCTACGTGTTCTACCCTGTGACTCCAAGCACGTCTGGCCGCTGCCGGGGAGGGAAGGAGCGACCTGCCCGCCCTCCCCCGGCTTCATCACATGAGTCTCACGTGTTGGACAACGCTCTGGCGGCTGCGAAGTGCCCCCCCCCCAAACCTCGGGCCCCAGGTGTCTGCGGCTGCGGCCTCCTTTCCCCGAAAGAGGGGGTGGCATCGCAGCCAGAGTCCTGCCCAGCTGGGTTGGGGGTACGGAAGCTGGAAGGAACCGGGGAGCTTGGGGGGTGGGGGGGAGTTGGTAACGTGGGCGAACCTGCCCCAGGGAAATGAAGTAAGTTCCCGTCTCCTGGGAGGGAACGGGGAGGACGGATTCCGCCCGCGTCTGACTCAAGCCGGGAGAGGAATATCCCCTTGGTCGCTCCAGCCCAGCCCTCTTCCTCCTCCCCCGCCTCGCCCGCTCCTAGGAACCGGTGCGCAGCGGAGGGAGACATCGGCCCCCCTTGGCCTTCCCCAGAGGCTGGGGTTTCTTTCCGTCCTGGCTTCCCAGCCCCCCCACACCCCCAACGCTCAGCCTCAGTGTCCAGGAATTGCCCGCCTTGGGGAGGGACCGAGGGCGGGGCGGATGTCACCCCATGGGAAGCGGGCTGGTGGCCAGGCGCTAGGGCAGCCGAGGCCGCCGCCGAGCACGCCGCGCGCACCTGACCCTGGACTGTATGAGCCGTGCGGACCCCTCCTCCCCCACTCTCCCGGGAGCTCTGCTCCGGGGCGCAGCCTGCGGGTGGCCTGGCACCCGACTGGCGCGCACCCATCTCCTCCCGCCTTCCAGGGTGCCTCGCTGCCCCCACCCACCCTGGCTAGTCAAGCACAGAAAGATACCGGGCACAGTGCCCGGCGTTCCCTCCCTCCTCTGCCCCCTCCGATGCAGAGGCGTCCGGGTCGCCTCCCCTCCGGCTGCAGCGTTACACAACCGCGGCGACGGCGCCTGCCCTGCAGCAGCGCGGGGCGTGACGCTTCACGTGGCCCGGACGCGGGCCGGAGCTCAGCTCACTGCAAGCCTCTCCGTGCCGGTTTCCTAGCTGTGACCCACGCGCACCGGGCTGCCAGCCTGCATGGGATCCCGCTGCTAACCAGGAACTTGGGTGGCGCTGTTTGCAGTCTATTCCACGACAGGAGAGACAGAAAGAAGGACACCCCCGCCCCCTCCCCAATACTCTTGGTCTATCACAGTGAAATTTCCACATTTACGCAGTACACATTTACCGAGCCCCTTACCCAGTCGAGCTCGTGGCTGGAGACAGTGGAGGTAGCAAACATGGATTTTGACCTTGAATTTACAAGGACCTTTGGGAAGGAGCCAATGAGGCCAATCAGAAGACTGCCTTCAGCACAAAGTCTATCGGGGCCACTGGCAGGGAATATAAGACGAGAAAGTTTTAATTTAATACTAACCAAGACGTTTGGGTAGCAGAGGTTAACCCACAGGCCCGTGCGCGGGGCACAAAGGGCAGCTCCAGGGGCCCCAGCGCTCTTCAATCTCGCGGAGGCTGCCGGGCCCCACCCCCACCAACCTGCATTGGAAAAATCTGGTCTCTTTGACCTTCTAACAGCCCGGAGCTGGGAAAGCATCTGAAACGCAGAACCTGCGGCGCTGTGAGCGGCGCTGACACACAGCAAGGGGCCAGTGGAAATTCATGACTAAAATAAGGCCTGGCTGGGGATTTCACTGACCTCTGAGCCCCTGCCCTGCAAGTTCGGGGAGTTGAGAGATGACTGTTAACCTTCCCTACCGTGCTTAGGGTCAGTCACCCCGCTGCGGAGTGACCTGGCTGGGGAATTGGGGGAAAATTGAGGTCACTGCTGGAACGGGGTGCAGTTTGGTGGGTCAGTCTTCATTGTCACTGTTCTGACGACCTGGAGGACTGGGATCCACATGTTGACCAAAAAGGGAGTGCATTTCCTTCAGGTCTCTCAAGCTTCTACTTCCTGTTTATGTTTCACAAGCGTCAAACCCATTAGTAAGTGTGAGAAATGATTGCTTTTCTAACTGTTCACTGGCTGACCTCACTTTGGGGCTTAGAGATCCATCCCTCCTCCTCCCCCAGACAGACGTACTTTGGCTGACAGGTTATCATCAATCTCTCTGGAGGGAATGAATGCTCCCACCTTCCTGCCGGGAGGTGGGCAGCAGGACCAGAGGTTTTGGCTGTGAGCTTGCACTCTTGGGTAGGGTGGGGGTGAGGAAGGGCTGCGACCTTCCTGTGACTCTAAGGGGAAACGTTGTCATGGTTGCGCCAAAACTAAAGTTCCACTAGGAAATAAGCTCTGTCAGAGGAAGGAGGATATGCCCTCTCTTGTGCCCTCCCCCCGCCCCCCTTCTCTGTCCCAGGAGTGAGTCTCGGCAATTCTGCCTGCATGGTTCATGGCTCAGGAAAGTAACATCCTTAAAATTATTTGAGTGATCAGTAAATTTCCATCGTTACTTGCTCTGTAGCTGTAAATAACAAAATATGTGCATTTTTTAAAAAATTATTTGCAAGCTCTCTACATACCTCAAAATCCTTCTGCCTCAGCTTCCTGAGTTCTGGGCATTACAGATATAAACTAATTCCGAATTTTTATTTGTTCCAAATATACTCCCAAAGCTTCAACATTATCCCCATCGGGCTGTATCTGGATTCTAGTAGCATAGAGGGCAGATAACTGCCCAGCTCTAGCGCTGATTAATCTTCTTTTTAAATTTGTAAAGGGAAGGGAGGAAGGAAGGAAGAAGGGAAGGAAGGAAGAAAAGAAAGAAAGGAAGAGGGAAAGCCAGCAAACAAAATAATTTGCATGTTATTTGGGGGCTGTTGTAGCTCAGTTGATAGAGTTGCCTGCCTGCCTGTTTGCTTGCCATGATCTAAAGCCTGAGTTCTGTCCCCAGCAAAGCATAAAACTGGGTGTGGTGTCACCACTTACCTTTAATCTCAGCAATGGGAAGGTAAAGTCAGAAGGATCATAAAAAGTTATTTTTTTATATGTTATACACACACACACATAATTTTTAATAAAAAGTTAGCTTGGGTTAATGAGACCCTGTTGTAAACAATTTTAATCCCAATCTGGGATTTCTACCCTGCCTTAGACCATTTAGTTCCCAGATAAAAGACACATACAACTTTCATTTTTACCATAAGCCTTAATCAGCGCTAGAGCTGGGCAGTTATCTGCCCTCTATGCTACTAGAATCTACTTTCCTATCAGTAACCCCGAGTTATTACTGTTGCATTTGGGCTGTTCTTAACTCCAATTAGCCAGCCCTTAGGGCCACAGTTTCATGGCTCATCTAACTCATGGTGGCTTCCCCTCTGTTCTCTTCTCTTCCAACCCCGGATTGGGATAAAATTTTTCTACAACAAGACCCTGTCTCAAAAAGTGATATAAAGTGAAGGAGAGATCTTTTGGGTTTTTTTTTTCCTCTTTTATAAATTACAACTATTTGAAAAATAATTTCTTCCAGTAGGTATCTTTCCATCCTGAAGGGTATTACTGCTTCTGACTGTCATCTGCCTTTAAAACAAACAAACAAACAAAACAATTAGAGACAATTTAGTAAGAAAGGGAAAAGCACCCCCAAGGGTGGGATAGGGCTAGTGAGCTGAGAAGACCAGATGTTAAAAATCTCTTGTAGGTTCTTTATGGATGCTTGTTTAGTTACTGTGTACTAGTTCTCAAGCCATATGCTAAGAACTTGGTGTATGTTGCTACCTCCTTACATGGCTGATTAGAGCTAGCTCATCTCATATAGCACATGTGTTCATTGTGAGAATTCCTCCTGTGCAAGGCACTAGACCAGGTCCTGAGGCTATATAAACATATGCCTTTGGGAAATGGAAGCTCAGGGATAGTAAACAGCTACCCTGGTTTATATGGTCTGGGATTAGATGGAACTGAGAATCTAGGTTTATTAGACTTCAAAAGCTATACTCGCCTTTTAATTTTGAGGTTATACAATAATACATTGACTTTATTAGTAAATCTGAAATAACACTGCTGGGTTTCTTTTGTGTAAGAAGGCAGGATGTTTAGAAAATCGCATTACACTGAGATATGAGGATTTCACTCTGTAATTTAAAAGTAGGCATTTAAATCAGGCGTAGTCATGCACACCTGTAATCTCAGTCCTAGAGAGAGGCAGGAGGGTCTCAGTGTTGGTCTACATAGAAAGACTTTGTCTTAATTTTTTAAAAGTAAGCATGATGACACTTTTCATTACATTTTAATCATCAAGCCTGGGGAAGATGATTTAAATAAAAAAATAATTAGCTTTACTCTTGTTCAAATTTGAGGGCTGCCTGGTGGAGGCGTACCAATTTTGTACTGCTCAACTCCAGGGGGAGCCATTTACACTGTAATCTGCTTCTGAGACCCTCCAGAACTGTTCCGACCAACACTGAACACTGGATAATCTTACCATTTTTGTGTTGCTCATTTGTTGTAATTATGTAAAGGTGATGATGATGTTTCTTGCTTGCTCAGAAAATACAAATAACACGTTGACTGTTTATGGAACATGGTTTCTTTTCTTTCCTCTCTCTCTCTCTCTCTCCCTCTCTCTCCAGCTCACAGTAAGAAACAGCACTTTATAATGGCACGTAGCTCAGTTGTTAGACTGCTTGCCTAGCATGTATGAAGCCCTTGGTTTGATCACATCTAAACATATGATGCACATATAAACTGGGTGTAGTGATATATACATGTGGTCCTGGTACTGGGGAGTTGGGGGGCAGGTGAATGAGAAGTTCAAGTTTCAGCCGAGCAGTGGTGGCCACGCCTTTAATCCCAGCACTTGGGAGGCAGAGGCAGGCGGATTTCTGAGGCTAGCCTGTCTACAGGTTTACAGAGTGAGTTCCAGGACAGCCCGGGCTACACAGAGAAACCCTGTCTCGAAAAACCAAAAAAAAAAGAGAGAGAGAGAGAGAGAAATTCAAGTTTATTTTCTGTACATAGCCAGCCTGAGATACATGCAACCCTATCTCAAATCATATTCTATACACACACACACACACACACACACACACACACACACACTCCATATACATTATCATAACCCAAGATACATGTACATCCATATCTTAGTTAGGGTTTGCATTACCGTGAAGAGACACCATGACCAAGGCAACTCTTATAAAAGACAACATTTAGTTGGGGCTGGCTTACAGGTTCAGAGGTTCAATCCATTATCATCAAGGCTGGAAGCATGGCGGCATCCGGGCTTGCATGGAGCTGGAGGAGCTGAGAGTTCTACATCTTGTTCTCAAGGCAAACAGGAGAAGATTACTGCCTTCCAGGTAGCTAGGAGGAGGGTCTCAAATCCCCTTCCCTGAGAATGACACACTTCCTCCAACAAAGCCAAACCTCTAACAATACCACTCCTTATGGGCCAAGCATATTCAAACCACCACAATCCATGTATCTTAAGTACAGGTGAGCCAAAGTTGAGTTAGTATATAGCAAGAGCTACTGTTGACTCATGTACTTTTCCTTCAGAGATGTATTTACTCACCCTAGAAAATGGAGGTAATGACACACCAAAGCAATGGTTGAACCAATGTCCAATCGGATGAATCAAAATTGGGTTGCTTTCTTCCCCCCTCAAAAAACTCAAGGCAGCTTCATTTTGGGAAAGCACACCCTAACATTGGTGACACTGACTCCCAGAATACCTGAAACCCTGGAACTCTGCAGCTTGCAGGCAACTCAGGAGTCAAGAATTTCTTCAGCTATTTGGCAGGTC
Source organism: Mastomys natalensis (assembly GCA_021653895.1). Lineage (NCBI taxonomy): Eukaryota > Metazoa > Chordata > Mammalia > Rodentia > Muridae > Mastomys > Mastomys natalensis. Next base: position 1,501,988 of record JAJTUV010000429.1, read on the forward strand.
AGAGTCTCCCCCCACAGCCATTGTTTACACCTTTCTGCCCTGTTGAGTAAAGCCCCTCAAGCCTCCTTCAAGTTTCAGTACTGTGCAACATGTGGCATTTTGTTTACCTGCTAGGGCTCACAAGCCTTCCCTTCCCTCTGGCAGAAAAAAAAAATTAATCTGAGGGAATGTTCTACCTCGAAGTAGCCAGCCATACCTATCTTTATGCCCTCACCTGTAACCCTGAATATCCAATATTTTGTTTTGCTTTGTTTTGTTCTTTTGAGACATGGTCCCCTGGCTGGTCGAGAACTCCCTTTGCAGACCAGCTAGCCTTGAACTCACTCAGCCTACCTTTGCCTCTGAGAGTGCTAGGATTAAAGCCATGTACCATCATGTCCAGCCACCAACTCCCCACCTTACCCCTTTTGAAATAAGATCTCCCTGTGAGTGTATCTGGAGGATGATCTGGAACTCACTATAAAGTTCAAGCTGTTCTCCCATGCCACCTCCCTGCCTTTTCCTCCACAGTGCTGAGTTTATGTACCTCTCTCTCTGTTTAGTTTTTGCTTACTTTGCAACAAATGCATAGGAAAAAGAATTCAGGCCAATGCATTTATAGACAGAAGTCTCACAAGCAAATACTTATCATATTGTCTGACATTTTCTACTCTAGTGTACTTGATTTTAGTTAATAGAGAATATTCTTATCTTGTCTTACCATGCTGATTTTGCAGCATACAAATAGATTCTGATTTGGGGAATGAAAGTTTCTTCTAGAGAGAGTATTGTCAGTTTGCTTTGCCCCTCCTCTACAAATAAAACGAAATGCATAGTGTGTGCAGCCTTGAAATTTTTTCAAGTTACTTATAACAATGTAAGTAAGGAGCTGGAATTGTAGCTTCAAGAGACCGGTGCTCACACAAAGCCTTGGGTTCAGTCACCAATTCCATCTCCAGAACCACATGAACTAGGATGTGGTGACTTCCACCATCCTTAGATACCCAGCCGAGTTTGCTACAGAAGAGTCTAAACAAAATCATGCATGGATTCTCCATCAGGGAAAACACATCTACTAATTCTTTATCTTTACCTACTTTAATCTCTGCTCCAAAAACAAACCAGAACCCACACGTTTAATTTTTTTTTTTTTTTATTTTTTTATTTTTTTTTTTTTTTTATTGAGCGGTAAACAGATGACGAAGAAAACAGATTTAAAAAGTTTGATTCATGGGGTTAAATGTGTAAGTTTGTATTGTCACTGCTATGGATGGTTTTGATCTTTTTGGACCACAAAAGCTGTGTGCTTGACTGCCAGCCATGGAGAGATAGTAGGACCTTTAAGAGCAGATCCAGTAGAATGAAGTCGGGTCATTGGAGGCATGTACTTGAAACAGATATGGAGGCCCACCCCCTGGTGCTCTCCCTTTGACTTCTCCATGAGCAGGTTTGCTTCTCACTCCCTGCCATGGTGTTCAACCTTACCATAAATTTCAAAGTAACACCTCTGGAAACATGAGCTTTTGTTTTAAAGGTGCATGTCCCTTAATTCTGGCAATCTATTTTGATCATATTCACTCTCCCATCTCCTCCCAGATTCACCTGCACCTAGCTTCATCTTTCCACTCATTTGTTCTTAAAGACATTGAGTCCAACTCCGAGTTACTCTTAGATGGAGGCCTGCTTTAGGAAGTAGTCACTCCACCATTAAAGTCACACCCCTAAAGAAAACTGACTCTGCTCTCCCAGTAAGTATCAAATGCCAATAGCTGCTCAGCTAAGAGTGGGACTCCATGCCAACTTCCTACTCCATGCCAGGATTTTGTCTGGCCCAAGCCTGTTAGTCTTGTGCATGCTATCATAATCCCTGTCAGTTCATATGGACATCTGCATGTGTCCAGAAAATACTGTTTCTTTATAGTCATCCACCACTGCTGACTCTTTCAATTATTCTGCCTCTCTTTAGGGATGAGCACTCTATAGTCTCTTATTCTATGCATATTCACTAATTATGATTCTCTGTGTTAATTGCCATCTATTGCAAGAAGAACCTTATTTGATAAAAGTTGAGAGAAGAATTAATCTACTGGTATACCCATAAGTCCTTAGGAGTCATTTAAATACTATGTCACTTAGCAGAATAACTGTAGTAGTTCTCCCCTTGGGCCTATGATCTGTCTAGACATAGGTTCTTGGCTCCAATAACTGTGCCAGGTATGGGGTTCTATCTTGTAGAAAGGAACTTAAAAATATAATCAGAACGTTGTTGGTTACTCCCATAACATTTTTTGCCACTATTGTACCAATGTATATGACTTGACCAGGATAACCATAATTATAACTCATAGTGTCTGCAGCCCAGATTACATGATCAATGATTTTCTTCCTCCAGTAGCATGTGCAGCACCTTCTAGCATTATGAAAGCTAGACAGTAAGGATATAGCTTCCAGTGAGTATCAGCCTGAGTTTTTCCATGTTCTATGACCCAAGTATTCAGTATCTTTCATTTATAGGGTCCTACCATCACATTCTGGAGAGTAACCAAGAGCCATGGCAATAGCCTGAAATGTTTGTGGGGTCTATGAGCCACTGGTCAACAACTCAAAAGGAGGTAACCTATTGGCATGGGAGATAGCATGTAGTGTCTAGTTGGTACACTGTGCCTCCACCATTATAGGGCTACCCCCATTTAAATGCCTTTTGTTTATGTTTAGTGTGTGTGTGTTCATTTACATGTGTGTGGGTATGTAATCATGCATGTGCCACAGCATACGGATGGAAGTCAGAAGACAACTTGCAGGAGTCAGATCTCTCCTTCTATTCAGTGGACCCCAGGGATTGAACCAGATAATCAGGCTTGGTGGCAAGTTGCCCACTGAGCCATCTTGTTGGCCTAAGTTGGTTTGTTTTGTTTTTAATCTCAGATATTTTGTTCCAAACACAAGGTACAGACTTTTTTTTTTTTCCATGTTCATCCCAGAATGATTCTTCATGTTCCTTTCTGTTTTATCCCCACAATCACCTACTGAATTCTATCATTAAAGATTAATTTTGCTTATTGTTAGAATGTGTCAGAATACAATCCAAGAGTGGAGTCTTCTGAGAAGAATTCTGAGTGCTTACAAGGAAACTCTCGAGAAAACAAACAAGTGTCTCATGACCTCAGTTTCTTCAAAAACACAGAATTGTTCTTGTAATGTGTTTCATGCTCCTCCCAAGTGCAGGAGATAAGAGTGAGTTTACTTTAAATTATTCATTACAACTGGCTATTGTTAATTGTTTATATGCTTCCATAAAAAAACAAAGCAAAACACATTTTTGCCTTGTGTGGCTTGTCCTTGCAGCAACTGCACATTTTACTCGTGTGATTCTTCTTAACCCCCAGAGTATAAATTGTCTGATGCTCTGAATAAAGTTGGCTATTGGATGAGACTTTAGTCTGCCTCATTTTTAGACTCCATACTCCCAGGTATGGCCTTTGGAGTAGTAAATGCTGTGATAAGACATCATGACCAAGACAATATCTAAAAGAAAACATTTATTTGGAGCTGACAGAGGAGTTTCAGAGGGTTTAGAGGCATGACCATTATTTCATGAAGCAGAGAAGTAAGCAGTCGCTGTGCTCAGTCTTAGCAGAGAATGGTGTAAGTGTTCTGAACCATCAAAGCCTGACCCCAGTGATACACCTACTTCAACACAGCTACACCTCCTAATCCTTCCCAAACCATTCTATCAACTGGAACCAAACATTTAAACAATATGCACCTATGTAGACGACTCTCATTCAAACCAGCATAGACTATATATTAATGAATGTACTCTTTTGATAAAATTTGTGTTGTTTAACATATTTTTGAGATTCCGATATATCATCAGAAGGCTTCTTTTAAATGACTGAGTACATTTTCTTATGTACATTTGACAGAATTTGTCTTACTGCAGATGGACTTTGATGTGTTTTCAGAGTAGGACTGTTGTGAATGAGGTGAGCATTGACATTCTCCTACACATCCTTTTGTGAATGAAGGATCCACTTTCTTGTGGATTAGTATCAGGAGGACAGTTCTTTGGGGAAATAGGTTACATATGTGTGTAACTTTATTACAAGATATCCAAGGGCTCTCTGAAGAAGAGTTACCATTTTAGAAAACTACCAGAAATATTAACACTGGCTACCCTACCTCTTCACCAGCATTTAGTCTACACAGTTTATTTTCACTTTTTCCTTTTTTAAGCAGTTCTAACAGGAGTAGAATGATATTGTATTGAGGCTTTATCTTGAATTTTCCCAGAAACCAATGAAGTCAAACAACCTTTCAAGTACTTATTGGCTGCAGATATATCTTCTTTTGTGAAATATTTGTCCAAACCTTTTGCTCAGTGTAAGTGTTGGATTATTTCCCTTTAAAGTTATTATATATAAGAATAAAATTCAGTGGGGTGTGGTGGTATAAGCCTCTAATGTTAGCACTTGGGGTTGGAATTTGGGGAGGCAGATAGATCCCTGTGAGCTCTAGGCCAGCCTGAACTATGTAGCAAGCTCCAGGCCAAGGCTACATCATGAGACTTTGTCTCAAAAGGCAAACAAAAGAACAAAACCCCATACAATTCAAGGCCAGTGAAGAATCAAGAGTGTGTAAACACACTTGTCATCAAGCCTGGTGGCCTGAGTTTGATCCCAAGAGTCCACATGATTGAGGGAGAGAACTGATTCCTGCAGATTGTCCTCTGACCTTCACAAGAAAGTGTGTCACACATTTTCATGTATTCCCTCACAGACACACGTAAATATTAAAAAAAAAAAAATAGAATGAAAGAAGAATACAATTCAATTTTGTGTACTGACTTTCTATCCTGCAGCTGACATTTTATTGTTGAGTTTTAGGCCTTCTAAATATGAGTCCTTTGTCAGAAACACAGTTTTAACAAATACACATATATTTAGATGGGTTCTTACTATGTAGTCCTGACTGACCTGAAATTTGCTATATAGACCAGGTTGGGCTCAAATTTTCAGAGATCAGCCTGTTGCCGAACGCTGAATAAAAACATTCATTGCAACACTTGGCCTGGTGTATATACTTCTAAAGATTTATTTTTATTATGTGTATGTGGTATGTCTCTGTATGGTTGAGCATGTGAGTACAGGTACCCTCAAAGACCTAAAGAGAATGTCAGATCTTGTTGCTTCTGGAGTTACAATCAGCTATGAATCAGCACCTGACCTGGGTGCTGAGAGCCAAACTTGGGACCACTGGAAGAACCACTAATGCTCTTAACTATTGAGCCATCTCCACCCTCCAAATGATATCTATTAATGACAGGAATTCAAAATATTTGTAAGCTGCATTTATTGGTATGTATATCTGTGCAGCTATTAATAGAATGCAAGCACTGATCCCTGGCCTTGCATGCTACATTTAAATTTTTATTTCATTCCCTGTTGTTGGTATATGTGTATAGTTTCTTGATGTGTGCTCAGTCAACTGCATATGTGTTGGAAGCACTTGGTAGTCTTATGAAGACACAGATTTGGGGACCATGCCCTTCGAGTTTCTCAGGGTAGGTCAGTGATAGAGCTAACGCTTTCCGTTTGGAAGCAGTCCTTTGTTCTATTGGCAGCACGCTTCTGCAGACCCTGCTTTGGAAACCACTACTCTAGACAGGACATTCTGCATTTTAAAAAAAGATAGTAATAGGGATGGAACCCAGGGCCTTGCACATGCTAGACAAGTGCTGTCACTGCGCTACACCTCAGCCTGCTGCTCTGCACCTTTAAATCGGCGCGTCTCTCTTAAGACACTACACCAAGAAATACAGTTTACAGGTGCTGAAAGAACCCACCAGAGCTCAGTTCGATTTTGCCTTTGTCTCACCTTGCGTGCTCTTATTATCAGACTTTGGACTCTTTTTTTCATGTCTCCATATGTTGTAAATCTCAGGATATATTATGTATTTTGTTTTAACTAGTCAACAGTATACATACATGCATTTTAATTTTGAAAATTCAGACTTATTTTATGTTGGAGTGTTTTGCCTGCATAACACAATCGATACCATATACGTTCCTGGTGCCTGTTGAGGACAGAAAGGAGTGTTGGATCCTCCAGACCTGGAGTTACAGATGGTTGTGAGTCACCATGCAAGTGCTGAGAATCAAACCCAGGTCCCCTGTGAGAGCAACAACTTTTCTTAACCACTAAAGCATCTCTCTAGCTCCTTACTGTTTTTATGGTTTTTTTTGTTTTGTTTTGTTTTTTAAATCTAAATAGAGGTCTCATTATGTATCCCTGGCTGGCCTGGAACTCATGACATAGACCAGGCTATCAACTCCCAGAGTTCTTCTCCTCCTAAGTGTGTGCTACTGCATCTTGTCTCAATAACATTTTAGAATATCTGTGTGAACATACACACACACACACACACACACACACAGAGAGAGAGAGAGAGAGAGAGAGAGAGAGAGAGAGAGAGAGAGAGACAGAGAGAGAGAGAGAGACAGAGAGAGAGAGACAGAGAGAGAGAGAGAGAGATACAGATTTAGATATAATGTAAAAGGTTGTTACCTATCGGACCTCTGGGACTCATTCCAGAGCTGAGTTTTCTTTTTGGTATGATGTTTTTGGGTTTTGTTTTGTTTTTCTGTCTGGTATGAAAAGTTTCTGTTTGCTTATTCATTTGTTTTTGTGGTGCTGGGACAGACCCAGGGTTCCACATGTCCTAGGCAAGCACTCCATCCTATCCCTTCTATTCTTTTCTGCTTTAGCTGTGAGGTGCATTTTTCTTGCTTTTCTGCACGCACACGCATCTTTTTTTTTTTTTTTTTTTGGAAAGGAAAGAAGAAAGAAAAGAAAGGACTGAGGAAATGGTCTAATGAGTAAGAGTGAGTCCAACGTTTTGTAGTATAGGGACTGTCCAGGTGTTCAGCAGTCTCTATTAATTGGCTAAGTTCTAGAAGCTATGCTTTGTGCTTCCATAATTTCAGTTAATTCAGTCATTCTGGATTTCTGACAGGGTTGAAGACTTATAGTCTCATGGCCAATCCGGCTATTTACTTTGAGAGAAAAGATTTGAGACGATGGTTTTCAGCTGACATTCATTCTAAAGTCAAGAAAAAAGTCAGGTTCTTAGTCTTAGTTAGGAGAGATGACAGAGGTTCTGGTTAGTCAACAAAATGATGGACTGGGTATTAGGTCTATCTTGTACTTTACTGATACAAATTGGTATAGTTATGCTCTAATTGTATTTTGAGAGAAAAGTTTTATTTTAACAGGAAGGGTGATATGTAGGAGTAGCTAAGGTGGGAGGAGTAAGGAGTGGAGGAGGAGAAGGAGAGGAGGAGGAGAAGGAGAGGAAGAAGAGAAGGAGAGGAGGAGCTAGGAGACGAGAGATAGAGAGAAGTGGGGGACGTCATGGAGGCGATGTTCGCGTGTCTCCGCCAGTCAAAGGTAGTTGGTATATCTAGGTTGGGTATTGGGTTACACTTCTGATTGTATGGGCATCTTGTTATTGAGCATTTCCAAACTTATAACGCCTTTGATTAACAACAACAACAACAACAACAACAACAACAAAAAAAAAAAAAAAAAAAAAAAAAGAAAGAAAGAAAAAAGGAAAGAAAGAAAAGAAAGGGCTGGGGAAATGGTCTAATGAGTAAGAGTGCCTGTCAGAGTGAATTCCATTGAGAACTCACAGCTGAAAGGAACATTGAAAGTTGTCCTTTGTCTTCCTGGGTGGCATAAGCCCCACCTCCACCCCCTCCACCCCTCCCTACCCCGCCTCTTTCCATCAGGCACAAGCACACATATACAATAATAACAATGATCATGATAATAATAAAAACTTAAGAATTCTTTGCAAAATATTTGAATAGTCATGATGATTTCACATATTTGTGGAATACAGTGTAATAGAAAATCCAACTTAATATACATACGTAGTATATAATGTTCCAATTATGGAATTAAAATGTCTGTCTCCTTAAATCTTTCTCATTCTGTTGTTTTGGGGACTCTGAAATTTTCTTGTTTACATCTTTGTAAAATATAGAATAACTCTTGCAAGCTAGTCACTGTGCTGGGCTGTAGAGTACTGGAACTTATTCCTAACAGTATTTTACTACCCATTAGCCAACATCCCTCTGAGCCCACCCCAACTCCCTACCCCCTGCCCTCTGCTCCCCCCATTCCCCATCCCCCGACTCCCACCTCAGCCAGGTCCTTCACCTGTCAAGCCTCTAGTGACCACTGTTGATTTGTGTACTTCCTTGAGATCAACATTTTGGTTTCCACTTAGGAGTGAGAACTCACCATACTGTGTGTTACCAGGCCTGCCTTATTTCACTTAGCATTAAATTCCCCATCCACGTTTCTGCAAATCACAGGATTTTTTTTTTTTATGGCTGAATTACGACACCATGTACTATAACCAAGATATGAAATTACCCAAGGTGTGCTCTAACAGATGACTAGATTAAAAAAAAATGACTCTCTCTCTCCTCTCTCCTTCTCTCTCTCTCTCTCTCTCTCTCTCTCTCTCTCTCTCTTGTATTTCTCAACCCCCAAAAGAATAAAGATCTCATCATTTGCTCTTAACTGGCTAGATGGGGGCACTGGTTCTTAGCCTTCAGCAAAGCCTGAGGTCTGAGCTCGGGGGAGATTTCTGACATAGCCTGTACTTCACAACTAAGCTGGCAGGTTTCACAGCTGTGGAGGAGCTCGCCCTGCTTTACAGCCCTGCTGATAGCCTTTTTATCCACTTTGCCCTTTGCTCATTGCCTTCTGCTCCTCTATAGACCTTTCTTCAGCACCTATCCCTTTTATAAACTCTCCAGATTCTGTGAAGGCCTCAAATGCACTAAGAAGCTTCCTTAAGCCCTTCTTCTGCTTCTAACTGTGGGGAGCTATGTCTAGTAGCCCGTGATGATTCTGGGTAGATCAGGAAGGCAGGCAGACCCACGATGGCTGGCAATCTTCACTGCTTAGGCAGCTGAATTCAAATAGTCCTTGGTGATCACAGTTTCCCTGTTCAAGTTAACAAAGGTGAACATGACATGGGTTCTCTCTCTGGTAGAGCTTGTCCCTGTCTTGCATCTGGTTAGTTTAGATACCTCTGGGCACCTGATGCTCTTTAAACAGCAATCATTTTGAGCTTTCCTGCTTTGTTTTGGTTATTAGAATAAAAGCAAGAGCCTTTTGTAACCCTGTACATCTGACATGTCTGCTCTGTCAGAAACCTCCCAGGGAATTGTCTCTTACCAGGGATGGAAAAGTATGCTTGCCACACCAATGCATGTTCAGGATTCATAAATGTGCAGCACCCCTGCAGCCAGGAATCAGAGGAAAGCATCAAGCACACAGAAACTGAAATTGTACTTTATGTTTAAATATTCACTTCTGTCTGTCTGTCTGTCTGTCTTTGAGACCAATTCTCATTATGTTCTCATTTTGTGTGTTTAGTATATAAGTTGGCCTTGAACCTGCCATCCTCTTGACTCAGCCTCCCCAAAAGATCCAATTATACACATCCAGGCCCAGTATCTGGTGCCAGAATTGAAACGTTGCAAAGTTGAAGTTGAAGGAGAAAATGGAGATAGTAAACCAATGTTGTAAAGAATCTACCAAAGAGTTTGTTTTAGAAATACTGGTTTCAAAAAAGTAGAATTCAGCTACAGAAGCACCACCTCCACTGGGTCATTAAAAAAAAAAAAAGTGGTGCTGGCTGCATACTGCCAGTGTTCATTCAGTTAAGACACACTGATGCTATAACAACGCAGGGAAAACCAGAACGAAACAGAACACAGTGAAAATTTAGCATTGCAATCTGATAGGTGGTAGACACCCATATGCAAGCACACAATCTTACACACACACATACACACACAGAGAGAGAAGAGAGAGACAGAGACAGACAGAGAGAGACAGAGACAGACAGAGAGAGACAGAGAGACAGAGACAGAGATTGATTGAGGCAAAGGGAGGCTTGGAGTGCCCAGCAAGCAATATTTATTCTCAGAACAATGTTTGAACAATGAACAATGCTCACCCCTCCTCTGCCTCTTAGGATAGTGTTCTCACATTTTACTCTGCATTCAAACCACCTGGGTACTAAATTAACGTTCTGATTCTTCCTTAGGTCTGGGGTTAAGCTCACGATTCTCTCTCCCTTCCTCTGTCTTCTTTCTTTCTCTATCTCTCCTTTGCCTTCTTCATGCTGTGGATTGAACCTGGTGAATCATAAATACACAGGCTACCTCTTAGGTGTGTCTTTTATATGTATGTATGTGTGCACATGGAAGTCAGAGGTGTTCTCCTTTGCCATTTTCTTGTTATTTATTTGAGACAGAGTTTCTCACCAAATTGGGAGCTCAGGGATTGACTAGGCTGGGTGGCCAGCAAGCCCCTGAGATTCCTCTGATTCTGTCTCCCCAACACTGGGAATCTAGACCCATCCGGCACCACCCAGATGCTCATATCCTTGTGCTTGTAAGCAAGCACATGACTGACAGAGCCATTTTCCCAGGCCCTGTTTTATTTTGTTTGAGATTGGGTCTCACTATGTGTGACTGGCATTGAACTTACTATGTAACCCAGTCTGGCTTTGAACTTGGGATCCTCCTGCTTCGACCTCCTGATTGCTGGGAGGACTGCTTTTATTTGCTGTCAATATTTAACTAAGGGTAGTTTAAGGAGTGTTTCTTTCTTTGTCATTTGTTATTTATTTATTTATTTATTTATTCATTTTTATATTTTCTGAGACAGGTTTCTCTATATAGCTCTAGCTGTCCTAGAAATTTTAAGGAATTTCATTCCTGCGTTAAATTAAAAACATTTGCTGAACATTTTCTGGATACCAAACACACATTGGAAATGACATTTTCATGAGTGTGCTCTCGTGAGCATAACTCATTAACCCAACAATTGAGTTAAGTTAGATGCTAACAACTAAGTAAGGATGGACAGTGACTTGAACCTGAATAATGAATGCTGCTGCCTCAGGACAGCTGTTTAACAAGTAATGACTAAAATGATTATTTTTTATATATACAAATAGAAACATTTTACCCAGAAAATAGTTTGTCCTTTTAGATACTTGTTTCTTCTTCAGTTATTAGCCTCAGAATTCATTTTCTTGAGCAGTAGCTCTTTTGCTTACTTACTAACTGGCCTGTTTTCATGTGTGTTGAGCATGTCTGCGTAGCTGCTTGTAGAAACACACTCCTGTGCTACAGCACAAGGGTGGTGCTGAGGACAACTTGCAGGAGTCACTTTCCTTCTGTCACGAGGTTCCAGGAAGTAAACTCAGGTCCACATGTTTGGCAGCAAGTATCTTTACTGGCTGAGCCAACTCACTGACCCTGTAACCTTTTCTCAAAGCCTCAGTTTACTCTGTAAAGTAACAGTATCTGTCTCAGAGGGTCACTGAAGGATAAAGTTAAATTATTCATTTAAAATACTTTGCCAGTGTAGGGCACATAATGAGCCAATTAAACTTTGTTGCTACTATTTATTTTATTTAGTTTTAATAGTTAGTAACTGTTTAGTATATCTGTATATAGAGGAACATAGATGTAATTGAGATATTAGCATTGTAACCAAAATTTTCTCCACCAAGATGTACTGAAGGTAAAGTTGGCTTCTAAGATTAGATAATTCTTTCTGCAAATTGATCAGTGGGTCTTTAGGATGAACAACAAGGAAACAATTTAGGAGTCCTGATCTTTTTTGCCCAGAAAAAGATAAAATGGACATTTCCCAACATGATGCAGTTGCCCAGAATATTCTAGTAGTTTAGCTATGTTTTTTTTTTTTTTTTTTTTTTTTTTTAGTAAACAAAACTTCAAGTTTCTGTTTTCAACTATATAAAAATAAGCAAATAGCTGATTTTGAGAACTATGAAATTATTGTTTCTATGCCTTGTGGTGGTGATGCATGCCTTTGATCCTAGCACTCAGGAGGCAGAGACAGACAGCTCTCTGTGAGTTCGTGGCCAGCCTGGTCTACAGAGTTCTAGGACAGCCAAGGTTATATAGAAAAAAATAAAACAAACAAAATAAAACAAAAAACCCAAACAATAACAACAACAAAAACCAGGAACACAAAACATTTAAAACATGACATTCTTTAGAGTATAAGAAAAATTGTGTAAATATTTTAGAGTTGTTTTTTTTTATAAATTCACTTACAAACACCTACACAGCTCCACAGGGGTGTTCTGAGATTAGTTTCTGTCAACACAGTGCTAAAACTTTTGGGGAATGCTAATCTTCAGCCAGGGCTGGATCTGCCGGTACAGGTTAGTAATCCCTGTATTCAGGAAGGAGTTCAAGAGCTGTCTGAGCTTCCGGAGCCTCAGAAACCATTTGACAGATAAGGTTAGTTAATTGAGATGTCTGACCTGGTAGCCAGCTGTGCACGTGGACTTTGCCTGGATGTATCTTCTAGTAGTTTGGCAGTAATAGAGATTTATGATGAGACTAGCAAAAACAATACATTAACTTGTGTTTAATTAAACTCTGTATCTCAAGGCAATACTAGCCAGTGAACACATGAGACTCATGAAGGGGACCATGAGTCCCTATCATCAAATGCAATTATGCCTTCCATTGCTGTGAACAGACACCATGACCAAGGCAACTCTTATAAAAGACAACATTTATTTGAGGCTGGCTTACAAGTTCAGAGGTTCAGTCCATTATCAACAAGGCAGGAATCTTGGCAGCACCAAGACAGGCATGGCGCTGGAGGAGCTGAAAGTTCTACATCTTGTTCCAAAGGCACTCAGAAGATTGCTGTGTTCCAGAAAGCTAAGAGGAGAGTCTCTAAGCCTACACCCATGGTGACATACAACAACAAGGCTATACCTCCCCAAAGTGTCACTCCCTGGGTCAAGCATATTCAAATTACCACATATATTATGACTTCATTATGGTGTTGATTCAACCTAGGCCCTTACCAGTGCTAGGGACGCTCTCTAGCCCCCGAGCTATACTGACAGCCTTGTAAAGGTAACACTTGGTTCTTTATGGGCCCTTCTCTGGTCAAGAACTTTATTTTCTCTTTCTCTAAGTTTCTTCTTCCTGGGCCCTACTTCATGACCTCACCTACACCAATTGACCTCCTCCAACTCCGTCTTCAAATACCCCCTCATTGGGGGCTAGTGCTTCAGAGTAGAATTGGAGGTAGGAAGGGTATCGTTCAACACATAGCCAGTGTTTTCTTGGACCTTGCACTGGAAGTATGATCTCTGTCTTCCTGTGGGAGACATACAATAAATGAAGAAACAAACAAAATCATTTCGCCCCAGAATGGAATAGTGGGAGAAGTGAGCAAGGAAGGGAGATGGAGTGTAAGGAAATGAGCGCTATGGAGACCGCAAGGCCCTTCTGGTGAGGGAATGGTATTCTATGGTTGGAGGAAGATGAAGGAGCCAAGCTCATCAAGACAGGCCAGAGGAAGAACATTTCAGATATGAAGGACAGTAACAGCTAGGCCCTGAGGTGGGATGTTCTAGGATCAGACACAGGACTGATGTGATTTGACAGATTTGAAAAAGGATGAACAACACAAGAGGAACTCTATGGTTGCCAAGGGCTGGGTATCCATAGTTCTCTCTCTCTCTCTCTCTCTCTCTCTCTCTCTCTCTCTCTCTCTCTCTCCTCGTGTATGGTGTGTGTGTGTGTGTGTGTGTGTGTGTGTGTGTGTGTGTGTGTGTGATAATCTGTAGGGAGGTCAGAAGACAGCTTGTGGCCGTTGATTCTTTCCTTCTACCATGTGGGTACTAAGGATTGAACCCATGTCATCCGGCTTGGGAGCTAGTGCTTTTAACTAATGGCTCTGAAGAGTTTCTTGGTAGTTCAGCTTCCTCAACTCACTTTGCCAGTGGGAACACCCTATTGATGTCAACACCCAGTTGAAATCCAGACACCTAACCCACTTTGGTGCTTTAGGAAGGTTCATGGGGGTAAGCACTGTCACCCGAAAGGGAGAAGCAAAACCTAGTTTACTCATTACCCGAGGCAGGTTTTCCTTCAATTCTCAGACCTGACTTAGTCTGAAACCAGCTGGGGATTGGGTTGGGTTGCTGTTTTCTCCCAACTGAACCATTCTCTCCTAGGAAGGAAGGAAGGAAGGAAGGAAGAAGGAAGGAAGGAAGGAAGGAAGGAAGGAAGGAGACTCTGGAAGATAAGACACTGACAGGATTCACAACTCTCCTCCCCAAGACTATAAAAGCAATAATCACTATTATGGTGGGGAGATCTTTGGAGTAGCTGCCTGCGAATTAGGCAGGGAGCTCCAGGGTGTGCAGCTCTTGTGAATCTTCACCCATGCTAGTGTGAGCCTTTTGGTGTTGCACTCAGTTGCTTTTGAATCACCTTTGATCCTGTAACTCCTTACTCCTATACCTGTAAGTAACCCTAATGGCTTATTGTTCTCTAAGCTAGACTTGGATGGAAACATTTCTTTGGTATGCTCTGGTACCCTGCCTGGGACAAAAAAAAAAAAAAAAAAAAAAAAGATTCATTTTTTTGCTCACATCCACCCTAGAAAAATCACACAAGAGAAAGATATTCAGTGGTGTCATCAATTTAAAACCACAGCTCTGGGACTAGAGGATTTTAACCTTGTAGGGTCATGTGCAGGGCTATTCCAAGAGCAAAGCCATCAAAGCCACCCACCCAATGAAATCCCACACTGCTTGTCTCCTTCTCTAACCAAGCCAATCCAAACCCAGCAGGCCGTGTACCTCCTCGCCCATCTTTGTCCTTTGAGACAGTGTGAAGAAGCCTTTGTAGGTTACCTCTCATGTGATGCCAATAGCATCCTTGACCAATAGAATGTCTCTACTTGGTGTCTGTCAAGTTTAGTGCTTACCCTGGACTTCTGTGTATTTGGTCTCCCAGACAAAGAAGTCCCGAGTCCTGTCTTCTTCTTCTGTGTGTTACAGGCAAAAGAGTCCCAGAGAACCTGTACATACTCAATGCAGTAGCCTTGCATGGAATCGACAGACTTGGACCTCAGTTCTGCAATTTCCTGGTGAGGTTTCATGACTCTGAAAGACTTGACACATTGTGTGGCTCCTCATCATTCAACCACTGTGGTATAGAAAGCACTGATGATGTCACCT
This sequence comes from Mastomys natalensis, assembly GCA_021653895.1. Classification (NCBI taxonomy): domain Eukaryota; kingdom Metazoa; phylum Chordata; class Mammalia; order Rodentia; family Muridae; genus Mastomys; species Mastomys natalensis. Next base: position 1,517,094 of record JAJTUV010000429.1, read on the forward strand.
ATACTGAAAAGATCACTTGAAATGTCTGTTTAGTCAAAGAAAAGACATATTGCTTCCTATAAGGGTCTGATCTAGTGACATGCATGCATTGAAGTGAAAGAAATTTAAATACTCATGGGCAGGACCAATAGATTATTTCACGGGACAGTCAGTGCTTGTATGGTCTCCACTTCCCCAGCGAGTCAGGAATTGTGGAAAAACACAGAAATTGTCTCTCCTCTTAGAGTTGGACTGTTAAATGCTGGATGCCAATTCTCAGAAAAACAATGAGTGACTTCGTGCCCAGGGAGTATGCAGATAGCCAGCAAATACAACACACATCTTAACTGTGGGAAAATACCTGCTTTGGCTTTTGAATCCTTTTGTGGACTGGACTATGATATAGAATTATTTTCATACCAGTTTCTTATAACAGAGGGTAATTAATGGCCAAATAAATGAAGTTTTGTTTATTTCGTAGCTTTAAAGCAGGTCATCCAGACGGACCAGTTATCATGTCAAGGTGATATCTACAGGCCATATATTTTACAGTATTTATTTAGGCTGTGTTTACTTTGAAGCTTTGTTTTAAAATGTTAAATTAAAAAGGAGGGAGTCAGGTAAGCGTCTAGGAGTCACAGAGGTCCCCCATGCTGTGTGTGCCCCTCAAAGTGTTCTTCATGTGATCCTAAGAAGGAGGAACGTGGGTGAAGGAAGGAAAGTGCTTTTGCAGAGCGGACCAGACACGCTTTCCGGAACAGTTTGTTCTTGAGCCTTTTGCCCCACCCAGCTTTAGTCATTCATTAGCTCTAAGTTCAAACAGGACCTTACGTTGGGAGGGACCTTAATAAGGAGACTGTACAAATGAACTTAGCACCACGTGGCACATCCGGCTGGGAGGAGCGGCTTTAACTACAGGACAGGTCAGGGCCTCTCTCTGACTCCTCTCCATAGGTCCTACTCTTCTTTTCCTGGGTCTTCAAATTATTCATTCACTTGTTCATTCACTCACTCATTCATTCATTCATTCAACTTAACACATGTCAGGCATGCCCTAGTCACTAGTGACTCTATGGATGTTGTCATAGTTACTGTGCTTTTCAATAATAAGGGAAATGGAGCAGCTAGTGACTTCATTTGCATATTGTTTGCATTTCCATCCCTGGACTAGTTGAAGGGGCAGCCTGGCTGCTCAGCATTCTGAGTTTTATTCCCTTTGGCCGAAAGCTATACCTCATGGGGTTGTCCATAGAAGGACTCCATGAATCTAACTTTGACCCAGAACTACTGTAAAATGGCAAAGCGAAGATTCAGAATGTTTCTTCTCTTGCTTGTAATCCCAGCACTAGAAGGGAGGCAGGAGGAGCAGAGGTTGAAGGTCATCTTTAGCTACACAGTGAGTTTGAAGCTAACCTGTGCTACATGAGACCTTAAAAAAGTTTTTTTTTTTTGTCTTCCTCAAAACGATGACCCATAACTGACGCTCTGAAGCAAGGCATCACTATGGGATGTGGCTTTCAGGGATGGCACTGGATCTTTCTCATCTAGGCCTGGGTAAGCAAAGTGGAATGCATGGGGTGCACATTTTGAGAAAGCCTTGGATCTCAGGGTTGTGTAAGTATTTTCATCCAGGTAGGTGCTTTCTTAAACGGGAGCCCTAATAAATAATAATAAATGTGTCATCTATTTTAGGCAGAGCTCCAACTCTGCCCTAAAGACTCCATAGTGAAAATAGTGTTTATCATATACTGTATGTTCTCGAATGTTCCCCACAAATACATTAAAGGCTGTGCAGCTTTCTGTAAGAAAGAGCTCTTGGAAATTCTGCTTAACCCTACATATGCCATGAGTAGTGGGCTATCAAAGTCTCATCTCCTTTTTCCTTTGTTGTTGTTGTTTTTGTTGTTAAGTGTTTTTGTTCTTTTGAGACAGCCTTACTTCATAGCCCAGGCTACCCAGGAAACCACTATGTAGCCTAAGATGGCCTTAAACTAGTGGTAATCCTTCTGCTTCAGTCCCCTGAGTACTAGAATTAGCAATGTCTGTCATCACACACTGCTTTCTTTCTCTGGAAAGAAATACTAGCCAGAAATGGTAGCTGAGACAGGAGATTTGCTGTGTATCTGAAACTTAGCATAGTCAGAACCAGGCCTGGGCTACATAGCGAGCCCTTATCTCAGGAGTACTTGTCAGGAAATGACGCAGAATGTTTACATAAGGACCACGTTCATTAGTTTGAAGTTTTCTTTGCCCAACAATAGACTATCAGTCAGTTTTACATCATAGCCACAAAATACTCGAGAGAATCGCATAAAAGGAAGAAACTCATTTTGACTCAGCATTCAGCTCATGTCTCCCATTTGGCCCTGTGGCCTCTGGGACTGTGATGTTCTGCCTCCGTAACGGTACCGCACGTGGAAGTGGAAGCTACTTTCTTTAAGACCAGGAAACAAAAAGGGAGAGGAGGGGTCAGGGTCCCATGTCCCACTGTTCCTTACAAGACTGCATCTCCAAATGCCTGGATTTATATCCATCGAGTCCACTTCCTGAAGGCCCCGCTAACCTCTCAGTAGAGCTCTGGATTGGCCACCAGCCCTTTAGCACATTGGGCCACTGGAGCATGTTTCAGATTCGCACCATGGCCATAAGCTATTTTCTTTTCTAGGATAGATTCGTAGTCAAGTCACATTGAGCTCTTCAGGGTGAGAGAAAGGGAGGGGCTTGAATATTATTCAGGCTGCTCAGCCTCAAGCTTATCAGTTCATTGATTGAACCAATACTGAGTAAGCACTTACTAGGAATACAGTGATGAATGAAAGGAGTCTATGACCCCAGCAGACCAAAGAGTGTGTGTTCTCTGTGAGTCTACGTGTGTTTTAATAATTGTCATAGAAGAACCATACAAACAAGGAAAGGGGCTCTCAAAAAGACCCATTGGCTATCAGGCCTCCAGAGGAAATTAGCTGCATAGAGAAAACTATCTGTGGTTTTCGTTTTTTTTTTTTTTTTTCTGGGACAGGGTTTCTTTGTGCAGTCTCGGCCATTGTATAACTAGTTCTGTAGACCAGGCTGGTCTCAAACCCAGAGATCCTCCTGTCTCTGCCTCCTGAGTGCTGAGATTAAAGGCTTGCAGTCCCATGTATTTGTGACATTTTAAAAGTTCTATAACTGAAAGGTCTGGGGAGATCCTGAAGCACATTACCATTTTGGCAAGAAGTTTATTAGGAGGTTATTAATGACATGGACATATATACAGACAGGTGACAGCATGGCTGGGACTCAGGAGAGGGTATAGAACAGTGAGGCTGGGGGAGGGGAGGCTTACAGGTCCCAGAGAAAGGGGGAAGTTTCACAGCACCAGCCTGTGCCCCAGGCCAGGTGGGCAGCAGGGGGAGGGGATTCTGGGGAAGGAAGATTTGATTCTGAGGTGGTGGAGAGAAAGGGCATGTCTAGTTGAGGTTCATCCAGTATACCCTTAATTTTCTAATGTCCTGGGAGTCTGGCAGCTTGAGCCTGTAAACTTACTTGGGGAAGTAAGAATTGCTATCCTTGTGTTCTGGAATCTGGGCTCTGGGGAGTGTGTTGGGGATTAGAGACTCATAGATAGGTTTTAGGTAGAAGCCTGTTTCTTCTATAGCACCCACAAGAAAGAGGCTGATATCAAGGGTGTGCCCTTGAAAGGTAAGAGGTATTGCCCAATGGTAGAACACTTGATGGTATGCTCTAAGCCACGGATTTAAAACCTACCTGCACCCACCAAAGAAGCAAAGACAGAGGCGTGCGACAGATGGTTAATAACAGCTCACTCTGGTTTGATAAGCCACTCTCTTGGAAGTTTCTTCAATTTTATTACATGTTCATTATTGGCCAGCAGTGTAGTTTTATCTTAGTGAATATATATGAACTTTTACAAAAGCATGGGGCAAGAGGTTAAGAACCCCCACAGAGAGAGAGAGAGAGAGAGAAAGAGAGAGAGAGAGAGAGAGAGAGAGAGAGAGAGAGAGAGAAAGGAGAGACACACAATTTGCCCTACAGACACATATTTTAGCACAGCATACATAATCTATACTACACGGTATATTCGCCCCTGTATTCTGACCATACACACATAATGTCCCCACTACACTCTTCTATCCCAAATAGAGTATATATATCACCACCCATACATGCATTCTCCTTCCCCCACCTCCTCGTGAGAAGCACCAGTGGTTCCCTCCACGGTCTGCTTTCCCCAAACCTTTGCTGTACACTTGCCCTGCAGGATTCAGGCAGAGTCCTTCCTTGGAAGGCACAAAGCAGGACACACCAGGAGGGAAAACCCCCAGACACCTAACAGCAAAGTTTCCCATCAGATCAGAGCAAGCCAGCTTCCCATGCCCCACTGGACTGACTCTCTATGTGCCGCTCTGACCTCTGCTGTATACAACAGTTAGCTGAATTGTCTTCTCCTCACCGATCTCAATGCACTCGATGAGATGAATCCATATCCACCATGACATCACTGTCTGCCCCTGATGATGTATTCTCCAAACTAAAATAGACATGCAAATTTCCTGGGTGATTTGTTAAGCATACGGATTTTGGGGCAAAAGGGGAAAAATAAAAGGGACTTCTGTGACTGGGCCAGAGCTATGTCTAAGACTTTGAGGTTGTGTAAGAAGCCCTGTCCTGCAGGACTTGGCTCAAGGTTTTATATATGACCTTCCATGTTTATGGAGAGAATTAAGGACGGATGAGTCATGAGCAAATAAAAACATTTGGCCGAGGGGTGTATACCACAAACCTACATGTGATTTGCAGGAGACTTCAGTCTGTGCCGTAAGGTGGTGTCTGCACTTCAGAACCAGAGGACACAGCAGATGAAAGGTCCTCTGAAGAAATTGGTACTGAGGGACTGTAGCAAAGGAGAGACTTACAAATGGAGCTGCTGGCTTCTCATTCAGCCTGTACCTCAGACCAGGAACAGAGAAGTGGCCAGCTGTGCTCATCTGGATTCTCTTTACTGCTCGGTCCAGACCAGTCTGCCCAAAGTTGTCAAAGAAAAGAATGAGGATCATAAAGAATCCAAACATCCCTGGACATCCAGAGAAAAAAATAGCGGGCTAGGGGTCTAGTACCTGCTTTCCCTTTATTTCATGATACCAGTGTGTGCAGTTATCAGTGATGTTACCTTGATGTCATCTATATTTGCCATTCTTTCTGTGGATGAGCCTTGTAGCTAGAAGCTAAGGTACACTGATGCGTGCCTTAGACTCCCTAGCCCACAGTGATCAGCAACTCCAACAAAAGTACACGAAATGACAGGGGTTGGTTTTATGAACATGTGGTTGCTAGGCCAGGATTTGTCTATTCCAAATCATGACCTTCGCCTGCTCCTTCTGGCTTAAGCAATTCTAAAGGGATGTATCTTGTATTCGAGGTCAAATTCTGTTCAGCCTCTGAATTGATGACCTATCCTTTTAATTCTTCCATATTGGCGTCATAGACAAGTGCTCTACCTCTGGTTATAGTCACAGCTCTTACTTTTTATTTTGAGACAGGATCTGACTAAGTTGCCCAGGCTGCCTTTGAACTGGTGATCCTTTGACCTTAGCCTCCCAGGTAGCTGGGATCATATGTCTGAGTCACCAAGTCATAGGAGGATCCTTCCTCTTGAAATAACTTTGAAGATGGTAAGTTATTTTATGTCAGAGCTCAAAGTAAAGTACAGTCAGTCTAAATTTCTGGTGAAACTCTTTGTTCAAATGTAAAACATTTTGTGAATTTTATGTTATCGTCTTAGTGTTTAAAAGAATGCTTATCTCCAATTTTTATATTGAAAATGTCCAAACCATAATAAAAATTAAAAAACGAATTGTGACAATAAAATTAGTTATCTAGGCCAGCCTGGTCTACAGAGTGAGTTCCAGGCCAGCCTGGACTACACAGAGAAACCCTGTCTCGAAAAACAAAACAAAAAAAAAAAACAAAAAATTAGTTATCTAACCAGGCAAGGTGATATATGCCTATAATTCTAGAACACCAGAACCTGAGGCAGGAAGGTTTGTGAGTATGAGGATATCCTAGGACATAGAGAATTCTGCACCAACCTCAACTATGTAGATTTTATTTAAAAAATAGACAAAAACAAAAACTCCATTATCTTTCATATTCAATAATATTTTACCACATTTATTTTGTCCTTTTCTCTATACACATGCAGGTACAACAACACATATATTTATTCTTTTTGTTCTATACCATTAAAGGTCAACCATAGGCATGTTGACATGTGGCCCTTTAATTCTGCAGCATACATTATCTGAGAAAAAGGACATTCTTTATACCCTGAACATAATTTTGAGTATATATGACTTGACTGAGATGTTTAATCCTAATCCAATATTATCATCTAGCATACAGTTTATATTTGGGTTTTTATGTGCCTCCATGTTGTCCTTTAGGGTGATTAACTTCCTGCTCTGGAGTTAAGGATGACACATTGGACTTGGTGGTCTTGTTTATTTGGTTCCTTCTCTTTGTCTTTCTCACCATTGATATTATTGGAACCTGAATCCCAACTGTTTTGCCAATGGGCATTAATTTGAGACTTAAGATTCTCTTTGATTAGGATAGCTATCCGTGGCTGGGATACTCTGTTTTCCTTAGCACAGCCTTTGTGGTCTCATGATATCAGTGTGTGCAGTTATCAGTGATATTACCTTGATCATTAGCCATCTATATTTGCCAACTCCATTATTATAATAATGGCCTTTAGCCATGTAGTTAATAAGTACTGCATGTGATATCATGTCCAAACTTCTGCTATACAAACCTTCTGCTCAATGGTGATTAAGAAAAACATTTATTTATTTTGTGTGTATGTGCGTGTGTAGTATGTATACACACACACATACATACATACATACATACATACACACACAGATATTTGTGCCATGATGCTTGTGTAGAAGTTAGAGGACAACTTGCAATTTCTACATATTAACAGATATAGGATCACATCATATGTCTAATCATAACACCTTTTTCTTACTTATTTTTTGGCCTGAGGACTCAAATTTGAAAGAGCAGTTTCAAGGATATGAGTCAGAAGACATAGAGTTTCTCAGGCTAATGGGATACAATTGTTTTAAAATAATAAATCATCTTTTCTTTCAAGAGGTATTAAGAAAAAGTTCTTAAAAAGTTCCATGGGTGACATCAAGAATCACCAAAATTTTCCCTTAGGTGGGGTCTCCAGACAGGATGGAACACAAATTTCAATAAACAGAACTCTGAATTGTGTGGTCCTCTGCTAATGTTAGTAACTGCCATTGCTTCCTGGCCTTTCCATCGTCACATAGCAGCCTAACTCTAAGGCTCGCCTCAACCAATGATGGAAGAGATGCTATGAAAATTTCAGCTTAAGCCTACCAACTTATTCTTTCTACCCTTGGACCAGCCACCATGCTGTAAGAAGCCCCAGCCTTGTGAACACCTGTGTGGGCTTTAAGAGTGAGCCATCTTAGATGTGCCAACCCAGACTGAGCTCCTAAATCAAGGGTAAGGGATACCATAGTGCTCAGCCATATCCTACCTACCATCTGACTTTTTGCCAATAAAGTTTTATTAGAACCTAGCTTTGTCCAATCATTTGTATATATTCTGTGGCTATTTTCTCACAACACCATTAAAATCACACGGCCATGAGAGAAACCTTGCAACACAAAGCCTGGAATATGGTTGGCCCATTATAGGAAATGATGCTGACCTGTGCCCCAGATGGCCACTGTACCAGCTAACATCATCTGAAATGGAAGTGCTCACTTGAACTTGATCAACCACAGGATTTGGAGAGATAGTGAAAGAGATGCCATCTTCACTCATCTAGTTTGGGGAAGATTTGTTAGACAGCAGCAACTGAAACAAATGATAACACTCCAGATCAATGTTTTATAGATTTGGTGATTTCACTGCTTAAAAGCTTTCCTCCTCCTCCTCCCCCTCCTCCTCCTCCTCCTCCTCCTCCTCCCCCCCTTCTTTTTCCTCCTCTTACTTCTACTTAAACATTTATAATTTATGGTAGCTATGTATGTGTCATTGATTCTCTCACCAAGCCCACATCCTTTTGGTTGCTAAACCCAACAAAGGTTTTTAGAACACCTTCTCAGTCATCTGACTCTTGGCCACTTTTGGCTACTTCTTAGTTATTGAAACCTTATAATCTCTGTTTTGTCTCATAGTGTACTTTTCTGTTGCTGTAATAAAACACATGAGCAAGACATATATAGAAGGAAGGGTTTATTTAGGAGGTTACAGTTCCAGAGGGATTAGAGTCTCTTGTCATCATACCAGGGAAGTATGGCAGCAGGCAGGCATGGTGACTGAAGCAGTATGCTTAGAGCACCCATCTTAAACCACAGCCAGGAAACAGAGCAAAGGAATGGGTGTGGCTTTTGAAACCTCAAAACCCACCCCCAGTTGTATACTTCCTCCAGCAAGGCCACACCCCCTAAATCTACCCAAGTAGAACCACTAGCTGGGGACCAAATATTCAAATGACCAAGACCCTGGGAGAGATCTCATTGAAATCACTAGATGTAGGAAAAAGCTTGTCAATTTCCCTTTGGAAATTCTGTCCAATAGTTGTAGTTCCTCAGGATTCTCTCAAATTTCATTCCACATATAGTTAATATAGCTCCACCCTAGTATATATCAGCCACTTGTTTGGGTCCACTTGTGGTTCATTAGTGAAGGAAATGTAAAGAGCTATCTCTGTCCTTAGATAGATGGCAAAATTGTTACAAAAGCTAGAGTGGCAAGTGCTTTGTTCATTATTACTCTTCTTTGGCGATACTAGGGATTGAATCTAGGGCCTCATGTGTTTAAAGCAAGCACTGTTCTGCTGAGCTATTGTACCAGCCAGCAACAAGCACTTTAAAATGGACATAAAGGAGAAGAATGGGGTACAGATGGGAGTAGGGGGAAGGGAGGGCAATCTAAAGAAAGATGCCCAGAGTAGGGCATTGAGATGCTGACTTTGAGCCAGAGCCTCAAAAGGGAAAAAGAAAGACACATGGGTATCTAAAGGAAGAAGATTCCAGGCAGAGAGAACAGCAGGTCAAAGACTCAAAGGGGAAGATCTAGAAGGACTGAAAATACAAAGAATGGCCTGAGGGTGCATGGAGTAAACTTTAGGACCAAGGTCAGAAATATTGAGCTTGGATGCTGTCGGGGCTCATCAGCCACTAGCAGTGTTTAGTCTCTTTATGGAGAGATGGGGTCTATGGGGAATCATTTGGGAGTGTGAGAAGAATCAGGTCATCTAAAGAACAGGACTCCCCTGCCACTGAGGAAGAAGGAGGATGGAAGTGGAGGCACGAGCTAGGAGGCTCCAGGAGTGACGTGACCAATAGGGCAACAGTAGAAGTGAAGTAGAGAGCCCATCTCTGGGATGTCCTTGTGCTCCTATGGTTCCATTTACCAACCACTGCTTTCACTCCCAGGTCTTCTCTTTCCAGCCTCAATCTCTCTCTTGAACTAACCACATGTGCCTGATGATCTACTCGTTACTCTATCTCAGGCTTCTGTAGGCACTGTAGTAGTTGATCTTTACTGCAATCTTGATGGGAATGGGGATCACAATAGAAACAAACCTCTGGATGTACATACTGTGTATGTGTGTGTGTGTGTGTGTGTGTTTTGTGTGTGTGTGTGTTTTATAGGTTGGGCTAATGGAGCTAGGAAGACCTACCCTAAATGCAGGTTGTACCATTCCATAATCAATGATCTCCAACTGAATATAAAAAGAAGGGAGGGAGAATAAATTGCCTTCTGGTGCCTGCTGACTACGGACACAATTTAATTAGCTGCCTTTCTTACAGCCATGCCTTCTCTACCATGATAGACTGTGCCCTCAAACTATGAGGCAAGATCAACCCTTTCCTCAGGTATTTTGCCATAGAGGCAATAAAAGTAACTAAGACACTGAGACAGTACCTCAGTCCCCACTCTCTCCTCTGAAATCCACCTTCCCATGCTCCTTTGAGACACTGCTAAAAGCCTGCAGCCTCATCTCATTATGACATCTTTTTCAGTGACTGCTGCCAACACATTTGCTAATGGGCAATCTGCACTGGCCTGTAAACACTACACTAAGATACGTCATTATACCTTAGTTTATTAGAGAGTTTGTTGTTGCCGTTGTTTACGGTAGCTCGAATGATTGTGAATAAGGTAGGGAAGTTTTAATTAGGATAGGAGGGTGACATACAGCATTAGTTTGGGACAAGATGTCACTTGGTGGGCCATTAAACTCCCTGAGGATGGAGGATAGAAGTTACAGAGAGAGGTCTTGTGCTTGTTTGGTTTTTTATTTCAAAGTTTTGTTTAACAGAGCACTGCCACTGAGACTTATTTTTAAATGACTACTTTAGTTATAGACACTAACTTTATCATATATGTAGTATGTACAAATTAAGACTCACTATTTATTGCAGGTTTTTTCCTGTGTAAATTCAATTTTCTTTCATCATAGAAATTTTATTTTTTACTTTTTAAGAAAAAGTCTTGCCAGATAGCTCTGACTGACCTGTACCTCATGATGCAGACAATGCTGGGCTCAGAATCATCAAGCTCTTTCTCCTTCAACCCTTTAGGTTCTGAGATTACAGTTGTGAAACTGACTACCCACATTAGTGAATTTTTTCTCATTCCCAATTGTAATTTTAAAATCTATATATGCAATATATACTTAAAAGGTGATTTTACTTTATTTTGACATGGTCATACATATATTGCCCAGGCTGCCTTTGAGCTTACTATATTAGCAGAAGATGATGTTGAACTTCAGGACTTCCTGTGTGCAGGGAACCACACGTGTGGAGGATGATGATGATGATGATGATGATGATGATGATGATGATGGGCATTAAACCCAAGGCTTTATACATTCGAGGCACTCATTCTACCAACTGAGAAGTGTCCCCAGGCCCTCGTTGTTTTTACTTGTATCAAGGGAGCTATTTTTGTTCTGGAAAATGATTAGACATAAGGGTATATTGTTCCTTCTTCCAAGATCCTTGCCCCTTCCCTAATTTGTGGGTAACCAAGAATAAGACATACCTTAATCTTTACCGTCCAAATCATGAATTTAAAAATGTGATACAAGGTTAGCTGTGAGCTTCTGCCTCTGAGTATGTCAGACTCTTGCAGACTTCTAAGGAGACAGCTATATCAGGCTTCTGTCAGCATGTACATCCTGACATCCACATCAACCTCTACCTTTGGTGACTGCACATAGGATGGATATCCAGGTGGAATGGTCTGTCTCTCCTTCAGTTTCTGTCCTGTACTGTGTCTCCATATTTGCACCCTTGAGTATTTTGTTACTCCTTCTAAGAAGGACTGAAGCCCCCCCTATTTGGTAGTCATTCTTCATGAGCTTTATGTAGTCTGTGAGTTGAATCTTGGGTATTTCAGGCTTCTGGGCTAAAATCCAATAATCAGTGAGTGAATACCATGTATGTTCTTTTGCGATTGGGTTACTTCACTCAGGATGATATTTTCTAGTTCCATCCATTTATATAAGAATTTATCAAATTCATTGTTTTTAATAGCTGAGTAATATTCCATTGTATAAATGTACCACATTTTTTGTATCCATTCCTCTGTTGAAGGGCATCTGGGTTCTTTCCAGTTTCTGGCTATTATAAATAAAGCTGCTATGAACATAGTGGAGCATATGTCCTTGTTATGTGTTAGAGCATCTTCTGGATATATACCCAGGAGTGGTATAGCTGGGTCCTCAGGTAGTGATATGTCCAATTTTCTGAGGAACCGCCAGACTGTTTCCATAGTGGTTGCACCATCTTGCAATCCCACCAACAATGGAGGAGTGTTCCTCTTTCTCCACATCCTCGCCAGCATCTGCTATCACCTGAGTTTTTTATTTTAGCCATTCTGACTGGTGTGAAGTGGAATCTCAGGGTTGTTTTGATTTGCATTTCCCTGATGACCAAGGATGCTGAACATTTCTTTAGGTGCTTCTCGGCCATTCACATTTCCTCAGTTGAGAATTCTTTGTTTAGCTCCTTACTCCATTTTTTAATAGGGTTATTTGGTTGCCTAGAGTCTAATTTCTTGAGTTCTTTGTATATATTGGATATTAGTCCTCTATCGGATGTGGGATTGGTAAAGATCTTTTCCCAATCTGTTGGTTGCTGTTTTGTCCTATTGACAGTGTCCTTTGCCTTACAGAAACTTTGCAATTTTATGAAGTCCCATTTGTCAATTCTTGATCTTAGAGCATAGGCCATTGGTGTTCTATTCAGGAACTTTTCCCCTGTGCCTAGGTATTCGAGGGTCTTCCCCACTTTTTTTCTATTAGTTTCAGTGTGTCTGGTTTTATGTGAAGGTCCTTTATCCACTTGGACTTGAGCTTTGTACAAGGAGATAGGAAAGGATCGATTTGCATTCTTCTGCATGTTGTCCTCCAGTTGAACCAGCACCATTTGGAGAGTCTGACATACTCAGAGGCAGAAGCTCACAGCTAACCATTAAACTGATCATGGGGTTCCCAATGGAGAAGATAGAGTGAAGGCTGAAGGAGTTGAGAGCATTTGCGACACCATGAGGAAAGCAACAATCCCAACCAACCAGAGCCCCCAGGGTCTAAACCAGCAGCCTGGGAGCGCTTAGGGAGGGACCCATGGCTCCAGCTATATATGCAAGGGAGCTATATATATATATAAGTGGGAGAAGAGATCCTTGGTCCCATGAAGGCTGGACATGGGGGGGGGATATTCGAGGGTGGGGAGGTGAGGTACAGGGGAGGGTGGGTGGGCGTACACCAATGTGGAGGCAGGAGGATGGGGGAAGGGATAGTGAGTTTCCTGGGAGGGATGGGGGAAAATGGGGTAAGGAGAGAATATCTGAAATGTAAAAAAAAGTTTCCAATAAAAAAAAAAAAAAGAAAAAGAAAAAAAAAAGAGTTAAAAAAAATGTGATACAAGGGAGATATGTTTTCCTAGATTGTATTTTTAGTACTTCATGCTTGCGTGTGGGAAAGTCTTGTAAAAATCATTAATGTGAAACTAACTAGGCCAATGATAGCTATTAATTTTTATTAGAAAATTACCTTCAAAATGAATATTTAGATGTAAGCTTAACATAGTTAAAAATGCAATTAAGTCTAATTCCTTGATACTTGAAAGCTTTTTTATATATTTATCATTTATCTGCCAAGTTTTTATCAAGCCTTGCTCTGTAGCAGGCTCCACAATAAAGCTGGGGATGAAGTAAAAGTAAAGATGAGAAGCTTCCACAGTGGAGCATCCTCCTGCTATAGACGGCAGATGACCGATATGTGGAAAATAATTCTTGCTGGTACTAAGTGCTAAAAAGAAAGTTAGCCAAGTGGAAAGAAACGAAGAGTGACCGAGACAGACTTACGGGATTTCCTTTGGAAGTTTCTCTCTCTGATGACTGTATTAACAGCCACAGAACTGGAAAGAACCTCCCAGCAGAGGGACACGGGCATAGAAGGAACAGAGAAGAAACTGAGGCAGCTACAGGAAAGTCATAAAAATGAGACACAAGAGGCTGGAAAGAGGTGGGAGCCAGATTATGAAGAATTTTGTAGGTCTTTCTAGGGAGGAAGTTTTGGTTTTATTCTCAGTGTGATAGAAGAAAAAGGGAGGATCTATGCAGAGGTCTGGTAGCACCTGATGCCACCTTTACTGTTTTGTTTGAAACCTGCTTTGATGTAGCCCAGACTGGCTTCGAACTCCTGACTCTCCTAAGTGCCTGGGGCGGGGGGGCGTATAGATATGCATGACAATGCCTGATTTCTTGACTCATTGTTGTTAAAACATATGTATAAAACTTATTATTTTAACTAATTTTTTATGTGTGAGCATAAGTGTGCCCAATAGAGAACAGTGGGCAGGGGATGGGTCTCTCTTGCTACCATGTGGGCCCCAGGGATCAAACTCAGGTCTTCAGGCTGGGTGGCAAGCACCCTTACCTCCTGAGCCATCTTGTGAAGTCCCATTTTTAAATGTACAGTTAGTTAACATTTGTGTTGTTCTTGTTAGTGATGTTGTCTTCATCCTTCATTGAGAGCACTTGTTCCATACTGCCAAACTGAAGATCCAGCCCTACTACACAGTTCTCCTTGTCCCCAGCCCCTGACTATCACTATGGTGTGCTCTGTTTCTATACATATTCTGGGTATCCCATTTAAGTAGAATCATATAGTGGTGTCTGACTTGTTTCACTTGACTTCCTGTTTTCAAGTTTTGTCTATGTTATAGCATGTAGCCTTCCTTCCTTCCTTTCTTTATCCCTTTCTTTCTTGTCCTTAGAGTCCTGACTTTCTTGCCTCTACTTTCTAAGTGCTAGGATGCGTGTATATACAACCATGCCACCATGTTCAGACATTTAGATACAGATATCTGCCTTGTCACAAAGCTTTCCCCGTGTTAGTCACCTTTCTGTCGCTATGACAAAATGCCTGAGACAATCAAACAGAATATATTAGTTCCTTTTCTGTTGCTACTATGAACACATGGCCAGAGCAACTTATGTGAGAGTTTATAAACATTTAGGGTTACAGAGGGTTTAGAATTCATAATGGCAGAATAGAGGCATAAAGGCTAAACCTGGAAGCGAAGAGCTTTCATCTCGAACTGCAAGCAAGAAAAAGAGAGTAAACTGGGAGTAGCATGAGTCTTTGAAACATCAGAGCTCACCCCCAATGTTATACTACCTCTTGCAAGGCCATACCTCACAAACAGCACTGCTAACTAGAGACCAAGTGTTCAAATGTTCAAGACTATGGGGGGCATCTCATTTAAGCCACTACAAATAAGACAACTTGTTGTTGCCATTGCTGTTGTTGTTGCTGTTGGTGGTGGTGGTGCTTTCAAGAGAGGTTTTCTCTGTGCAGTCCTGGCTGTCCTGGAACTCACTCTGTAGGCCAGGCTGGATTTAATACAGAGATCCATCTGCCTCTGCACCCCAAGTGTCAGGGTTAAAGGTGATGCCAGCACCACCTGGTAAGGACAATTTGTTTTGACTCACAGTTTCAGAGGGATTTTTCCATTTGTTTGGGTTTGTTTGTTTGTTTGTTTGTTTCCTTGTTTTCATTTTTTTCTTTGAAATAGCGTCTTACTATGTAGCTCTAGCTGTCCTGGAACTCCTTATGTAGACAAAGCTGGCCTTCACAGAGATTTGCCTACCTATGCCTCCAGAGTGATAGAACTAAAGATGTAGGCCACCACGACCATAAGATTCCATTTTAACTCATGGCCACTTGGCCTTATGCACTGGAATGGCTCAAGCATATTACTATATAGTAGAGGCATTTGGTGAAAGAGATCTGTTTTCTAGTGGCCAGAAAGGAAAAGGGAGAGAAATCCCCAGAGTCCTACTGACTAAGTCTTTAGCACAGGAGACCCTGAAGGATTATTCAAACTATAGAACCCTTCCCAAGATTTAACGTCCAATGACAACTCTTGTCTGTGTCATCAAGCACTTAAATAACGGCAAACACTAATTTTGCATTCCATTTTTATAGCACATTAGTATTCTAAAGTTAGAAACCTGCATGACTGACCATCCAAGTGTCTACGGGGGTAAGAGGAAAATGTGGTTACAGTCTGATACAATGACATTAGAAGCCACTTGGGGGAAACTAGAAGTGATGGGGAAATGGCATGTTGATATTATTAAATGGAAACATCTTCTTAGGGACACAGCATGCAAATTACCTGCAACAGATCACAGACCACAAGGGCTTTGCTTGCCTTCTGCTACCTCAGCTTGTTTTATTTTGAAGCCGTTTTCTGTTCTTTAAAGTTTTATACACCCATTAGTATCCTTCTTAGAAAGATTCCCCAGGCAGGTATCTTTTCTACTGGGGAAAGCTGCAACTGTGAAAATAATAGATGTGGCTTTATATTATTTATTGTATTGTTCATTGTATGTGTAAAGGGTGTGCATGTGAAGGTCAGGGGACAACTTGTGCAAGTTAGTTCTTTTCTTCCATCATGTGGTTTTTGGTGATCAAACTTGAGTCACTAACCACTTTATTGGCTATCTCTCCATTCCCAAACTAGTTTTAGTTTATAGAGGACTGGTAAAAGAAGAGCTACTTTCCAGAAGTCTTTGTAACATAATGTTTTGGAAAAAACCTTTAGAATGGGGATTAGAAAAACCAAGGCCAAGGAAAACGTGTGCTGAACGTAAGCACTCACCTTTCTCTGCTTTTAACCACATATAGGATGTGACAAGCTGTCTTATGCTCCTGTCCCTGTGACCTATTTCCCATAATGGAATCTGTTTTGACTAGTTTCGTGTCAGTTTGACATGAGCTAAAGTAATTTGTGAAGCGGGACTCTTGGTTGAGAAGGTTCTGGCCTGTAGGCAGGCCAGTCCAGTATATTCTTGATCGTGATTGATGTAGGAGAGGCCAGCCCAGTCAGGGTGGTGCCACTCCTGGACAGGTGGCCCTGAGTGTATAAGAAAGTAAGCAAGCCATGGGGAGCAAGCCAAGAGTCAGCATTCCTTCTTGACTTCTGCTTCAGTTCCTGCCTCCAGGTTCCTGCCGTGAGTCCTTGCCCTGACTTCCATTAGTGATGGAAGTAACCTGAGGGCTGTAAACTGCAATGAACTCTCTTCTCCCAAGCTCGCTTTTGCTCTTGGTGTTTTATCATGGCAATAGGAACCTTGACTAAGTCAGATTCTAACTGGAACTGTGAGCCAAAATAAACCCTTAGCCTATCAAAGAAAAAAATCAAATAGGTTATGAAAATGTCCCCGTGTTCCTAACCACAAAGAATTGATACATATTCAAGTGGCAGATATGCAAATTGTTATGATCTTTTTTTTTTTTTTCCCCCGAGACAGGGTTTCTCTGTATAGCCCTGGCTGTCCTGGAACTCACTCTGTAGACCAGGCTGGCCTAGAACTCAGAAATCCACCTGTCTCTAAATTGTTATGATCTTATCATTGGCCATTAGGTTGATATATTACACCACTCCTCACAAACATGTACAACCACTATATACCTAATTACATCCCATATCTTTATATGTGTCCACTGAGGACAGTATGTACTTCTCAACAATATTGTAAAGTTATATACTTCTTAGACCCTTGAGAACTAAGAGGATTCCACGCAATCTCCATGAAAAATGTCCTTTAATAATAACCTGTAACATAGTTGATTTTCCCCCTACATACCTAATTCAAAATAAAGAATAAAAACAATTTTATATCTTTTCTTGTTTTAAAAAGTCCTCTAATCTTTTTCTTTATTCTTGAGACCTTCGTGTAGGCGTACAATGAACTCTGATCATATCTATCCCTCATCCCTCCCTTGTTAGTGCTCACCAGATACATGGGCATGGGCCAGCCACTGCATCATGGCAAAATATTGATGCCCACATCCTCCAAAAAGAATGATTGTCTCTTTCTCAGAAACTGTCCGTTGCCAACAGCTCCTCAGTAAGGGGTGGGCCTGGAGAGCATTACCCATCTGTGCTGGGATTTTGTCTGGCTTGAACCTATTATGTGCTTTGAGTTCATGTGTGCAACATCTAAAAAGACATGTGTCCCGTCCAAAAGACAGTGTTTCCCAGCACTGATCAACCATCCTCTATGCACCCCCTTTTCTTCAGAGTTTCATGAGCCACGGTGGGGAAGGCAGGGAGGGGGTTGTATATACTAGGGAACCACTCTGCTGCTGAGCCACACTGAACTTCTCTTAGATCTTGGATTTTGTTGTCAGCTACATTCTTAGCATCAGCAGATACTGCTGAATCAGACATGCTTATGAAAACAGGGTGGCAGGGTGGTGACGTAAGTGGGTAGAATCTACACTTGGATCTATGTCACTTCAGCCGCCACTGACACCAATGACTTGGGGTAACTCACTCAACCTCTTTCTGGCTTGTTTTCAATAACAAATTGGGGACTTGAGGAAGGGAATATAGATCATTGGTATAGTGTTTGCCTTGTTTGATTTAGGCCCTGGGTTTGATCCCCAGTACTGCACAATTACGTAAGTTAGGAGTCAAAATGGTACTCTTGTCATGAATAGTAAACTCACTTACAAAAATATATGAAAAACACTGCACAGTTTATAAATGGGGCTGGGATGATGATAACATTACGTTCAGTGTTAGGGTCTGTATCAGAAACCATTCCATTTGTGGTTTATAGCAGCCTTCTGTTTACATTCTGATTGTAAATTTTATGTGTTTAGTCCGATTGACGCTGGTGAAAGCCCCATATTTCTTTAACAAAAGACTGGGAGATGCATGGTTTGGCTTTTTTTCTTTTTTAGATATAAGGGGTTGTGCATCTAACAGGAGTTGAAGTTGACCATGTTCATCCCCCTCCCCTATCCCTGTGTTTGAACCTCTTTTGTATCCTTTTGCCAACTGACAGTCTCCTTTGATTATCTAGAGCCTTCATGCTGTTTCTTATTGCAGTTTCTCCTCGAAGGAGGTAGCGCTTCTTGGTCCACACCTTAATCCAGGGATGGTCTAGGGTCCACTGACTGAAAGAATGTGCCTTAGGCTGGAGGTGTAGTTCAGCAGTAAAGCACGTGCTTAGCAGGTGTGAGGCTTTGGGTTCAATTTCTAGCACTAAAAACAAATAGTGCACTGGAATGTGCTAGAAATGATAAGATGCAAGTTCAGGAGACTAACAGGTAAGAAGAAAGAGGCCCAGACATCCCAGGGTCCGCATGGAACTTCATGGAGTCAGGAGTTGGATGTGGCACCTGAAGTGGAGCTACGGTACAGCACACAGAACTGAAGTGGCACCGAATTTCAGGATGATGTATGACTCAGAGAATCATAACTGTTCCAGTCCCCAATTTCCTGAGAGCTCTTCACTACTAACCCCTGTCACACATGCTCACATGTGCACTGTGCACGTGTACACATGCATGCTTGAGCACCCATCTGTCTGATCAGTTTAAGATCTCACTGTCCCTCTGACATATTGTCCCCCATTTAAAACTCACTTCTGCTGTGGCCCCGCCGTTAAGAACCTTGGAGTCCATTAATGGGTTAGATGATTGCCTCCTAGTTTAGTTCATAGTGTCCTGACAGAGACTGTTTAATATTTGACTTTGCTTTAACCCAAAGGATCAACTCTCTGAGGTGAGAGAATTGACTTCCAATGAGGTGGCAGCATCTTGGAAAGGGTCCTCTTTGACTTAGAGGTAGCCAGTTCCATGAAGACAAAGGAAGCAGCCTCTTGTCTTCAGACTGTGTTCACTTGAACATACTATACTTTATTTCACTGAGATAGTGGTTTCCAGTGAAGGGTTTTGGACCCTACTTAAAATACCACATTTAATTCTGTCCAAAAGAACCTGTGATTCTGATTCCATGAGTCTGGGTATGCTGTTAGCTTTCATCCCTGGTCTTAGTGATTCTGAAAATTATGTACATACACACACATACTATGTACACACAGACATACAGGCACACACACACATATATACTTTCACAAATGCATGCATAGATATACAAAAATAAATGCACACATGTACACATGCATATATAAACACATGCACACATACTTTTACATAATAGTAGACACACACATAGTATAGATACACATTTTTACATACACACATACACACACACACAAACCTAGCTCATCCATGGAAAGCACGGTTCTAGAGGAAGCACTCCGACCCCACCATTGCATAGTAGCAACATAGAAGATCTGGGTTTAATTTTATAACATCTGAATATGCTTTGTGATATCCATGTGAATGGAGGAAGGGATTGTTTCAGTCTGAGTCAGGCCTGGTCTCTGTATCTGTTGCTTTCTGGTTGTATTGGTCATCTAGGGTCTAGGATGGGAGATGTAGCTCAGAACAGATGACTTGTCTACCATACTTGAGGCCCTGAGTTCCATCCTGGCATGGGGACAGAGCTGGGGACAGGGCCTAGCATAGACCTCTGAGAGCCATTTCAAACTCGAACTGTATCAAGTTGAAAAGATCTATGTATCTCTCTTTTTTTCCTTCAGATTCTGTCTTAAATTGTGTGTGTGTGTGTGTACTGTCAGGAATATGCTAACTTATCCTTTCAATGAATTTTGACTTTTTGCTACCAAAGAGACAGTTGAGAATTGTTTATTCTCTAGCTAAATTTAAATATCTTAGTTTCTGCATACATATGGCCACATTTACAATATAAAAAATTATCACCAGACTTATGAGTAAAAGAAATTTCAACTATATCTCATAATTCCTACCTGAGTATCAGAAAGGCCTGAGCCCTAGCAAGTTTGAAAGAAACTTAGTTACATAGAAAAGTTTCTGAAGGGCCATAGAGATGGCTAATTTTGTAAGGTGTTTTGCTGCCAAGGCTGAAACCCTTCTTCTAAATCCTGGGGCCCATGTGGTAGAAAGAGAGAAATGACACCTACAGTTTGTTCTTTGCCCTCCACACATGTGCTATAGCGAACATATACCCAACATAAATTAAAAAACTAAGTAAAGAAAAAAGGAGGGGTGCCTGAAGAGTTCAGACAAGTAAGATGAAGATTTATCTGCTCAATATTTCCACTTGTCTCTAGGTCTTTCTATAATCTTAGAATGTGGAACACTCAACAAATGTTATACTTCAGTAAATAGTTTTGAAAGCCCACATACACAAAATTGTTTTTGTAGGTTTCGTTGAGTGTCTTCGGAAGTCCATATTGAGCTGTGATTTCATGGGAGCTGACTCCCTCTTTTCTGGTAGCCTGACTTGTGTGTTCCATGTGGGAAGACTTTGCTCACCTGCCCCAGGGATAGTGGTGGTCCTTTCTGTTCAGAAGAGGGTGCCAGACTAAGTGATGGCACAATTAACTGGTGCTATCATGAAATGTTCAAACATGATTCTGTTTATGGGTGACTTTATGACATGAGGCAATATGAAATCTTATGAGTTTTCTTTTAATGCATTCATCTGTGTGTACGTGTGTGTGTGTGTGTGTGTGTGTGTGTGTGTGTGTGTGTATTTGTGGATCCCGAGTGTCTGCCACGGCTCAGGGAGGCAGAAGCTCGGGACTTGTGTGTGTACATATGTGCATGTGTGTATATGTGGAGGTCGGAAGACAACTTTTGGGAGTCCTTGCTCCCTTTCCACCATAGGTGATCAAACCCGTGTTGTCAGTATGGCTCTGAATTTTTAACCACTGAACCATCTCATTGGCCCTCATTCATGATTTTTAGTAAAATTGTCTCTCAAATGTCAGATGTCTGCTATTTAAAAATATAACTGCCATTGTCTCTGATTAAATTCAGTGGTAAGAAAAGGGGGTTTAGCATTCACGGCTAGTATAGGCTGGGTTGTAGTTCAGTGGTAGAACACGTGCCTAGCATACCCATGCACCTGGATTTGAGCCCCAGCACTATAAAAAGTGATAGTTTTCTGGCGATCATAATGTGTTCTGTACTTATTGGTAAGCAGAAGTTCATGCGTTTAGCCACAGTGAACACCCTGAAAAATGTAAGCAAAATGCATTTATCTACTCAAAAAGGAACTCATCTTGCAAAACATAAGGTTTTAAAACAGCTCCGTTTTGCAAAGGAGGAAAGACTGGCCCCGGTGAGAGACACATGTTCGTTTTCAAGGTTCGGTGTGGTTTATAGCTATTCCTGCTTCTCCACAAGCACTGACAAAATTCTTGTGGCTAAAGTGCATTTGGTCAGACATGCCAGTGGCAGTGAAAATCGTTACAACATTCAACTTAGGCAGTGACCCAGGACGCTTGGCTGCTCCAGAATTTCTTTTTCAACCTGAGGAAGTTCTAAGATCAAACAATCGAAAACCAAAATGGACTCCTTTAAGCCCCCAAAATATAAGTGACACTATCAGCCCAGAACACTGTCGTTCTCCAATCCCTCTCTCGAATCTGTGTTCTGATGAACACAGAGGTGAAATTCATCCAGAGTTAAAATTCAGTCACCTCACCTCCAAAAAAAGAATCTTTTCTTTATGGATGCTTCTGGAACTGTCAGCACTTATCTCACAGATGGTTCAAAATATGACTCCCCAGGCCATCACTTATCCTGACAAACAGTTTTCATAAGAGCCAAACAGCAGCAGTTCCATTTTCAAAACCAAGCAGGGCAGTGTCTTACATCTCTTACATCGTTGAAATGACCATACCCAGCGATCAAGTTTAATATCAAGTTCATATGGTTTCTAATGGCACGATGGCATTGAGACATTGGCCTTCACAAGGGATCTAAATAACTCACTTTTAAAAAAATGGCCCAATTTTTATGCTTTCATTTCATATCAGCCATTCTAGATCATTCGAGATCTCCTTCATGTGCATGGAGCATCCTTCGGGTGATTTAATTGTGTTTAGACGCTGCTGCTTCTATCGTAACTCGTTCTGAGTTAGGTTCCTGGATGATGACAGTGAATTTCACAGAGTTCACATTTGTGTCAAACTGAATTATTTTGCTGTTTGCCCACCCCTTTCTTTTACTACAGATTTCTATGCAGTGTGGCCTGTATTTATGTATTATTATGTGGCCTGAAGCCAATGAAAGCTTTGAAAGGCAGGGAAGATGTAACTTAATATAACTCACACATTCTCTTGTCTCCCCATGACAGTCTGTATTAAGACATCTCAAAGCGTGGCCCAAGTTTGAGTCCTGCATGTTCCCAAAGTATGCCTGTGTCAGCAGATATGCAGACTTGGGAAAGTGACAAGAGAGTACCCAAAAGACCCAAGGCTCATAGGCAGCCTGCATGGCATCTGGCATTTCCCACTTCCATAGGAGGAGGACTGCCCCTTTTCCATTGGTTGACTGGGAATGGACTGACCGTGGATTTCTTAAAGGACTAAGTCGTGTCACTGCGCATGCTCCTGTAGCCTCCTACTATGATGGTGTGGATTGCCTAAATGATTCGGTTCTTCTTCCTTCCGAGGTCAGATCCACTTCTGCTGGGAAGCCTTCCTTGAGTAGCCTAAGGTAGGGCATAGCTCAGAGTTGCCTCTTTGGAGAGCTGCAGAGGTCAGGTTCCCAAGGTATCCTAGGCAAGCATGTAGCTCTCCTGCTGGCTGCTCTGCCTGCCCTTAACAGTTTCATTAGCTTCGTCCCGGGGAAGAGTCCTTGTCTGCATTCCCTCCTTATGGGCAAGAATATATCTCTACAAGTGGACTTGGAAAAGACTCAGAAATGATGCAGCCATTGAATTGGGTACTTCTGCATCTCGCAGCTTCTGAGTTAAGCCCAACTAAGTAGTCTTAGCTTGGAAGAGGGGGCTGCTAAGCTCCATGTAGGGGATTTACTCCTTTTTTTTTTTTTAATTCTGACCCCAGACCCCAGTGCTTAAGTGAGAATAGGGCACATAAGGGGCTGGAGTGGACAGAGATGTTGAATTAACCCAGAAGCCCAGCTCTGGCCAGCAGTAATGCTAAAAGTTTGAAAACAGTGCTTCCTGCTACAGCATACCCTTCTCTTTTTCCCTGTGAACCTGTCCGTCCTAAGTTCAATTCTGAGTAGCAGGACACTATATAACCAGGAAAGTTTTATCTAACATTTATTTATTTTATGAGCATACAAGTTTCTTATAGATATATCAAAATAACTGGCACCAAAGGAGTTGGTTCTGCAATGTGGAAAACAAAACCTTCTGCTGTAGTACATTTTTCCATTAAAAAAAAAAAAAAGATTTTTTCCCCTCAGTCTTGCCAACAACACTCTAAATGTAAGAGCTAGATTTGCAAGTAGGCTTATATTCATATTTAGAGGATATGCATATTCAGAGGCTTATTATTCAGGAAATATTTGGTTATCTTCAGACTAAGTAAAACTTATGGCTAAAAATAAGAGAGGTAAAATATAAATAGTGGGGAAAGTTAGGGAGCAGGCACAGCAGTCGTGACAAGAATAGGAAGGCAAGGATGGGAACGAAGCCTAATTTTGTTTGGCTTTTGGGTCTTTACACTACCTGAAATTCCATCCCATTAAGTCGAATGCTGACTGGGCATCTGGCATACATGAGATAGAAAAACCTAACTTGCTTCCTATGATTTTAACATTGGTTAGGCAAGACATAATGAACCTATAAGGTGACCCCCAAAATGTCCTCTCCTCTGCCATCTTGAAATTGCCACAGAATTGAGGGCTTGAAGTCCTGTTCAAGGGGTAGATTCTGACTAGTTTAAACCTGTCTCTTACTAGTTCCCTTAGCCCTGCTGATGATGAATGCAAATACCCAAGGTTATATGTCAGTATAGAATTCTTTCCCCTGTAGTGATAAATTCAGGAATGATGTGGGACCTGCCTGATTGGTTAAGAGTAATGAGAGGTAAAAGGAAGTCCTTGAGGATTCTGGGGAAAGTTTCCTAGCTCCTAAAACAGAAGAGACAATGTTCTATCCATCGACCTCACAAGCATGGCTACAATGCCCCCAACAATCACAGCTTCTGCTGTTTGTCTTGACATAAAAGTTTCATCACAGCCAGGTAGTGGTGATGCATACTAAATGCATCCTAGCATTTGAGAGGCAGAGGCAGGAGGATCTCTGTGAGTTTGAGGCCAGCCTGGTCTACAGAGCAAGTTCCAGCCCAACCAAGGCTACATAAAGAAACTCGATCTTGGGGAAAAAGAAGTTGAATCACAAAGTGGTAGAATCATAGAGAGAGGGATAAAGCTTGAGTAACTTTTCTGAGTTCTGGTTCAAAGTAACTCTTCCTTTCCCCTTTGTAGCTCTTCTTTCTGACACTTCAGCTAGACTTCTGTTACTGTCCCTAACTTCAAAAGCCTGAGTCCCTCTCTTTCTTTTCTCCATCTCCTTCCTCTGGGAACCTGCTGTGTTGCCGTCATTGGTTTTTCTTGTTGTTGTTTATTTGTTTTCCCTTTTCTCTCATCTATTAATAAAATGGTCACTCAACAACAACAAAAGTCCAAGAGGACACATCGTAGCCATTAAAAAAAAGACCCTAAGTCCAAAGCTAGAGACAAACCAGAGAATTCCAGAGTCAGAAGAGACCTAAAGTCTTGGGAATACTTCTAGATTTCTTGTATAGAAAGAAGTCTCTCAAGACTACTCTATACAAGAAGTGCCAGGCCCAGAGTCTGACAGGCAAGCTGAACAGGCTTAGGACCTGGTTTTCTGGAATTCAGATGGGTTCTTTGTGCTACTCGGAACAGTTTCCTTTCTGAAGCTGGGTAATGAAGCAGGCAATTGGTATTTGAAAATGTCAGCATAGGAAGATGGGTGAGGAAAACACTGCATTTTTATTTCACAGGGATTTGGGAAACTCATAATAGAAATTTTGGATATTTTGTTTTTAAATAAGACTGTAGCCTTTACTAAAAGGTTGAGCATATGTGCCTGCATAGAACCACCTGGGGGTAGTGATACTGCCAAACGCCATGCTCCGTGGAAATTTGTGAGGTTCACCCCATCCTTGCCCTGGACCTTGACTTCCCTCGCAGCTATCAGACAGCTGGGGTTCCTTCAAGTGAGACTCACACCACAATAGACAAGATCAAACCCCAGGGCACAGTAAGACCTGTAAGGTGTTCATCCTGGCTTCCCTACACGTTCTCTAAAGTATGGTTTGCTTCTTCATATTCTGAGTTAGTCTTCGAATTACGGAGGTGGGAACATCCCTTAGAGCCCCGGTGTGCTAACACTGCGTACACACCCAGAGTCATGTGGCCCCAGTCCTGTCTCGGCTGTTTTATTTTAATTGGCTCTGAGATCTTAAAATGCAGTGTTGAATCTCGGAGACTCCAGGTTACTGTTACTAATAATTTCCCACTTGCCCTTGGGTTTGCTCTGACGACCAGAAGTGCCAAGGATTGTGAAAAGCTACAGCCCGGCTCTCTCAAGATCTGATGCAGGCTCCCAAGGAGCCAGAAGCAGCCCACTAGACTAAAGTTCCCAGACTGCTACTAGGCTGCTGGTGCAGAGGAAAGGGGGATCCTACCCTTTCTTCCAACCTGTGATGTAGATATTGGTAATGACGTGCAAAAAGTCCTGCCATAGAATGGTGTAGATTTACCAGTAACCTAAAACAATAGGCGACACTGGATTCTACTATCTCTTTTAATTTTTCATTTCTTAGTTATTGTTTTTTTTTTTTTTTTAAGAATTCATTTACTATGTACATGTGTGTGTTGGGGGTGCAGTTTTGTGGCATACCATGGCAGGCATGTGGAGATTAGAGGACAACTTGAGGGTGTTTATTCTTTTCTTCCACTAGTGAGTCTCAAGATGAAATTCAGGTTGCCCAGCTTGGCAGAAAACACCTTTAACTGCTGACTGTCTTACTCATCCCAAACATCTCTTTTATAGGGATGCCCCAGATGTAGTAAGACCTAAAAATGCCAAGAGAAAACAGCATAAACAGCCGAGACTAATGAAGCCCATTTCTAGATGGTGGCAGCCTGTTGGAGTCTTTAGTGAATAGGGTGGGTTGGGGGCATCGCAGAGAAGTCTCGTGGAGGTTAACAGAGGACATGGAACTGTTTCTTGAAGGCTGGCATTCATGTTCTGGCCAGCGAGTCCCTCTCTTCTCAGACCTCTTGCAAAGATTCCCTTACCATGAGTTCAAGAGCCCTAACAGCATTTGCACCTTGGGTTAACCATTTAAAGATAGGTTGTTTGCGCTTAGCCAAACAACTCTTACAACCTACCCCTTATTATTTAATCTGTTTTCGATTTTACTTTCTGTGTTTGTCTACTAACAACCTACTTGAAAGTATTTGGAGTAGTTCATATAAATATAATCTCTGTCTAAGGATAAAGGGGAATGAGTTTGGGGCAAAACAGATAGCAAAGGGAAATATGATGGTCTGGAGCGGGGAGTTAGCTTAGCCAGTAAAGTATAAGCCATGCAAGCATAGGGGACCTAGATTGGATCCCCTGAATCCAAGTACAAAAGCCTGTGGAGTTGGCATACACTTGGGATCCTAGTGCTGGGTAGGCAGATGAGGTAGATCCCTGAGCCTTCCAGTCAGCGAGCCTGGCCTTATTTGGGAGATCTAGGCCAGTGGGAGACCCAGTCTCAAGGAAGAAAACAGCGTAGACAGCAACGGAGGAGCAACACCCAAAGTTGCTCACTGTGTTGTCCAGACTGGCCTCAACTTCACCATAATCCTCCTGCTTCAGTCAGCCAAAGTGCTGGCCTTACAACCAGGAGCCACCATGTCAAAATTTGAATATTCACGTTTAAATCACCTGTCAATCGCCCACTGAGTTCAGTAGTTGCTTAACCTCTCCAGTGATTTGCTGATTTCCATATTCCAGCACCATGTTGTTTATCCGGTTAATATCTATGCTCACAGACTGTATTTTGCTCTCCCAGAAAGTACTGGGAAGTCTGCTACCCTTGGTAATTTGCTGCCCTAGGCAACTGCTTGTTTGGGCTCAGTTCTCCCAGCTGGAGTCATTGTTCCAACTTATTTGTATGGTAAGTTGTTCTTAGATCCCTGGATGCCTATTCTCAGAGCTCACAGGGTAGGCCCTGGTATTATTATTTTTATTTTATTTTTGTACTTAGCAATTATGTTCTTTTGTAAACTAGCTAATCGGAAATAAAATGAGCTATCAGAATGGGAGGAAAATGTTTAAACTATTGTCATGGCACGTCAGGTCAGTGGGTAAGGTGCTTGGATGGAACATTCTAGTTGTCTATGTGAATGGTGCTCATCTAAGGTTCCCAGGAATGGGTCTTCATCGTCAGCTTCCTCCTCTCTTCAGGTGTTCTGTGTCATTTATTTTTTTCTGTGGCCGTGATAGAATACCCCAGCATTCAGCAAGTTAGGGGAGAAAGGGTTTATGGCTTACAGTCCATTGCCTCAGGGGAGGCACGGCACCAAGCGTGTGAGGGTGATCCTCTGCACACGGTAAGCTGAGAGAGAACAGGAAGTGGGACCAGATGGAGAGACAGGAAGTAGTCAAAGAATGACCAATGCCAGCAAAGAAACCTGACTGAGCAGTGTCTACAATCATTGCCTGTAATTTTTTTTTTTAAGTTACCATCTGCTTGCTAATAATGTTTGTAAAATTAGGACCCAAATTCAACCCCTCCAGATTGTTTGTTTAAAATTATTTGGTCTATCTAACAAGTGGTGAGAAATTACCAGGAGCTCCGAGAGAAAACTCCATAATTCATTCACACAGACTCGAAGGTTTAAATTAGGCAAACGTATCATCACATTTATTTTAGTCAGTTTTCTTCTCTTGTTTTGATCTGCTGTTTGACTTTTTGCCTTGCCAACCCAGATTCAACTGTCTGCAAAGACATCTCTCTATCACTTAAAAATCAGCTCTTTTTTCTCCAGCTAATCTTGTACTCAGAAGAATTAAGACAATATTGTCTAGCTGTACTGTTGACTCACGTGCAACCCACAGAAAGCTAAATCACTTACGTGCGGCTGATTAGGTTTTATAGCAGTGTCCCTGGTGAACGTATGCTCTTTCAAAATTGACAATAATTCTGTCAGTTTAAACATTTTAGTCTCTGTAATATAGAATATGTACAATGCACAGGAGATACATTTTTATATGGAGGGGGGCTTTGTTTTTGTTCTTTGAGATAAGGTCTTTCTACTTACCCTGGAATTCACTACGTAGACCAGGTTGGCCTGAAACTCAAACAAATCTGCCTGCTTCTACCTCCCAAATGCTAGGATTAAAGATGTGTGCTACCATGCCTGATAATTTTTATATACCTTTAAAATGCATATTCTTGTCAAGGGGTTTTATTCAATAATACATGTTGGGAAAAGAAAGTATAAATCTGTAAAAACAGATTTCTAACTGAAATAGTCTTTTTTTGTTATGCCTGTAACAAAGTACTCAAGGCTGGGATGATGCATAAAGATAAGAGGTTTACTTTGGCTTGCGATTTCAAAAGTCTAAGAGCATGGTACCAGCATCTGTTTGGCTTTTTCTGAGGACTGGGTGCTGTCTTTGTGTGAAATGAGAGTGTACAAAAGGAACAAAAGTACAAGACAGTGTGTCTGTGTGTATGTGTGTGTGTGCGTGCGCGTGTGCGTGTGCACACACGAGTGTGTTCAGTTACAGTCAGCTCTCATGAGAACTAACCCATTCTTATTGGAGCTACATCAATCCCTTTGTATGATGGACCCCACGAGGGCATAATTACCTCATAAAGGTTCTACCACCTGACAACACCATTATGCTGATGACCAAAGTGTAACATGAGTTTTGTCAGGACAAGCAAAATGTTCGCTCTGGATCCCCACCCCACCTCATCCATCTGTTGCCAGAATCCTAGAGATGAGGGATGCCAACTGTTATAAAGGCCGGATAACCCGAGAGTGGTTCTTTCTATTTTTAAAATAAATTCTAAAACTCTCTTTACAGAAGTCTTGTGTCAATAGAAATCTGCAAGCCCCTAGGAAGTAGAAGAATTCATATTATTTTATAGATAAAGATTAAAAAAAAAAAGAACTAAAAAGTGCATTAAATCCTGAAATCCTGTCTGTCACTGTGTCTTAACGTAGGATTTTAAAATTCAGACTTAATCACCAGAAGTACAACTTGTCACAAACCACACCAATAGAGATTTCCAGATGTTGATACCAAAGCCACATTTATTTAATCTGCGTTAGGATGTTCAATTTGACTAGCCGATTTGTTTTCTCCATTTAATCAAATATCATAGATTTTTAGCTTTCTTTCTAGTTTGAAGAAGTGAGAAAATGTGAAGACCATGTTAAGTGTGCAGTCATTACATAGCTCCTGTTATTCTTTTGATCTATACATAAAAAGACTCGGGGAAGCCTTCAAAACTCCTAGCCTGGAGCAGATTCGAAGTATGCTGTAGTGGGGTATATCTTCGAATAGAGAAAGTGTCTCTTGTTGCTTTCAAAAGATTAGAAGGAATAAAAAGACTCAAATTCCATCAGTTGTTCCTATCTATCATCTGATATTACCTATCTTTCTACTGCCTACAAATCACCCACAGACCCATTACCTAGTGTTGTCTGCTTCTCTCTTGGAACTGTGTTCTATTGCTATCTATTGCCTTCTTACCCAAGAGCAGAACTTTTATGCTGTAACTGTCCGATTTACCCATGGTCGGTGGCAAGGGTCAGAGTCACCCACAGGGATGACAAAAAGGAAACTTTTAGATAACAGCCAGTGGCCACTTAGATAACTGCCAACATTAGATGTTGCTTATACCTGAAGAAACAGCAATCTTGTAAGATTCAGTGTAACGATGCTGAATCCAGATTCTACCAGGTTAAAGATTCAGAACCAAAGCTCTGTCAACTTGCCCTTGTTTCTTCTCATGTTTCTAAGCTGAACAAGCAAGTGACAGATAAAGAACAGCAGGCTGAGAATATAGTAGTACATAGTTTTTAAAAATTATGGGTATTTTAACTGTAAATACCTTTTTAGTGACAAAACATTTAAACACTTTACCATGGATCAACTTTACTTTTATAAGAACAGACTTTTTTTTTTTTAATAGAATTCCTTATGGCCTTCAGTCATATTGTTAAGTGTTAGGGGTTTTAAGTGTTAAGTTTAAGTATTAAACCTGATTTTGAAGAGTATTTTAAGAAGGTAATTTTATACCTTCCTACTTTCTGTGTCTGCATCTTTGTTCATCACCTACCTGGTAGATCTTTCTCTTTGAAACACTGTGGCCTCCCTGTCATGAGTAAGAAGATAGCGTACTGTAATTACTGCTGTCTCGGAGACCTCGGTTTTTATATTCCTCTCTATGTGACTTTCATATGGCACAACAACCATCTATTACCGTGTGTAAGTCTCATGCACGGAAGCAGACAGGCCTTCAGCATGCTAATGAGAGTGGGACATGCCCTCCAACACACAAGCCCTGCTCACTGAGGCTCGGAGGCTTTTTCAGATGGGACGTGTTTCAGACAGTTTCATCTGCACAAGTTCCACACATCATACACTCAGGCAAATTATCAGCAATCGAGAGTCCACACTGTTCCCAGCTGGAGCTCCTCTGGAAAAGAGACCCCAGCAGTAACAGGAGGTTTTCTGAAAAGGCTCCCCGTGGCACCTCTGTGCAAGGATGTTAAGCCAAACTGCTGCTGATATGGAAACCGGCTGTTTGAACTATAACTCAGTTAGATATGGTAATAGAGGAAGGCCACGATAGCGTGATGCAGGAAATGACTAAACGTTTAATGCTTATTACTCGGCAGTATTCCTGGCCTGGGGAAGGTGATGCGGGTGGTATTGTGTGGGTGAGGGCAGTAAAGCAGGTCGGGGAGACTTTGAAGGGACCGAGCCCTTGTCTTTCTTTCTTGAGTCTCAGACATGATAAATATTAACTTGTTCAAGATCCGGCTTCATGAGCAATCCTTGACAGGATGCGTGAAACAGTTTGCAACACCTTTAGAAAACAGTGCTTTCAATATCTCAGAGCTGTTTATTATCCCACTTCCTAAACAGCCATGAGAACTCATTAGGCTTGGGATAATCTTCGTAAAGCTCATGGAATTTGGACCTTTAATGACGCAAAAGGATGCATGCATAGATTTTTGCAAGTTTAGGGTTCTCGATAGATAAGTGATACTGCTTCATGTTCTCATCTTTTATGACAATCTATCTATCTATCTGTCTGTCTATGTATCAGCATGGTGCTGGGGACTGAACCTTAGTCGTTGCATGTGCTAAACAAGTACTCTATTACTGAATTGTATCCTCATGGCTTTAATATTTTTATCTATTTGTGAGTGTATATCTATGTGTTTATACACTTGTGTTGCTCATGGACTACCAGATTCCCCGGAACTAGAACTACAGGTTGTTGTGAACTAGGAATCAAATAATTCTTCTATAAGAACAGTATGCTCTCTGAACCTCTGAACCAAGCTCCACTCTTACATTTTAAACAAAATTAATCCTGATAGTACTTTGTGTAATTTTAGAGAAAAAATTTCTTTTAGAAGCCAGGAAAAAAAAAAGAGGATAAAATCTATTCAGGTTGGAGCTGGAGAGATGGTTCAGTGGTTAAGAGGACATACTGCTCTGGACGAGGAGAGACCAAGTTAAATTGCCAACATGTCTGTCTGGTAACTAACAACCATTTAGAACTCTAGCTCTGGGGGGGATCTCTCACCTCTACCTCTTGGGAAACCTGTACTTATTTGCATAAACCCAAACACAGACCACAC
Source organism: Mastomys natalensis (assembly GCA_021653895.1). Taxonomy (NCBI): domain Eukaryota; kingdom Metazoa; phylum Chordata; class Mammalia; order Rodentia; family Muridae; genus Mastomys; species Mastomys natalensis. Next base: position 1,549,240 of record JAJTUV010000429.1, read on the forward strand.
ACACACTGTGCTCCTATGCACCCTGACAAACACATATAATTAAAAATAATGACTATTTCTTTTAATCTATTTGAGCTACAATACAATCTTTTTTTTTTTTTTTTAAATCTCTGTGCTACTTGCTGTAATTCCCTTTTTGTAATACTGGAAATCTATGCTCTAGGTGACCTTGGAGCTAAGAACAGGTTCTATATTTTGAAAGGATCATGAAGAGTCCACAGATCTCATTCGAGGGCAGTGAACTCTAAAATATAGGCTGATCCTTTGCAGTAAATGCATACTTACCCTGGGAATGTGTCTCTTCAGAGACTGGAAAGGCCATGAGACTACTGAGCAAGAGGTGGAGGAAGATGGTGCTAGATAGGGCTCCAAAGGAAGAAAGCCAGGGAGGTAGGGTACTAGGAGTGGCTTCCTAGGGAGGTGCTCGTAAGATGAACCTTGAAGATAAGAGATTTTGAAGGATTAGGTGGGCAGGGTGGAGAGAGGTCAGAGACCTAGACTGTAGAGTCCAGTTGTGGAACCAGTAAATAAACCCTTTCTATGAGTTCCTGTGGTAGCTATACCTCACTGGAAGGCAGGAAAGAGGGGGGCAAGTTCTAGGAAGAGATTGTGGTCGGCAGTTTCAGCTAGTAGGGGCGGGAAGGACAATGGTTCTCATCTTCCCTTGGTGTTTGATGTGACCATAGTCTCAGGAAGTGACAAGGATGTGTTATAATCACTGAAAAAAAACCTAACCTCATCATTTGTAGGCTAAACCTACAAAAGATGGTAGCTTCCCACTATAAATCTATGAGCAATGTTAATCTGTGCAGTCACCATTAACAAACAGAGCACAAGTCTCAATCTATTCCTTGGAAGTCTTGAAAGTACTCTTTAATAGCAATACAAACAGAAGTGAGTCGCCCAGGCTGTGGAGGGTGCCAGGATTGCAGAATTCCGATTCTGAATTTGTCCTTGACTCTGTAAGCTGTTGACCTTCATTTAGCTCCAACTGCTCACTGTCTCAGTTTTCTCTGCTATGAAATGGGGACCACATCAATTGCCTAATGTCTGTCCATAGACCCTTCTCAGCATGTTCCATTCACTGAAAGGAGAAATGTCCCGTTTCCTCAATTGTGTTTTTAGGGGGAAATGAGATTATCAGAATTAAAATGGGAATGTAAGAGCTTTGCGAATCAAATGACTATCTTTTAAATGTATTTATTATTATCATATGTGGGGATGTGCACACGTGCCCTGATGCCCTGATGGAGACCTGAGAGCAACCTTCGTAACTTCTACTGTTTGGGTAGTTCCAGAGATTAAACTTGGGTTGCTAGGCTGGTATAAGAAGTGCCGTTACATGCTGGGCCACTTGGCCGGCCCTTAAGGGATTACTGATAAATGACACAAGGTTTGAAGACTGTTGAAAGTATTCAGAATGTACCAGTTAATGACTGCCCCCCCCCTCCTACCCACTCCTCTCTGTCCTTTTTGAACACGTTTGTTCTCCTTTCTCAGCCTCCTGAGTGCTAGGGTTATAAATCAGTTGTCAATAGTCACTCCTCCAAAGCTTCACCTAATCCGCCCAGTTTTGTGTGTCACTCGGTGCTGAGACTGTAGAGGGAAGAATCCTGTTCTGTCCTGTTCTTTGCCTTCCTCTTTGGCAAGATCTAACACCCCAGAAGGAGGGCTCCACAGGCAGGCTTTGCTGTCACTGTACATAGCTGAGGAAGACACTAAACTCTCTAATGAAAGCAGAAAACAGGGCTGGAGATGTGGCTCTCTGGGTAGAGTGTGTGCCTAGCATGTTTGATGCCCTGGGTGGGATCATTAGCATAAAGTCAACTGTGGTGGTGCTGTCAGGAAGTAAAGACAGAAGGATCAGAACTTCAAGGTCACCCTGAGCTATATACATAACAAGTTGGTGGCCAGCCTGGGCTACTTGAGAGTCAAACAATCAAAAAAAGGAGGGAAGAAAAGCTTGATACAGGGTCCCATTGTATCTGGGGCACAGGCTGGAATTGTTAGACATGCTAAACTCTGAAAGGCTTGGGTGGTAATAGACTTACTTCTTTTATGCAAATGTTTCTTTGCTGGGAACTATTTAGTAAACTCTTTCTTATATCTCTGATTTTTATTTTTATTTTATGTGCATGTCTGTTTATTTATGTGCATGTCTGTTTTCCTGGATGCATGAATGTGTACCATATTGCATGCCTGGTGCCTGCAGAGACCAGAAGAGGGTATCTGATCCTCTAGAACTGGAATTACAGAGTGTTGTAAATTCGATTCCCTAGAATCCATGGAAAAAGCCAAGTGTGGCAGCCTGTGCTTATAATCCCAGTGCTAGGGAAGGAGGGATAGGTGGGTCCCTGGTGCTCACTGGCTAGCCAGACTAACTTAATAGGTAAGCCTCCAGCCAATGAGAGGATCTCCCCAGCCTCTCTCAAAAAACCAAAGCAAGGTGAGGGTTGTCTAGATGGCTGTCTCCAGAAACCCTGTGGTTGAAAGTAAAGTTATCTTCTGATTCCCACACATACATTTACCACACCCATAGTTACACCCAACCATGCACACACACACACACACACACACACACACACACACAATATATATACACATTAATTTTTTTTAGGTTGGTGGCACCTGAGGAGTAATACTTGAGATTGACTTCTGGCATATATATGAACATGTGTGCACACACGTATGCTCACACATGCATACGCATACCATTCCTATGGGCTGTATGTTTGTGTCCCATCATCTGAAGATTCATCTGTTGAAAGCCAAGCCTTCAGTGTGATGATGATGGTAGTAGAGTGGAGAATTTGGAAAGATGACTGGGTCATAAGCAAGGTGGAAGCCCCATGCATAGGACCAGTGTCCTCATAGTTTTGTCACTTCTGTGCTGTAAGGACACAGCAAAATAACCATTGTCTCTGAACTAGGGAAATGAACTTTCCAGAGGCAGAATCTCTCAGTACATCGTTTTCCAACTCCCTAGCCTCCCACACTGTGAGGAAAGAAATTTCTGTTCCTAGGTCTCCTGTTATATGCTACTCTGTTATGATGGCTGGCCCAAATGAGCTGAGAGCATCATCCTACAGATATGGATCAACACATTTGCATTGTTCAACAGACTGAAAGACAGCAAAAGTCTTTGTTTTTCAGTTGCTGGTAAGAGGGATCTAAAAATGCCTTTAAACTAGGACTTGCTGATGAGTCCTTAAGCAGAAGTACTATAAAGAAGCCATGAGACTACATGAAACATAGACGAATCTGTGTAAAGCTGATGGCAGGTAGGGCTGAGGAGATGGCTCAGTGGTTAAGACCACTCTTCCAAAAGACCAGGGTTTGATGCTTAGCACACACATGGCCGCTTACAACCATCTATGACTCCAGTCCCCAGTAGATCTGATGCCTTCTTCTGGCATCTCTTGGCCAGGCACACATGTGGTATATAGAGACACATTGCAGGCAAAACACCCATATACATAAAAATAATAAATTAAAAAAGAGAAAGAAAACACATGCATTTAAAAAATATCTGATAAAATGTAGCATTTTAATGAGGAAAAAGCATGCATTGATAGATGTTGCAAATTTAGGGCTCAGTATATATAAATGAGGGGTTTCATATATGTGTAAATGTAGAGTTTCATGAATGCGTAAATGCAGGGTATCACCCATATCAGATAGAGAAAGAACTAGGAAAGATGGCAGGTTTGGACGCCATGTAGCATCTGATTTTCATTATTTGACCCTGTTTTGTAACATGAAAATAGCCATAGACAGTGCATGGACAAGTATTCTAATAAAATTTTATTCACAAAACGAATGTTGAGTTAGATTTGAAGTTTCCTGACCTCCAGTTTGAACAAGCAGTTTTTTTTTTTTTCTTCTTGTTTACAAGTAACAGAAAGTTCCAGGGCCTGGCCAATCCTGCAGCACCAAGTCTTCATTCAGGATCTGCCCAGTGTTCTCTGTGGCTTTGGTTTTGAGCCCTCTCGATGAGAGGTCCACAGCCCTCCACACATCACACCTTTACAAACAGGGACCAAAGGACACAAGAGTCTCTTATATTTCTTTTTTAGGAGCAAGGGAATTTTCCTTAACAGCCTCCTAACAACTTATTTTACTTCCTAAAATGGGAAGGATGAGGTGAATGTGCCTGAGCGTCTTCAGCCTGGCAACCTAATAGTTAAAATAAATACATAATATAATAAATATAATATATAATATGGTCCATGTTCATTTCCCATTTTTATGCAGCAAATTACTATGCAAGTCATATCACAGATTCAGTGGGTCAGCAGTCTGGGTAAGTCTTGGGGTCTTCCACTTGGGAGCACACAAGACTATAATTGAGATGCCAAAGCCTTTATTCCCTTATAGAGCTCAGGATCCCCTTCCAGATTGATGTGGTTATTGGCAGAATTCAGGTTCCTGTAGCCAGAGAACAGAAGTCTCTGGGGTGTTTGTTTGTTTGGTTTCTGGCTAGCTGTCATCTTGAGACAGTTTGCAGCTCCTGGGAGTCCTTAGATTCTGTGTCTTCTCTTGGCCTAATAAGACACCTCACTTCTTCAAGGCCAGCAGGAAAACGGTTCTTTCTGAAGATTTTCTATGATGTAACCTGCTCAAGGGAACAATAGCCCAATTATATTCACAGGTCCTGTCCATAATGAAGAGGACACTTGGGACCCCCAGGAGACCTGGCACAACATGGTTAAAGCCAGGGGTTGGCAAACACCCCGTGTGGAGGAACAGACAGTCCAGTTTGTAGGTTCTCTATTGCTCTCTGTACTCACATAAAACAGCCATTCATTGTGTGTGAGCAACAGAATTTGGCTCTGTTCGAATAAGACTTCAGTGAACAAGGAGGCCATCTTGGAATGCTGCATACCTGGTGTCAGGTCTCACCCAGAAAAGTTAAAGTAGAAAGAAAACATACATTTGGAGGGCCAGAGAGATGGCTCAGCACTTAAGAGAACTTGTTGCTCATTCGGAGGTCCAGAGTTTGGTTCCCAGCACACAACTTCCTATAACTTCAGCTCCAGGAAATCTGATGCCCTCTTCTGGGACTGCACCTGCACACAGGTGTCCATACCCACACCAAGACACATACAATAATCCTGCAAAATGTAATCATATATTCAGAAGATATATATTGTATTTGGTACTCCTTCCTTTTGCTGGAAGTTCATTTCTTTCTCAAGATTTCTTTGTCTAGTCTTACTTGTTTTCCCTTATCAATGTTATAACACATGCAGTTTTTGTTTGTTTGACATGGAGTCTTTTAAGGCCCAGGCTTAAAACTAGCTTGCTGTGTATATTGATGACATTGAAGTCCTGGTCCATCAGTCTTGTCTTCTGTGTACTGGGATTACAGCATGCCTCACCTCAACTAGTTTGACTTTCTTAAAGCTTAATTAATTAATTAATTAATTTACTTACTTTTTTTTTTTTTTTTTTTTTTTTTTAGGTTTTTGGAGATAGGGTTTCTCTGTGTAGCCCGGGCTGTCCTGGAACTTACTCTATAGACCAGGCTGGCCTCAAACTCAGAAATCCGCCTGCCTCTGCCTCCCAAGTGCTGGGATTAAAGGCCTGCGCCACCACTGCCTGGCAAGCTTAATTATTAAATCAAGAATTTTTGTACTTCGAGATTAGTTTGGGAAGAACTGACATCTTCACAGCTGATTCTTTCATCTAAAGCCACAAAAATCCTCCCATTTGTTCAAGTCTTTATGACCTTCAGGAATGTTTGAAATTTTTCTTATATATCTTACTTCTTCAGTCTGTTTCTAAGAACACAGATTATTATTTTTAATATAAATAGATCTTTCCTTCTATTTCTAACTTGTTATTTCAAGGATTCTTAAAAGTCAAAAAAAAGCATTTTAATATTTTTATTTATTTGATTTCTATTTTTTGTTTGTTTGTTTAGATAAGATATTACTATGTAGTCCTGGCTGGACTAGAATTGGCTGTGTAGACCAGGCTGCCATCAAACTTAGAGCCATCTGCCTCTGCCTCCCACGTGCTGGGATTAAAAGTGTGCCCGGCCATTTCTGACAAATGAAATCTTTTAAACTACAATTAAGAAACTTGTCATTTACTTCTGACCAAAACATTTTGAGATGGTGTGCAGGAGAGAGGGTAAGCCCTTTACGAAATTCATCTAAGGAAAGCTACATTATGAAAAAATAAAATAATTCTGAAAAATTATTTCTTGGCTGCACATCTTGGAGCTGTTCTTTGGGGGAGATTGAACCCAGGGCACTGTGTGTGTTTGGCATATGCTCTCCTGCTGATTTACTGCCTATTCCTCTGTTGTTTAGCAAGGTATGCATGCAGCTATTTTTCCCTAATCGGGCATGCGTATACATTCTTCTCCTGAGTCATGTATGCATGTTTCCCCTAGTCAGGCATGCATGTAGCTTCTTTCATCTAGTCAGGCATTCGTGTAGCTACCTCCCCCTAGTCAAGCATGCATGCAGCTTCTCTGGTGCTCCATTCTTCCCATGCCCTCTCTCAAGGCTGGCATCTCAGCTCTCCCGACTCCTTTTCCAACTCGAATCTCCAGAAAGGAACCAGAATCCTCAGCTCAAGCAGAAGAGCGAGCATGTGTCACCACCTGTTCCTACCTGCCAGTTCTCCCTTACAAGCCTGGGAAACCAGACGGGAAACCACAGCTCTGCTCAGAGTTCAAAAACTTTCCAGAATCCACTGTAGGATGGGGAAAGGTAACCCTTTCTACAAGAGTCCTAGGCATGTAAACCCCAGAGGATGCTGGGTATAAGGATGAATAGTGTAGGTAGAGGAGCCTAGAGCTGGGACTACACTTGGGCAGTGGAAGTTTCCTTCAGTGAGTGAACTCAGAATGGGCCAGAAGAGGGATGTGGGTTGTTACTGAACTTGGGGGTCACAGGCTGTATCCCAAGAAGCCAGGTTCAACCACTTGTCCTCAAGAAAACATTTAAAACAATCAAATTAATAGTAAAAGGAGAGACAATTCAATGTGGCCACACTGGGAAGATGACAAAGGGATCCACCCCCACCTTGAGTTCATCTTTTGGTCCTGAAGAGAGATGAAATAAATAGCCATGGACATGCACATCTAAGCAGTCCAAGTAAAGGTGAGGTCTCACTTGCCATTGATCCATCACTGTTAGGACTTCAGTCTCATCCTCCAAGGTGGCCTGTCAAGTTGTTAGAAGTGTGTCAGTCTCTTTGAGGACAAGTTCTTCTTCTGGTTACTGCTGTACTTCAGTTTTCTCTCTAAGCATGCAGTTCCTGGGGGAAACTTCTGTTTCTCTAGTCCATTATTTCAATAGTCTGATAGTCAGTTGAAGGACACAAGTAATTCTAGAATGTATTCCTGTCTGCCAGGCTGGTTAAGGGTAGTTTGTCACTTTTCCTTTTAGCCAGGGAAGGAATTAGAAGTGACAAGTCCTTCTGCTAACCACTCCAGCCCTGTTATGGCTGAAAACTCATAGTCAAAGGCAAATGATAGAATAAGAATCTGAAACCAAATACCTGCCTTTGTGCATGGGAGATGTTGGGTGTCTAGGGTCAGTGTGCAAGTGCCTATGTGCTTGTGTATATAGCAGTCAGAGGTTATCCTCAGATGTCACCAGGTAGCTTGTTTCTATGAGACTGAGTCTCTCACCAGAACCCTGGTTTCACCAAGTAGGTAGACTGGCTGGTTTCAGAGATCTGTCTCAGATTCCCCATTGCTGGAATTACAAGTGTCTGTCACCATAAACAGCTTTTTTATGTGAACGTTAGGGTTAAACTCAGAGATTCATGCTTATGATGCAATGGGCTTATGCAAGTCTATTCCTGGCTGAGCTATCCCCCTAACCCTTGAGGGTCTGACTTTGATGACCATATTGTATATTGTTACACTGAGACCTTAGGAAATTCTATGGTTGGGATACAGCTCAGTAGAATGTGTTAAGCTATTAGTCCAATCATCTATACATGAAGAAAAGGAAGGAAGGAAGGAAGAAAGGAAGGGAAGAAGGAAGGAAGGAAGGAAGGAAGGAAGGAAGGAAGGAAGGAAGAAAGGAAGGAAAGGACAGAGAGAGGGAGGGAGGAAGAGAGGAAGAAAGAAAGGAAGGAAGGAAAGAAGGAAGGAAAGAAGGAAGGAAAGAAGGAAGGAAAGAAGGAAGGAGGCAAGCAGTAAACTATTTGAAATAGGATTAATAGGTTAAAATTGCTTTGTATATTAAATACTTCTTCCTAGAATTTTAAATGTTGTTATATTCTTTTTTTTAGAAAGTAACTTTGCTTCTGTTGATGCGAACTTATGCGTGGGATGGTGTTGTTGACTTAGAGGCGTGAGGACCTTTTCCTTTGAGTCACAGGCTCACATAGACCTTGAAATATAGTTACCTGGAATGTTTATTCTGTAGTGCTTTGAAACTTGTTCCCCCTGTCACAATAACTCTGTTCTCACAGTTTAGGTCATTATTTCAGAGAAATCAGTGTGTGTACGTGTGTGTGTGTGTGTGTGTGTGTGTGTGTGTATGCATGCATGTGTTTGTGTATGCATATGATTTCCTCGTGGGTGTAAATTTTATCCTCTCTGTGATTTCTGTGCCCTAACCATATTGCTAGGCAACATTAAGCAACACACATCCCACACTTTCCTAATTCTGTCTGATGTTTCACAAATGGACATTGGTTTTTATCTGCAGGCAGAACAACATCAGAGGGTCTTAGATTCTAGCTTTTGAGATAATCAGGTGTCCATTCAAACCAAAGCTAAATGGCCATAAGTACTAGACATGAGTAAAATGGGGATAAGCATGAGAGAAGTACATGTATTTGCTCTTAGACTTGGCCATTTGTTCCTTAATGGTATCAAATGAGACCCCTTCCATTCTGGCTTTGCAGGTAACCTCAAGGAAGTAGGCTGGAGTCTTTCCAAGGATTTGGAGAGAAATTGTTTGTGAGGAGTACCTTGGATGACATTGGTGATACTGTATAACTTGCCAGACAAAATTCAGGTGTACATCTATCAAAACAGAGGACCAAGTTTTCAGGTGTGGTTGAGAATTCAATAGCATTTGAGGAATGAACCCCTTGTCTCCAGCTGCTTTCTAATCTGCCCACCTTCTGTGTTTAGGGAGTTGTGAGAAAGAAGTTCTGATGGGCATCAGGAAGAGCAAGATCTGTTTTCACAATATCTTACTTACAGATTAGAAGATGTAACCATACAGCTTATCCACGAGATAGGAGATATATATCCTGGATGAGTATATGAAGAACAGTAATGCTGGTTGCCCCAGAAAGTAAGTTGAAGAAATTGAAGTTTCAGGAAGATGAAGTTGGAGAGAAATCTTTTATAACACAGTATTTTAAACCTTGTAAAACTTCCATCATGTTAAGTGTATATAGTCAAAGAACTTAAAAATTAACCAAAAAATTTTACTTTGATCTGATCTTCTAAGCTTGAATTGATTCCCAGAAATCCATACCTTCAACAACCCCTCTCCTAAGGTTGGAAGACATAAGGTTGGAAATCTGTGTTAAGGGTTGGACTTGATCTTATAAATCTAAACTAGCAGTTGCCAATCCTGGAAATCATCTTTGATTTGATCAAACTATTCCAGATAGGGCAGAAAGACAGGTATTTCCCATCATGGCTGAGGGAGGCTGTAATTTCCAGCTTGCTTAGAGACCACTGATCAACAGCCCAGCCAATTCCCAATTTCCTCCTCAGTCACCTATGCATGGGAACAGTCTCTGTCTTGGAGGTAACCAGCCTGCAAAAGGGCCTACAATGACTGTACCTGAAGTTATCTAAATCCTGTGTGGTTCCCTCTCATGTTGTATAAGGCTGGCCCACCTCAGCAATAGGCTACTATAGAAATCATGAGAGAATTGGGCTGAGGAAGGACTCAGTCACTCATTCCCTTGCTGTAAGCGTGAGGATCTGAATTGGACCCTCAGAAGCCACATATGTTCAGTGTGGTAGCACAGGCCTGAAATTCTAGCGCGAGGGGAGAGGGAAGAGACAGATGGATTCCTGGAGCCCAGTGGTCAGTCAGTCAAGCCAATCAGTGAGTTCCAGGTACCCTTAGTGCAATGATGCATGTAACCTTCAACTCTAGGCTGTAAGAGATACTGTAGCTTCAGTCTTGCTCTCTTTCTTGCCTATGAGGACCCTGGAAGAGACCAAATCTTCTGTAGCAGTCAGAACTTAGTGGCGACTTACTTAAGTGTATCATCTCAAAAGAGCATCCTTTATCCCCAGATCATCTCCTTTTATCTATTTATTTTATTTTATGTGCATTGGTGCTTTACCTGCACGTGTGAGGGTGTCATATCCCCTGGAACTGGAACCACAGAGAGCTGTGAGCTGCTATGTGGGTGCTGGGAACTGAACCCTGGTCCTCTGGAAGACCAGCCAGTGCTCTCAACTGCTGAGCCATCTCTCTAGCCTTTATCTCTTTCTCTTTAGTCAGGGTCTCTTGTATCTCAGACAGGCCTCAAACTGACTGTACATCTTAGGGTAACCTTGAACTTCTGATCCAATCTGACTCTATCTCCTAAATACTGAGACTGTAGGCTTTGCCAGGAGACCCAACCCAGGCCTTTGTGTATCCTAGGGAAATACTCTACTAACTGAGCTGTACCCCCAACCCCTCATTCCATCCCTCTGAGGACAGCAGCCCCAGGGAGACCCGGACAGAGAAAAGTACCTGCTAAGCCACTCTAAGTCAATAAATATCTCTGTGCTGAATTTATTCTTTTAAACTGCTAAGGTCTTTTTTTTTTTTTTTTTTGAGGGAGAGATGAGATAGAGCCCCTTTACACAGCTTAAAAAAAGATTATATTACATAATCTTATTTACTGTAACTATATTCCTTACCAGTAGCTTCACTCCCATCTCCTGGGTGAATTGTATAGTTATGTCTTCTAATCTGTAAGTAAGATACTGAGCCCTTTGTTTACCCTTGCATCAGTTCAGAATACGTGAGGCTTATCCATCTCGCTTCCTTTGGTTTTCTAAGGCCGGGAAGAGCAGATGGGGAAAACTCTGATGATCTTTTGAGAAGTGATGTGTATTATTTGTCTACTGTAGAAACAGATCTCACACCTCCCAGTGCCCGTCAGAACCTCATCTGACAATTCCCTAAACACAGAAGGCAAGCAGATTAGAAAGCAGACCAGCTGGAGACAAGGGGGCCATTCCTCAAAAGCTGTTAAATCCTCAACCCTAACCTGAAAACTTTGTCCTCTGTTTTGTTAGGAAATGTACACCTGAATTTTATCTGGCAAATTATACATATACAACATCATTAATATAAAATATACTCCCCTTTTATAATTACCCTTCAATATATATTTTTCCAGTTTTGGAGGTAATATGTATGCATATACATATATTATTAGACATATAATATCATATCACATATACTTACATATACTATACATATACATATACATATACATATACATATATATATGGGCTACAGTCAAATGTTAAACTGCTCACTTTCCATGCACAAGGTCGTGTATGGGAGTGTGTAGGAGGGTTACACAGTAAGTCCTTTTATTCAGACTCAACTACCTTTATGTGAATTTCTTATGTCTCTTTCAGAGGTAGAATTTCATTATTTTACAAATGGCTCAGATGATTCTTTTTAACAATTGATTTTTATTGGCATATATTAATTATACAGAATAATAGATTTCAAAGTGATATTTTATACGTGCATATAGCTGTGTGGCTTTGTTTTGCTGATATTTACTGCCTTTGAAACAGGATTTCAGGTTGTCCAGACTGGCTTCAGACTTGCTTTGTAACCAAGGATGATCTTGACCTTCTGACCCACCTGTCTCTACCTCCCAAGTGCTGAGATCACAATATGGGCCACTCCAGCTGTATATGATGCTCAGGATTAAATCCACGAGCATTCTACCAACTGAACTACATCCCTAGCCTTCAGATGATTTGTCTTTTCTTCTTCTCTTCTTCTTCTTTTCTTCTTCTTCTTCTTCTTTTTTTTTTTTTTTTTTTTCAGAGTATCTCTATGCAGTCCTGGCTGGCCTGACATTCACTATGTAGGCCAGGCTAGCCTTGAACTTACAGAGATCTGCCTTCTTCTGCATCTAAGTCCTAGGACTAAAGACACGTGCTACCATGCCCAGCCAAATGATCAGAACCCTTTACTTCCCTTGCTTTCCACAAGTTGCATGAAATACCTCAGCCAGATTGTATCCCTGACACCTTATATTTAGCCATTGTCTACAAAGGAGCTTGCAGTCGCTGGAAGGAGGAGCCACTTTTAGCCTAAGCCCTGTGACACTGGCATGCATTACATGCCACTCCCAGCATAGAAAGCAAGAAAATTCTACAAAGAACAGAGTCTTATCACTGAGGTACAACAAATCAAAACAAAACAAAGAAAAAGATAAGGAAGTAAACATTGAATGGGAATGTAGAGAAAGGTGTTCTTGGCAGGGAGAAGAATATAAATACGGCACTCCCAAGTTTAGATCCAGCACGTTGCTTTCCAACACATAGCATCCCCAAAGTAGAGCAACCAAAGAGCCTCGGGGAGAAACAGAGGAAGCAAATGCACTGGCTGTTGATTAAGAATGGCTAAAGCCGAAGCTCCAACATTTGGCTAGAACATTTGGCTAGCAAGAAAAGGATGGGGGTCATCCCTACTGCTGCAGTCTTCCCCATGCACCCCCAACTTAGAACACAAAACACATAGGAAGAAAGTTAGATACTCTCTGAATACATTTCTGAAAGTTAGTTACTAACCTTTGCGTGTTATACTCAGTGGGGGTGAATGGATGTTGCTATTTAAAAAATGAGTCAGAAAGGCTACATGTGGAAGGAGAGAGAGAGAGAGAGAGAGAGAGAGAGAGAGAGAGAGAGAGAGAGAGAGAGAGAGAGAGAGAGAGAATTTTGAGACATTCTCAGTACTGGAATACTATACTGGACTGGCCTGAATTAGGTGGCAGGACACATAGGTCAGTGGTAGAGTGCCCACCTAGCATACTCAAGGCCTGTGTTCCATCCCTCGCACTGCCCCCAAGGACTGGAAACATCTCAAAGTTGCTCAAAAGGCAGCTTCCATCAGATTGAAAGGGGACTCATCCAGATTCTTCCAGGTTTCTAACATGGGTAGTTCATCCCCTATTGATTACAATAGGGAAGAAGGGTGAGAAGACTCCACGAAGCTGAAAGAACGCACGTGGCTGGGAGAAAGATTCATTGGACGTTTCGAAGTGAGAAAACAACATGCTCGAAATGCAAGTGCAGCTTCCGGATGAGAAATAGGACCAGGTGGTAGCATACAAGGGCAAGACAAGTTCCCCCTCCCCCCTCCCCCTCCTCCTCCTCCCCTCCTCCTCCTCCTCCTCCTCCTCCTCCTCCTCCTCCTCTCCCCCCTCTTCTTCCTCCCCCGCCTCTTCTTCTCCCCTGCTGACCTTTGGCACCCTTTTGCCTTGCCCACCCAGCTTTTTTGCTGCCCCTGGTCCTCAGATTCTCCAGTTCTCTCTTTAAGCAAGTTGTTAATCAATACCCTTTAAGCTTCCTCCACCTTTTCGAGTGGCAGGGCCGGAACCTGGAGAAACGTGTTCGGAGCTACTGGCTTCTTCTTTTTCTTTTCTTTTCTTTTTTTTTTTTTTTTTTTTTTGTTTGTTTGTTTTTCGAGACAAGGTTTCTCTGTATAGCACTGGCTGTCCTGGAACTCATTCTGTAGCCCAGGCTGGCCTCGAACTCAGAAATCTGCCTGCCTCTGCCTCCCAAGCGCTGTGATTATGTGATTAAAGGCGTGCGCCACCACTACCCGGCGTGTTCGGAGCTACAGTGCTTAAAGAATCCTCCTCTGATAGTTATACACAGTCTCATGTTCAAAACTTGCTCTAATATATTTTCCTTTTTTTTTTTTTTTTTTTTAATCTGTTCCAGATAACGATCACACCTCTTGAACATCACACTGGCAGCCCACAGTACCGTGGATATGTCTGTACCTAGGTAAGTCCACAGTCACTGTTTTCTACAGTTTTTTGGAGTTTTGGTTGGAACGTATATTTAAGCACATTTGCTATTTGAAAGTACCTTTGTTTTGTGCCTTGAGCAACTAGCCAGAGGCATTTTAAATTATGGTGGTGACTAAGAAAGTAAGAGCTATGCAGAGAAATCTGAAGAATTTTATCCATTCTTAGTTCTTGTTAACAGGCTCATTGTGCGCCGTGTGGATGGCTTGGGTCTAGGACAGATTTCTCTCTGAACTTGACAGCATGGGTATATGAGTGTAATTTGGCCTTTCGTTTTCCCTGGCAGCCGGTGCCCGTCCATTTATATGGTATGTTCACAGGAGAGTTGACAAGTGTTGAGAGGTTTTATTTGATATGCATTTTTTTCCCTTTTAAGATGAAAAAAAAATCCGTAAAAATAGGTACTTGTTAGCTAGTTTTCCTAGTTAGTCTTGTGATCGTAACCAAATGTTTCATTAAAGAGTTTCACCCAAGCAGATTAGTGTGCTGAATGATTGCACTGTGTTTAATATTCATGGTGAAACTGTACACAGGGAGAGTGTTTAATGATAAAAATGCAAAGCCACATTATTTTTCCTGTATGACTTGCAAAAGCCATTCCTTCTAAAACAGGGCTATTTATGCTAATTTGCAATAGTTACTGAATTGCAGGCGGCTCTGTGAATTTACTTTTCTTGGCAGTTCTAGAATATCCTGCCATAACACATACTGAAAAACTGTTTGACGGGTTATGAAAATCTGGATGCACTGCAGGTCGGTCTTGTGCAAACCATGAGATGGTGGTTCCATTAGGAAAGCAAAACCTGTTATCTGATCAGGTTAAGGAAGCAGTAAAACAAGGAAAAATCCGGGGGTTTGAATGGAAGACAAGCTCTGTATGGGTACAGAGAGGCTCATTAGGAAGGTGGGTTAACTTGATCGGTAACTTGGTTTGTGGTAGCCAGCCCTTACTTGGTTTTATTGGTCGTTTTGAAGATGCTGAACTGCACTGTCCATGGAACTCACCTGGGAGGCTAGTAACACACACCTTTTTCTAGAAGACATTCATTATTGTTTTGAGACAAGGTCTCATGGAGCTTTAGCTGGCTTTGAACTCACTATGTAGCCTTCTATGAACTCATCAGCTTCCTGCCTCTGCCTCCGATGGGCTGGGATACAGGTGTTTGGAATCACAGCCAGCTCGGCAGCTTACCTGACATTTTTTTTTTCTTTTCGGAAGAATAGAAAAAAATACTTTATTGTCTTTATCATACATTACACAAAGAGAATCTTTAGTTGCACCATAAAATTAGATGCATTTAAAAGATAAAACAGGGAAACTGGTCTGTACCCAGCAGAACTTCTGAATCCTGACTCAACTTTTTGTTAAAGCAAGTACAGTTTTACTCCAAATATTTTTAAACAAGATTCTTTTATTTGGAATTATGGTAAATCAGGATAGGTATCTTGGGTGAAAGGACCTTGGTTTGTAATCTAAACTATAAAATATTTAATCTTTCGTCTAGTTTAAATGACTAAAAGAGTTTCAAAATAGTTGTAAAGTTTCTTTTAGAACATTAATAAAAGGATATAAAGACTTTTAAAAAAGAGAAATAAACAATTAGGCTATTAGCAAGATAGATAACCCTTTATAAATAAACTTGTCAATACCATAAGATGTATGAAATATCACATAGCGATAGGTTAAGATGAGTTTTTAAAGTGTGGGCAGTGGTTGTCAGAATTACAGGCGCAGAATACATTTTGAGAATTTTGTTGTTATTTTTAATTGATCCTCTAGTGTTGTTTTCCTCAAATGATAATTAATCATTGGGTCTGTCACTGTTGAGCTAATGATGTGTGATTGCTTTGTTAGTGATTGATGACCTTGGTGGATAATATGATCCCACACTGTGAGCTGTGTCTAACCAACTCCTTAGAGGCAGTTTCTAACCTGGGTGAGAGAGTGTGATTCTATGCAAAGACATTGGGAAGAAACAGAACTAGTCCATTTGTTTAACCAATAGACATTGAGAATGTCTATGCAAGGCACTGTCTTACACTTTCTTGGGGCATATGGAACACCGTGCCCTGAATGAGAGAAAGGGTTTCCATCTTTGAAGCAGAGCAAGAAGACAAACATGAAGGTGCCTGAATGATAAAACTATGTGAAATGTTTGAAAGATACCTACAGCCTGGGTTGGACATATATGATGTATAATTTTAAAGAGATCTGTGTGTTTTTTCTTGGAACAGGGTTTGTCTGTGTAGCCCTGGCTGTCCTGGAACTCACTCTGTAGACTAGGCTGGCCTTGAACTCACAGAGATCTGCCTGCCTCTGCCTCCCAAGTGTTGGGACTAAAGGTGTTCCCCAGCATGCTTGGCTAGAAAGATTTCTTTTTTGAGACAAGGTCTCAGTTACTGAGGACTGGTCTCAAACTGGCTTGTAGCTCAAGATGAACTTGAACTTCTAATCTCAGACTCTTAACTTCTACCCCAGTGTTGGGATTGTAGTTGTTCAACATTAGTCTTAAATTTATTGAGATTATTTTTAACTCCCACTACTATTGTTTATTGTTATCATAAAGACAGGATCTCACAATATGATCCTGGCTGACTTGATCTCTCTATGTAGCCCAGGCTAGCCTCCAACTCACAGAGGTCTGCCTGGCTCTGCCTCCAGTACTGGGATCAAAGGCATGTGTCACCATGCCGAGCCAAGAAAATGATTTTTAACTCTAAGATAGAAGTAGTATTTTTATATTCCACTTCCGAAGGAGGAAAAATAGATAAGAAATGCAGATGGTCAATTAACTTGTTCATCTAACTTCATTCACATCATAAAGAATGCAAATGAACATAAAAAACTGTAACAGACTTATATGCGTTATAGGCTAAGAAGAGCATCAAAATTGATTAAAAATTTCCAGTGGTGGAACTGGATACTTGATCAAGGAATGTTCTCACCTGTTTTCTTTTTTTTTTTTAATTTTAAGTTTATTTTTGATACATCATCTTTTAATCTCTGGCACTTTCATACAATATATATATATATATATATTATATATATACACACACACCACACATATATATATAATATACACATAACATGTACATATATATAATACAATACAATATATACACAAACAATATAACTCTATCAGATATAACTTTAACTCACTTCAGTCACCCCTGTTCCTCTTCTCCCCTTCATATCTCTCTCTTTCTTTTTTCTTTTCCTTTTTCCTCCCTTCCTTTCTTTCCTTTTTAATTCTACTGAATCTAGTTAGCACCGTCGTTGGAATGCTGACTCATATTGTTTGCGTGGTCTTGTCCAGGTGATCATATCTGCAGTGAGTTCATGAGTGCAGTCGCCGTGTCATGTCCTGAAGACGGGACTCCACAGTGCTCCTCCCCATCCTCCATTCTCACATCCCTTTTACCTCTCTTCTACAACATTCCGTGAGCTTTGGATGGAGATGTGTGCTGATATAGATGTCCCATTTAGGACTGAGTACTTAATGGCCACTAATTTTCATCATTGGTCAGCCATGAGTCTTAACATTAACTGCTGCCCACTGCGGAGAGATGCTTCTCTGGATAAGGTTTAATAGCATTAATCTACAAGACAAACATATGTATTTAGAAAGCAGTGTGAAGACATTTCCATTTAACAAAATGATAGCAGTAGGTTCCTTGGTGCCTATCATGTTCCTAACCATGGGTTTTTGACCAGGTTTACAGTGCCAGTCATGAATTCCTGCCTGTGGAGTAGACCTTACATCCAATGCAAATGCTGTTGGTGGCACCCATAACTGTTGTGCCACCATTGTGTCGGTGGGCACATCTTGCCTGACATGTTGGTATTGTAGCATGTAGATTTTACCACTGGGCAATACAATTGACGAGTTTTCTTTTCCAATGGACTGACGAGCACCGTCCTATACTATGACAGCTAGTCAGCAGAGAGAAAATTTTCAGGTCAGTTCCAGGTTGATTTCTTTATGTCCTGCAAGAAAAGTTTGTGGTATCTTCAGCAATAGGATCTGACCATCTACTTTTGGTGGGCAACCATGAGTAATGGCAATAGCCTATGTTGTTTTAGGGTCCTCTAGAGACTCCCTAGCCAATAACTCATAGACTTCTCACACATCTAAGCAAAACAGAATAATTATCTGAAGCTAAAATATAATGGAGATGTCAGAAGAAAACCTAAATTGACTAAGGAGAGTTAAGTTCATGTTTATAATTTTTGCAACTTTGTCATTCAATAATGAATTAAATCAAACGTAATTTAAAATTGTTATTGCAGCTTGTGGTTTGTGAAATTATTTACAGAAATATATAATAAGAAATAAAGTAAATATAATCACATAGGTCAAGCCTAGATAAAAAGTGTTACTTTTGATTTAACTGGAAGCATGTTTACTGCATCTTATAGATAATTCTTTTCTTAAAGATTTATTATTTTCTTTTATATGTGAATATACTGTAGCTGTCTTCAAACATACCAGAAGACCATTACAGATGATTGTGAGCCACCATATAGGTGCTGGGAATTGAACTCAGGACCCCTGAAAGAGCAGTCAGTGCTCTTAACCGCTGTGCCATTTCTTCAGCCCCTAGATAATTCTTTATCACTATATAAACACTTCCATTTTCTCTCTTTTTTGCCACAACCAACTAATATTCCATCACATGAAAGATCTAACTAGGTTTCAAGGACAGATATTGGTTGTTCCTGGTAATCATCTCAGTAATTAATAACTTTGTGATAGTCATTTTACTGTGTATCCATAGAGGTAGAAAAAAAAAACCAAAATTCCCTCCATGAAGGCTTCTATAATTTAATCTTTTTTTCATTTTTGTGTGTGCACTAGGCACATGCACATATGTTTGCATGTGTGTGGGCACATGTGTGTGGGTGCATGTGAAGACGGGAGGCTGACGAGAGGAATCACCCTCCACTGCTCTTTCATTTTATTCACTGAAGTATGGTCTTTAAACCCAGACAGAGTCCTCAGGTGGGCTATTCTTACCAGTAGTCTTGTTCTCGAAAGTCCCCTGCTTCAACCTCTGGAATCTGGAATTACTGGTGGGTTAGCCTGCCAACCTGGCCTTTACTTGAGTTATGGGGATCTGAATGCTGGTTTTCATGCTTGCACATCTTGACTACCGAGCCAGCTCTCCAGCCTTGGTTGATGTAATTTATTATTTCCACCAGGAATGTGTAACCATGATGATTTTCTACTTGGTGTTACCAAGTTTTCAGATTCCTTTTGCAAAGTATTGAAGAAACCCAGAAAAACCAGAGTCTCACTTTTTCATTGTTTTTCCTCATATGATTCTCTGCTCTATTAGACGCCCCCTCCCCCTTTTTTTTTAATACGAGGGAGATAACTTCTTTTTTGCTAATGACAAGTTGCAAAACAATTCATATCTCACTCTTGGACTTTCTACTTGCTTGTACTGACTTTTGCTGGAGGGAGATTGTTCCCTCCTTCTCACTCTTTCCCTTCATCAACCCCCCCCCCCCCGGAATCTATCTGGAGATTGAGCTCAGGTCATCAGGCTTGGTGGCAAGCTCCTGTATCCACTGAACCATCTTGCCAGCCTGTGTTTGAAACTTGTCTTGTTATAAGAGAGGTTTAATTCCTGTCCTACTCACTAGTCTACACAGATCTGTGTTGCAACCTTCCTCCTTTCCCTCCCCACTGTCCGCCCCTAACCCATCCACAGTTCCTCCTTACCCGCATCTCAATCTGAATTTTCCTTTTCCCCACTCAGCCTTGGTACATAGTCTCTCTCGAGCAGTCGTCCTGCTTCAGCCTCCTCTGTGCTGGGATTACAGACATATTCTGCCACACTCAGATATAGGGGGTTTGTTTGTTTTGTTTTGTTCTTTTCAGGGTTTTTTTTGGGTTTTGTTTTTTATTTCATATCTCTTTGGATCAATGTCCGACCTTTATTTTCTTTTCTATTTCCTAAATACATATGTTTATACATCTCAATTCTTAAAAATGGTCCCATGTGGTATCTATCTTTAGGCTCCTTTGAGGTGACTGCAGGGTTTTACTTTTTATCTTTTGGCTGATTTTCCCCTCTGTTAACAAAGTTTGTTCTAGTTGCTTCCTTGGGCAACGTATTTAAAAGCTTATAAGGAATGAAAAATGTGTTTGCAATTATGTGAAAATATTATTCACATCAGAGCTAACTCTGCAAAAGCTGAAACCTCATGAAAAGGATATGTTTATTTTAAATGAAATTCTTCAGTCCAAGAGAAGAGTCCATAGAGTCAGATAAGAATACACAGAGAGAGAGAGAGAGAGAAGAGAGACAGAGAGACAGAGACAAGACAGGACAGGGAAACAGAGACAGACAGACCACACATATGATGTGTTATATATTTTGAAATGAAAGATGGATTCATTGGGCAATGAGATGGTAGTAGAAAGTATTTTGGATCCACCTTGGACTCTGCAGTGTGATTTACTGGCAAGTTGATTTTCATTAATTGATTATTCTCTCTCTCTCTCTCTCTCTCTCTCTCTCTCTCTCTCTCTCTCTCTCTCTCTTGTGTGTGTGTGTGTGTGTGTGTGTGTGTGTGTGTGTGTGCTTGCACATATGGAGGTCAGAGATCAATGTCCACTGTCTTTCTTCAGGTGCTGTCCACCTAGTTTTTTGACAGAGAGCCTCTACTTGACCTGGAACTAGATGATTAGGCTAGGTGGTCTGCCAATGAGCCTCAAGAATCCATTAGCTTCACCATCTTACTTCTGAGATTCAAAGTTCCAATGCATTGTGCCTAAGTTTTTAAATGTGGGTTCTGGGATTGAACTCAGGTCCTTATGGTTATATAGCAGGAACTGAGCTATGTCGCCATCTCTGTGATTGATTTTAAATTGTACTAGTTGGAGAAGAAGATGTACATCTATAATCCTAGCACTTGGGAGACTCAGGAAGGGGGAACGTGTTTAAGACAAGCCTGGGCTACATAGCAAAACCTTGTCTCAAAAAGCTAGAAATATCACATTTTTGTAATGTGGCTCTGTCACTGACAAAGTGTTTTAATAGGAAACAGTAGCAGTTGGTTTCATAATACTTGGAACTGCAAGATTATAATGACAATGGGATAATCACATGCAATGTTTGTGTGTCAAAAAGGGGAGGGGCAGGGAGAGGTCTGTTCCATTTCCCTGCCTCTGTGGGGTATGCACAGATTATCCCTGGTTTAGCTTAACCTGGAAGCTTATACAATTAAGAATATGAGATCAAATAGTCCGTAGACTGCTGAATCCTGCAAATCAGTTGTAGCATCGGGCTCATAGACTTTTTGCTATCGGACTGCTTATGCACAGTTCCTGATTTTCTATTCGTACATAAAGTGCATTGGGGGAGCACAAGATGATTCTCATTCGTATAAGCACAGAAGAGGTGGACCACCAGGCATTCAGAAAATAAAACATGGGGCAAGAATGTTTCCCCCTCTTAGCATTATAAAGTACTCAGACTTAAGTCAGCTCTCTCTTCTTCCTGGGAAGATATCACCATTAGCATTATGCCAGATTTAATGAAGGGTTTCTTCTCCATATATTAAGCTGAATATAAAGCTGATTATTTGGGAGGGGAGTGTGGCAGGAACTGTGTAGCCCAGGATAGCCTTGAATTTGCAGTCCTTCTCCCTTGCCCGGCTAAATGCAGACATTCCTGAGACTTTACTAAAGATTGACACATAGGAAATGATCATGTACTTGAAACAATCTTGCTACTCCCTGACTGTGTAGTAGAACATAGATGTCTTTTACATTTGAAATAGAAATAAATAGAAAATGCTCTCTAAATTACGCTTAGATTCTCTTTCTTCTTGCAAATATGCTCTTGAAATTAAGGAGAGTATCTCAAAGGTACAAATCCACCACCTTCAGGAGACGCAATTTGACCACCTATAGGGGAACCTTTATTAATTTTACTCTTGAGTAGTTTTGCCTATGTACAAATGTAACTAAATGAAGTCAAACTTTTGCTTAGTAAATGTATGCTCTTTTAAATAATAAAAGTATAACTTTTTAATTTTTTGTAAAGAGGAAGAAAAAACATAACTAAGGAAATACACAAATTTCATTTAAAGAAAATTTATGCCAGGGCTGGGGAGGTGACTGAGTGGCTAAGAGCACTTGCTCTTGCAGAGGACCTGGTGTGGTTCCCAGGCCCTACATCAGGCAACTCATAACTACTATAACTCTAGCTCCAAGGGATATAACATCCGCTTCTGGCTTCGGTAGACATCTATATACACATGCACATACACACAGATAAACACACATACACATGAGTTAAGGACAATAAATCTTTTTCTGTAAAGGAAGTAATTCAATATAAATTACTTGTGTCGAGTGTTTTTCTGAGAATATGAGGAAATGGGTGAATTAAAACTGGGACTAGACGGTGGGGTGATTTAGATGCTTAATCCTTGGACACATTCTGCTAATACATTTTTAAAAAATTGCATCATGTTGGGCTCGCTTGCACCTCTGTGAAATGATAGAAGGTCCTGTGACAAATGGATGGTGATTGATGGTGAATGAAGACAGGACGGCAGTGAGGCAGGGCCAGTGAGGCAGCTTTTGAAGGTGCTGACGCGAGCCCATGATGCACGAGAGTGGACTGAAGTGAACATTCCCTGGTGAAGCAGCAAAGGCGGCAATTAGAGCTATTTTTTTTTAAGCAAGTGTCAATGCCTGTGGTATGGCTTTCATCGCTTGCTGATTTTATTGCCCGAGTAGTGTGACTCTCTGTTTGATTCCTTTTTAGTGGTTCCTCATAAAACTGCATGTGAGAAGTGAGAATTGAAAAGCCTTTTAAAAAATAGAACTAATGTGACATCAAAGTTCCCTGAGACTAGCATGTAGAAGAATGCAGTTGTTAATCTAAAATCCCTCTTGTAATTATTTTACACATTTTAAGGCTTAAATTTTAATTTTATGTAATGTGTGTTCGTTGCGTGTGCAGCAGTCCACAGAGGTCAGAAGAGGCATTGGTTTCCCTGCCATTGGAATGCTAGGCTGTTGTAAGCTACCGCATGGGTATTAGGAGCTGAACCCAGTCCTCTGCAAGCCATCTCTCCAGCCTCTTCTGTTATTGTCCTTGGTGGATTTATCAAGTGTCTTTCACATTTAATAAACTAAAGCCTGGTTCCTATTTTCGTAGTGAAGTGGTTTGTTTGGATAACGAGTTTAATCTTCTTTACATGTAATATTTAAGCCTATATATCAGCTGTCAGAGATGATTCGGGTCATAGAATTTCAAAAAGAGAAAGACTGTGAACTGTCAGCCTAGGCAAGTTTCCTGAAAGACTAAAATTAGTTCTTTTCTCTCCTTCTGTATGTTGCCGTATATAATTGGCCAGGAACCAGAGAACTAGATTGTGATTTGAGAATAAAGGGTGGAAGTGAGGGGTCTGGGCTGAGAAACTGTCATAACCTTTGGGAAATGCTTTACCTGTCATTGGTGCTACCTCTGAGGATGCCTTGTGCATTTTTCTCTCAATCTTTTACTGTTTGCCTAAAATTTTCTCTTTTCTGAGTTAATGGCCAAAGATGGTACAGACACAGAGGGAGACAGAGAGGCAGAGAGAAGGATCGGGCTTGGGTCTGAGGAACAGTTCACAGGGTTCGTCACGGCACCCAGATCTGAGGAGGGACCTTGTGGGTGAGCACTTGGCTAGGAAGATAACATAAAAATATTGTTCATGTCAGATGTGAGGTTGAATTAGGACCAAGTGCCGTACAGCACAGGAAAAGGCAGAGTGCCTGTTGGCAGTTGGAACAGAGTTTGGAAATAGTGGTCGAGATCTTAGGCTCCATGGATGGCTGCTCATGGGGACCTCAGATTCTCCTGTTTTATGTCTCGGATCTCATCCTTCAGCATGTAACTAACGATCTTATGGCAAGCATTCACCCCTTGACGCTTGTTTCTAGGCACAGTCTCTCCCTTTGAAAAGAGCATGCCTTTCTCCTGCATTCTTCCCTTATTCCTGCCTCAAGCAAACCTGAAGTCCAAGGTTGTGCTGGCTTGTTTTCTTTCAACTTGATACAAGCTAGAGTTATTTGGGAAGAGAGAATCTCAACAGAGAAGATGCCTGCACTAGATTGGCCTGTGGGTAAGCCTTGAGACATTATCCTGATGGAAGACTGACTTTGAAGGTCCAGGTCACTGTGGGTGGTGCCACCTTTAGGCAGGGGGTTTGGGGTGCTATAAGGAAGCAGGCTGAGCCAGCCATGAGAACAAGCCAGTAATCAGCACTCCCCCGTGACCTCTGGATTAGCTCCTGCCTCCAGGTCCTTGCCCTATTTGAGTTCCTTCCTTGACTTCCCTCAGTGATAGGCTGTAGTGTGGAAGTATTAGTTTTAAATAAACCCTTTCCTCCTGAAGTTACTTTTGGTCATAGTCTTTTCTTCACATCAATAGAAACCCTACATCAAAGGTACACTCTGAACTCAAGAAATTTCCTGACTGTCTTTGCTGGTTTCCACAGCAAGCATTTACCTTGATCAATACATTCAGGCTGTCTTTTGCAGGTGCATACATTCTCGGTCATCCTATGTTAATGATGAGACCCTGGAGTCTTCTTCTTGACTTGAGTTTTGTAGCACTGACTATTGATTACCCCAGGGACATGAACAAATTGAGAGGCTCAAGATGCCCTTGGAATCCTACCTCTGACTAGCATTTTGTGGCCCAGTGATTAGTTGTTCTCTAAAATCTTTTGATGTGATTAAAGCTGAAAAGCTATGACTACTTGATATAGTCTTCACGTCACCCTGACCCTCCATTAGCAAATGTCATTTCTACTGGCCACACGATGCTAAAGCAGTTCCAGGAAAGCATGAGGTGGGCGGTAGAGATCGGATTTATTTACCACATTTCTCTGCCTCTCGATTTTAGAGTTTTCTTCCTTTAGGGTAACTTTTCTTTATTTTCTGTAATAAGCACAGGATATTACTAATACTATAACGAATCAGGAAAATACATTTTGTCCCAAATCGGCAAAAATGAAAATGCTTATAAAAATGATAGTTGAACATAAACACAGAATATAAGATATATAAGTAGTATGTAGGAGTGGGTGGGACGTATGAGTTCTTGTCTGTGTGTGATACACAGATGCATGTGGGTGCATATGGATGTAGACACCAAAGGTTGATATATATACTGGGTGCCTTCCTCTACCATGCCTCACCTCTCTCTCTCTGTGTGTCTCTCTGTCTATCTGTCTCTCTCTGTCTCTCTCTCTGTCTCTGTCTCTCTCCCTCTCCTTTCCTTTCTTCCTTCGTCCATCCTCCCATGCCTTTCTAACTATTGAGACAGGGTCTCACCATATAATTCTGGCTGGTCTGGAACTTGCTACATAGAACAGGCTGCCCTCAAATGCATAGAGATCTGCCTGCCTCTGTCTTCCAAATGCCAGAATTAAAGGCATGTACCATCATGGCCAGCTCCTACTTTGTTTGTTTGTTTATTTATTATCCAGGAGCTATCTGTCTTTACACACACACACACACACAGAGTGCTAGGGTCTGTACCCCAGATGCTACTACTGTCCAGGTTTTTAAGTGGGTGCTGAGGCTCTGAATTCAGGTCCTCATGGCTGTCTGAAAGCACTTTACAGGGTGAACCATCTTCCAGTTCCAGAATACAATTTAAAAATAAAGTTTCATAGCCTTAAAGCTGCAATGGCAATGCTAACATCAGATGTTTCTGTAGTATTTTACAGTGGCCGTTTTCTGCATGTAACATTGGGGGCGGAATAGATGGTGGATTGAGGTCAGTTCAGAACATGGCTCTGCCACTTAAAGAGTCAGAGAGGGGAAGGTGCTGACCTCCTCTTAGCTTCTGCTTGATCTCAATCCTGGTCTCACAGAGTGAGCCTTAGGATGTTGAATAATGCCTGTGATGTGTTCACAGGGCTGGATTATGGGAAGTGTTTCACGGCATTGCTTATTGTCTGACTTTATTTCTCGTGTAAAAGCAGGGCATGTGGGATTAGTATTACTTCCCCAAAGGGAAAAATTGCACTTAGAGATTAAGTGAAGTGACAAGTGACTCCTGCAGTGTTTCTGCCAGGACTGGAAGAGACAACCAGTGAGTTCCCTGGGGTATTTCTGAAAGGTGGGGCAAACCCAAACCTGAAACGCCAGTCGAACCACTCTGGTGGGGTTAGCTGACCCCATGTGGTCCTGTCAGCTCTCCCATAGGCGCAGGCACAGCCAATGGCTGAAAGCACAGGGGATCTGAGCATCAGCAGGGAGGCCTCAAGTCCTTCTTCCTGCTGCTTTATTTTTGATGCTAGGTTGGAGGAAGCGATGGTGAGAATACATCAGTAATCAGTTTGGTAAACTTTCTCATTTCCAAATGAAAAGTTGTCTCCTCCACATTTCTGTGAGCCTGCAGCCTGGAAAAGCTGCTTTGAAAGCCCAGCTTTGTTAGTTGCTGTGGCTTTGAGAAAAGGCACAGAAGCCTTCCAACCGCAGGGTGCCGGCTGGCCCTTGCCCTATTTGTTCCGGAGATGTGTTGACACCTCTCATCAGCTTGTGACAAAGATGTACTCTGCCATCTCTACTCAGCAATGACATCTCCCTTCCCAGCATTAAAGCTCCTTCCTCCCACCTCCTCCCACCATCTCTTTATCATTTTGTTTCTTCTAACAATCCACACCTGCCCCCCTACCCCCGACAAACCATTTTTAAAACGACCCATTGCTTTTTAAAATGAACCAAAGTGTTAAAACGTTGGAGCTGGGCACAGACGCCATCCTTGTTCTATAATTGTGGTTTTTGTGTTCAGCTTTGAGAGAGGTAAACGATGAGATGGAAATTTCCCAGTCGATACTGTAAAGGGCACAATTCACTTTATAAAAGAAATGTTTATTCGCATATGGGTTCGTTAGTGATATGTTTGACTTTGATCTGTGAAATGTTAGGAGTCAGTTGGCCCGAAAATCTCTGAAGTCACATTGTTGAGCGGACTAATTAAAATGCAAACATTTTGATGCATCCCGAAGTTCCCAGTTTTCATAGCTACTTGGCAGACGGCAAAGTTTATTGACTACGGTAGTTTGGAAACCCAACATGAAAGAGCTATAAAATCATGTCTATAGGTCATGATGAAAACAGATTAATTCAACAGAAAATAATAAATCAGGGGGTAGAAGATTTAGAGAAATACTTCACATAGGCATTATAATCTTTAAGAAATATATGGCTTTTTTCCTTTAGGGAGAGATTATCATATAGCCCAGGCTAGCCTCCAACTCATTTTGTTGTTGAAATGACCTCGATTTCTAACCCTCCTGCCTCTGCCACCCAAGTGCTGGGGTAACCGGGGTAACTGGTATGCATCACTGATCCTGGTTTATGTCATTCTGGGGACTAAAGGCAGGATCTCCAGTATGAAAGGCAAGCTTTGTGTCTGCTGAGCCACATCCCCAGCCCTAGTTCTGAATCGTTTTTACTGAATTGTACTGCATTTTATTCCTTGTAAACGTTTTAGACAGCTATCTTACAAGAATGCCAGAGAGGCATAGGAGCCCCACTTCAATTTGCCTGTGGCCTGAGACATCTTGCAAATGGTACTTCTTTTTTTTTTTGTTCTTCCAAAATTCTATTTTGAATGGATGTGGTAGTGCAAGCCTTTAATCCCGGCAGTCAGGAAGCAGAGGCAGGTAGGTCTCTGTCAACTAGAGGCCAGTTTGGCTTAAATGGTGAGTTCCAGGCTAGCCAGGGTGACACAGTAAGACACTATTTCTAAAACAAACAAATTCACCATGCAGGTAAGGACTGAGCATCAAGTGTCAAAGTGCTTCTGCTTGTCCAGAGGACCTGAGTTTTTCTCTCAGCTCCCAAGTCAGGTAATAACAATAGCCTATAACTCCAGTTCCAGAGAATCTGATGCCCTCTTCCAGTCTCTGTGGACACATTCACACATCAAAGGCACACATGCACTCCCACACAAATAATAGTTAAATAAGTAAAATTTAAAATATTTCAAGGGGGGCCATCAGGATGATGGCTCAGTAGGTTAAGGTCCCTACTGCCAAGCCTGATGACCTGAGTTCAATCCCCAAAGCCCCGTGGTAGGAGAGAAACTCCTCTAAGCAGTCCTTGGATGTCCACATGCATGTTGTGACTTGCTCATGTATTCCTTACCCCAATAAATGTAAAAAGTTAAAAACATGTCACTCCAATGACCTGAAGTCTTTTTTTAAGAGAGGGTTTCATGGCTGGAGAGATGACTTCATGGTTAAAAGCCCTGGCTGTTCTTTCAGAGTACCTGGGTTTGATTCCTAGCACCTACACAACAGTTCATAACTGTCTGTAATTCCAGTCCTAGGGGACCCAGTATCCTTTTCTGGTCTCTATGCAGACCAGGCACAGAAACAGTGCACAGACATATGTGTTAGTAAACACACACACACACTGTAGGGAGAGAGGGGTGTACAAAAACCTAATGTGTAACGACAGACTATTCATATTATGCACTCTGGAATTCTAACTCGGCTTGAAAGGGAAAAGGAGATTGAACTCGAGACCTAAACCAAGGCACTCTTCAGGGAACTGAGCTCACATTCTTGAGCGCTGCAAGCAGCAACTGCATTTCGATTATTTTACTCGAAGCTCCCACAATTAGTTTTCCTATCAAGTGTTTTATTGGTTTGTTTGTTTGTTTGTTTGTTTTGAGACAAGAGTCTGCTATTATCTAAGTAGCATCAAACTTTGCCTAATCTTTGTGCTAATACTCCCAGGTGTAGGGATTACAGACATGCACCACCACACCTGTTTTATGCTGTGTTGGTGACCAAAGCAGGCTTTGTGTATCCTAGACAGACACTCTACCAACTGAGGTACCTCCTCATCTCTCCCATCACGAGTATATGTGTGCGGGCACACATGTGGATGGATGCTATAGTGCATGCATGAAGATCAGAGGACAAGTTTTAGAAATTGGTTCTTTCCTATCATAGGTTGGGGATTTTGAGGGTTGCAGGGCAAGTGCTATTCTTGTTGAGCTATCTCTCTAGCCTTTCTTATCAAGTTTCTAATTCCTAGCATGAAATTCACACATAGTGTTTGGAACCTGGGTGAAGCAGGATTTTGCTTTGCAGATAAGACTGGTCCAACCCAGCCCTCCATAGTTCCAGCAGTATGACTTGGTTCTCTTTTCTTAAGAGGTGGCCTGCACTCCATTTTCTTGAATATGGACAGCCACCAATGAACAACAGGGCAGAAAGGAGATCTTATGATTTGTAAAGTAGAAGTCATAGCAATTGATGTGGTTTCTACTCTGAGTTTCCAGGACTCCTGGAGATACCCTAAGATACCTCCGTAGATGCAGGAAAGCTCCATAGATGTCCCAGTAGCTCAGCCATCCCAGCCTAAGCTGTTTTAGTTATTTTTCCCCCACTCCCAACCTCCAGACATGAGGCAGACAGCCTTCAAATTATTCCACCCTCCAGTCTTTGAGCCAGCCCCAGCTGATGCTGTTGTCTCCATGGAGCCCTGCTCAGATTGCAAAGTTCTTGGGAAAATAGGCACGATTGAGTGTAGCCTTGATATCCATGGATTCTGAGGGCATGGATCCAACCACGTACACATAAAAAAATACCTGAGAAAGATGTGTCTGTGCTGAACTCGTAGTTATGTGTGGTCATTAGTCCTCAAATAATAAAATATAACTACTATACACGTAGCATTTACATAAAGTTTTCTTGCGTCCACGTGCACAGACCAGGGGTCAATGTTGTCTGTCAATTGTTCTTTTTTGAGTGACACTGTCTCTAATGGAACCTAACGTTTGCTAATTTGGCTGCACTGGAAGGCCATTGAAGCAGAGGAAGTCCTCTGTGAATGTGTATTGTTGTCATCAGCATGGCCCTGTGAAGGACCAAAGCCTTACACGCATGGAGATGGCAAAGCCTTCTGGTCCTAAAGCAAATAACTGCTGGCAGGATGTGCAAAAAGTAGCAACTGCAGCTTCCTCCTCCCCAGGACATTTACAGCTGAGCGGGTCTCTGGGACAGAGACCTCCTACAGAGACTAGCTAACTCCACCCTCTTTGCTGTACATAATAAAATTACCATGGTTCTGGGTTGTTGTGAATGGTTGGTACGACCCTATCAGATTCTGATCAGCCCACTTGACCCCAGCTTTTCAGTACATGTGTCTGTGTCTCACCTTTCTTTATTCCCTGAGTGGCTCTAATCAGGATTCCAGACAGGACACAGCTTCACTTCAAGGGTTGAGAAGAGAGCCCCATCTCTCTCCTCTCTTTTTGTTGGGATTATAAGTATGTATTGCCATGCCTGGCTTAAAAAAATTTTTTTTAAAGATTTTTATTCACATGTATAAATATTTTGCCTATATGTGAATGAAAACGAGGACATGACCATTCCACGGTATAGCTGAAGAGAAAGATTTTTAGTATATCTATGAGGAAGAGTATTGTCAAAGGAAGAGTCCAGACTGAACTCGGCCATGAGGAGAGAGAAAGTGAGAGATGGAGAGAGGGAAGGACCAAGGGAGGAGCCAAGAGGGCAAACTAGAACCACAAGATAAAAAGGACCAAGAGAACACATGGCCAAAATGCAGTTATATAGGAAAGAGAAGCTGGGGGAGGAGAAGTGCTGAGAGGATCCACAGGTACTGAGTGAGCCTAGACACCAAGCAGACACTCTTCTGTGCTAATAGGCACGACTGTTAACCGTTTGTCTAGGGTTCCCTTGGAGCCTGACAGTATGTATGCATATGTAGCCTGCACATACAAAGTCTGCAGAGGTCAGAAAGGTGTGGGGGTCTGATCACCTAGATGTGGAATTACAAAATGATTGTGAGGCACCAGATACTTGGAAGCAAATCCAGGTCCTCTTGTCTAGAGCATCACATGCTCTTAACCTCTGAGCCTATTACTCAGCCTCCCTCTCCACTTCCAAAATTGGGGGTTCTAAGCATTGAGTTCAGGTCTTCTTGCTTTGTGGCAGTCTACAAACAGTCATCTTCCCAGTCCTCTTTAGGTTTTCTAATCAGTCTAGAGATGATTTAATGTCAATGGGAAAATGTGTATAGATTACATATAAGCACTATGCCATCTAATATAAAGGACTTGTGTTTGCCACTGATTCCCCCATGGGTACTAAGAACTAACTATACTGTTGTAGAGTCTACTAGTGGTTTTCTATGGAGCACTTGATAACCAGTGTATGATACTGGAAGAAAATCTTGTTAGGGCAGAATACTGTCTATTATTATACGTAGCAGGGCTGGTTTATCAGCAAATTACCAACGTAGAAATTTGGCTAGTTTTATTTTGTGAACTAAAGCAGAAACTAAAGGAACGCTAAATCACTTTGTCTTGGGAAGAGCAGTAGACATACATGGAAGTGTTTGATCAAGACTTGAACTCAGGCTCCCAATCCTGACCCCTCATGTCCTAACTTTATAACAGGAGAGTAAACTATGGCGAGGGGTGTGGCCGTCCTTTAGTTGTCTGTTTCTCATGATTCTTTGTTAGGAACTGGGCCGGAGTGTTGCTAGGTGGGTTCAGAAGACTTCCTTCCATCTCTCGTCTGCTGCTCTTCCATATGGGCTCCTTTCCCGGCTATGTGATACTTCTCAACACTCCTGACTGCAGCCCAGGCTGTCTTCCCAGAGGGACTCAAAGCCAAGGTGGCCAGATCTCTTAAGAGCAAAGCAGTCTCTGAATGTCATTTTTACTGCATCCTATTTGACAAAGAAAGTCACAGACCAAGCCAAGAGTGAGAAGAGTGTCACCAGCTCTGCCTGTGTGAGTGGTGTGTCATGCATTCACAGGCTGACAAGAATCTGATGGTGGCCACTATGGAGACAGACAGGAAGAAGAGTTGGTCGCGAATAGGGAGAGAACGATTGTATTTTTGTTGTTGTTGCTTTTATAGACAACCTCACATCGTAGCCCAGGCTGGCCTCAAACTCATAGCAATCCTTCCTCAGTCTCCTGAATTCTTGGATTATAGCTACCAAGCCCTGCAAGAGAAACAGTCTTTTTGTTTTAGAGGCTCTCAATCTGTGGGTCTTAACCCTGTTTGGGGGTCAATAGTACTTTCACAGCGGTAACTGAAGACTATAAAAAAAACAAAACCCCGTAGATAGTTACATTTCAGTTCATGACAGTAGCAAAGTTACAGATATGAAGCAGCAATGAAAATGACTTCCAGGTTAGGGGTCACCACAGCAGGAGGAACTGTTGTAAAGGGATGCATCATTAGGAAAGTTGAGAACCATTGTTTTCTTTACCCCATCCTGACCCCCAACAGGGCTAAGGCTGTCCTGGAACAAACTGTGCAGCCCAGGGTAGTCTAGAACTCGCCACCCTCCCACATCAGCCTCCCAAGTGTTGAGATAACAGAAGTGTGCCACTATGCCTGGCCTAAGAGAGTGGTTCAAACCCCAGGACTGCCTTTAGCTATTTGAGATTGGCCTACATGATAGCTGAGGGGACTGGCAGTTAAGAACGTGCTACACAATCCTACCCTGCTCTAGATAATCTAGATAATATATGAGCTTAGGAGGTGTGGGAGGGAGCAGTTATAATCAGATGCTGGATGAATTAGCCATTCATGTTCTGGGTGCTGGTTAGCCTGCGTTGTTGTTCTGAGCTGTGAACCTGAGTGACCTCCTCAGGGGTCATGACCTTAGCTTCTGCAGTGAGCCCGTTGCACCCCATTCTTCCTCAGCTCCACAGGATAGAAACACAACACACACTCCTGTTTTTTGGTTTTGTTCAGTTTTGCTATCTTTTATAGGGAGTGAGAGCTTTAGAGTTCTGTCCAAAGCCCGGAGGCTGCTTTATATAAATTATATAAATCTATTATAAGATAAGCACCTTGACGTTTATTGAAATAGCTCTTTTTTATTTTTAATAATCTTCAATCACATGTTCTAATCTTGACACTTACAGTTCCTTCAGGCAGCGTTCTATAAAACAACCCTTGAAGGGGACAGTCTTTTAGCTGTTTTAGTGATTTTCAGTTGGAGGTTTCTTGCTCAAAGGTCACTAAGTGACCTAGTCCATTCGAGTCTGTGGGTCTTGATGGGTACAGCATTCAAGCCTTTTCGGGTTACACTTGCTCCTGGAATTTCAGCATCAAGCCCCAGGTTCTGGCAGACTCCTGTGTGCCTGACTCTAACTAGTTTCACCTGTCTGGTGGAAAAAGGAGACAATCTGAACAAGATCCCCAGGCTCCTAGATTTCTTTCTGGTACTTAAACTACTCCCTGTTCCCTAGGCCTTTCCTACTGCCAGGATCTCTCAGAGCCTGTATAACTAAAATGGCTCCCCAAATGAGGACATGGGATAAGCAGTATACAAATCCTCTATGCCAAGAACTAACTGTGACTATTAAATATAGACTAGCTGGTATTACTGGCTACCCATTCTGCTTTTGTTTTAAATCTGTATTCTTTCTATAAGTTATTACCCCATCTCCTCCAAATCTTCCCAAACCACAGTCTTCCACCTTTTTTCAAATCCTTGACACCACTTTCCACCCCATTTCTGAAGCATCTAGGCTGTTAAAACTTCAGTGATGTGTGTTCCTGTCATCCCATGCTCGGAATGCTAAGGCAGAAAATGAGTGAGTTTGAGCCCATCCTTGTCTACTGAGAAAAAAACCCGTAATCAAAACAAAACACCATGGTTCACATAAAGCAAGGGAAGATATTCGTTGAGTTGTTTGTTCTTGAGCGTGTCTCGCTAGGTAGTCTATGTAGCTCGTGCTGACCTTGAATGGATAGCCCTGCCTCCCTTCATAATTGCTGGGATTATGGGCCGAAACAACCACATCCTGCTCTACACGTTAGGAATTAAGACATGAATCAAAGCAATCCCTGAGCAGTCAGCCAGTTCTGAAACCGTGGGACGGGGAGGGCACACAAGAGGTGGCAAAGAAGGACTGACCTGGGCATGGAAGGCTTTTCTGTAATCTGTTCAGTCCTTGCTGTTCTGCAATCCTCCTGTCCCCTGCACGACCTTCTGACAACAGTGTCCAGTAAGACTAGTCACACAAGCTGAGACTGAGAGCGGAGCTGTGGAGCTTCTGTAGTATCAAGAAGGAATCTCATTTAAGTCAGGTATTGGAGCAATATCAACCAACCAGACACCCAGGGCTCCCAGGGACTAAACCACCAACCACAGAGTACACATGGAGGGACCCATGGTTCCAGCTGCATATGAAGCAGAGGATGGCCTTGTCGGGCATCAATAGGAGGAGAGGCCCTTGGTCCTGTGAAAGCTCGATGCCCCAGTGTAGGAGAATGCTAGGGCAGTGAGGCAGGAGTGGGTGGGTGCCTGGGGAAGCACCCTCATAGAATCAGAGGGTGGGGTGGGGGTGGGGATCGGGGGGAGGGATGGGATGGGATAGGGAGTTTCCGTAGGGGAAACTGGGAAAGGGGATAACAGTTGAAATGTAAATAAATACAATATCCAATAAAAAAATTTAAAAAGATGAAAATGAGGGATGGTAGCACACAGCTCATATTTTGGTGGCATGTGTAAGGCCTTAAGACTTGGGTTTAATCTCCCGGTTTTGTTTGTTTAAGGAAGAAAATGAAATTTGGGGATATGTGTACCCACATTTAAAAATATTGTCCAGAAATTGACAACCAAGCAAAATTTCATGCTACCAAATGAGATAAAAGTGGGACACTTGTTCACCTAAATCCTTTCCCAGGAACGCCCCACCTTACTAAATGCCATTGGCCTTGTTCAAAGTAATGTTAAAAACAAAAAAGTGGGGTGTGGTAGTTCACATCTATAATTCCAGCCCTCTGCACTTGGGAGCTGGAGGCAAGGGGGATCAGAAGTTTATAGTCAGTTTCAGCTGTGTTACTTAGCAAGTTCAAAGTCAGCCCGGACTACATGAGACATGTCAGAAGCAAACCAGGGAAAACATGCTATTCTCAAGGTACAGGCTTTATTGAGTGTCTGTGGAATAAGAACGCACCATGTGGCTAAGACAGGGATTTTGTAAAATCAGTGCAGTCTGGCATCTTCTGGAAGCTGCAGAAATATATATACCTTAAGTTAGGTGTTGAGGTAAGAGGAGACATGTCAGTGTTCTGGCCCTGGAGGAGCTTGGTCTATGAGGCAACGGGCCTACTAGGCTCACAGGAAGCTTGAATAGGTGGCCCCCACGCAATGGGTGCCCAGGATTACTACCTGCCTTGTGTTAAGAAGTCACAGGAATTGGGATAATCGCGACTTGAGAGTGTTGTGCAGGCAGCCATAAAGTGGAAGACTGTAGCAGGTCCTGGTGACTTTCCTCACAAGACTCCCACGGGGCAATGTGTGTGCAGCTTTTGACACCCACTTCCTTTTCTGCAGAAACGCCCTCTCTTCTAATGTTGCCGACCTAGACACCCTCTCCTTTCTACCAGAGCTAGCTGCCTGCTCCGCTGCCTCAATTGCACCCACGTACTTCCTCAAATCTTTACAGCCCACACTGGAGCCTACTTTGCTGGATCTGGATCAGAAGAGGGGTCTCAAAGTACTCCTGGGGGGGCGCACCCTGGAGGGCGTGGTGAAGACGAAGCCCCGCCCTGTGATCTGAGCTGGCTGCTCCAGCAGAGGCCCACGTGAGCTGTTCCCCTGCTTGCCCTTGGCAGTTCGCAGACGGGTGCAGCGGGGCTGGGGCGAGGGAGTGCCTGGGAACAGTCTGTGTGCTCCTGGCGCTGTGCCTTGCAGCTGGCGGGGGGTGGGTCGCCCTGCCCTGCTGGGAGCTGCTGACCGGAAAGCTGATTGGGGATGGGAGCCTCTTGGCTCCCCGACTCCTGCTCAGAGTCTGAGGACCTTGAATGTGAGGTAGAAAGACTTTGGATAGCATTACTATTTGGAGCATAGAACGACTCAAAGGTTCTTTTCCAGGCTCTTTTCTGTCTGCTCCGTGCCCTGTGACCTTTGCTAAGTCACTTGATCTGGGGCTTCAGTTTCCCCAGTTGTCCTAAGGGGCTGAGGCTTGAAAGTGGCCAGGAAGGACACAACATGTCATGTCACATTACATTCACTCCATGTCTGGTGAGTATTTAGGATGTTCGTCCATGGCTTCATCCCTGGGGTCTGGTGCCTAGTGCTAGCACTGTGCCAGTTAGGTGCTGGGGCGCCTGAGTGGTCAATGAGGCCAGCTTGGTCTCAGCTTCCTCACCACGCTACAAATTGGCTTCCAAAGGTCATGAGAAAAGGCGAGGTCTATGACGTACTTCCTGTAGTCCCTGGCACAAAATGGGCTCCTAACCCAAGCTACCGGCTTCCGGCTGTACAGAGGGTTTAGAGACAGCTGTTCCTCTGAGACTAGCCTGATCTGGAGAAGTGGAAACAGACCTTGCAAGCTGGGTGTGCACAACGCAGAGCAAGGCTCAGTTTCCATGCTGCTGGCTAGCCAAAAAGGAATGCAATTACTCATTATGCACACTCCCATTGATCCCTGCCTTAGCAAAAGCGTCTCAGCGTTGCTGTCAAATTTCCAATCCAACCCGTTAAAAAAAAAAAAAAAAAAAAGTTCAACGAACCTTTCACGGACGTTTCCCTCTGAATTCACACTTTCTAATAAATAAGAAGGAAACAAGATTGGTCTACATCAGAGGTGATTTGTTTATCGGGATAATCTGGGGATGAAATTACCAGCAGTTAATGGAAGAGTTGGTAAAACCACATAGGCTTCAACTGTCACTGTGGCTGTCTGCTCTAAGTCTGGAAAATATTCATGCTCTGTGCCTTAGTGATAATATAAAAAATACTGCTGCCCCTGCTACCACTAGGTGGTCCTCAACAGCTGTTTCTGTTTTGATGTTGTTGACTCCTGTGGTGACCTTAGTTTCACCTTTTTCCTGTCAGTAGCCACTTTAAGGTCCTGTTGCTACAAGAATTAAGGGAAAACCCATTAGCAATGAGTTACAGCCACACCCCTGACTTCTGCAGAATGTTGAGTAAATCAAACTTCTGTTCTTTCTGGAAAAAACCTGCAGCTGAAACTGGGATCGGGGCTAAAGAAACCCAGCTGGAGTGTGTCTGCCTGCCACTTGCAGTTCCTGTCTACGATCTGTTTATCCTACAACATTTTTTATTTTTTGAGGATGTGACTAGCCATTCTAAGTCTAAGATGATGACATCTACTGTGGGATGCCTCACATCTAAAAGACACAAGAACAGCCGATTGATCCTGACCTCTTTGTTCAACGCTTGTTGAAGTCAGTGGTCGGTTCACACGTATTAACAGTTCCCAGAAAACAGTAGTTATTTGCTAATGTTATCTATGAATAAGAACTTAAAGATGACCAAGACATGATGAATTTCAGGGTCAACAATTTCAGTTAGCCCATCTTTTTTTTTATTTCAATCTTTTAAAAAGTTGGTGAATTTAGATGCTAATGTTTGTGGCTCTTAAGAGTGACATAAAAGAGCCAGCTGTCT
This sequence comes from Mastomys natalensis, assembly GCA_021653895.1. Taxonomy (NCBI): domain Eukaryota; kingdom Metazoa; phylum Chordata; class Mammalia; order Rodentia; family Muridae; genus Mastomys; species Mastomys natalensis. The sequence continues at coordinate 1,586,724 of JAJTUV010000429.1, forward strand.
GTCTCTGGTCTTATTTTAGTCCATCAAGATTTTGTGTTTTTTAACAAGTATATACTATACTACACCAGTATGGCATTATTATCAATATTCATTGAGAATGTTCCATATGTACACTTAGTGTATGTATGTGTGTATATGATATTTCTATATGTATCTATATATTCATATCAGTGATATATTTATATATAGCTACATCTATCTATCAGTATCAATCACTCAGCATTTATGGACTTGTCCTCCCCTCTTCCCCCATTTCCTGCTTTCTGTGGTATTGGGGATTGAACCCAGGACCTTGTTTATACTCCGCTAGTATTTGACCACTGAACTATACCCCATTACCATTTTTAAAAGATTTTTCCTGTAAAGTTATGCTTACCACCTTGTGCTGGTATTAAAGCCAGGGACTTACTTTTTGGGCAATAAGTCTTAGTAATTTACAATGTTTAAGAAACATAATTTGCATTTTTTTTTTTTTACTTTAAAGGAAATCTGATAATGTTTTGAGGGTTTTACAAAAACCATAATTTCTTTATTTGAATAAGAGAATGGAGAGTTTTAATTTAAAGCATAGCAACCACTCGAGAAGCAGCTCATAAAATTGGTATTAGATGATGATAGTTTTCAAACAAGGGCTTTTAGATTTCAGAAAATGAAACGTAATTTGTGGCTTATCTTGTGCCTTAAATACATTTGAAAGTACAGGAAGTTACATTAACACGAGGAACATTGATAGATAAAAGGTTGTATGTATGTAAGTTGTGGTTGGGTACCATTGCTCAGTTTACAAAATTCAGTTCCTCTGTTCTCCGTCTAGTTCTCTTGAATTAGTTTGATTGGGATATTCCTTAATCCATTTAAGAAACAAGAAAAAAAATTATGACAGGATGAAGGGAAGTATCCAATCTCTTCTGAGTCTAGTGACTATAGTGTCCCACATGGCAGTGAGGCATTGGGATCAGTAAGCACAGGCTCCACAGAGCTATGAACTGATGCTGCAGTGTCAGAATGCCAGAAGGAGAGTCGTGACTTTTCTCCTGGCTTCTCCTTTCTGCCATTTAACTCTTTCTGTGATCAAGCTAGAGATCACTGATCACGGCCCCCTGCTGGGATGAAAGAACAGAGAAAATGGAGGAGAAAGTACAGTCCAGGGGGAGATGGACAGAAAGGAAAGCAATCATGGCATGTTTAGTGTCAAAGGGGAAGGGGGCACTGTGTGACATGCCAGAGGAGAAAAGCCACTGAGATCTAGAAGGAAAGGGAGTTGGTAAGGGAGACAGCAAGAGGTGGGTATTCTAAGAAGAGAACAGCAAGGGAAAAGACACCTGGGAAAGGAGTGTTCGTTCTTCCTGCACTGGCAAGTACAGTGTTGGTTATTACAGGTGTGTGTGTGTGTGTGTGTGTGTGTGTGTGTGTGTACATGTACTAGCCTGTTGGGGACAGTGGCTCTCATGCGAGAGGAAGTGGTGAGAGATGGGGATAATAAAGAAGAAATCAAAGGACTTTGCACAAGCAATAAGAATCAACTAATCAAGACATGTCATGACAGTTGTAACTCGGCACAGTAGCATACCGCAAGTGCCATGAGTCAAGACGGATAAGCATTTTAGTGGACGTTGTCAATTCATGTTTTAGTATTCATAGAGCAAGCAGGCAGAAAATCAGCAGAAATATAGAAACCCTAAATGTCCCCAACAATCAGCTTGTCCTAAGTGTATTTTGGAGAATGCTCTATAAACTAACAAACACCCAGGAGAATACACCTCCTTTTCAAGAGTATATGGGAAGTTCACAGTTAGATCATATTCAGTCGTCAACAAATAACAAATAATTGAGATCGTTTAAATTATGTTCTCTGGCCCAGGGAGGTATCTCAGTGGGTAAAAGTACTTTCACCAAGACCTGAAAGTCTGAGTTTGATCCCTGGGAACACAACGGAAGGAGAAATGATTCTGACAAGTTGTCTTCTGACTGCCAACGCATTGTGGCACGTGCCCACCCATATCCCACAAAATCAGTGAATAAATAAATGTAAAATTTTGTCCTCTGATCCCAATGGATCACACTATAAACTAATAATGATGTCTGGACAACTTTAAAATATTTGGAAATTGAGCTCAATACCTCTGAATTATTAATGAGTTAGAGAAAGAGATAAAAAGAAATCCAAAAGTGTTTGGATTTGGAATGGGAATGAAAATGCACTCCATTAAGGTGTGTGGGACTGAGCCCCAGCAGAGCTCAGAAGATCACATACAGCGTTAAGTGCTTTTATTAGAAAAGATAAAGGTCTGAGAGTAATGACCTAGGTCAGTGGCTCTCAGCCTTCCTGGTACTGTGACCCTCTAACACAGTCCCTCATGTTATGGTGACTGCCCCTGCAACCATAAATTATTTTCATTGCTGCTTTGTAGCTCTAATTTTGCTACTGTCACAAATAGTAATCTAAATATCTGTGCTTTGCTATGGACTTAGGTGACCCTGGTGAAAGGGTCATTTGACCCCCCCAAAGGGGTCATGACCCATAGGTTGAGAACCACTGTAAGAAAAATGACTAGAAGAACAAATTAAAACCCCACAACATCAGGGCAGAAGTAGGACTGAAATCAAAAGTAGGAAAAGTTATTAAAACCAAAAAGCTGGTATTTGAAAGATACTATTCATTAAAAAGAGGAAGTGGATGCAACCTTCAGTCTGCAGACTACACAGGGTTGAACCCCTGGAGTGGACCTGAAGTGGCTGCAGCCGCTCTCACCCTGAAGCTCTACCATGGAGATCAAAGTGTTCTGGGGATGCTGAGGAAACAGAGGCTGGCCAAGCTACAGGTGCAACTTGGGATCCTGGCAACATAGCTTAACAGGAAGCGAAGCACAGGAAGCAGAAAGAAATAATATCTTAGCCCACGTTCTTGATCAGTCCTGGAGGAGTGATCTCTTGTGAACTGTGTGGAAGCATCACGTGTTAATAAAAAGCTGATGGCCTATTAGCCAAAAATAGGAAATAGAAGGTGGGACTTCCAGGAGAGAAATTGGAACTCTGGAAAAGAGTTTGGTGAGGGCAGATTTGCCCCGGACTCTGAGGAAGACGGATGTATGAAACTGAGAGGTAACTAATCAGCCACGTGGCAGACATAGAATAGTATAAACAGCTTAACTGAGTTACGAGCTAGGGGGAAGCAATACCTACTATGAGGCCAACATCATTTATTAATATAGTCTTCATGTCATTATTCAGGAATTGGGGAGGGCATAGAAAATCCCAGAGTGTAACTTGGCACTTGAAAAGACAGAAAAAAATGAAAGTAGAAGTGAATTTCCTTATATAGAATGATAAATTATAATAACCATATAGTAGAAAGCTATCGGAACACTGTTCAGTAGAACAATCCTGAAATGGGCAGCCAACAGAAAGTGAAGGTTAAATTCATCATAGGAAGAATAATGGACTTGGAAGAAGATGATGATTACTGAACTAAAAATGTTTGGAGCCTGCTGTGGTGGCGCATGAGAGCTATCAAGCCGTCATAGCACTCGGAAGGTTGAGATGGTAGAATTGCCAATTTGAGGCTAGGCCCGGATGCACAGCAAGACTTTAGAACAAGTTTTTAAAACCCTGAACAACAAATGAAACAGCCGAAGAGAAGTTTAGAGGGTGGAAACAATTGCAGAACAAAATTTAAGATTAGATTAAGGGTTGGCTCTGTTGTCAAAATGCCTTAAAAGTAAACCTGCTATACAAAACAAACAGCAGCAAACCGTGTAGTGGGAGACATCACTATAGTCCCTATAGCTATTAAAATAATGAGAGAACACTATTAGCAATTTTTTAAATGTCAGTAAAATTGATAACTTAGATCAAAAGGACACAATTCCTTGGAAGAACTTAAGGAAGACTCAGTCATTTAAAACCTTTTCCCATGGAAAAGTGTGCTGACTTTCAGCAGCCATCACCTGAACAGCACTAAGAAGTCAGACCAATGCTACACATACTTTCCCAGAAACAGGATATGAGATAACCTTTACCATCCACATTTACAAAGTTACTATGGGCTCCATATCCATAGATTCAACTAGGTGGGAAAAAAAAAAAAACCCTATACTAATAAACTTGTTACTTTGTAAAGAGTCTATCACAGCAGCCATTTAACTATTTGTAGAGCATTTACTTAGATATTTGATAAGTGCACAAGAGATGATTTGTGGTATATGGCACAATGAATGTAGGCTATTCACAAATACTTGTTACTTATAATGGTCCTAAGAAAATGCAGATTGTGGTATCTGTAGAGTGCACTGGGTTTAGCCCTCTGTGGGTAGTACTTGAACTCCAAGGGACAACTGGGTTGGTAAATAATATCCGTTCTGTAGAAAGTAAGAAGTAAATCATGACCGGATGAGATTAGCGGCTAGAATGCAAGATTGGTTCGTATCCCTGAGTCAGACAATTTAATTTATCATCTCATCAGACTAAAGAAAAAAAAAATATCATCTCAATAGATCAAGATAAAGTATTTCATTGTAATCTATCGTTTCCTGGAAAAGCTTTCAGAAAACAAGCAATAAAAGAAGAGTTCCTCCATTTGATAAAAGGCATGTATTTAAAAATAACCTCACCACTAATATTATAAGTAAAAATGAAATATTGAGTGGTCTTCCCCCAGATCATAACAAAGCAACAATGTTGTCTTCACCATTGTTACGTTTAAAACAGTATTTATTTTGTGTATATGTGTATGAGTGTGTATGTATGCATGTGTGCACATACATTGCCTTTTGAGACATCTTGCTGGCCCTTTTGATATTGGCATTGAACATTGTCTGGGGTATCCTACCTAAAACAATTAAGGCAAGAAACAGAAGAAGATGGCATACACATTGGAATATAAAATCTAACCTAAATGACTTTATTCATATATAGCATGGTATCTATGTGGAAAATTCAAAGGATACAAAAAGTTGGTAACAACTACTACTGAATGCTCAGATAAGAAGGTCATGAGTTCAGTCTATGAAAGTTAACTTTCAATACTGACAGCAAGTGCTGAACTTGAACATTTATAAAAACACTATGGCAGGCGCGTTCGAATAATTTAAATTTCTATGGATAAAACTAACAAAATATGTGCAGAATTTATGAGCTCAAAACTCTTAAAATAGTGTTAATAGAAATTGAATTAGACAAAGACTAGTGGTTGCATACACATGGTTTGGAAGACTAATTACTATTAAATGCCATTGCTGCTGAATTAGTGTATGCATTTGGTGAGATTTCAGGGGAAGACAGTCTGCATGGCCTTGCTTGTGGAAGTGGCCAGATGAATTTTGAGAAGGAAGGAAGGAAAGAAAGAAAGGAAGGAGAAGAAAAAGTCCCTACCTACCACTCCCACCAAAACAGACCAACCACCCCCCACACCCCGCCAAAAAAGTGAAACTTCAGATTACTGAAGTCTGCTGTCAAGGTACCACAATCAAGGCTTTAATGAAGTTTTAAAAATCCATAGTTAGAAAACCCAGCATAAAGGGCAGGTAAGACTGCTCACTGTGGCTGGATGGTGGTGGCACATACCTTTAAGCCCAGCACTTTAGAGGCAGAGGCAGGTGGAGTTCCAGCCTGATCTACAGAGAGAATTCCAGGCCAGCCAGGACTACACGGAGAGGCCTTGTTTCATGGGGTGGGGTGGGTGCCCACTGCACTTACAGAAGACCTGAGTTCCTAGCACCCACATTGGCTCACAATGACCTATGACTCCAAGGAATCCTACACTTTTCTGCCCTCCATGTACACACACACACAACTTTAAAAACAACAAAAACACAACATAAAATTCTAACCTTTTCCTCTTACATGACTGAAGCTTTTCCTGTATTGAACAGGAGCTGTCCACTGCCCTTCCGTTTCAGCCCTGTTACCACTGTTACCCTGTTTGTTTTTTTTTTTTTTTTTTATAAGTTTAGGGTGTTAGATACTTTTTGTTAAGTAGGGTCCTACAGTAGTTGTTCTACTGTGACTCCATTATTTTTCCTAGTGAAATACTCTCGTGGTTCATCCATGCTGTAGAACATTGGCAGAAGTTCCTCCTTTTTCATGGTTGCATAGTATTCATATATATGCACACATCCCCTCTTATTTGCAGAATCATCCATCAGTGGACATTTAGACTGTTTCTACTTCATGGCCACTATGAAGAGTGCTGCAATAATTATGGGAGTGTAGGTCTCTTTTGAAAATCCTGACTTCTGTTAGGATTTTGTTAAGTTCTGGATAGATAAACTGGAAGTTTGAGTTTTGGAGCATGTGTTAGCTGTATTTTATTTTATTTATTTATTTATTTATTGTTTGTTTGTTTGTTTGTTTGTTTTTTTTTTGTTAGCTGTATTTTAAAGTGGTTTTGTTTTTGGTGTGTGTATATATGTTAAATGTGTGTGTAGCATGCGTGTATACTGGTGTTCACGCCCATGTGCATACAGGTAGAGATATCCTGATCTATCATGCCCCACTAATTTCTTTGAGACAGGTCTTTCCATGAACCTGGAACTAGGCTGGCAGCCAGGAAGCCTTCTGTCTTTACCTCCCAACAGCAATGGAGTTATAGGTGTACATGCAGCTACACCTAGCTTTTAAAAATGTGGGTACTGGGATTTGAATTTAGGTCCTCATAGTTCACAGCAAGTGACCATCCCCACTGAACTATCATCCCGCAGCTGTTTTCTAGTATTCACAGCATCTCTGTATTTTGAGTGTGCCTGAATTATTATACCCACTACAGACAGACTTTATGACTATATCCTTGCCTACGATTGTTACTTCCTGGTTTCTGTCTCTGTCACTGTTTATATATAGTACTCACCTAATAGATGTGAGGCCTTCTCTCACTGTGGTTTTGATTCACATTTTCACCATGATTAGTGACGCGGAATTTTCATACACATCTGCTGGTAGCCATTTGTATTTCTTTAGTGGGAAACTGTCTCTGCATGCACTTGTCTATCCTCAGAGTATCTTTGTTTTTATTTATTTGCCTTGTAGTTAAATTATTGGAATTCTTTATGCCTTTGAGTACTGTTATCCCCTTTTCAGATTTTTGAGGTGCAGATATTTTTCCCGTTCTACAACTATTTTGTTGGGGTGTTTATGGGCATAAGGTTTTAATTCCGATGCAGACTTGTCTATTTTTGCTTTTGTTACATAGTCTTCTGGTACCTACTGAAGAATTCACAGTAAAGACAGTCATGAAATTTTTCTGGTATGCTTTCTTTAAGGATACACGCATACATGCATGCACACACACACACACACACACACATACACTCACTCATGCACGCATGTGTGTATGCTGGGGATCAAACACAGGGCCTCACTCATGTTGGGGAAGCATGCTACTATTCAGCTGCCCACTATCGGATGTTAACCTTCTTTTTCCCCACTAAATGATCTGGCATTTATTAGTGCATTGGCCAGGCAAATGCAAAATCTGTCTTAGGATTCAAGACCATCTCTAAGACTAAAAACAGCAAAGCCTTGGTTTGTTACACTGATCACCATAGACCTATCCTGGGACAGAGCAGGGGCTGAAGAAGAACCCTGTCCCAGCTGAGACATTGTAATAAAAGATCCTGTTACTGCCAGGGAGAGGAAGAGCAGGGCATCTCACCCTCAACAGGAAATTGGAGAGTTCTATGATGTGGGCATCATCCTCCATACCAGAGCACAAGGCAGCAGAAGACAGAGTCCCATGACCATTGGTAGGGTCTGAGGGCTGTAGTGACAGAAAAATGAAAATTCACAGCTGCAGAGGAAAAAGAATTAGTGGATGGGGTGGGCACACTCTTTGGCAGGAAGAAGCAGGTATGGTCAGTTTTTTTAAATTGTTGTTGCTGTTTTATGAGTTTGAGCCATGTGTCTTGGAGCTAAACCCTCAAAGTTCTTTCCTTTAGGTTGTGTTTCAAAGACAATGTCTTATGCAGTTTTTTTGTCTGGCTGAATATGGCCTCCAGCTCTTCGTGATGTTTGTGGTTAAGCAAAATTGTTCATAATGCTTCTTGGGTACCATGGAATTGGCTAGATCCTGTGGTGTCAAGCACATGCAGGGTTCAGTCACATTGCTAAAGGGGTGAGCCTCAGACTCACCAGGGACACTATGTCCATCAAGGATATGAGACCAGGCCGGGCGGTGGTGGCGCACGCCTTTAATCCCAGCACTTGGGAGGCAGAGGCAGGCGGATTTCTGAGTTCGAGGCCAGCCTGGTCTACAGAGTGAGTTCCAGGACAGCCCGGGCTACACAGAGAAACCCTGTCTCGAAAAAACCAAAAAAAAAAAAAAAAAAAAAAAAAAAAAAGGATATGAGACCAGTTGGGTCTTGTGGCATCAAGGTCATGGTGGAATCATCTGGGACGATGAAAGGGAGATGTGTTTGGCCAGTGCTTGTTACCAGGGTTCAGGAATAATTAGTATTCTGTGAGTGGCCAATCCTGCTTCCTGGTTCTCTCGGTGTCATGCAGTTTCTTTATCCAATATGAGTTTTGTTAAAGCTTGAGAATAATTTTATTAGAGTTTGGGAGAAATAACAAGGCAAGCAAGTTGTAACTCTCAGTAGTTGCCAGAAGAGATTGAGGTGGAGAGAGAGACAGGGCTTTTGAGTCAGGGCTCAAGAGAGCAATGGTAGTCAGCCAGCACCCACATGGAGCAGGGTCTTTTTTCAAAGAAAGAGTGCGTAAGTCCAGAGTGGCAGAGCAGGCGTGCTTAGGAGTTTTCTATCTCTCCAAGGGAAAGATAGAAAACGAGAGGGGAGGAAAGGTTGTAGGCAGCCATGTTTAAGATAGCACCTGGGATGGTTGCAAAGTCGTATGACTAGCACCTGACGATGTAGGCAGCTGGCTTCCAGCGTGGCCAGCTCAGCTAAACTGGTAAACAAGTCCTTCATGCATGCGTCGGCCTCCTGCCCCTCCCTAGCGGGCTTAGAGGTATTGGCAGCTTAACCTATCCTGAGAGAACACATCACCCAGCCTGCCTTGGGAAGATATATAAGCAGCTCATTTCTGCTGCTGGGGGTCCCCGTCCCCATCCCGGTCCCCGTTCATAAGTCAAGATTCGTTCCTGGAATAAAGCTGACTGAGAAGGATCCGACCGTGTTGTGTCTTAATTGCTGGTCAAGGCGGACGCGACAAAAGGTGATGATTATTGAGTTAGAACTCAGAAATGGGCTGGCTTAGCAGTGATGATCGGTCATCAACTGCCTCGGTCTTACTACTTTTAAAAGTGTTAATCTTCACAAATAAAACACATAAGGGGATGAAATCTAGTAATACTCTCTGTCTGTCTGTCTGTCTCTCTCTCTCTCACACCATATGTGTGTGTGTGTGTGTATACATGTGGGTGTTTTCCTAGTTGTTCAATATCAATAATAAATGTGAAAGGTATTGTCTGATTCTTACTCAGGTATATATAGCTTTCTATGATCATTTCATTGGCCTGACTTGTTCAGACTCTTTGGACCATGAGAAATCGTGGCATTCCCAATTGTATTCAGGTCTCTCAGAAGTGGAAAATAGATATGTGGTTTTCATCTGTCCCTATAAAGATGCCTGCATCCTACTCCTAGAGACCCGTGAATATACTCCCATAGATGGTGAAAGGGGATTTGCAGATGGAGTCTTGGGATGCAGAGATTTCCTGGGTTATGGGGGGTGGGGGGAGGGCAGGGTCAAAATATATGAAAGAAGGAGGCAGAAGAGTCATAACAATACCCTGTACCAGATACTCAACTGGCTATGTCCACCTTTAAATAGGAGCCGTCTCCAAATCAAGGACTCTTTTAGAAGCTGGTAAAAGCCAGAAAATGGGTTTTCTCCCTAGGTCTTCCAGGAGAGTGTAGACAACCAAAATTGTGAGATAACATATTTGATGGTGATGATGATGATGGTGATGGTGATAGGGTTCTATTGCCCTGAAGGGACACCTTGACCAAGGCAACTCTTTTTACTTTTTTTTTTAGATTTATTTATTTATTGTGAGTACTCAATACACTGTCACGTTCTTCAGACACAGACACACCAGAAGAAGGCATCAGATCCCATTACAGATGGTTGTGAGCCACCATGTGGTTGCTGGGAATTGAACTCAGGACCTCTGAACGAGCTCTTAACCAGCCCGACCAAGGCAACTCTTATTAAAGAAAGCATTTAACTGGGGACTTGATTATAGTTTCAGGCCACCATGATGACCATCATGGTGGGGAACATGGTGCTGGAATAATAGCTTGATCTGTTGGTTGAGAGAGGTAGGGGGAAGAGGGAGAGAGACAGAGACAGAGAGACAGAGAAAGAGAGACAGAGAGAGAGACTGGCTGGGCTCAGCATGGGCTTTTGAAACCTCAAAGGTCACTCCCAGTGACATACTTCCTCCAGCAAGACCACACCTCCTAACCTTTCTAATCCTCCTGAACCGGTTCAGTCCCCATGACTAAGCATTCAAATATAGGAGCCTGTGGGGCGATTCTTACACCACTCCAGCCTCTGCCTCTATTTTATTTGGTTAGTTGCTACAGCTCCAGGAGGAAATTAGCACAAAATTCATTGCGAGGTTATTTTTAAAGTAATTACAAAAACTGAAGCAGGACACAGCTTTTCTTCTTTCCTTTTGTTTCTTTCCTTCCTCCAACTCCACCCTCCCTTCCTCCCTCCCGGCAGTTCACTGCCCTTCCTACAAGACTCTCCAGCAAGCAGCTTTTTGGTTCTTATTCTTATCCTCAACTCTGAAGTAGTTAAAAAGTGTGCATACTTAATGCGCTAAGAAAGATAAAAAGTAGGTCAGCCATGGTGGTGCACTCTGGGAAACTCAGATTTAAGGAGATGGAGATGGGAAAATTCCAAGTGTGGAGCCTGCATAGGCTACACAGCAAGAATCTCTCCCAAAGGCAAAGAAAACAAACAGACAAAAATCTGTGTGTCAACCCCAATGTCAGTGGTATGTCTCAGCAGAAGAGACACGGCTGCCAGTGTCCCAGGCACCATTAGATGCATGCAACACAGTGTACTTATCATTAACCGATTGATGGACATTTCTGTTGTTTTTGGTATTGGGTTATATTTATAATTTGTATAGAGGTTTGTTTTTGTTTGTTTGTTTTTGTTTGCTTGACTGGGCTGGAACTTGTTAGGTATATAATCAAAGATGACCTTGAACATTTGAGCATCGTGATTCTATCTCCATAGTCCTGAGATTACAGTTGTGTGGCACCTTGCAAGGCTAGGTGTCTTAAGAGTTTCCATTGCTATCATAAAGTCCCATGACCAAAAGCATCTTGGGAAGGAAAGGATTTATTTCAGGCGTAGAGTTCCACATTACAGTCTATCGGCAAAAGAAAGCAAGGCAGGAACGTAAGTCAGGAACTGAAATCGAGCACACGGGGGAGGGGTTTGCTGCTTACTGGCTTGCTCCTCACGGCCTGTTGGGCTTGCCTTTCTTCAGTGCCTTGGACGACCAGCCCAGGAGTGGCCAGTGAGGGACACCTTTCCACATCAATCATCAACCAAGAAATGCTCTACAGGCTCATCTACAGGTGTTCTGATGGAAATATCTTCTCAGTTAAGATTCCGTCTTCCCATTAACACATTTGGAAGGTGACTGATTCCATCGTTGTCTAAATGCAGTGAGTGTATAGGAAGCTCGCTCTCGGAGACAGTACATGTAAATCTGGAGGGGGTTATAGGATAGGGGCCAAAAATTGAACCTGTATTAAAAAAAAATCACCAAATCTATTAGAAAACAAGTCGATGTGTGTAATGCTGAAATTTTGGGGACTTACAGATTCTCTAACTACATTCTCTGAATGCATGAAAATTCCAGGTTTGTTTTTTTCTTCTTTAAGCAGCCCTTTGTGCTTCAGTGTGTTCTTGTCATCAGTATTAACTCTGGGATACTACTGCTCTGTGTGCCCTTCCCTGTGAGGCAGCAGTACATGTGAGAAGAGGTACAGTCGTTGGATTTTTGTTAATGTATTTATTTCATTCTAGTTTGATTTATTTTAATTGTTGATACTTAAGTTGTCAGTAGACATGCTTTATTTATGATATATTTCAGCTTAAAGTTATGTTATTATATGTGGATGTAAATATATAGATTTGGTGTTTTACAAAAAAAAAAAAAAAAAAAAAAAAAAGATTCCATCTTCCCAGATGACCGAAGCTTGTGTCAAGTTGACATAGCCAGCATCCTATGCAAACAATCCGCCCAAAATACTATAGCCCCAGACTTGCATATAGATTTTTGTGTAGACATTTTTTCTCTTAAATTGTTGGAAGTGAGATTGTGGGATATTGGGGTGTGCATACACTTTAGAATCTGCTAAACTTTCTTTTTTCAACATGGTTACACCATTTTTCTACCAACAGTTGGAAGAAGTCTAGTTTAAGTAGAAGATACAGAATAAAAAGTACGTTCCATTCCACCTCCAAGTCTGTTTATTGTTATTAGATTTGTAGGATTAGCAGAAACTCTAAAACATGTTTGTTTTATCCAGCTGGGGGTTACATTTGACTTAGTCATTTACACAAAGTTCATAAATAAATGAAACAATCCTTTATATTACTACCCCAGATGGCCGGAATTTTCTTATGCTACCTAAGATGTGCTCTGTCTAAGAACTGACTCAATACTACATGAGTGAGTGGGGTGTTCCCTTTAAGGGTTCCTGGATGAGGGGTGGTATAGCAGGGAACATTGGAGGTACAGGTGGGTCTGAACTCTCACATCCATGGGTGCTAACCTAAGTCACAACACTGTGTCTAGTCTCTTCTCAAGAAAGAAGAGTGGGGCTGTTTGTTTAGAGCGATCAGCTTAGTTTATGGTTTTTGAGTTCTGAAGTGGGAGGCTTTCTAAGTAGTGATTGGTTATCTGGTAGCAGCTGCTGGATTGTTAGTTCCGTATGCTTCTCTTTTGGGGTGACTGGCTTATTCTTTCCTTCATGAAGTCTTCCTCCTTGGACTTGACTCCAAAACTCTACATACAGTAGCTTAAGGGAAGACTTCTTCCGCACAGGCACCAGCTTCTTCACTTGGGAGGGACTGTGCTCGATCATGATGATAAGGAAACAAACTAGTATCACTCTTATTTCTAAAAAAAATGCTTTCATTTCGGGTTGGGGAAATAGTTCAGATGGCAAAGCGATTGCCCCAGAAGCACGGGGATCTGACTGAGTTTAACTCCAGCTGCTTTTTCTTAAAAAAAAAAAAAAAAAAAAAAAAAGTAAAAAAGGCCAGGCATGTATTCTCAGCACTGCAGGGGCAGAGACAGGCAGTTCCCTGAAGCTCACTGGATAACCATCCTCACCTACTTGTAGACCAGAGAGAGACCCTATGTAAAAAATAAAAATGTCGGATGAGATCCAAGGACTGACACCTGAGGATGTCCTCTGGTCTCCACACACACATACACATATGAGCACGCACAATCTCACACACATGTGCACCTGTGTGGTGTGTATTCACACACACACCAACAGCTACAACAACAAAAATCTCCAGACCTTCCGATTTTCCCCAGATGGATAGGCGAAAGAGGTGGAAGGCCAGGGTCTGAGCTGGCTGGGGTATGCCTAGCTCACGGTTGATGGTCTAGGAAGGCAGGTGGTTGGTTTTAAACATCAAGCCCAGAGTTCCATTAAGTTAACTCCACGTCGTCTTTCTAACATGGATGTCTTCTTTGAGGAAGCTGAAAGGAGGGAGTTTTCTTTGTTTTGCTGTTATCGGACAAGATGGTGGACAAATATAGATGGCTGAGAATGTGTTATTCCAGTGGCCAGGAAGGGAGGGAGGGAGCTTTTGTTCTGTTTTCACAGATTTCCTGGTTTTTTTTTTTTTCTTTTCCTCTAGGATAACCCATTTTTCACATTCCCGATGCTGAAGGAAGGAGAGCCATGTCCACCTCACGGGTGGAGTGGAGTAAGAGGGAGATGGTGAGAAGGGACAGAAAACAGAATAGGAATCAGGATTTAGGGTCTAAAGTGGGACGGTTCATTGAGGGAGTGTAAGCAGTTTCCTTTGGCTCCTTGAAACTGTTAAGGGAAGTTCTGGGTCTCCACAGTTACAGGCAATATGGCATAGAATTTACATTTAAATGTTAAGTGAAAGACAGTGAAATTGTGGATGAGTCAGACGCAATAGGAACTGTATCATTAACAGGGTTGGGAGGTTCATAAGCTAAGGAAATCCATGATCCCAGACGTTAAATATCTTCAGATAGTTTTTCAAAAACAGAACTCAGATTTTAAATTCAACAGTGATCACAAATATGAGAGCGATTATCCGGAAGTTGGGAGCTGTATGACTAAGTTTTTTTTTTTTTTTTTAATGAATTATTCAGTTCAAACTGATAGTTACAACATAGTTAAAATAAAAATGACTGGATGTGACCCAAACATGTCATGTGAAGACATAAAGATTTAAGATCCACAGTAACAACAGCAGAGCAATTTAGTGGGAACAGAAAGTAGCTTGGTTGTGCAATAGTTAGCTGAGATTGTGGGTAGGTGTGAGAAGAAAATGTCAGGCACAGGGAATGGGGAATATGGATGGAGCGAACCAAGCAGGCCCTTGGTGTCCGCATCGAGTCTTTGCGCTCATTACCACCTGTGGGAGGAAGTGGAAAGAGCGCTCTACTCTTAGAATGGGGAGAATTAAAAATTGAAATGACTAACTTTCTCAGAGTCAAAGCATGTAGGTGGTTGAGCTAGCAAAGAGTCTCATTGTCAAGGACCCTGTTCTTTTTATTCCTCCATGTACCCTGTGGAGGTCAGACAACCTAAAACCTCTAAGCAGTGGTTCTCAACCTGTGGGTTATGACCCCTCGTGGGGGGTTGAACAAGTCTTTCTCAGGGGTCACCTAAGACCTTATGATTCATAACAGCAACAAAATTATAGTTATGAAGTAGCAATGAAATAATGTTATGGTTCAGGTCACCAGCACATGAGGAACTGTAGTAAAGGGTCGCAGCACCAGGAAGGTTGAGAACCACTGCCAGCCTTTTGTGTCCCGGGTGTCTTGCCCAGTGTCAAGACCAGATCTTCCAGACAGCTTCCACAGAAGGCTTCTGAGATCCTGGAAGTGACTTATATGTGAAAAGGGGATGGAGTGCCTTGAATCTATTCAGCAGTGAGTAGGTTACATTCCTGGACCATGCTGTTGTATGTACTGTATTGGCTACAGTTCCATCAAAATGGGCCTCTCCCTCTCTCTCTCTCTCTCACTCTCTTTTCTGAGGCGATTACAAAAGTGCTGGCGAATTCTTTCCACCCGTGGTTCCTGCACACAGCACGAACGCACTCATGTTGTGGGACTCTTTTTGTTGTTGTTCAGAATTCACCTTAGGGGTTTTCTCAAACTCTGCCTTCTTGCTCTCTGGTGGTTTTTAGCTTTCTTTTTTCTTTCCAGGCTGGGTGGGTGATGCAGTTTCACGTCTAGGTGTTAGGATTCTCTTTCACACTGGCTTGTCATGACCTTCAAAGTATTTTAGGTGGCCTGCTTGCTATTTTTTTTCCAAGTCATACCTCCAGTAATCTAGAGACTCATTTTAGTAAATGAATTCAGAAGACCAGCATTAGGGCAGCCAGTCCTATATCGTGAGTTGTGACATAGACAATCCAGTGTTGTTTTTTAAATTTTTTTATGTTGGCAGGTTTGGGGTGTTGAGCTGGTTATGTTTCTGAATTGGCTTTGGATGCTATCGTGGCTTCTATTGCTAAGGGTGGGAAGATGTTTGTTATGATCCTAATTGTCTTAATTACAATTGCCGACATAGCTCTCTCCTGTCAGGTAATTGAGGTCTGATAGTCACTCTTAGCTGAAGCCACCCACAAAAACCACACACAGTGTGTTTTACTCAAAACAGTACTTTAACCACCACTTTGTGATGCAAAATCAGTGGAATTTTGGGTACTTTCTGTAAAATCGAAATCTTTATGGGGGTTTTCCAACATCCCAGTTGATTGTTAACAAGTGCTTAGTGAGCTAGTGTTAAGTGGATCTGGCTAAACACTTGACTTCTGGGACAGGATGGGACAGCAGTGAGTACAGTCATCTGGAGGGAGCTGCCTTGATTGAGTTGAGATTGGCTCTCCTTTTGAAAGATGTGGCTAAGTAAGAGGTATTGTACGAGATCTCTCGGCGTGGAAGGCAGATAGGTTAGGAGTGTACCTGTTGCTTATCTTTGCCACAGGGTTTTCAGTCTTGATACAGTATTCACAGTTAGTTCTTTCTAGCTTATAGACTCTCTTATGAAAGAGATCTGAAAAGAAAGACCGGTGGCTAGTATTTGTCATGCAGGGATAGAGTGGGAAGGAGATGACCACTCAAGTAAGCTAGCCCTGTTCTGGAAGGCAGGCAGCACCTGACTTGGGAAGAGCCAGCTCTGTCTTGCAGAAGTCGGGAGGTGTCTGTTTATTTTGGAGCCAGAGCTCGGGAAGTTACTCTCCCTGTT
Source organism: Mastomys natalensis (assembly GCA_021653895.1). Lineage (NCBI taxonomy): Eukaryota > Metazoa > Chordata > Mammalia > Rodentia > Muridae > Mastomys > Mastomys natalensis. The sequence continues at coordinate 1,603,193 of JAJTUV010000429.1, forward strand.
GAAGGCTCCAGGGCTCATCTTTTAAGGCTCATTACTGCTGTTTGGTTTGGTAGACTGAGCATGTTGTCTTTTAAGGAGGACCCATCTCAAAACATGCAAACAAACAAACAAACAAACAAAAAACACATACCCACTAACCAACAAACCAAACCCAGAACAAAACGTGATTTGGTATGGTGGCAAACATTTAAGCAAATAAAGCCGCAAAGGCTTTCTTGCACATGGGCACTGAACTGTCATACCTAGGTGCTTAGCCTGGAAAGGCTACTTCTTCATGGGGGATAGGGCAGGTAATTTTGAAGGTGACCTGGATCTCAATCCCTGAAATAGAGGTGTAGGAAAAGGTGGTGTGCGGAGGAGGCAGTGGAATCAGGGCCCTCTCAGAGGTCCCGGGAGAATTACCTGCAGAGTCTGTTTTAGCTACACTACACTAACTTTGGCGTCGACGCCCACATTCCCAGGGTAGGACCTGCTGCATGTAAGGCGGAAGTGACATTCCAGTTTCAATTATTTTCTGCTGAAGCTGGCAAACTGAATGAAGATTTATATCTTTGGTGACAGGATTCAAATGAGACACGACAAACCTGTAAAAGCTGCCACCTAAACATGTCAATGCAGAAGTTTCCAGTGAACTGGATAGGACGTGGGGAGACACGGCATACACTGCCAGCCATGCCAGACAGGATAGCTTGAGAGATCAAAGACTAAGCCCAGGGCAAAGAGCAGGTCCTTGCTGCCGCACAGTATTATGGGATTGAGTAAGGCACCATTTTGGTTTTAGCAAAAAGCACGTGTCTCTCGCAGGCTTACCTTATGGTGGAAAATTTTAAACTGACTGGATAATTGATTTAAGTTATCCAATTTATATAGTGAAGTGTAAGGGTAGTTATAGATCTACCCATTACGATGGAATTTAATCCTGACCCAGTTCTCTGAGCTGGGTGAGAATTAGTCCTATTTACCAAAACATAGTAAACAGGAGTCAAAAAGAGCAGCCAAAGCCAGCCTTGTTTCGGGAAAGAACACATTTTCTATATTTGGGTAGAAGAATGAGCCCAGTACAAAATAAACATCATTAATGGTCTGTGATAGGACCCTGATCATCTGGAGCAGACCAAAACAAATTTCAATGGTAAGTGATACTTCCTTCAGTCTGAGAGATGTCCCCACACTAAACAGAGCACCTTGGACCTTGTCCTGTCAGGTGCCTTTGACAGCCTGGTGCCACCCAGTCACTGAGGAGAATAAACTCTGTATCAAGTCCCCTCTCATATTTGTTTTACTGATTTCCCTTGGAATATAAACAGTTGTTTATTTTCTAAAGTCAGGACAGCAACTTCCTTAATTAATCTGGTAACCAAATCAGTTTTTAACTGTAGTTTAACTCAGTCCCAATGGGGAGAAAAGTCTGACACTAGAATTGCTCTCAAGCCACACGGAAATGTCAAATGAAAGCCACCAGCCAGTTACCACATAGTATTCTGCATCATTTATTAAATATTTTTAGGTATGCATTTACAAACTTGACTTGCTTCGGAACTCTGCTTACGGTTCATCTTTTAAACTTTTGTGCAGAGATGGTCTAGTAAAACAAGGCAACAGGTAGAAAACACTTCCTGCTATACTTTGCACCCATCCAGAAAAGAAATCATGTGACAAAGAAATAAAACCCAAACGTGGCTCTTTCAGAAGAACAGCATTGTCAGTGTTCAGTTATGCACCCTAAGAGAGCAGCTATGCATCCTAAGGGGACAGCTCCTATTTTGTCTTATATAGATGTATATATGTATATATGCATAATAACTTCTTACCTACTGCATCAAGTTGGTTCAGATGAAGAAAATCTAGAAACCATCAGCTAACTCATTTGACTATAATGTGACATCAAAATTCACCTGGGAGATGACACTGAGTGGTCAGCAATATGCTGTTATTCCAAACGTCATGTAAAAAGTTCCCTTTAAAAAATGAATTCATCGACTCCTTTCAAGCTAAAGTGTGAGCCTCTAATATGGCTCTCTTAAAGATACACTTTAAATGATTAATTTTGACGCTTAAAATTACCCTTGAAACTAAAGTTGCTTTTCTCAAAATGAATGCTGTTTGAATGGATCACAGACCTGGAGTTATCACTAGGATACAGGGGCACTAATGCCATTAGCAACGAGAAACAGCATCACCATAGGATAATTACAAGGTACAAAATTGCCCAGGGGCCAGAAACTCGCTATTAATATAATTTTGGCAGCAGCAGCATCATTTGATATTTAACCATTTATTACATGAGTATTAACATATCAGCTTCAAAGATGCGCACTCCCTTAGGACACTCAGGAGTTACAAAGTTATGGTGATTGCATAATTTGTATTGCACAGTTTTATAAAAAACATAAATACTGGCTATTCTAGTTTTAAATACAAAATACATGTCATATACTTTTAAATCTATAATCTGGTTCAAGTGCAAATCAGGTACTTTCTGTAGTCCTTCCAAAAAAGGCATTTTTAATATTTTTGGCAGGAGTGACAAGTCACCATGCCAACAGAGCTAATTACAATACGAAAATCCAAACCTCTGAGAATAGCAATCATATACATACAATACAAAACCGAGTATTTACAAATGTACTAAGCGCACATGTAATCTTAGTGGGCAAATCAGAACCAATGAGCCATACCCACGCCGACAATAATTTAAAAAGGGTTGAGTAGAGTCCCTCTGTCTCATTTGCTTAGGCAGGCTGTTGTGGGTTGACATTCATGTGAGGAGGATGTCCTAGAAGGCCGATTCTTTGTTTCTGCTTCCTCTGTTCTGTCATCTGGAAAGTTAAAAAGTTTCATCATTACACTCAGACACTTCCTGTGCGTCAGGTCACACACTGAACCATAGATTTACCTCTGTGGTTATGGGTTATACTGAAACCCACTTTCTACAAACAGTGTACTGTCACACACACACACACACACACACACACACACACACACACAGCTTTAACAAGGGCATCTTCCTCGCAGATGGGGAATTCTGTGGCCTCATCATGCAGGGTGACATTCAGAAGTACTGCTTGCTACTTGTTTCATAGAGAAACAAAAGACAGATGAAGCATAGCTTCTAGATCACTTCCAAAAACCATTTCCAAATGATGTAGATACTCATTGGAAAATGGCAGCTCGCTATGATTATGTTATGTCACATTATCCGGGAAAGCAGTGTTTTTAGAATCCTTGGGTCTTAGACTGTCCACATTCTTCAAGGGGTCTTGGGTTCCTCTGCTTAGTGATTCTGCAAGGTCAGTAAAAAGTTACCTGGTTCTTCTAGAAATGATGGGACCTCATTTCTGCAAGGTGCAGGGTAACTAAAGGCTATATAAACAGTGCTCTGGCCACCAGTGCTGTGAACAGACACTGGATTTTGGGTCACATCATGAGACAGCATTTCTCAGTGTGGGTCCCCATGAAAAAGTACACTCACAGCCCAGAGCAAGAGGTTGGTTTTCTTCTGGCTGCTGGTCTGAGTTCTTATTTTGGGTCTCTAGCTCTCTCCTGAGTATTTTACCACTCAGTTCTCTGCAATAAGAGTTTTCTCAGCATTCTCAGACTACTTCTGAACTTTGAGGCTCACAAGTTAACTAAAAGACTATATGAATACATTAGATGAAGTTATGTGCAAATAGCATAAGGTTCAGGGTAGAACAGTAAAAACCTAAAGACTTTAAAATCAGACAGCCAGTTAAGTCAGTGTAAAATGTTGTTTAACTTATGACACTTTGGCATTAGTCCTTCTAATGAAGGTAATTCTCTTCTGGAGGGTAGAAAGCTGAAGACGTATGTAAATGAGAACAGATGCAGCCATCTAAGCCCAGTGTCCCATCCAGGATGCCTAGGTATCAGTTCTCTCCTGAACTGATTGCCAGTCCGTACCTAACACAGTTACTTTGGCTCAAGTTTAAAGTGGTTGTATTTTACTTTCTCAAAGCAGAGCATTTTACTGTTTAAACCAAGAGATACTATTTTTATGCTCAAATGGAAATGCTTTCTTTATTATAATTTAGACAAAAAGATGAACAAAGATTGAACACCTCTACTTGGAAGTTTCAAATGAAGGGTTTTTTTGTAAGGAACTGAATGAAGATATTCTAGCCAGTCTCCAAAGATTATATTCACAAGTTCATTTGAGGAAGATGTTCAAATGGCACATGGAATACACTCATTGTTAGGTTAACATGTCAGTTACACGCTCATCTGAATGGTTGACAGTTCAGATAGGGTAGCTCAAGTAGTTCATATAGGTTGCTCACATCAACTGCTGTCTAGACAGGCGATCTTATGAGAGAATCCATTCATATCTTGATAATCTCAAGTATTTAAATGGGTTTAGAAATCTTGGCATACTCACCCTCTATGACAGGGTACTTTCCTAAAATGTCCATAGGGAGCTAGCTGCTAAGACCCTGCAGCTCATAGCTGGCCCATAGTACCTTCTCTGTAATGCTTTCAGTAACTGCTGGTACTAGAGAGAACCTTTTCTATACACTGGCCTCCTTTCTGCTCAGTAAGTCACTCTATCTTTGTCTTAAACTCACAACCTGTAAGGTTTCTGCCTTTTAACAAGTGAGTCTTTGACTTCACTTAGAGCTATAAATGGCTCCCTCTCTCATGGTCCTGGTTTTCCTTTCCATTTGTTTCTTTAAAGCTTATTGGCAAATCATCTTCCCTCCCTCATAAACCAATAATGTCCATAGTGCTGGAGGTTAGAGGTGAATTCTTAATGCCTAACCATGTCAAGTACCCAACACAGACCTATCTGACTTTTGATTGTTTCCATTGAATGGTTCATAAATGGTTCAGCACCATAACCACCCAGAAAAAAACATTGAAATATAGACAAAGGGAACCACAAACAGAATCTGATATATCAGGTCTGTTGTGGGGGCTGGCTTGTTTTTGAAGAGCTGGGCGTGTACATTTTGAGCATGTTTTCATATATTTCTGTGTCCTTTTCCTTACATGAAGACAGGTCTTGGAGAAGATTCTCTGCAGCTGAGAATGCAGTAGTACACTGTTTGATTGTGTGTTCTACATTAACCTTGACCTTTTAAGACAGGAGGAAGTCATAACCCTTCCATTGGAAGAATTGGCTATCAGAAACAACTACAAGGGAGTTAAAGGGGCGGGGGACAAAAAGAATAGCCATAAAACAGCTAAGGAGTAAATCTGACTTAAAAGAAACGAAGGCCAATGGTCCTGGAGACTTATCTTAGCTGTCCTACCATCCTGGCTGTCTATCCAGACTTTTCCCAATCCAGCCCACTGGTTATCTTACTGCAAGGCATCAGTCACTATGTGTTCCCGTCACCTTGTCAGGAAATAATGTCCTAATCTCACATGGTGTACTCACGGGACAGCCAAAGCAAAACTGACTACTGATAAAAGTCTCCATCAAATTTATACTTAAGTAATTGAGTGACGTAAACTATCCCTGCTGTAGGACCAAGGTTTTAGAATCTCCACTTGGGCAGTTGAAACAGTGCTGTGCTATACAAATGCTGAAACCACCTTGAACATCCCTGTGCTGCCTTTTGCCTCTTGTCAATATAAATATAGATATAGATATAAATCAGACAGAAGCAATGTCACAAAGACCTTGCACTAGAACACTAGACCCAGTGCGGGTGATCATGATGTGAGTAAGAGCTGGCACAGGGCGGAGGCTCACCACTCGTGCACAGATACTTTAGTCTGCCTCACAACGGATCTTAATACCCTCGGAAAAGCTTCTGGTTACACACGGAGAGACATCCTGGTTACTGAGATTCAAATAGCCAGCAAAATCTAATAACCAGAATTCCTTCCCATGGTTCTGTAGAGAAGTCAGACTTAAATGATGAGCTTAGAAGTAAAAACAAAACAATAACCAAAACCACAAAAACAAAAAAACCTGAAACAAACCCCGAACACAGCATCTGCTAAATATAAAATATTACATTAGTATTGCTCAGACCCTTAGAGGTGCCCCCCCACCCCAATATATTAAATCCTATCTCACTGAAAAATGCTTTCTCAGAGTCTGAACCATGCATGGACAACCCTGAGAAGGTCTTGGGGCAATGGCTGCAGTCTTTCCCTTAAGCTGGCTGTGAGGAACTCTTCTCTCCTCTTTGTCCATTCCCACAGAAACTGATTCAGATCTCTGTAGCATTCTGTGCTAAAGTGGAATTCATCTGACTGTAAGTCCTGGTGGGGGGACAGCTAGTTCTAGAAGGCAGATGTCACCTGAGTGTAAGTCCTGGTGGGGAGACAGCTAGTTCTAGAAGGCAGATGTCACCCGAGTGTAAGTCCTGGTGGGGAGACAGCTAGTTCTAGAAGGCAGACGCTAGGCCCTCTTTGCCCCTTTGCCCTGGTATTGAGTGCTGTGTGTGGCGGATGCGTGGCTCCTGTGTTGGTGGAAGTTAGGAGTCCGATTAACCCGGATGTGCAGCCATTCCTTGAGCGTGCCATGCACAGTCATGCATTTGCTCATGCTGCTTCCTTTCCGGGAAGGTCCCTACTGTAGTTCTCTGCCAGCCCAGAAGCCACCGCCTCAAAGGATTCAGACGCTACACTCCTTTCTCACTCAAAGTCACTGTTGGGCCAGCCTCCTCTGTGTTCCATAGAGATCCATTCACCCCTTCTATGTTTCTTGCTAAACATGGAGCCCTAGAAGGCAGATGTCTTGGCTCTCTTTCATGAAAAAGGCAACATGCTAATATAATTGAGAATGTTCAGGCACTTCTTACATTCCTAGCATAACAGGTAAGGGGCGCTGTCCTTTAGGAAGCCAGTCACATTTTCAAGAAAATTAACCTTTTGCTTAGTATTTGCTCTTTTTCATTATGAAGGAAACATGCAAAAATAAATTTATGAAGTTCTTACATTAGTCTTCTTCCTTGGAATAAGGATGTAAGAGAATCACATTTAGTATTCAGAATCTCTTGGGAGGGGAAACTTGGAGATGAGATGCATCATTTAGTACTTAGAATAGCAATCGTAAGCAACCGGTCTCAACGGAATGAACACCTGACACCACTAATCACGTTTTCACTAACATCCTCACAAGGACACCTCCCCTACTTGGTAGTTTAGAAAAACAACACCCAGAGACCTCAAGTACAGCAAGGAATGAAACCTAAAGTCATTCATACTTAAATGACTATCGCTCCATTGCTGGCTTCTGGGTCAGAACATGTGCAGAATAGCTAAGGGATGAAGCAGTATTTTGGATTTCCCAGTGAATGGCCGTCTTTCATGGCTATAGTAAAAATGTCTGTGACAGAGTTTCTTGTTCCTGAATCATTTGTGGGGCTTTTAGGTTTTAATCTGTCTCGTTGCCTTTTGTGGGCAGGAATCATTGCAATGACCAAAACCAGATCTGTAACACGCCACTACGCGTCCTGATACACAACAGCTTAAAAATGCTTACAATTCTCTTAACACCACACTCAGTAACATTCGAACCTGGTCAAGTTGGTTTGGAGATGATGCAAAGGTTTGTTAAGACGACTCATTTAAGGAAGCAATTTCTACCTCCTTTTGAATGAAACAACCCTTTCCTGCCCCCAGAGCAACTGTGGTTTGGTTTTTGTTCTCCCTGTATTTCTTAGCATGTTGAAACTTCAGCAGTTTAATCCTGGTACAGGAACTTCAGAATGTGCTATGGCTTTTCCAAGCTTCTTTGTAGCCTAGAACACTTTCCAAGAAAAAATAAGGTTCATTTTCAGAATCCCTCAGAGGTTTTCTTTTTTTTTTTTTTCTTTTTTTGGTTTTTTGAGACAGGGTTTCTCTGTGTAGCCCGGGCTGTCCTGGAACTCACTCTGTAGACCAGGCTGGCCTCGAACTCAGAAATCCGCCTGCCTCTGCCTCCCAAGTGCTGGGATTAAAGGCATGCGCCACCAAAGAGCAGTTCCAACTGCCAACCTGAAGACTGAAAAAAATGTAAGAAAGGGTGGGAATCGAACGGCTGAAACCACCCAGGATCTAAGGTGACGTCATGATTCTTAATATATGGTTAGCCAAGTGTTAGAAATAGCTCTGCCCTGGCCTGAGTTTACAAAAGCTGTGCACAGCTGTGCACCCTCAGTCCCATGAAAGGGTAAGGTTCTTCTTTGAGAGATAGATAGATAGATAGATAGAGAAGAGAGAGAGAGAGAGAGAGAGAGAGAGAGAGAGGAAATTTAAGAAGGCAAACTGAATACAGAACAGAACAAACAAACCTACTCAATACATCAAAGCAGGCCAACACTGGGGGACTAGGGCTTCACTCCCTCCTGATGTGATGTGCAGTGGGATAAGTTTCCTAGGAGCCTGCTGTGCTCCTTGATGTCCTCATCCAGAAAACCAGGGAGCTGGTAGGATGGCCCATGCTTTCCTAAGTATCTTCCTCCACCCACCATTCCTGCTGTATTTTCTCAGGCCAACTCACATCAAGGTCAAGGTTCACCGGTCTGTGAAGTGGGGCTCCAGGCAGCTTCTGAATTACTGTACGTGAGCCGCGGGGAGACAGACTCAGCACTTTTTTCAACAGAACCTGAAGGGAAGGGCTGCCTTGATTTTACCCCCACAGAAAACTCAAAAACTTAATAGTTTAGTTTCCAATGTATTTTAAGAAACTCTGGGCCGGGGAGATGGCTCAGTGGTTAAGAGTACTGACTGCTCTTTCAGAGGTCCTGAGTTCAATTCCCAGCAACCACATGGTGGCTCAAAACCATCTGCAATGGGGTCTGATGCCCTCTTCTGGTGTGTCTGAAGAGAGCAATGGTGAATAAAGAAATAAATCTTGAAAATAAGAATTAAAAAAAAAAAAAAAAAGAAAGAAAAGAAAAAAGAAACTTCGGCAAACTGGAGACACCCAATTGTTCATATCAATAGAGCTTGCCCTACAGAGCTTGGAAAGATGATAATGATAAATACTCATGAGAAACTCAGATGAGGGTTGGGGACACTGTCTAGCTAAGCGGCCTGAGCAGTAGTAGCTCTGATACCCTGGGCATGAAGTGGAGGTGAACACTCTGAAAAATGGTACCAGCATCATGGGTAACAACACCTGTGTTTAAGTGTCTTGAATCAGAGTTCAAGAATTATTTTCTGTACCTAATTTAAAACATCTAATTGGACTGAGATTCTTGATGTCACAGCTATCTCAGACTGAAGAGAAAAGCATGCTGCGCTGTGAAGTTCACCAGCCTCTCAGGGTTAGAGGGACAGAGGCAGGGTCAGCCGTTGATGTATTCATGAGTCAGCTCAGTCCTGGGAAACACCCGTTAAAAGTCTCATAGCAGGATGGGCAGTTAATAAGCAAAGCAATCTAGCTAGATCTTCCTCAGTTTTCTTATTTAGGTTATTGCTCATCTTAGGTGGCTGCCAAGCTCTGGGCTGCAGATGGCTCTCATCGATAAGACCTTTCTCATTGGTCCTTTATTATTTGTATCTTAGTGTATTTGAAAGGAAAGAACTTGAGGCCAAATGGTGTCTTAGGGAACAGATGAGCAAAATTCAGCTGGAAAAGAAATATAATTGAAAGCAGAATGATTAAAAATGTTCTTTCAACTATCTCTGAGAAGTGTTTATTGCAGGCCAGCTCTTCTCTAGTTTTGAAGTGCATACAAGTAATAAGTCACCCGTGGGTACACCCTGCTACATACCTCCAGGGCGGGCCTGTCCAGTACCTACTGCTGTGTCTATGGTGCTCATTAGAACGCCTTCAGATCCATATGATGCTGAGTTGTACTGTTAGTATGTGGCTACCCCTGTGAAGCTGTTCCCTATACCTGGTTCAAGTCCTTGACCCAAAGTGGCCCCTGTCACTATCCAGCCATCTAGTGACTGCTGTGTTCTTAATCAAAGGTCTGTGGGTGGAGGACAAGAAGCGAGGTCTCGTGGAAACCTGTCACCTCTTTCTAATGTCCTTCAAGGGGTAGGGGGCTATGTTTCTGAGAGGACTAGAAAGGCTCCTCAAAACTTGCAGTTTCTCTCAGGTTGTAGAGTTTTAAAACACTAGGTGAACACAGGGCTAAGAAGCTAAGGCAGAACTAAAAGCACACACTCTCCCATCAGTGAGTCAAGTCCCAAAGGGTACAGCTCTATGTAGCGAGTTGTTTTTGTTGCCCAGTGCTTCACTGAGGTAGTTTGCATATTAAGACCACACCCTTAATAGCACACAAACAGTGACATATGCACACCGAGGGTAAGGGCAGCCAAAGCAGTGACTGTAAGGGGGAAGTCTGCCTTCTGACCCCCAGCTCCCTCCATGGAGGGGAGATGCTTCATCACTGTAGCCTGAGTGCTGCCTGTCTTTCCATCAGAGTTGGGATGGGAGACCACAGTGAGTATGGGGTCGGGGGCTGGGCGAGGGGTTTTGGCCTTTTACCTGGTCCTTTAGTTCTGACAGCTGGCCAGAAAGATTGGTGACCAGCTTCATGGTGGACTCCAGCTTCTCCTGCAGGTTTCTCAGCTCGTTCTGTTCCCCTTCCGAATCGCTGCTGACCAGGGACATGGCTCGCATCCTGGGGAACCAGTCAAGGTTTCTTTCCTAGGATTCGCAATGGGAAACAGAGGGAGTTACTTCTAAGCGTGGAAATGAAAAGCACCGTCTTTTCACATCCTCCTCCCAAGGCTGGCCTCAGAGTCTTCCTTGTTTGCTCTCCATGGTTTCTTTTTTTGAAACAGGTCTCATTATGTACTACTGACTGGCCCAAAAGTATGTAGATCAGGCTGGTCTTGAACTCACAGAGGTCTCTGGCTGCCTCTGACTCACAAATACTGAGATTAAAGGTGTACACTACTATGCTTGGCCCACTTAATTATTGTGAGAAAAGGATTCTTAAACATGTGAGCTCTCCAACTTGGCTAGACTCGCTGGCCAGCAAACCCCAGGGATCTCCACTTCCCTGGGAGTACAGGTATGCGGTCACGTTGTCTGACTTCCTATGTGGATTCTGGGGATCCAAACACAGGTCCTTATGCCTGTGTGGCAAGCTCTTTACTGACTGACCATCTCCCTGGCCTAGAGAAGCTGAAACTACACAGTGGAACTCTTAATTCCTACAAGAGGAAACTGCTGTAACATTGACTGTAAGAGGAAAGTGGGCTTCTAATTTAAGCTCCTAACTGAACCATAGACACTGCCACTTTGGCCTGAGTCTTTTTTACTGTATCTTATCTTTGCCAAATTACATAACTGACAAGCCTTGTTTCAGATTGGGGCAAAACAAAAATAACAATAGTAATTTTTAAGTTACAACTCAGGAACATTGAATATATTCACAAGGCTGCATAGTCTACACCAGAATATTTCATTTTACCCAACTGAAACCCCGCCCCCTTTACATGCCCCTTGATGTTACCATCTATTCTCTGTCTGAGGCTTTGACCACTGTAGGTACTTTATACTGTGCTGTATTTAAAAGAAATTTTAGCCGGGCGGTGGTGGCGCATGCCTTTAATCCCAGCACTTGGGAGGCAGAGGCAGGCAGATTTCTGAGTTCAAGGCCAGCCTGGTCTACAGAGTGAGTTCCAGGACAGCCAGGGCTAAACAGAGAAACCCTGCCTCGAAAAACAAAACAAAACAACAACAACAAAAAAAAAACAAAAACAAAAAAAAAGAAATTTTAAATGGGGTGTGGGGGGAACCTGTATTAAGTTCCCACCTGTTCTGGCATTTTAAAGGACACGTGTGAATTTGCTTGGTTGGACAAAGGGATTGTTAATGGACTGAAGATGAGGTATGGGCTCCTCAATCCACTTCCAGTTTGTTAGCCTGTGGAAGGTATCCTGGTGTTCCTTCCTGCCTTCAGATGCTGCCCACTGTACCAGGCAGGAGGATTCGGCCACATGCCCCACCCAGCTCCATCCTTTTGATGTCTCAGCCTGTACGTGTGAACGGTCTTTCTCACCTCTAGTTAGCAGAATGGGACTTTTCCTTCTCTCACCTCACTTCCTTCTTCCCATGATGCCTCCCTCCTGAATAGCATGCTTCATGCTCAGGTTCTGAACAGAGGGGCAGGAATGCATAGAGATCCAGGGGCACTGACTCATTCCGGACCTAGCCAGTATCTTCTCACCTGGACCACTTTGATCTTATCGGTACACACTGACACTTTTCAGATCACCCCTGTAGGCAGGGACAATGTACTGTTGTTGCTTTGATCTATTGCAGGTTCTCAGCATTTCTCTGGAGCCAATCTTTTCTGATACAGACTATTTTTGTCTTTGTGAACCATAGGTCTCTGCTCTAACCTCTGTTGCCCCCTTCAAGATATCCATAGGCATTATGTAAAAGAAGAGATGCAGCTGTGTGCCAATAAAACATTATTTACAAGTGCTGGTGGCTCACTGGATTCGGACTGTGGATTAATGTTGGCCAACCTCTGTTGTTTATAATAGCAGTGCCAGAATCTTCAGATACTTGAGAGACCCAAGTCTAGATAAGATATATCAGTTGAGACCATTAAACTGTCTTCAGTTAAGGTGATCTTTCAGGAGAAGTCATGCAAGGACCTGGTGCAAAATAAAGAAGGCAAGCCGTGTGTTTGTGTGTTTGTGTGTGTGTGTCTTAGCAGAGGAAAGGGTCATGATCTCATGTATCCCAAGCTGGCCTCAAACTCACTGAGTAGTTAAGTTGACCTTGAACTCATGATATCTCTTGACTGTTGGAATTATAGTTATGTACTGCCATGTCCACTTCTGTGGCTCTGGGCAAGCATTCTACCAACTGAGCTACATCCCCAGCTCAAATCACAACATAAAACACTAGGAGAGTCCAGGAACTCATTCCTAGGAGCTCACTACTCTTTAAGGTGAGAGGCTGGAACCACCTCTATGGAGTGACTAGACTAAAGATGACAGTCAATGTTTGTGGGAGGATGGAGGGAGCCTTCATGGACTCTACTTATATGAGCTTAAATAGTTAAATATGAGCTGTTTACAATGTTTCTTTTCTGCTGAAAGAAAAACATGGCAGTGTCCACTCTGCTATATCCCATGATAAACCTTTATACTATGGCGCATTCATTTCAGTCAATTTCTCAACAGAGTGATAGGCAAAAGATTAGCCCATAAAACACCCCGATTCAAAGCCAGTAGCCAAAACTCCAAAGTCTTTCTCTGCCTGAAATCTGTTATCTAAGGAACAGCTTCAGTGACCTGCAGCTGCTGAAACTCTACAGGCCTGTGTCAGTCATTCAGACACATAACTCCATGTTCCCACCAAGGAGACATCTCAATTCAGGGATGCAATGCTCAGGGAGAAAAGACTATTGTATTTCAGAAGACAGAAACACATGGCTGTTGGGTAGTGAGCTTTCTCTCCTCAGGGTAAACTAGATTCTGTGAAGGGGCCAGGTACTGGGGACTGGCTGACAAAGTCATATACCCAAATCCATGGAGGGATCTCAGAGGTCAACTTACCCATTCAAAGCCCCAGATTTCCAGCCTCACTGTATTAAGTTTTATAGAATGATCAGACAGAAGGAGAACAAAGACCCCAAATCTTACTGTCATTGTCAAGCTCTAACAATACACCATCAGCTGGGATGCAGTAGGAGTTGCAGATCCCACCAGCACAGATGTGACCAAACTGCAGTTCTGACTTGGGTGCAGGAGACAGGACTAAAGCCCATTTTTAAATAAGCTCATAGGAATTAATTTGTATTTACAAATTGTATATCATTGTAGAGGAGTATATAGGTGGGCATCTTATAGTTATTTGAGCTCAGGTGTGTGTAATCAGGAAAGCACTTTAAAAGTATAAGAAAATCAACATATACTATAGGAAACCTTATTTCATATGCGTGGCACTGAGGACGGTGCAGTGACCACACAGATATGATCACTGCATCTGGGTCCTGGGACCTCTTTAGAAGTAGATATGTTTGCCTTGGACACCTAAGTAGGAATCAGGTCTTCCATCTCCAGGTGCCTGCCATGGAAATGAGGAGAGTAGGTGTTAGGTATGAAAGAGGAGGCTGTGCTGAATCACATGAGCAGTAGAGAGGAATATTAAGGACAGAACCAACTCCTAGTGGCCAGCTGGCGAGCATCCTCTGCACAGAAAGTCTAAAGCACCAGGCTCTGAAAGGAGCAAGCATGAGGATGTCGTCAACAGAGCAGGACCCAGGTGTACTGGACCATCAGTGTGGCTGTAGCTGTGCAGTGACCCAAGGAAGGGTCTGGAATAGGGAGAGAGACAGGAGCTAAGTGTGAGTCAGGAAATGAAGGAAAGAAAAAGAAATGAGATGTGAGAGAAGAAAGTTCACCTTACTAGGTGTGGGACATTTATAGTGAGTAGCCATAGCCTCCTTTGTGATTATTACTGCTCTGCAAATAATGCTACCTTGCCTGTCTGCCCTCACCTCCATCTCCAGCCACAATGGTGGTCCAGTACACCTGGGTCCTGCTCTGTTGACGACATCCTCATGCTTGCTCCCTTCAGAGCCTGGTGCTGGCCTCTTTTAGACCTGCCAAGCTGGTAGTAAACTCCTCTAAGGTCAGGCTCACCAATGGCCCATGTTCTCATCTGCTTAGCAAACCTTTTACAAAAAGAGAAGATGGATTTCTAAAGAGTCCATGTCAGCGAAATCTTTAAAAGATTCCAGAAGATCCATGTATGGGTGTGCACACAGCTTTGAATTTAGGAATGGTAACGCATGGTCCAACAATGGCAGATCACAATGAGACTGTGCTATGGTGAATTCCCACCTCCTTTCGCAGCACGTGTGACGTCCATCCTCCTCCCAGTTCCTGCAGTGACTGTAGGAAGGTCTTTGAACACATGCAAAATGCACACACTTCTTCCACCCAAGAGTCCTTGGCTGAACTCTTTCTTTTTTTCCCTTGCTCTATACATGGGGCATCTGTGACTCTGAGATATGAAGGCCCCGCTCAAGGAGTCCATAAAGCCATCCACAGAGATAATGTATCTTTAAACCATAGTAAACTGAAAGAGTGCTGTGGACCACTCTTTGAAACTTAGGTATCATTCACTACAACAATCAAAGGCCATGTGTTCTAACCCTGGGATAACCCTTTGTTCTCTATTTCTTAGGAGATCTTCCATGAAAAGGCAGGAAACGGATTTTTCTGAGCTATGACCCCTTCCCTGCCCTCTTAAGTTTGTAATGTGAAACTGGGGTAGGAGGAACCCCACTAAAATCCTAAGGCATAGAAGACAAGCTTCCTGGAGCAGAATCTAAGTTCTGTGCTGAAATAACAGATCCTTAAATGTGAGAACCTTGTATCGCCAGTATTTTAATGAATCACCAGGCTGTTAGGCCAACTCTCCAGTTACACAGTAGTTAAAATTAATTAGCAATTCTAGTCAAACTCTTCTGTTTCCAGGTGTTTTTTGCATGTGGCTCAATAGGATAAGCTCCTGCTGGTCAAGGTTCCTTATCAAAAGGGCTCCCATCTACATGGAGAATCAATCTGAAAAGATGTTCAGAATATTGCAATACAATGAAGGTGTATGTGTGTGAATGTGAATCTTGTCATTACTAGCTTGTCATCCACAAGTTCTGTCACCCATGAGCCTAGCCACTGGTGAAGGCCTAGACATCTATGTTTGCAGACTCTTGCCCTGAAGTCTATTCAGGATCAAAAGTGTGCCACTGTCTTGCATTTTTGGGAAAGCCATCCTTGACCATGATATTCTGTTTCTCGATGAGTTCACAGTGTGGGGAATGTGTGTGGTTGTGTGTGGGGGAGGGCGTCACATGGCATCTGCCACTCTGGGTCTGCTCTATCCCTCTTTGCCTTCCTCACTCAGCTTGCTGCTGGCATCTCACATGCCAATGCTATGAGGCACCGTCTGCCCTGGTCCTCCCACAATCCAGTCAGGCACTTCCCATCCTTGCAAATACTTCCTCTGTCAGAGCACACAGACTAACTGAAGCCACAGCCGGAAGCAGGCTAACCACAAGTGCTAGAGTTCTGGTTAGTTCTTTTCTAGGTAAGGCTGGAAAAGTCCCTGCAAAGGCAAACACTCAAGATTTAGACACGGGGGTGGCACTGACCAGCCACTTCAATATGTCCTTGACTGGAAAGAGGGAGCATGTGTGTATGTGTGTGGGGGGGGGAGGTAGGGGGGTTGGGAACAGAGCCAGGGAGAGGGAGAGCAGAAGCAGGGTAAGGGAGGATGGACTGTATTGCCAATGCTAAGAGGCAGGTGTTTTCTCCTTCCCAGGATCAAGTGAGGGTGCTGTTCGGAGAAAGACTGCAGAGAATCCATGCTCCTCAGAGGGAACCCGCTCAGGTAGAGAATTGTTTACTGCCTAAACAAGGGAGGCTTACTTATCAAACCCTTTGTTCTTTAATAGCAAGATTACAACATGAGGAATTGGGGGTGGGGTGAAGGGTAAAACATATGGGTCATGGAAGAGAAGACAAGTTCTAGAAAATGGAAGTGTTCCCAAGTAACCCCTCTGGGAAGATTCTAGATGTCAAGACTATGTTTTCAACTCAGAGAGTAGCTGCAACTCAATGTCTTTGAGCACACTAGAAACAGAGAGGCCAGGAAATACACTGGAGTTCAGTCTTCAGTCCCTCAGAATGCTTAGAGAAGGAGGGAGACAGAAGGTAAGACTTAATTTTGCCAAAACAGACATGTAGGGGGTGCCCGGCCGACTCGGAATCAATTGTCTCTTTGGTGAGCAAGGCTGGATCACTTACACTGGAGAAGAAAGTCAGCATTCTTTAGAGTGCATTTGCTCTTTATGCTCTGTGACTTTCAAATTTATACATTAAAAACCCCTAGAAAGTATATTCCAACTTGGTAACATCCGTGGATACCACAGGCTCAGAAGGGAGGGCATATGAGGCCTAGAGGCTTTTAGGGCAGTGAACCTATTCTGTGTGATTCTGTAATTACAAACCACACATTTGTCAGAAAACACTGGATGTACATCAACACCAAGAGCAATCCTACCAACACAGACTGTGACTCTCACAACAACAGTGTCACAGGATCTGTGTGTCTGCTGCTGCTGATCTATCTGTCCCTAGCTATCACTATATCCTCAGTAATGCACATTTTTAATTGGATTAAGTGGACAGAAGAAAGAAGGAAGGGAGAAAGCAAAGGGAGGAGGTGAGAATCAATCAATACATGGGAAGATGCGCTTCCTGCTCCATTTCTCTGTAAAGCTAAAATTGCTCAAAAAAAAAAAAAATGTTTAGTAACTGGAAAAAGAAAATAAAGATCTTCTACCTGGAATTTCGTTGCTACCTCAAATAAGCTACCAATGAGAATCCAGTCACCTAAACCACATAGACGTTGGTTTTTCACCGCTTCTATACACGTCTACCACAGACTTGTGACTGTAGAAAGAGCAAAGGCCTGGATCAAAAGCTAGGCAGAGTTAGAGGTGTGACTTTCTCCATCCACACAGGACAGAGTGAGTCAGCTCATTTAGCTCAGGATTTCCTTTCTTTTTTCTTTTTCTTTCTTCTTAAAGGGCTCACTAGCTATTGCACTTGGTGACAATAAGCATCAAGTAGCTGTGAATGTGTCCCCTAAAATGAATGGTATTGTATAAAAGCATTATAAATCAATAAAGTCATCTGTTCAAGGTCACATAGGTCACTTAGAGGCAATGCTGTACTCTAGATATCAAGACACCTATCTCAGTTACTTTCTTTCTGTGGGATAAGGTTTGGGAGACCCTGTTTTCTCTTTGATCAGAGGCTTGTGCAAGCTGCTTACAAGGTGAGGTGGTACCCTGGTTGTTTGTGTGCTCAGAATGTCATTACTGAGACAGGCACATTATCTAATCTTCAGCTGGGCTGTGATGACCTGCTCCCCTTCCTAGACTTAGTTAATAGTTGTTCTTGGATGATAGAGCACAACAAAGACCAGCTCGTGCCAGCAGAGAGAACCGCACCCATTTCTGATGAAATTCCCATCCGCGGTTGGCTGCAGATTCACCCCTTCAAGTCAGTCTGGGGCCACAGGTGGAGTGTTCCCTGGGCACCCGTGGGGAGTGTGAGAAGGCAGAGTTCACCACTGGGAGTGACACACCTGGGTCCTGGGCACCTGATGTTGCCACGTTGAGCAAACTAGAGGTCAGGGAGGCGGAGGAGGTAGGCCAGTGGCCTGTGCCAGGCAAGGCAGGGCTGGCCCCTTTTGAGACTGTTAATAAGAAACAATCTGGCAAAAGTCACCCTTTTCCTGAATCCAGCATCCAAGTTGGCTTCTGACCTGCTGCTCAGGCGGCTTCCCTTGCAGTTCCTACCAGCTAAGAACTGACCAGAACATTCCTGTAGTTGGAGATGGAGACCTTGACAATTTTCAGTGGTTTTTAGATTCTTCTAGATTCTGTGAGTTTTCAACTTTGACGTGGTTGACCGAATCCAGTGTTTTTTTGTTTGTTTTGATGCCTAATTTGATAACTGAGTTTCTAAAATCTTTTCCCCCAACTAGGGGAAAGTCCTTCCATTCATTCACCTTTGAACAGACACAAAGACACATAGCTACGTATGATGGCACATGTACTTGGGAGGCAGAGGCAGGAAGATATCTGTGAGTTCAAGACCAGCTACGGCTACATAGTGAGACCATCTCAACACATGTGAATTCACATACAAGTACACACACACACACAGAGCTAATAGCTCTTTCATGTATCATGGTGTGCTTTCTGAGCTCTTTCAGCTGGGTTTACAGAACAGAAAACTCAAGACAAGCTTTGTTCAGGATCATTGCTTCGTAGATATTCTGAGGTCAGGCTAGGAAGGAACATACTACCACTCTTCCTGCCCACAGTTCTCAAGGGACTGAAGAGCTGGTCTGTACTTGCTGACCCCAAAGTGGTTTGCAGGGATGGTAGCACCTCTGAAGAATGCATACCAGAGCTCACCTCTCAGATTCCGGCTTTCCAGACTCCCTCATCCTCTCCAAATCACCTGTCCTAATCTCTAAATACTCACAAGCCCAAGTCTCCCCTGATAACACTTTGAAAGGTGGTACCCATGTCCTTCCCCTTCCCATGTTCCCTGCAGGCATTCACTGTAAAGAGACAGGTCTTAAGTGATTTCCATTGTGTGCACTTGATAAAGACAGTCCATTTCAGGGTATTTTACAGGTTGAATTTTATACCTCTTTATCAACTTTTTAAATATATTTTTAATAATTTTTTATGACTGTATACCGTGGTAGCAATATGATACTACTGAGTGGTTATATCAGACAGAGTTGGTATTTAGAACCATCAGGCATGAGGAGTTACAGATGTAACCTGGATGGGTGGCAGCCCAGTGGGCTGTGTGAAGAAAATGAGAGGGTGGCTTGGTATATTTTTTTTTCTGATATTTTATTAGATCTGTCTTGTTGGGTGATGTGTGTGTAAATATTTACTGTAGGTATATAAGCATGTGTTCCCTGGGTAGTGAACACATGATCCATGGCTCTATTCAACCTTTGGTGGTACAACCCTGACTCTCTGCAGCCTAGAAGAACAGAGTCAGGTGGCCCCACTCTCTGTGCTCCCCCTCAGCATCTCAGACTCTTTAGGGCAGATGATGGTTCTGCTCTACTTTCTGTCAGAAATGCTGTATGTAACATACGAACTGGGGAGAAGCCACAGCATGCTAGAGCCGCATGCAGAAATGCAGGCTGGATGCAGAGTGCTTCCCAACACCAGAAAGGTGTCCATGAGATGCACAGGAAGGACGGGGTGGCCCCACCCCCTCTATACCAGAGGACAGAACATGTTATGAAGTTAGGTGGGGAAACATAAGCTCAGCAAATGCTTTGTGCAGCTGCCACCGACAGGAACCCAGGCTCAAGCGCGGCGGGTGGGGTGGGAGCCAGGCCAGCCGGCTGGCTGGGAGGTGCACTGAATGGCGCTGACACACAGTTTCCAGCCACTGAGAAGGTAGTGCCAAATCCCTCTCCACTTCTCTTTCACCCTGATATTCTTGCACTTGGACATAGTGTCAGTTAACTCCAGGAGGCATTCTGGGAATTATATTTAGAGGGCAGCACAGGCTGTCTCCTCACTTATGGAAGCGAAGGGCTTTTCACCAACGCATATGGGCTCCCAGGTTAGGCACAAAGTTGCTATGGCACTGAGGATACTGAAACACTGATATCACTGTCCCAGGAATTTATCAAGACACTCCCTTCCTCCTAGCGTCCTCCCTTGATTTCCAGAATCAAAGTTCAAACCCCTTTACTGTATATGCTTGAATGGAGCAATGGGATGTCAATGTCACATTTCCAATGCCAGGACAAAGTAGAGTTTGTGAAAACTCAGGTAAGACAGGTCAGGGTGGAGCTGGCTACATGCTCTGCCAGGCTCTGTCCCTCAGTTGTGTCCCACATGGCAGCTAGTAGAGGCTGCAATATGAAATCATTCTGGTTTCCCTCTTGGAGTCTCCCCTTGATGGCTGTGACATTTGATTCGCATTCCTTATGCTGGGCAGCCCTTTCTCCACAGACATCCAGAGCCTTGATTTATCTAGCTATTATCAACCAAGAGTTTCCATGCCAGTCCTTGGACTACCCTTGGCAGAATCACTGTCCCTGCACTGGAGAGTACCAGTTTGCAGATTCCAGAGGACGGGCACTCCTTCAGGTCACGCAAAGTGCAAGACTTGGGCCAGTTCTGCTTTAAGACAGACTGGAGTGACACCCAGGCAGAGGCGGGTACTCACTTCCCATTCTGATCTCTTAACCTTGCTAACAGTTGCTTTCTGACTGTTTACTTCCTGTGTCTTCTTATCAACTACAGACAAAGAGGCTGGGGCCAGTTCTCCTCTTGCTTCCCGGTTTTTTCACCCTGGTCCCTCAGAGACCTTTTGTACTGCATACTTTGTTAACACAATTTATTTGCTTGGAACATTTGTTGAACAGACCTTTTCAGGAAAAAAAAAAAAAAAAAGATTCTCACTTAGCCTCTGATACAGACAGCATTAGGCTTTTAAGGAAAGCCTTTTCCAAGAATGCAAAGCAAGGGCCCCTCCCCTGCTGGGCAGGAGCTCTCCACTACCTGAGGGAGGATTAACAGAGAAGAGTGCTGTGAGAAAGAGTCAGCGTGGGGCTTAAGGGATGTCAGAGCAGACATTCTCCTGTCTTAATTGTCACTGAGTGAGACTCAGAGCATGAGTCACCTGGGTGTGGAAGCTGGTCGACCTGGTGGTCCTGATGGCTCCTCTACCCTCTTGCCCTTAAACTCCTCTCTCTCCCTCCAGATCTGGTCACCAAGACTAGTCTTTGGTGTCTCAAGAGTAAGTGGTAGTACAGGTGTTTATCATATATTTCAGATAAATTCTTTACCAGAGCTGTATACTCCCTGCCCCACCTTCTGTCATATAGACACTCGAGCACTTGAGGCGGTCACCTGGCTATGCACAGCTTTGAGCATTAAACTCCATTTAACCACAAAGCTCTAGGCTTGCTGATTTATGCATTAGCCAGCCAGCATTACCTAGGAGATCCTGTTTCAGGCTCTCCTCCCTACCCCCATGGGGCCCTTTCTGCCTCTTTTTAAAGTGATTAATTCCATACACTAGGAAGATGAGGCAGCCAGATGACAAAGGCTGCAGGATCCAGACCCATAGGGCTGTGTGCAGGTGCACAGATACCCCCCCCTATCCTGTGCCCCGCAAGGATATCTGGATGTGTGGGGTCGGAGCAACCTGAGGCTGAACTGTGGCCCAGCAGCTTGGGTCCAGCTGTGTGACCCTGCAGAGGCTGCTTTTACCTGTTTGAGTTCCCATTGGTGAACTGTTTACATCCTGCTGGGTATAGGATGAGCAAGATACTGCATAGAGAGTGTGCATCTCAGACAGGGTGATTAATGAAACCTAGGACAGGCGATGGTTATCCAGTCAGCCCTGCTTTTGCCAGCATACTCCAGCCATTCGGTCACCTGGGGAAATACAATTTCCTCAGCCACTTCTGGGTCCTGGATGACCCTGAGGTTTGGCTTCAGACAGTAGGACTGAGGTCCATGTTTTACATATCAAAGCAGACCTGGCCTCCAGGTTCTCCCAGCATCCTTCAGTCCCTATCTGGTATACCCTGCCTGCAACCTTGAACTTTCCAGCCCAGGGGCCGAGCTGCCCTTCCCCCCAGAGGCTCTTCCTATATAATCCAGATATTTTGTCGTTTGTCTGTCTGTCTGTCTCTATCTCTCTTTGTCTCTGTCTCTGTCTCTCCCTCTCTCTGCAGGCGCTCTTTTTCTTTCTCCCCAGCCCCCACCCATTCTCTCTCCCCACAGTGACCTCCCTGGCATGGCCCCTGGGTCTAGTGAACTCACCTGAGAGCAGCTTCCCAAGAATCCTGTCTATATATCATCTAATCTGGTTTGAACTGGCTCATTTCTTCAGCAGAGAAATAACCTATCACATGCTGCCATGGAGGAGAGAGACACTTAGATACCCAGGATATTCTATGCAGTCACCTCACTTTCTATGCAGTTCACTCAGAAACACTTCTGGGGAAAAAAAAAAATCTAAGATTATGAGGTGGGATTTCAAGATACATAAGTGAATCCATGTTTAGTTAGGAAAACAGATTCATTTATTTATTTTATTAAAAAGCACTCTTCCTTTTAATGTTTCTTGTGCTTCTAACATTCAAGAATTCAGGCTTTCTCCCTTGAATACAGCAGAAAAACAGGCTAGTGCATCTTTCTGGGAATCATATATTTTTGTCTCTTACCTGTGATGTCCCCACTTATGTAGTATTTGCATCCTCCTGGGCTCAAAATTCAGTGTGGATTCCTATCCAATAGTATTACCTTAGCCATAGACAAGCACAAATCCTCAGTTCCGTGGGCACAGAACAAAGCCACGGGTATAGAAATTATATAAAAGGGAATTCATATGACTGTGGAAATGCATATGGAGATCCAGATTAACAAAACTCCTTAGGCTACCGCCATGACTAAGTTCCTGTGTGAAAAGGCAACCCTGTTCGTCCGTCCGTCCATCTATCCATCTCTATGCTGCCAGGGCTATGCAAGGTCATTGCAGTCATAGCTTGCTTGTGACAAAGGTGACATCATTTCTATATATTAAGCTGCATGTGTATTATAAGGGGCAGGGAACAAAAGAAAGGAAGTTTCTCCTTTGAGTCACAGCACCACTTACCATCAGGAGCTACAACCAAGGGTCACATCTACTAGTGAACCCAGAGTAACCCCAGAACTCTAAGACCATTTCTCTGAATCGGCAGAAACCCCACTGATACTGGAGAAAGGGGAAAATACTGGTTTATTTCCCCCCCAATAGGATGTTATTAAAATCAAGTTGGCTTGGTTACGATCAGCTGGCAGCCAAGGTACCTCCCACAGGGATGGGGCTACAAGGAAGCTCCCTGTTGGCTCTTTCTTCTGTCACCCTGTGGTTTCTGTTTGCTGGCTGCTGTGTTTAGGCTTGCCCACCAGCTGTTGCCCTCCACGGCCCCCTGCCACACTCCGGGTCTTATCTGTCTAGCCCCAGATGGGTGTGTGAGGTAGCATGAACCTGAATTTGTATGCCAGATGGTCAATGGGTCAGTGATGTCCTATGACTTGCTGGGGATTACATGCCTATGAAGGAGCAGAGCTGAAACTCAGGCCAGTCCCTGGGAAAGAATGGCTCTGTGGGGAAAGCACTAATGAAACAAGGAGAGGGGTGACCAAAGGAGAGGGATGAGGATGCAGGTCGTGTCCTATTTAAGTGAAATTTAACTTGTGGGCAAATGGCTGGGAATTTCTCAACTACAAGATAATTTCCTTCTTTCCCTCCCAGGGATAGCAAGAAATGCACAACTGTCCTTGATGGAGAGGAAGAAACTTGTTACTTTGACTGAGGGTCATTTCTTGATTGTACTAGGAAAGGTGATACAGCTATCCCAGTGAGCTTGTTTGTTTTGAGAAAAGGTCTTACATAGCCGAGGCTGGCCTCAAACTCCTGTAATCTTGTCTCCACATCCTGAGTGCTTGCATTACAGTTATGAGCTACCACATACCTGGCTGTCAAGTTTTTATACAGGTTGGCCATTACCAAAAAAGGAAGTATGCCTTTGGGATGTGAATGTAGGCAAAGGGGGTCCTATGCTCAGCACTTAGTCAACTCCCATCCTCCCCATCCATGGTCATTCATAGCCAGTTGGTCCTCTTCCTAAATCATGTTCTACCAAGCAGATGCTAGCTTTGGGAGAGGAGGGTCATATTCTAGGCCTGGTGCTTCTGTCTGGAAGGTGCTGTCCTTGAGGTATTAGAAACCTCTTTACCTTCTGAGTGGCCACCTGAGGCTTTCTACTTGGTCTCCTGCATGGCCTTTAGCAGATGTTACTGAACAGATCCAGATGCTCTGGGATCTTAAAAGAAGAGCAGTAGAAGATTTAAACCTCCTCCCCATCAGGTAAATGCTGTCTTCCTCAGGACCACATACTACTAAAGAGCCTTTTTCAGATTCTTTCAAAGACATGAAGGAGGGGTAAACACTGCTGGACTTCAGCTTCCATCCCTGATGGCTGTCCCCTTTCTGTCCTTCACCTGCAGTAACAGCAGTCTCCAAGGCTTGTTTCCTGCCCAGAGTCAGTGGGCAGTAGAGGTTGGGAGGTCTCTTCCTAACAGTAGCAGCTTCCGCATAGCATGAGCTCATGGGGTTACAATACAAGCATGTGACGTGCAGTATTGCAGACCTGCAGTATTGCAGCTGAGGGTCTAAGAGCCTGACAACCCTGAGTGGTGAATCTAAGCATGCTTATGTCCTGTCCTGCTATGGCTAAGTCTCCATGTCAGGGATTCTTGTGGCACCAAGTTGAATTGCCACTAAAAACAACATAGGCAAAAGGCTCTGCCTCTTGGCCTATGGCTCTAATACTCTTCTGTGCCTCTGTTAAGCACAAAACATCTGGCTACCCAGAAGTGCTGACATTCAGAGTTAAGAACCCTTGGATGCTCTAGATTTTCATGCTTTCTAACAAGACATTTTATCCAATCAAACATGGTACAGACAGGAAGTAGAATGAATGCCCAGGTCCTCAGAGCATTGAATGCAGAGGACTCTGAACAGGCTGTGTGGCAGGCAAGGGGTCACTTTGCTCTTAATCCCAGTCAAGTGACTACTCACAAGACTTCAGTAAGTCTCTCCATGACCGAGACAGAAGCTCCAAAGGGCACCAGACTTTTCTATGACCGTAATGTAAGGTGATTAACAGAGCTTCACAATCAGCCCTGCAAAGATTTAAAGATAGGACACAGCCAGTCACTTTAGAGAAAAGTCCAGGCCACCGCATATTCATGTGCTAGGTTGGTGGTAGTGTGCAGGCTGATAAAATATGGGCTTATTTGCCAGTGTCAACCACTGGAGGAATAGAATCAGAGCCCTGATGTCTTATTAGAGTGTCATACCCTGGTGGGAACTGGCTCTGACTCTCTCTGTTCCTTACCTACTCCCATACAGAAGTCTGTTCCCATCTGATCAGGTCTCACCAGCACCCTGACGGCTGTCTCCCATCAGAGAGAGTGCTACAGAAACTGATTTCTGAAACCCTGCCTAACACCTTCTAAAGCTAAGTGTGGGCAGGCACTGACCCTAGCCTTACTTTCATCTTTATCTATTCTGTTAGAGTATACATGAAGTGTCACTCAAAGACTCACATGGTAAAGGCTTGGCCTTAAACTGCAATATCAAATCATTGAGAGGTGACTGTACGATGAGTGTTACCTTAATCAATGGATTAATCCAAAGATCAGTTAAAAATTGTGATGGCATCATTTGAAGGTAGTAGAAACTTCCAGAAGAGCCTAGTTGGAGGAAGTAGGTCATGGGCAATTTCAGTGTATGTTTTGGTCTGTTTCTCTTCTCTGCTGGCCCCCCATCTCTCTCTGTGTTACCCCAATATGTGTGCTCATATACTTGGGCATGTACACATGGAGGCTGAAGGTGCCCACTGGGTGTTGTCAGAGCTCTGTCAACTTTGGCACAGCCTAGAGTCACCAGAGAAGGAAGTCTTAATTAAGGAAATGCTCAGGCTCATTTTGCCTATGGGCATGTCTATGAGCCATTTCTTTTTATTGCTAATTTATGTAGGAGGTCCCAGCCTACTGTGGGCAGCACCATCCCCTAGGCTGGTAGTCCTGGGCTATAAGAGAGCCAGTTAAGTATGAGCCTGCGAGGAACACAGCAAGCAGCATTCCTCCATGGTTTCTATTTCAAGCTCCTGCTCCTAATTTCTCAATGATGGGCTGTGTTCTGAAAGCATGAATCAAAGAGCCCTTTCCTCTTGATCAGTGTTTTTATCACAAAAGTAGAAAGGAAATGAGAGCAGCTCTTCTCCTCCATTGCTTTCCACATTGTTTTCTGAGCCAGGGTCTCTTGCTGATCCTGCTGCTCACTACTTGTTTAATTCACCTGGCTAGCAAGCTCCAGGGTGTGCCTGTCTCTGTGCTCCCATCAGTGGGGTCACAGGCCTGTGCCACCAAGCCTGGCTTTTGATATGGGTGCTGGGATCTGAACCCATGTCCTCATGGTTGCACAGTAAGCACTCTACTAACTGAGCCATCGTCCTGGCCCAGAATCTACCTTTAAAGGATGATATCTCTTTCTGGTCTCTGGCCTCCAAGAGTGAGTGACTATTCTCCATACCCCTTTCCCATAGTGCTGTGCTTTACCCCCAACTCAACCACTAACCAGGAGCCAAAGCATCTAAAACTTAGCCAAAATAACCCTTCCTTCTTAAGTGGTTTGTGTCAGGCATTTGTTACAGAGACGAAAGAAGGAACTACACAACCCTTGCTCTTGATGGCGTGTCCCTTGCTTGCTGCTCCTCTCTGGCTCCTTTCCCCTTATGTTCCCTCCCTCTAGATCCTTTCCACAAGTATGCTCTGCTATTCTTTTCTCTTACCTCAGACCATTCCCATTGCACACAAGTAGTTACAGCGACCAAATAGAATCTAGATATGGAAGAGCCTTATACGTGGCGAGGGCTACGTACAGAAAGGATTGGCAGTACTTTTCCTCAGCAGTCGCATAACCAATCTCGATGCTAGTCTCTATGTGTGTGTGTGTGACTCACCCATGTGTGCACGTACAGGCCAGCAGCTGACATCAAGCACCTTCTATTGCTCTCCGCCCTTTAAAAACAGTTTTCCTTTTCTTCCTTTCTATGTGTATGAATGTTTTGCCTGAATGTCTGTATGAGCACTCAACTGTGCTGGTGCCTGTGGAGGCCAGAAGTGGACATTAAATCCCCTGGCACTGGTTACAGTTAAGAGTAGCAAGTGTTCTTAAGCCCCATATCCTGCTTTTAAAAGTTCATTTACTTATTATGTTTATTGATTTTAATTGTTATGTTTATATCATAAACATAAGTAATAAGTAATATATGTAAATAAGTTATTTTACTACTTTGTATATATTAGTTATATTTAATTAGTTAATTATCTTGTATGTGCACATGGCACATGAATCGGTTTTCTTTCTACCATGTTGGTCTGAGGAATTAAACTCACGTCATTAGGCTTGGCAGCATGTGACTTTCCCCAATGTGTCATCTTGGCAGCATTCCACATGGGTGTTTGAGACAGAGTCTCTTATTCAATGAAGGCTTCACTGGTTACCTAGACTGGCTGGCTAGTGAGTTTTAGGGATCTGCCTGTCTGAATTTATAGACTTGTGACACCGGGTTTTGGCTTTCTATAGTCACTGGGGATCTGAACTTGTGCTCAGGAACTCATCCCAGCAAGCATTTTGCCCATTGAGCCTTGTCCCCAGCCCTTGGATGGTAACTGGTTAAGTCGGTGTATTTTGCCTTTTCTGTTTCTTACTACTCAAAGGGTGATTCACAGACTTGTATCGTTGGCACCCCAGGGAGCCTGATGGGAATGGTTAAATCCTGAAGCAAGAGCTGAGTCAGAATTACACTTATACCCCAGAAGAGTTCTAAGCGCATTCAAACTTGGGAAACAAGTAACCTGTGGTGGTTAATACTGACGGTTACCTCAACAGGATCTAAGATCACTTAGGGGACATGCCTCTGGGAGGGAGGGTCTAGACTTGGTTAGCTGAGGTGAGAATACCCATCCTAAATGTGGGTGGCACTGTTCCCTGGGCTGGGGTCCTAGACTGAAGAAAAATGAGAAGCCAGCAGAGAACTAGCATTCATTACTGTGGGAAGTGTGACCAGTTGCTTCTCGATCCTGCCTTCATGCCTTCCTGAAGCTGCCTCTCTTCTGTTATCTGGTCACAGCTTTGAACAGAGCCTTAGGTACAGACCCTAAGGATGTCAAGATACATATGGTAGTTCCCCCTTCAGGAAGCCTTGTAGCTTGTAGGACTTGGGGGTGCAGGAAGTATTACCGCATGACTGTGGCTCTGCACACAGTGCAGTTCAAATCTTACCTACTGCTAGCGTGGGCAGCTGCTGCTTACTGGGACAGACCTGGTATGAATATGTTTATATGCCTGAAAGTCTCACGCACGCAGAAACCACAGCAGAGCTTGGTCAGGGAAACTCATTGTCAGGCAGAGCACTCTGGTCCTTAGCAACTGGGAGGAGGGCAAAAAATCATGGAGCCTTTCCAAGAAGCAATGACCCTTTCCTGAGTGAGCCCAGGTTCATCACAATGGGTCCCCTGCTTTGACAGTCCATGCCTCCTTGCTTTTCCATACACCCTGCACAGTCTAACACATTTGGAAAGCACATGTCATAAAGGACAGCTGGCTGGGGACTTTCATAGCACATGTCTTGTGACTCCTCAAAGCCCTATGAGTTATCTAAAAAACCTACAGCAGCCACCTCTCTGCCTTGCTGGGACACAGAAATATACGCTTCCCATCAGCAGGAAGGTTAATCTGGAGCTTAGACTGCCTCATGTGATCCCTTCCGTACAATCAGCAGAGCACCTCCCAGAAGGCTGAGCCCCAAATAAGTAAGTCATGCTGAAAACAGTACGTACTGATCATCAGGTGTGTGAGACACCTCTAAAGGACCAATCCTAGAGAAACTGGAGGCTTTAAAACAAACAAAAACAATGTGGAATACCAAGAAGAGGCAGACTGAGACAGATACTAAGCTGGTAGGTGAAGTTTGAGGTAGGTTAAGGCAGTTGTTAGACAGCCCTGAGTCCATTTTCTCCAAGTCTCAGCCTCTCTCCTTGGGAACAGGCAGACAGAGGTTGGCTCAGGGAACACAGGTGCACTGAGGTTTCGGTCAATAGGTTTTTGGTATATGGCTCTAGAGGTTCCAGAAACATACTTTGAAACAGGATGACAGAGTCAAGGCTCCCGTGGCTGCCGTGGCTGCCCTGCTTCAGGGCACCTTCTCACTCACCCTGATCATCTCTGCCACGTAACTCTCGGGCCCGGTGTACTCTGTGGAGTCCTTCACTTTCACCAGCACGATGAAGCACAGATAGTGCCACATGTTGTGTTCTTCCTTGATGTGCTCTTCAAAGGTGACAGTCTTATTGTCAAACTTGTCCCTTTCCAAGCCTAAACAAGAGACAGAACATCCCAGATTCCCACTGAGTCGCCATGGTACAGTGAAGTCAACATAGCTTGTTGTCTTGATTTATCTGCAGAGTTAGAGTCTTTTGGCCCCGAAACCCACTTTCATCATGGTAGGAGGACAGAGGCAGTGAGTCTGACTCACCAGAGTTTATTTTACGTTTATGTTTTGTTTTGAAACAGGGTCTCTCATGTAACCTAGGCTGGCCTCAAACTCACTATGTAGCCAGGGGGTAACTTTGAACTCCTGGTACTTCTGCTTCAAACTCTCAAGAGCTGGATTTACAGATAGGCAATGCCATGAGCAGATCCTAGGTAGGTCTGGAAACCCTGCGGCTTCCTACTGAAGGCCAGATGCCTTGGCTGGCTCATGGGTGCATGGGAAACCTGCTTTCCAGCTTCTAGGGGACCAGCAGGAAGATAGGCTCAGACACTGGAGGAGAGCAGTGAATTTAAGCTCCCTTGTACCAGGTAAATGCCAAAGTATGGACACGACAAAAAGAACTTTAAACCAATTTCAGATGCTGCTCAGTAACTATATTTTGCAGAGGCCTGGGCTAGCCACTATGAAATTAGAGTTGAGTAAAGAAATGTATTTCAGGCCATTAGTAGGATTTGGACTCCTCACATTAAAAGAATGGAACACAAATATACAGAGTAAGGGAGATGATATAGACACTGTAATGCTGAATTAGAATTAGAGGTAGCTATTTTTTTTGTTTATCTATATGAAATTAGAGGAACAGATGTAGGTGTATGTGGATCCACTTCCATGTGTTTCTATGTACGCACAAAGGCATACACATAGCCCATAGATCTAGAGCTTAAGCCTGGAATAGTGGCCATCAATAGGAATGAACACTTAGATATTGGCTACTAAATGCCTATTTCACTATGAACAACTAAAGAAATGGCTGATTGTATGGCTGGGTCAGAGAAGGCAAAAGTTTGAGACCAGAAAATCTTAAGCTGCTGAGAAAAATAGAGAGTACAAAAAAATTCTAACATGACAGAATACAAAAGCTAGCCTGAAGGGTTCTCACTGGCCAAACCCAGGGTACAATGAGCATCAAAATAGATCTGGATACAATGGCATATTACCATAGTTGGAGAGGCTGAGGCAGGAGAACCACAAGTTCAAGGCCAACCTAGACTACCTCAAAATTAAAGTAATATGCTATCCTAAAATTAATGAACTGAATAAATAAATATGGAAAATAATTCCTGAGGCAAGAATCATCAGGGGATACTAAAGCTGGGGCTGAAAGTCCAAAGCGAGGAATACCAAGGTTACTTACAGTGTTTCCAAGCATCCTGCCATACAGTGACTTTATTGGGAGAAACATACCAAATATGTCCTTATCCAAGAGATCAAAGTGAGTATCAGCAGCTATATACATTAAACTATGGCTTAATGTGTCCCTGGTGTGGCATACTGAGAAGGTGAGAAAATGTGTCTTTAATATTCGTATAAAAAATGCATAAGCTCAGCTCTACAATAAGGGAGCTCCAGAGAAACTGAATCAAAGGACTCCCTACAAAGCAAGTGCCTTATGTTGTTCAGAAATGTCTGTGGAGGGGCTGAAGAGATGGCTCAGTGGTTAGGAACACTGGCTGTTTCTCCAGAGGTCCTGAGTTCAATTCCCAGCAGCCACATGGTGGCTCACAACCATCTATAATGGAATCTGATGCCCTCTCTGGTATAAACATGGGGACTGAGTACTCATATACACAAATAAATTTAAAAAAAAAATGCTTGTGGAGTTAAGAGGAGTCTGAATGCAGGATGTCACATGGCCTGGGACTTACAAAGGGCACTAGTAGAATGAAGGGTGAGTTTTTAAAATTAGACAGATAGCTTTGTCTTTAATTTCCCAGTAACTATACTGCAACCATGTAAGGGAATGTTCTTGCCATCAGCAATTACATACTGAAATGTTGAAGATCAAAAAGGCATTGTGTCAGCCACTGACATGGAATTGGTTCAGAAAAACTGTGTGTGTGTGTGTGTGTTTGTTTGTGTGTGTGTGTGTGTGTGTGTGTGTGTGTGTATGTAAATAAAGGAAAGGAAAGCCAGTATTAAAATTTGGGGAATCTTTGGAGCAGGGTGAAACTCTTTGTACTAGTTTTATGACTTTTCTGTCACTAAAATTATAGCAAAATAAAAAGCTTAAAAACTAGGTCTTTAAGAGGCTAAAAATTAAAGAATTTAAATGTTTAAAAGAAAGCATTCCCTTTTTTAGCATCCATACCGGGAAGGAATTCATAAATTTAGTAACCATATTCTGAATAATCCTGATATTACTCAGCTTCCAGATTCCCACACGATTAGTCTGCATTTACATATATTTTCCTATGGTTATAGTTTTAGTGACATTTTTGGTACCCCACGAAACTATTTTTGTTTTTTGAGACAGGGTCTCATATAGCAAAGGCTGGCCTCTAACACACAATCCTCCTGGCTCAGCCTCTTCCGGAGTGCTCAAATTACAGGTGTGAGCACTGGTTTCTTGCAGCAGTTCCTACTTAGCCTGCATCGTGGTGGGGGGTGGGGTGCTTATCCAAGTCCTCACTCTTAATTCTCACAGTGATGCAGAGAAGTGCACCACAGATGGGGAAGATGGCTCGGTGAGTGTAAAGGCCTGAGCGTAGGTGCATGGCCAGTCAGCAGCTCAGGCTGGTCGAGAAGCAGGGGCTGATGCACCAAGTCCAAGCCTGACTGTAAGAGACTTTTTTCTTTCTTTTAAAAAATAAGATAAATTTATTTATTTATTTATTTATTTACTTATTTTTTCTTGAGACAAGGTCTCACTACGTAGCCTTGGTTGTCCTGAAACTGGCTATGTAGATCAAATTGGCCTTAAAGTCATAGATATCTATCTGCCTCTGCCTCCTGAATGCTAGGATTAAAATACAATTATACCATCTGTCTGCCCCCTCAAACTCATGGTGCGTATGTGTATATGCATATGAATATGTATATGTATATAAATACAACCTACTGAGTCCATTAGTGTTGCCTGCATGGTTGTGTATTTGAGTTCAGGAGCCTATGGAGACCAGAGGTCTGAGTTACAGGGTGATGTGAGCCATTGCCTGACATGGGTGGTGGGAGTTGAAGTTGGGTTATGTGCAG
The DNA here is from genome assembly GCA_021653895.1 of Mastomys natalensis. Lineage (NCBI taxonomy): Eukaryota > Metazoa > Chordata > Mammalia > Rodentia > Muridae > Mastomys > Mastomys natalensis. The sequence continues at coordinate 1,635,804 of JAJTUV010000429.1, forward strand.
GAGCAGTGCATGCGCTTAACCTCCATGCCATCTCCCCAGCCCTCCTGTTTCTCTTCTCCTTGAGACAGTGTTTTACTGGGTAGCCCAGGTCAAGCTGGCATTGAGTGCACAGCAATCATCCTGCCTCGGCTTTCCAAGTGTTACGATTGCCGATGGGTGCCATGGTGCCCAGATCTAATGGTATTTTCCATTGAAGCCTGATCCTGCCAGTGGACAAGACATTCTCAGGCTACAGTCGACTTAGGACTGGACCAGTGGACTCTCAGGATGCTCAGACACAGGAAGACTAGGGATACGTTTGTCTTAAATGTGTGGCCACATTTCTACTCTCCAGAACTTAATTCTGAAAGGCAAACTAGTAACGACTGCACAGAGTTTACTGGCTTTCCAGATACTTCCTAGCCAAAAAAAAAAAAAGAAGCCAAATAGAAGCCTGCTGTTTGTCAAGAGATGGCAGGGACGGGACCAACAAGGTGAGTGTCCCAGCCCAGAATCTGTTATGTATCCACTCCATTGCCACGTGTTCATGTGCTCAGCCATGCTGGCCAGTGGTCTGCATGCCTGAGTGGGACAGATACTCACCACAGATGAAGCATGTGGTTTTTAATATCTCCTCCTTCTTCTGCTTCTCACTCCTCAGGTCAGCAAAGGTGTCGATGATGACCCCAAAAATCAGGTTCAGGACGATAATGATGACCATGAAGAAGAAGAGAAGGTCATAGATCACCCTTGCAGCAAACAGAGGCTCCTGGAAATGAGAGATGGTGCACTCAGGCAGGGCCCTCACTTCCCTTTGCTCTTCAGAGGTCAGAGCCCAGCTCCAGGTGGACAACTGTCCACTTGGGCAGGAGTTACACTGGGTATCAAACTTTACGACTCCCAACTAAGTCTCCTTTTAATTCCTATACTGTAAATTCCCCAAGTGCTGGGGGAACACAACCAGGAAGAAATCTGTAAGCGTGTTTGGGTTGCCAGACCTAATAGTAAAGCAAACCTCTGTCTAAGGACTTGCCCTGGGGCTCTTGTGGGGAGGGGCTCTGACTGGCTTCTGTACAATGGCTTGTCACACTCCTAGCTCATGTTCCACACTGACAATTTACACTCAGCATCACCACAGAGCACCCTGCTGCCCGCCCCCACAAGCCCCTGTGCCCCCTCTCTCCCTTGGGATCCGTTTACCTCTTTGGATGGCTTCCTGAGCACGTCTCCTACTCCACCCCCACTCCGAAGCCCGTGACTCAGAACAGTGACGATGCACATGAGCAGTGTCTCACACGTGTGTTCCTTATCCTGTTCCGTTTCTTCTGCAGGGAGCAGCTCTGTGAGCAGGGCAAGCAATAACACGGTTAAGACAGGAGGGGGAAAGAGACACCGTGACTCCATAGTGATGCTTCCCAAATCCTAACTCTCCAGTTGGCAGCCAATGACATACAACTAAGGCATTAAGAGTCAGATATGTGCTGTTAGGAGTTGAACAAAGCTGTTCCCACTTCTAAACCCTGCAAACTTCTCAGGCTATGCTAGTACTGTCCTCCCTCTATGAAGCTTCAAATACCCCTTTTTGTTTGACCGTGTTACACTACAGTCCTACCTGCAAACACAATAGTCTTTGGCCTAGGCTGAGTACAAGGCATCTTGCTTCTCAGGTGAGGTATTTGCCAGGTACCCAACTCCACATGCTCAGAGGACAGAAGCACAGCTGGATCTTAAAACAGGTCCACAACATCCAATGCTTCACATTAGAAGCTGTTTATTCCACTTTGCAGTCTGCCTTGCTACCTTCTCACTGGGTTGCTAAAACCCAGATCTCTCTCTTTTATCCTTTTGTTTGCCATCTGTTTGTACTCATAGCAGGGCCTCACACAGGCTAGGCAAGTCTCTCCCACTGAGGTGTATCTCCAGCATCATTCAGGTGCTGAGGTTCTTTAATGGTTCGCCTGCTTAGCCTGACAGAGATCCACACACACCTGTCCTTTTCTGGAATAACCTCTTGCTGCTCTCCTTGCCCATGCCCGTTATCTCTCTGAAGGACTTCTAAGAAGTCCTACCACTAAGAATGCCTTCCTCCTCTCCTTTGCCTGACAGTCCTAGGTTTTAGCTGCGGCACTTTACCACAATACTCTGCTGGCTGCATATCTTCTAAATGGCATCCTTACTGAAGCAGCATTTGGTAATGTGAGTTCTTACCCCACCCCCTCCCATGCTGCATCCTCGTCCACAGTGGGCACCAAATATTGGCTGCCTTAGCCAGCAGCTTGTTTCATCACACGCGGCTGGTTTCCTTTTCTGTTCCCCTCCCCTCCCCCAAGCTAACTTTTCCCTTTTGTTGTTAGCTTCACTCCAAAGCAGTCTTTCCACTTTAATCTGCTTCCAACACCACCTGCCTCAGTACGTCACTGAAAGTGTCTGACAGTCACCTGGGGCTGGTGGCCATGTGATCCTACCTTCTTTGGGTGCGGGAGAGGTGCAGTTCTCCCCTGTCTCTACCCTGCACACATCGGAGTACAGGAAATCGCTGGCCAAACTCTCGCCAGTTTCTGGGAGGGAGAAGGAGTTTTGTGACAAACAATCTGGCAGCATATGGTTAAAATGTTTGAAGTCCCCAGTTCACGGCTGATTAAACAACCCTTTACATAAATAACACCCTCCAATACTGCATATAAATTCAAAGCACATATGCAATTTACACTTTTATTTGGTGAGCTGGATGGGAAAAAAGCCAGAAATGTCAAGTTCTGTAGGCTTACTAACAGTATCACACTTGAATAGCACCTCTCCGACTTTAAAGACAAACAGCCCAAACTCAAAGAGAAATACTACTGGCTGTACAGATTCCATCAAGATCTGGATCATGTCAGTGCATGGAACAACTTGGGCATGAATGGAACCCCAAGGTCCAGGCTGGCTCAGTTTAGCACCCGAAGGTAGATACTGAATGCCACTTGGTGTCAACTGAAGGTTAAATGAAGTTTTACATCAAGATGCACAGTTGCGGAAGAAGGCAGCCAAGCTTGGTGTGTCATAGAAGGTCTAGTTTGTCCCCAGGACTCAGGCAGCCTGACTACTTTTAACCAGGTGCTTTTCACTAAGTACTGACATCACTAAGTACTGACAGCTAGTCTGAGAAAGAATGCTTTGGCATCATCTAAAAATGACCAAAACAGTTGGGCACTGTTTATCATTTGCCAACAGGAAATCACTTCCAGTTTTGTTATATACAAAAGCTCACTGTAAATTTTTTTTTTTTAAATAAAGCTTCAAGGATAGCCACTATAAACAAAGTGTGGGTTTTAATGTAGATTAAATATTTCAGATAGTCAAGTGTGGTACATGTATGAATGTAGTCCTAGTACTTGGGTGGTCAAGGTAGGAAGGAGCTCCAAGTCTTCTTTGGCTACATGGTGAGGTCCAGCCTGAGTTATAGGATGCTCTGTCTCACAAAACTCCAAACAGGAAACAATACAGTTATGAAATGTTTTAATAGAAAGTATGATCTTAACTATTATTATTCTGTATTTTCTCATGTTATCAGCGTTTGTCCATAAAGACTTATAAGGATGCATCCTATGTGTGGGGTACTCCAGCCCACAGATGTGGGCCACAGTCCAGTGAAGTGCCCTGTTATATTTGGATTGCATCCAAGTTCACATTTTGTGAACATTTCTCTAGATATGTCTTCTTTTACACACACTCAGCAGATTTTTCCCATAAGTATAAATTACCAGAAGTAGGTTCACTAAGTCAAGGGGATGCCTTCACTTTATACAATCGAAATGCTTTGTGAAAAAGTTGTGCTGGTTGAAAATGTGGCATTAGTAAGTTAGCCTTTTTCTGTGTATTTCTGAGACAGACCCTTGCTATAAGTGGCCTTGGCCAGCCTCTACGCCAATCTCAGCCTCCTGAGAGTCTGGATCAGAGTGTGTGTGAGCACCTGCGGTTTTAATGAATGGATTTAGTGCATGGAGTGTCACTGGCCCTCACAACACAGTATTCAGCATTACCTTTTGAATAACATGAGAACGACCTGTATTTATACTTTGTATTCTGGTGTTAGAGACATACTTGCCTGCTAAGGTTACCTATTTACTCTAGTCTAATTATGTTAACATGAAAAACGACAAGAGGATCCCAAACCCACCTGGAACAGCTGTTTCATTGGGCAACCTATCTACTTCCAAGATGAAGTCATCCTTGAAGAACAGATAGCCCACAATTGAGAACAGGTAAACCAGGATCAGAGCCAGGACTGCTGTCAAGATGATGGACCGTCCATTGCGGGTGACACTTTTAATGACATTAAGCAAAGTCTCCTCTCTGTACACTAAATCAAAAAGCTTCAAAAAGCAAGAGGATAGAAGAGTTGTTAAGTGCTTAGGTTTATATCGGCATCATTTACTCTCCTGGAAACTCAGAACCATTCTATAATTTTAACACATAACATGTTGCCTGTCTTCACAGTGAGAACTAAGATGGTAAAAAGGAGGAAAAATAAACACAGAAGAGGGGGTGGCAATCATTATCAACTTCAAACTGCACACAAACCAGGTTAGAGGTTCCGGAAATAGAAAAAGAAGTTTCAGACAGTAAGGCAGAAGAAAGTACTGAGGGTCTTAGAACCCATCCATGTAGCATCTAATTTCTAAGCTTCTCTAAGGGCTAAGTACTCTGGTATGTGTCTGCCTCCAGGAAGGCCAGTATCTAGTGGTGAATCCAGGAGTGTTATGAGCTAGTTGTAATGGTTCTCAAAGGGTTCTCACATCCCCTTTGGGAAACTTCTATCTCCAATAATATTTATATTATGATTCATAACAGTAGCAAAACTGCAGTTATGGAATAGCAGCAAAAATAATTTTATGTCACCACCTCACGAGGAAGGGTATAAAAGGGTCGCAGCATTAGGAAGGTTGAGGACCACTTAGCTAGTGTAAGCAGCAAGATCTCTGGACTGGAGGCCCAAATCTCAGCTCAGTTACTGATAGCCAATGAGATCTTGGGCTTTGTTCTGTCACTAGCCCCTAACCTCAGTTTCCTCATATGTAGACCCCAAAATGGAGAGTCAATATGAAGAATAATCAAGGATTATATATACAGTGCTTAGCACACAGGCATACTTATATACTGTGCAAGTACAGTAACTGATAATCACCCTGCCGAAGACACTGGAGCAAAGTCACACAGTATGGTTGAAGGACGTCTATAGTGGAGACATACCAGGAAGCCTTACCCCTTCACCTCTCCCCTAGCTAAGGAGTGGTTCCTGAAGGCTACACCGGGTTCATAGGTCGGGCCTAACCCCTAACCAAGGGACATGCTCTCTGCAGGAAGTGGGCTTCATGAGAAAGGCAGGATCCTTGAAGGTCCATGTGGGCATTAGAGGATGACAGGTAGATAGAGTTCCATGAAGTACAGGCAACTGTTTGGCTGCAGAGCAACTAGGGAAGAGCTCTTGGGTAACTCTTGGACTTAGCAACTTTAATTATTTTTTTTTTTTTTAAGATGGAGGCAGCAAACTTTTAATCTTCCTGCCTCAGCTTTAGCTTCTTAATTGTCTAGTATTATAGGCACATGCTGCCAAACCTGGCTGAAGGCTAATTTTTTTCTTTTTTACTTTTAAATAATGTTGCCTCTGTCCCAATGTCTATCCAGCTCTGAAAGGCATGGTCTTCATTGTGGCTTTGGCTAACTGCACAGAGAAGCTGGTCATGGGGAAAGCAGCTGGACTCTCCACTTTTGAATTACAGCAAGATGCTGACTGAGCCTCTGTGGACCGCCATCTCCTCATCTGTAAAATGAGTGGACAGAGCTGGTCTCTCAATGTCTTCCAGTTTAGAATTTTATATCTGAGGCCATTTTCTGGCCAATTAGCTTTTCTCCCTACCTAACTCTAATCTGTGTCTTGAAACTAGTTTCCTAGAGGATATGGGCAAAGCAGGATCCTTAAAAGGAAGCCAGGATGTGGCATTTAATCCACAAAAGAGTGTAAAAGGCTGTGTTGCTTTAATGTTGGTTAAGTATTTTCTAGCAACTCAGTCTGCAGTACTAAGAGCAAGTCACACAGCGAACACAGGGGGCTTGTCTTCAGTGGGCGGGAGGCACAGAATCAAAAGATCAAACCTGGAAAGACTCTCATGGTTTTTAAAAAATAATTTCAAAATTTAAACAATAAAATACATTTTATATACAAATATATATAAGTAAAAAAATGACCTTGGAAAAGATAGAATACAAAGAAAAAAAATCCTAATAATTCCATTCCATCATCTACAGATATCCACTCTTATTCCTTTTTAAAATGGAATATATAGATATTATTAATAAATACTGTAATACTGACTGATAGCCATCCCCAGACAATATTCAGGAGCATTTCATGTCAAAATGATCTCCTAGTGCTATATAGAAACACATACACTTAACATATCCAGTATCATGTCTGTGAATAGTCAATTGTATTATCAGATTTACTTCTGTGATGAGTATCTCTGGATATGCTTGTATACACATCTGTCTACTTATGACTTTCTGACTAATTTCCAGAAACAGAAATCTATAATTCTTGTTATAATAGAAAAGTACTGCCTATAGCCATTCAAGCATGCTGTATCAATTTATATTTGCTACTACTAGCAATTTATACCCACTGTGTCCCCATGGCCACTAGACCAGGAATCAGTGCTTTTTAACCTTTTCTCAAGCGATAGGTTAAACTCAGAAAGCGTGAGCGTTTTAATGAGCCTGTCTTGGTTCGGCACTTAGGGATGAACCTGCCTCCACGTTCAGTGACCATCTGGAGCCCTCATTCCGGAAGTCAGCTGCTGTTTAGGAACTTTGGACATTTTCCTCTCTGGTGTTATTATTTTCTTAAGAATACAACTGGAATGCAGGCTTGAGGCCAGGGCCAGATGCTTCCTGGGGGCCATGGCACCTTAGGGCAAGAGACTACTGTTCCTTCCTCCTAGATAGCTAAAGCCAAGGGAGCTCTGATCAGCCAGGGGACTCTATAGATTTCTCTGCAGGAAGAGAAATCTTCCCCCCTCCTTCTCTCCCTTCCCCTCCCCCCTTTCTCTTACTGAAAACTCAGGTTTGTTTTGAACATGAAAGGCTTGCTTTCTTTGTGGGATTATTGTGTTTTGAGTTCTCACCAGACACAATACTTCTCTGGACAAGAAAAGGATCCCACAGGTAAGCCGAGGCTCAGAAAAGCCCTGGCTGCACACAGGGGCGGCTTTCACCCTGGTCTAGACTGAGGCCCTGTGCTTCTGTGACAGGGAGGGTTCTGAAAGGACAGGTATGAACTGCAGCAGGGGATGCTGCTTTCACGGAGGCACGGTGATTTGGAGGAATGACATTTGGGTTTGAAGATCAAGTGACTGTGTGATTCAGGGCACACGTTACTTAGCTGCACCATGCCTCACAGTCCTCAGCTGCGACCTGAAGACATCATCTCCCTCAAAAGGAGGGTGAGAGTACCGGAGAAGCACGCACTTGCAAAGAGGTAGCTACTACTGTTTTACCTCTGTCTTGATGGTGAGGCTGCGAGGTAAGGAATGAGGGTCTCACCTCACATTGTCCCTTGCATTTAGAAAGGGCCCTGGCTGGCTCCAAAAATGACTCAAAAAACAAAAGCAAAGAAACAGAGAATCAAAATAAAGAGGGGAGGAAACAAGATCACCAGGAGGGAGAGCAGCAGGGAAAGCCATACTCCAGCAGGGGAGAGGGACAGGTCAAAGGGCACAACAGTCAAGCGGTCATGCGCCTATCTCTTGGGAGAGATGCCCCCGCCCCTCTGCCACTCTCCCCAGGGGGAACAGGAGTGTGCTGGACTGGTGGATGTAGGTTTCCTTGACTCACATGCTAGAACTCTGTCCAGGCATATTCATGCACAACACACAAAGGTTCCAGAATAGACACAGGGCCCTAACGATTTCTGATGTAGAATGACCAAAATAGGTCACATAATGGCACTCACAAGTACATCCTGCTGCCCTTTTGCCTAAAACCTCAAAGTACAGCCACACAGATTCTGAAACTAGACGATATAATTCATTCCGTTTAGCCCGCCAACATCTACCACTAATGGAATGAACTAATCCTGTGAATATTTTTTTTTGGTGTGGTAGCAAGAATAAAGGATGAGAAAGATAAGACTAGGGAACCACCGTGTGACTATGTTTCTTTAAGATGCTAACATGAACAGTTACATATGATCCATACAGTATCCCCACGTAAGGAAAACATATTCTTCTCAACTTGTAAGTAGAGAAACTGAGGCACAGACAAAAGCAAGTGGCTTGCAAACCATAGATAGTGTTTCCTTAAAGGACTTTCCATGAACCCCCTTTCCTAAATCCTTTTCATTCCTTTCTTTCCCTTCCCTTTTCCTCCCAACTCTCTTTCTTATTTTGAGGCCTTGGGCATTTTTGATATTCATATTTTTATATTTCTTGTGTTTTCACGATAAAAGTTTATGCTTCTTGCCATGTTATGTAGGTGCACTGAAATTTCTTCTCCCCAACTTTATAGATCTAGGTTTCTTCTGACTTTGGTACAAAAAAAAAAATCATTATTTGGTTTGTAACTTAATCTGCTCCTAAGGAAGGGACAGAGCCAACTCACCAACTGTCAAGGCCTTAACAACTTGGCCTATGGGAACAAAATCACTTTTACCTAGCAAGCTCACTGTCCTGGGTCTTGAGGCTTTGCAAGTTGCTCCTACTTTGGTCCTCACATGTTTGCATTGAGAAACAGATCCCAGAGGACCATAGATGATAGTGTCAAACACATCTCTCTTGGTAAGTGCTTCCCGAGTGAGAGAAATGGACACATACATAGGAAACATCTGAACCACAGAGACACCTGAATGGAAACTACAGATCTGCCACACACAGGACACAATGGGATCATGCACTGCCAGGTTCCCAGGAGCTGCCCTGTTTCCTATGTCATTTTCCTCTCAGGTCCTCCCAAGACCGGATGCAGTTGGAGCTTGATATTATAGGACCAGGCACAGTAGCTGCCATTAGAAGGTGGGGTGTGTGATAAGAGATGACGCATACAGTTCTCCACATGTGAAACGTAAACTCCTGGTACTCACCAGCAAGCTATAAAAGAACTCATGTACGAAGAGGCCCATGGCGCAGATCAGTAGATACAGCAAATGATAGAGGAACTCAACATCCAGAACCATGGCTCGGTAGCCTCTGGTGAAGGTCCCACAGTTGCCCACAAAGCTCATCAGGAAGATGATTTTATTGCAGACCTGAAGACAGACGGTGGTGGGAAGAGTCAGATGGCGGAGACCATGCTCAACTGTGTGTGAGAACCTGAGGGGAGCCTTAGCACCAAGTGCCCATCAGGCTCTCTCGGAACTGTCCTGTGCCTCCAGGTCATTCCATTACTTTGCTTTTCAGGCATATTACAAATGACACGGTAGTCAAATCATTTCATGGGCACCAGCAATCAAGCAGTACTTGTGTATGGCAAAAACAAAATTAACACATACTGAAATGATGGTTTTTCGAAATGAACCATTTCTAACATTCTTCTATGAGTCAGTCCCACAGAAGTCACCTCTCTCTGAGAACTCTGTGAGCAGCATGGCTAAGCTTGTTATTGAAGCTGGCTCCATTCCAGACGCTACAGAGGTAGAGCTAATGAGAAGTGGACACTTCTCAGCTTTCTTTGCTTCTGCATTCACAAGTAAGATGAGCATTTTCTTAAGAAACAAAAATAGGGTTTGCCAGGGTGAGCTCTTTGTCCTGTCCTCCTTTCTGGGAATGATTTCTGACCTTCCCATGGGGATCCACCCCTTTCCAAGAACCAGTTCCTGAGGTCTGGAAGCGGCTTCATCTGGCCAATCACAATATTATATTCTTCTGGATATAACGATTGTTCGAGGATTGTCTTGTGACCAAATGAACCAATAAAAGCCAGGAAGCAGTTTCTGGGATTATAGCAAAAGACAATTTTGTTTTTTCTACTTACCTTGAACCTGAAGGAATATTAGTTTAAAGCTACTGTCCTCTTATTACATCATGGGTCGTAAAACCACAAGTTCAGTGGACATAGAGCCAAACTAAGGGACATAAGAACTGGGCCCTGATGCCATGGCGTAAGCCTCCATACTCAGCTATATCCGAAGCCAGGCTCTTGCTTTCTATGACAAAATGAACCAGTGCAATTACATCTGCTTCAGTTAGCTTGGGTTTCCTGACACCTACTATCGAAGGGGCCCTGACTTATCTGCTGGATAGTACATTTGTATGTGAACCGACACCCTGTGCCTGGAAATCCATTTCTATTAACGGCTGACAGAAACGCCGGAGAGAAGACTCTGAATTGGGAAAACCATCTTCTGCTACTCCAGTTCCCTTGGCATCAGGTGCACAGACATCCTGCCAGCTAATCTGTAGGCCGGTGTAAGTGAACTCCTTGACAATCAGATAAGGGAGGACACCAGCTCAGACAGAGAACCTCCAAGCTTTCTCAAGCACGATCAACATACAATAGGCCAGGTTTCCCCTGAGGTCTGACCCTGTGGGTAAGAGTCCCTCACAGGAGCAACCATGGCTGACTCTGGATGGAGTTTTAGAGAAGGGTTTGGAGAAAGGAAAGATGATCATAGTTCAGTTGACACCACAGAACCTCTGACACACCCAAGTTTGAAAAATATGAACAGGCCAACAGTCACTTCAGCTCACTCGCTCCTCTCTTTAACATTCACTGCTTCTTCAGCAAGTATCTCTGTTCATGGGCTCAGTCTCTTGACCCCACTCCACACTGACTCTGCTCAACCCGCTTTTGATCTAGCTTCCTGCTCTACCTCTAAGGGATGCTGTCAGTATACACTACGCCTTATTCTGAGCACATCTATTTGGCTTCCTCTAGCAGGAGAATCCTGAGCTAACCCTAACCCCAGTGTGCCATCCTTTGATGTCAGCTAGCCTCTTCCCTCAACCTTCTCCTGTTTGTTCAGCTATTCTTCCTTATCCCATACACACCAAGTGGTGTCTCTTGCTGAAACAAAACAAAACATTACAAAACAAAACTCTGAGTGGTTATTTATGATAGCTGTTCTGGCCTCCACAGCTAATGTATTATAAATGGTAATTGTCTAACTTGAGTCTTCCTTGAAAATGGTCTATGTTAAAAGATGTGCTGTCTGTGGAATGATCAAAGGACAGAACAAGAAGAAATGGATAGTCACACTCTCGAGGAACTAATATCTTTACTTTCCATTCATCTGTCCTGTCCGTCATCTGATCATCCTGCATTCCCTCTGAAATACCCTCCTACAGCATGTGGCACCTATGCCTTCCCCCACCCCCTGCCATTGTGCCCATGGTTTGATAACTGTCAGAGCTAACAGTGATGGCATGTCTTGTCGCCTCAAGCATGATAAGTGAACAATGTGAATGCACTGTTGCATCTTTCCTTTTAGATGGTGGCCATAGTCTTACCCAGCCACCCATGATTGGAAACTTCTTAAATTTTTATTTTTTACAATAGGGAGACGGCTCAGTTGTTAAAATGTTTCACTCGCAAAAAAATTTGATCCCTAAAACCCATGTAAAAAAAAAATCCTGTGTGGTGGTGTGTGTTTGTTATCTCAGTACTGGTGAGGCAGTGACAAGGGAAGTCCTTGGTGCTTGCTAGCTGGCCAGCCAGCCTAGCCAAATCAGCAAGCCTTAAGCCAGTAAAAAAAAACCCTATCTTGAATAAGAAGGCGAAAGCTCTTGAAGAATGACACTAAAATTGACATCTGGTCTCCATGCACACTGGCACAAACACATGTCACACATGAACCCCACCCCCAGACCCAGGTGGTTTGAGTGAAAACAGCCCCCACAGGCTTGTATGTTTCAATACTTGACCCCCAGTTGGTAGACTATTTGGGAAAGATTAGGAAGTGTGACCTTGTTGGAAGAAGTGTGTCATATGGTGGTGGGCTAGAGGTGGGGAGAAGATCTGAAGTTTCAAAAGACTACAGGCATTCAACTTTGCTCTTCTCCAACTCCTGCTTGGGGATCAAGATGTGAGTTCTCAGATGTTCCTGCTGCCAAGCCTTTGCTCCCCCATTAATTGACTCTAGCCCTCTGAAACCATAAGCCTAACTAAATGCTTTATAAGTTGCCTTGGTTATGGTATTCTGTCACAGCAACAGAAAAGCAAGTAATACATAAAATAAATTTATCCTTTTGATTGTCCATCCAATCAAGATAATAATGCTTCTTTGCTTGAAGAAAAAGACCTTGCAGTGGTTTGTCAAGGATATGGCTCTGCTTTTGTCTACCCAATGGTGTTCTTTCCTTCACCACTGAGACACCTGCACCTTGTTTCTTATGTCTACACTATGACTCAGCCTTACCACACCTGATCAAAAGCACTGGCAGAGCCCCAAAGGCCTCCCTGCCTACGGTACCTCCCACCGCAGTCTACATAACATGGATGAATGAATTTTCTAGAATGTCTTTGTAAAAATCATCTTGGCTCAAAATACTGCATTTCCTACCAAGGTGAACAGAGTCTCCCAGCATTATTCCCATTGATGTATCTGAAAACCTACAGGCTAAAGCATTTGGGAAACACGGCCATGTAGGTTCCCTTTCTCAGAGATTTATAATTATTCTTTAGGTCTTTGAAAAGTATTGCAGTTACAACACTTTTAATGGATTTTGCCATTGACCCTCTATTTCAATTCCCCACCTAACATTTACCACATGGAATGATGTTTGGAAATACATGTGCACCTGGAAGAAGACAGTCAATGAATGGATTTATCCCAGAGTTCAGTGTTCCAGGATTAGTCCCCAACCTAACTAAACACAGCTCTCTGGCTTTTGTTCCACTTAGGCCTATGAAGCCTAAAACAAGCAAAATGCTTTCCTGAGGCTTGCACTTCCTAGCCTCACTGTTTCTACTCTTTCATGTACAGTTTCACCAGGTGTGGTGGTAGACACTTGTAATCTTGTCCCTCTGGAAGGCTGAGGCAGGGAAATCATAAGTTTGAGGCCAGCATGGGTTACATTGTCAAAGTAAGATTAGCTTGGGACACAGCGAGAGAGAGAGTCCAAGGCTAAGCTGGGCTATACAGCAAGAATATTTCAAAACCAAAACCAAATCAACAAAACACAATTTCAAACCTGCTGTCTTTCTCTGAGCTTGTCTTGCCAGAATCCTTGATGCTTTCATGATCAGAACACATAGACATGATTATGAATTACCTGTACTTTTCTATGACACTTGCATTTTTATACAACCACCTTAGCTTTCTTATATGCTTAAAATAGAAACCAAAGCCGATGAAGGAGTCCTATGTCACCCTCAACCTTCCCTCAGCCACCACTATTTCCTAAGGACCCTTGGCACCCCTTCAATGATAGTGACAGCACTCTCATGGGCTCCACTGACATCTAAATAGTCATCTGTCATTTTCTTCTTCCTTCACCACTTGCTCTGTCTGTTTATGAGCAGTCCCTCTAGCCTCTCCCCTCTTTTCTATGTGAGCCCTTTGAGAACTGAGTGCTATGTTAATATTTGATCACTTGATTTGTTGGCTAAAAACTTACGGTCCAAACAAACCTTTGGTCAGACTGGCCAAACTAACTTAAACTTCTTCTGCTGCTACTGTCCCTGTCTAGCTCTTGGGAGGGATACTCCCAAGGAAAGGTCAGGTTGAGGCCCAAATGATGCCCTGGGAGACTCAATTTACCCTGAAGAGGCCAAAGGAAGATGTCAGGCTAACATTTTTTTTTTTTTCTAGATTGAAAACTCAGGTCAAGATGCTAGGGACCAAATGGAGAGCATTCCTATTTACTCATATATAAGAATTGTACTATAAAGTGATTCATACTTACATTGAAAGCTCCCAGCAGAAACAGTGTGGGTTGTAACCCGACTGAAAATATCAGTCGTAGGATTGTAGAAGCAATTAAGGCCCGGATGCCATGGGGCTTGGGCAGAGCAATGACAATGGCCAGAGAGATGAGCATGGCTGTCCACAGGAGGCCTGACCAGTGTGGCTCTAGTGTTCCTGGAAAGACAATACAGATGTCTTTGGAATTTGTGCTTTCATGGCATCTAAGTAACAGAGTAAGATAGGTCTAATGACATTTTCTTCAGTCACTTCTCTAAATGATGTTCAGATTTTTTTACATCAAAAATATCAGTTTCAATGTTTTTAGATTCCCAAGCAGTCATTCATGTTTCTTATGCATGGCCCCCACCCCCCAATTCTCTGGTCTATCTGTGTATTTTGGGTTTAGCTGAGACATTACTATTTTTGGTAAGTCATTCCTACTCACAAAGAACTTGCAAACTGTTTCCTCCTACGCCATGTCACCATACTTCCTCGTTATTCCTATAGGGCCTGGTATGCTAGGGAAGTGCTCTACCCGTGGAACTACATTCCTGGCTCTAATGCTACTATTTTCTTTCTTTTCTTCCTTCCTTCTTTCTTTCCTTAAGATTTATTTTCATGGGCTGGAAAGATGGCTCAGAGGTTAAGAGCACTGACTGCTCTTCCAGAGGTCCTGAGTTCAATTCCCAACAACCACATGGTGACTCACAATCATCTGTAATGGGATCTGATGCCCTCTTCTGGTGTGTCTGAAGACAGTGATGTATTCACACACATCAAACAAACAAAAAACAAATAAATAAATAAATACTTAAAAAAAGATTTATTTTCATGTCCACTCATGTTTTGCCTAACGTGTGTCTATATGAGGGTGTCAGATCCTCTGGAACTGAAGTTACAGATGGTTGTGAGCTGCCATCTAGGTGCTGGGAATTGAACCGGGTCCTCTGGAAGAGCAGCCAGTGCTCTGACCATCTGAGATATCTCCCCAACCTCAAACGCTGCTATTTGCTAACCTTCATTTTACTTGTCTGTCTTCTGTCTAGTCTCTTGAGAAAAGTACCCTGCACAGAGGAGACACCAGATTCTTATTCAACAAATAAAACTCATTCGCAGGTCATAATTCACTTCTGGGGAAAGGAGGAACTGGAAGGCCTAAGCTTACTTATATTCAAAACATGTGAAGAAAACGGCAGGTTCCATGGCTCAATTTGATTTCCTCAGGGAAGGAGGAAGGCAACTTCCGGCTCTTGAGCATCATCTACAGTTAGATTAACCCAGTAGATAACGAGCTTCTACCAGTTTTTGTCATCTCTTGCTATTTCAGGTTCTATTTAGAGTGTCCCACGAGATGTCTTGGTTACATAACATGAGCCAACGTGGCTAAAAATACAGTTCTGTAAAACACTCATTAAAAAAAATAAAACACCCCTATTGCAAATGCTGTCACATTTTGAGTCTCCCTCGGATGTAAACAAGCAGTGCTACATGATTCAGGACACTTATATAAAGGAGTTTTTCTTCTTTAGAATAGCCAGGAGTATAGCACAGCTCAGGAGGAGGCACCGATGCAGGTGGCTGCTCTTTCTCCAGCTCAGTCACAATCACCGGAGGCATTTTCTCTTCAACAACTCCCCCCCAACCCCCAGCCAACCACTTGCCTTTTTTTTTTTTTTTCCCACTTTCAACATCCTTAAAGAAGAAAAACTGGTTAAAATGGGCACAGAGTGGCAGTTCCGGTCTCCACTGCGTTAATGCTGGCTGTGGTGGCTAGCCTGTAATGTTACTGAGTAGGAGGTAAAGACAGGCAACCCCCTGAGCAAGCTAGCTAGCTAGACTAGCCTAGGCTCAAGTGAGAGATGCTGCCTCTATATACAAAGTGGAGAATGGTCAAGCAACACATGCAATGTTAATACTGAACCTCTACACACATGCATAAACACATGTGCTCACACACATGTGACCGTGTATACCTCATACACAGAAAATAAAAGAAATGGGCACAAGGCACATGAGGTTTATAGAAGCTAAAACTGTGGATTCTGGGGGGGGGGATATGTATCATTTTTTGTGTACATTTAACAACTGTCACACATTTTGCTGTGTCTCCTGTTCTCATTAATTACCATTGACTCAGCCCACTCCATCAACCTGTGAAGTTGGTGCAGTATCTCTACTTTAAAGGCAACCCAGTCTTTATGTATTTTCTCTAAAATGACCTAGGAAATGGCTAGAAGTACGTGCTTCTAATGTTATTTCTAACTAAGTTTTTATTGTTAAAAAAAAAGTATTAATTCACTGTGATCACAGATCAAGAATTTTGACATGTTGTTGTTATATGACCATCACAGGATGTTGTCGCCACAATCAAGACACAAAATGTGCTCACCCTGACAAACATGAGCACCCTGACAGACTGCCTAGAGGTCTTTTCAGTTTATGTGTTGCCCCACCCCCACACCCAGATACCACGAGTGTGCTTCCTGTTACTATAATCTTGCAGTTCTCATGAAAATGGAGAAATAACTGTATTAGTAGGTAATCTTTTGTGTGACTAAGAAGTCTTTAAGAATCATGGTGGTTACCTGTTTTTACTGCTAAGTAATATGGATGTACAACAATCTATAATTTATTTATTTATTCAATAAATGAATGGATATTTGTGGCCATCCCAGTGTAGAGATATGGGAATGTTGCTACTAGAACATTCAAGTGCCAGTCTTGGAGTGGAACTGATGCTATCATGTTTTTTTTGCACAAACACAGAGAAGTAGACTGTTCTTACACAGAATGTACAATTTTGTGAGATACTGACATACTGCTTTCCAACCAAAACAATCACACTTTTTTGGGGGTGGGGCTTTTATTAGCCCTTGATATTAACAGTCTTATGATTCAGCCACTTAAGCAGGTCTATAGAAATACATCACTGTTCTAATTTGTATTTTACTGAGAACTCTAGATATTGGCTATCTTCTCACATATCTACTGGTCATCCTTAGATCTTCTTTTGTTAATTATTTGAGCAAAGACTTTGCCCATTCTTTTAATGTGGTAATCTTTCTATTATAGTATTTTATGTGTTCATATTCTGCATTTAAGTCCTGATATAGTGAGATATTCTTTGGAGATGTTTCCTCCCATTCTCTGGCTTACTTTTTATTTCATAAATGTTTAAACATTTTAAATAAATTTCTTTTCTGGCTACACTATGTAGCCATACTATGTAGCTCTGGCTGTCTTAGAACTCTTTGGGGCTGAACTCACAGAGAGCTACCTGACTTTGTTTTCTATGTGCTGGGATTTAAAAACAAACAAACAAACAAACAAACAAACAAACAAACAAAAAACCACTCCACAAAGCCTGGCTTTCAAAAGGTTCTCAATGTCTTAACCATAAATGTGGCCAGTACAACACTTGTACCCAAGTCCTGAAGAGGCCAAACCTGAAGAGGCTGAGGTAAGAACCTGCTTCTTCCCTGCTATTAACCCGATACTGAAAACTAGTGCTAGACTCCAAGAGACTGGGTCTAGAAAGAAATCTTGGAGACAGCTGGAGAAATGTGAATTTGGACCATTACAGGATTTACTGTTAGCTTTGTTACATATGATAATGGCCTGGTGGTTATATATATTTTAAAATATGCTTATAAGTTAGAGGCACACTGAAATATTTATGGTCAAAACAACAAAATGTCTAAACTTCTCTAAAATGTTTCAAAAATACAGTGGGGGCTAGAGGAAACAAGTTTAGCAAAATGTTAATTGTTCAAGCTGGGCTGATGTACATGGCAGTTTGTCATGCTGTTCCTTCTACTCATGAGTAAGTTAAAACATTTCAATAATAAGAAAGTTTAAGGAGCCATACTGTCTTTACTTGAGCCATCGTGGCATGCTCACAGATTGAGCAGTATTTGACTCTGCACCAGTGCTGTACTTCTGACAGGTGGCTCAGTGGGCTGGGAGGATGCTTTTTAAAAGGAGCTTTTAAGGCCACTGCTGCTCTTGGCTGCAAAGGTCATGTAAGCTACAGAACCACAGCACTGTACAAAAGTAGGTTGTCATGTATATCTAAGAGGTACATTTAGCAATCCTGTTTCTAGAAAGATACTGTGATGTAAACATATACAGAAGACTTTATTTTGGAAGTGCTGGAGCTCAAATCCTGGCCTTGGTCATGCTTGGCAAGCATCCTACTACTAAGCTGCACCTACAGAGTCTAACACATACTGATCTCACATTGGCATTTTCAGGCCAATTAACCAGATAGATTTTCTGAACAGCATGAAAACAACCGTTTTCCTGAAAACAGTTGGTGCTGGGCACAGAAAATTTCCAGAGCACATGTTACAAATGCAAACATTCACTCTAATGGGAACTGTTGCTTCCAAAGTAACTTCAGTGTCCATATCATGAAAGAGGATTCATGGGTCAGATCAGCCTCTTTTCATTCCAGAGCTATGACACTACTTTCCAGTAAATCCATTGGTATGAAGTTCTAAAGTCCATAACCCATAGTTAGACAAGGAAATCTTGTGACCTTCAGACTAATAAAGGTGGGCACCATTCCCAAAGTGTATCACCATAGAGTTGGAAAGATCTCACCCATCACCTCATTCAAGGGGTCTCAGATTTGATTGCTAAGAGATAGGCTTGTACAACTATTTTGTCAGAGCCTTCTAGGCATTTCTGAAGCCACATCAAAGCCTCAACATCTTCACTGTCAGCATCTTATATACAGGAAACATCAAGGAGTAACCAAAGAGGCCTGCACAAAGTCACATGACCAGTGACCAGCAAGCCCATGGCTAGAATGAAGTATGAAGGCTAATACTGAAGGTGAAGGATGTCAACTCACTGTCCCCAAACAGTAGCCTGGATGGTGGTGCAAATGACCAGGGAAGAAAACAGTTGGGGTAAATCATTAAAATCTATATGAAATAGCTTTGGAGGAGTGGAGGGCAGATGAGAGCTCAGTCAAAGAAATGGCTGGATAATCTGCTGAGAGGAACACAGTAACTTCTTGTGTTCTTGAGCTGGAAGGAGACTGGGTAGTCACCAATAGAGATCTCTACTGATTCCCTGACTACTCTCACCTCCAGTGATTAGAATCTTTGTTAAGGGAGATAACTTCTCAGAGAAAAACTGTAGCCCTGTGTTCTGATCAAATCTTTTCAAATATTGACCTTCATGTTTCCTAAAGTAGCATTTAAAGAAAATACATACATACATACTATACATACATACATACATACATCCCTTCCTCCCTCCCTCCCCTGGGTCTGTGTTTAGATCATGCTTTGGGAAGAAGTGGCCATTTAAATGGTGCCTTCAATGAAAATTAAATCCAAACAGAAAAGTTGAAGCCCTTGAAAGTGTCTGTGGCATTATATAACATGTTACCACTTTAAAGTTGGTCCTTAAGTATACTTTTATACACATGTGCTACTTAGATCTATGGCTGTAATATTCAGTTCAAATATTCTCAGCATTTTCCTGGGTCTGATTTTGGGCTTCTTTATCCCATAAGTTTCATACAGGAGGAAGGTTGTTATACTGGTGGGCCAAAAAACTCCAGTGAAAAACTTAGCTAAAAAACAACCTTTCTGGGAACTGGAGTGAATAAGACTGGGAACATGGTTCCATGCTAGAGCACTTGTCTAGCATGCACGAGGGCTTCGATTATATCCCTAACATGGTGAGGAAAGAGAGAAGACATGAAATCTAACAGAAGAGGAGCCTTTCATGTCTGCCACCAGAACCCCACAATGCCAACAGCTCTCAGATACCAGCTATCAAGTTGAGGGTCCCCAGTAAAGAAGTGCTGTCCTAATCTTTGCTTTTTCTCATCAAAATATGTTGAAGGCTCATGTGGGTGTTTGGAAGGAGATGGTGGGTAGGGGAAATCCAAGAATGGTAGGAGGCAGCTCTCCACAGACTAAACACTCAAGGAGTACTGGTTACAGTCTCAAGACTTGCCTTACCTCTGACCTGCAAAAGGGAAAAAAAAAAATTCTAGAGGTTTCTTAGTCTTCAGTTGAAAACAACTTCAGAAGCATGGCATGGGAAAACATACAGTGGACTGACAGTTTATTTCTATTCTTTAAGACCAGCTATGCACCTAACTAGCTTGGCATGCTGTCTCTCTTAACTTCTTGGATGCATGCTTTCCCCGTATGTAAGACACGGGGTTTAAGACAATTTCTGACAGGCTCAATAGAGCTCCCCCTCCTCCTATTTTAAGTTTATTTCATCTTATCTGCAAATGGATAACTGGGATCCTAAATAGCACCAAAAGTTTCAGCAACAGGATTTAAGACCCAAATCACAGCCTTCCTGATGTCATCAACTGTTTCTTCAAAATTAAAGATATTGAACAAGCTATGGTAGAATATGCCCATGTGCAGGCTAGTTTTATGTCAATATGACACAAGCTAGAATCATTTGGGAAGAGGGTACATTAATTGGCAAAGTGTCCCTATCTAATTGGCTTATGGGCAAGCCCGTTGCAGTTTCTTGACTGATGATTGATGTGGGAGGGCCCAGGTCCCGTAGGTGACTTGACCCCTGGGCAAGTAGTCCTGGGTACTCAAAAGTAGGATTCTCAGGCTTTAGAATAATTTTTTTTTTTAAATAAGATTTTATTAACATTTTATTTTAGACCTGGATGTCAATGGGATGACTTAGTATTTAATTTATTTAAGAAAAGAATATCTCAAAATGAAGTTCAAGTCTGTGTTTTTCTGCAACATTCTGTTAGCAAAATCAAAAGGCAGGCTGAGCAAGCCATGAGGAACAAGGCAGCGAGCAGCACGCGTTCATGGTTTCTGCTTCATTTGATTCCTGCCTCCAGATTTCTGCCCTTATTTCCTCTAGAGATGGATTGTGACGTAGAAGTCCTCTTCCCCAAGTTGCTTTTGGTAATAGTGTTTTATTACAGCAACAGAAACCATAAAAAATTAAGTAAGACAGCCTATTACCAGAAGGCTAAAGCAGGAGAGGAGGATCTTGGGTTCCAGGCCAGCTTGTACTTATAGCAAGATGATGTCTCAAAAAGATAAGGCAGAATACTTAAATAAAGAAAGATATGGTTACCTCCCCTCACTCCTTTAAATGGGTAGAAAAATGCCACCAGCAGGTTCATCAGGACGGCCAGGTTGAAGGAGATGCTGCTCCAGAAAGACATGTTTCGGGCACACCAGTACAAGACAGGCTGGGCTGTGGAAACAGATGAAGCCGGTGAGGTTGTTGACTACTGCAGTCTGAGTGCTAGAGTTTGGCATGCCCCTTCCTTCTGCTTGATCCCCACAAGTCCACTTTTGTTCCCAGTTTTGATCACAACAGTAAGAACGAGAATTTGTTTCGGAGCTGGCACACAGTGACATGACATCAGGTCATTGGAGAACTCATGAACAGAAGCTTCATGGGGTACAAGGGAGAAGAGAAGGGCAAAGGCTGGGCCATCTAAAAGTCCTTCTTGCCCTGTTAACTCCACCAGTTATGGAATCTGAGGGTTATCCAGAGTTCACACACTGAGATTCTGGTTCTCCCCGACCTCCAGTACCAGATGAGATGCCCAGAGAGACCCAAGAATTCAATTAGCCTTTTAGAAATGTCAGGGAGACAGAACACTCAGAGTTGGTGCAGCTGAGCCTCTGACTGGGCCTGGTACCATTTTCTTCACTTAAACGTTCCATTAATTCCCTTGTGTGGGACAGTTACCCTTTTCAACATCGACTAACTTGCCATTCCCCTCAAATGGTATAGAAGATCTCAAAACCAAGGAACTGGGGAACAAGATGAGGCTGACCATAGTCAGCAGTAGAGTTTACATCCAAAGACTCCAGGAGAGAAAAGATATGACACAAAGCTATAAGTTTATACTGACATGGGCATGCAGGGGGACAGCTTCCACAAGACAGTCTGGCTGGATATCATTCCCTCCCCTCCAGAGCACAGCACAGGATATGTGAGATAGGATCTCTATCGAGTCCCACCTCCCCACCAGTGAAATCTTCATAAAACTTTAGGACAGCAGCCAATGACAAATCCAAAGGCCCTGTAATGATGCCTGCAACAGCAGCCAAGCCTTTGGAAACATCTATCCAAAGAAAGTTATGGCACAATTAAAGAGTCTCTGGTAATTTAGTAACTGTTGATAATCATGTTGGAACTTGGTCATGGGCAATGTTTCAAAACTGTTGAATTACAGAACTATGAGCAATCATCTAGTTTGAAATTCTTCATCTTCAAAAATAAGAGAAACCAATGCCCAGACACAGGAGGAAGTATTTGAGATCTTGTTTTCCCAATTAGTGATCATCTGGAGTCAGTAAAAGGGATTAAGACAGATGGCCAATGTCACCATTCAATAGAGGAGCTGACTAAGTCCAGTCAACTGCCAGGTAGCAATTTAATATTTTGTAAAATAGTCATAAAACAAAAATAAAATCCTTTTTTGAGTCAGGGTCCCATGCAGTGTCAGCTAGCCTTAAACCAACCACACAGGTTGGGATGACCTCAAATTTCTTATCTACCTCGTTTTCACTGAGTACAAAGACGACAGCATGAGCCACTGTGCCTACTTTTATATGGTGCTGAGGATCAAACCCAGGACTCTATGCATGCTAGACAAGCACTGTATAACTGAGCCACATCCCAGCCTTGCTGAAGCCAACTGGAGATGAGAATTCATCTCATCTGGCTGCAACAGACACTGACCCTTCTTTGAGGACTGAAGTGAACACTTCTGATACACGTAACAAAAATGCCTGAAAACAACAGGAGAGATGAATGGCTGGACACTGTTGACTGCTGAGGCTGAGGGACAGCTTCGGGAAAACTGACAGTACCCTCTCCACACTCATGTATGCATCAAGAACTCATAAGAAGTCTAGAAATACAAGAAGCTGGCAGAAATCTGGGATGGTCCTTGGAAGCCCAAATGCCTTGCATGGAACATGTCCCCTTCAGTACAGCTGCAATAAATAGTCTTTAAATAAATCTAATTTTCCAAAGCTAATATTCGTTACACTCTCATTTTGAATCTGAACAAATACATAATCAGTTCTATAGCTCAGATAGTTATTAATCCAGGTTAAAGATCCACAATATCTTTACACTTCCTGTGGTACATGGAACTAGGTCCCATCCTTCTCTGAACCTTCTCCCTTCTCCACATAAGCTGCTCCTACATCCTAATCTAGTGGTAGTTCTCACAAACACACTGTGCTCTTCAACTTCCATGTACTCCCTCTGCTGTGATTTAGCACATGCCCCAGTCTCTGATGTAACTCTTTCTTTGATGAAATACCTTAAGAGGGGCAGCTCACTACTCATTGTTCCTACTCATTGTTCCGAGTATGGCTGTACCTGTGCTCTGCTTCTAATATGAAGAGTATACTTCACATGCAGGCATGAGGTTTCCCAGAGTAGGTCATAAAAGCTCCATGGCTTTCTCCTCACCTTGCTCTTCAATCATTTACTCTAAAGAAAGCAACTGTTGTGTCACAAGGATACCTGAGACTCATTGGAAAGGTCTATGTGCAGAAGAAAGGAATGCTCTGATTTCAGAACTATTAGAGAGTACTAAGAAGTGGACTCATCAGGGCCAGGCAAGTGCTTAGATGACAACAACGCTGGATGGTATCTCAGTGGTTAATGAAAGACCTTAGCTTTTTTTTTTTTTTTTTTTTGGTTTTTCGAGACAGGGTTTCTTTGTGTAGCTTGGCTGTCTGGAACTCACTCTGTAGACCAGGCTGGCCTCGAACTCAGAAATCCACCTGCTCTGCTCCCAAGTGCTGGGATTAAAGGCGTGCGCCACCCAACGCCCGCTGACCTTAGCCTTAACTATCCAGCTAAGTCATTCCTGACCAGAGGAAACTATAAGAAAATGAGTATTTGTTGTTTTAGGCCATTGTGTTTTGTGAATGATTAAAGCAACTGACATACCTTCTATCATAAGCAAAATAATGCCCACTGAAATATCCTAAACCTCAGTCTTCAGCTTGTGAATGTGTTATGTTACGTGACAAAAGGGACTGATAAAGTCTTCTCAGTGAAAGGAGGAGGCAGAAGACTCACCCTATCCACATCTTGATTTTTTTAAAACTCAGTGAGAATCTCACCAGACTTCTGACTTCCAGAACGGTAAGACAGTACACTCACGTTTCTGTAAGCATCAGAGTTTGGTATCGCAGCAGTAGGCATACCAGAACACATCTCCTGTCCCCTAATCTTCTAGGCTGTGTCTATCCAGATTTTGCTAGATGTTACCACCAGCCATCCTCCTCTTTCAAGTCTTTCCCCATACTTCTGTAACCTGTCATTGCTTGATTATAACCTGGTCATAATCAGCTTCATATTGTAGCCACTTAAAAATCTGCTTGTGCCGCCTGTCTCTTTACAGAGTGTTAGTTCCCACAGGAAGAAGTATGCGCATTGCCGAAGCCCCACCATACCTTGCAGCATGTTGTCTTTTCCTAAGGACTGTAATTTAGTTGGATTGATATACTTGCCACACACCAGCAGAATGGTAGAATGCTGGCACCAGAGACAGGCAAAGCTATTTAAATAACTGCATCCAGGGCATGTCTCAGTCACACTGGTTCCTGGTTTGCTTTAAAGAAACTGGGCTTTTCTGGATGACTTAGGACTCTACACAAGCACATGCTACCTCTAATGTTATAAGCATGGGGAAAATTCCAAGCAAGAAATGGTCAGCAATAGCAACTCTATTTGAGCTCTGTTGTGTAGGTTCCAGCCCAGAGTCTTCTCTTCACCAGACATATGATCTTCCCGAAAAGGATGGCCTGAGAAAGTATGTGTATGCATAAAAGGGTGTGTGTATGTGTTTCAAAAAGAAAGCAAGAAAGGGTTTGGAGGAGCAAATCCAATTGGGTGTTTGTTTTAGAATTAAAACCAATTTCTTCTAAAAGGCAAATTTGTTGATCTTTATTTTATTTGCATGAGTGTGTATCTTGCATGTATGTATGTGTATCATATGACACCTGGTACTCACAGAGGCCAAAAGAGTGTGTCAGATTCCTGGGAAGAGTGTGTCAGATCTGGAGTTACAGATGGTTTAAGTGGCCAGGCAGGTGCCAGGAAGTGAGCTCAGCTCCACTGCAAGAGTCTCTCCGGCTCTGAACTGCAGACCCATCTCTCCAGCCCTATCCTGATTTCTTAACACTAGAGAACACTAGCATCAGTAGACAGATGGGCACTGAGGGAGAACTGGCTACTGACTTCCCATCACACCTGTCACAGCCTTCATGACTTCAGCCAAAGGTAAGCCAGCTTTGCCAACATGACAGAAAAATCTCTGCACTCTTGGCAGAAGTAAGCTGCTTAGTGAGAAGCAGTGTGTTCTATTTTAATTCTGCTTCTAATGAGTACATCTCTCCCCTTCCTAAGTACTTGGTTTGTTTAATTCACTTATTGTTTTTCCATTTTTTCTCTTAGTACATAGCTTTGGAAGCAATTAAAAAATTTCAGATGACAAGTATTGCTGTCATAAACTTCCCTAAAACAAACACTATTTTTCAGAAGCCAGGAAGACTGGAATAAGAGAAGGCATTACTTATATACTTCACCAAAAATCTTGGAATGATCAGGTGGCCTCTCTGAAGAAAATGAGTCTTTGTTGCCTGCTGGCTCCCAGAGGGTCTAAGGATGGGTGAGCTGTGTCAGCAGAAGCGGTGGGTGGTGGGGGTGGACTAGAGAGCACTTCTCCCCCTCCTTGGTACTGAGGACCTGCCACTACTCTGATTGCACAAGTCTTTGTCATGTGTGAACCCAGGAGAGCAAGGAAGTGAGGAGGAAGGCAGGCCTGGCTCTGCTCTGACTGGCAAGGACCAAAGATAGCTCGAGCGGTCCCGGAAACTGTGCTGTCTCTTACCCTGGTCACACCCTGCAAAAAGCCTGAAAGATCTCAACAAGAGCCTGGCTTTGGAGTTTCGGATTAAAAAAAAAAAAAAAAAAAAATCCTGGCTCCCAACTCACACACAAATAAAGCATGATCCTTTAAAGTTGGTCACAACAGCTGCTGCCAAGCACACTGCTGGTGCTGAAGGATCACATTAAAATCGCTAATGAAAACTGGGAGTCCAGAAGCCCTCTGGGGGAAGTGCTATAAATGTGCCTTAGACAAGTAATCTTCATTTGACTTGGCTGGCTTTGTCATGGGACCTGCCGGTGAGCCGTGCTGCAGCTTATATGGCAAACAACTGTACTGTCTATAAAACGACTGGGAGTTCTGACCGTGAGTTACTCCATCAGAGGGAAAATAGAGAGTCTCAGGAACAGGTGTGCCAGTCTGCACTCTGAGCCCGAGGGAACCATCCTGTGCCGGAAAAGGCCTGGTCTTTTCTATGTCTAATTAGTTTCCACAGGGAAACACCCAAACAGGCACTCCAAGCCATCCACGCAGCTCCTAGGCCAATCAAATCAAATGCTGCACGAATGCAGCCCACTTATGGCCCTGAAATACCAAAGTTCTCTGTATTCTGAGGACACCAACACCGACGGTTCCTGAGTTGCTTGTTCTTGGAGGGACACACTCCCCAGGCCAGGTGCGAAGCCTCAGAGCTGTGCATTCCCAAGCGTGTCCAGGTGCTATGACTCACCTCGAAGTTTCTTCTGCCAGTTCATCTCATTAAAGAGGTCCTCGGAGCGCAGGAAGAAGTCGTTGATCTTGCTGCCTTGCTCATCCCTCTCCGTGGTGTAATATATTCGAAGTTTCGATTCCTTAGTGAGGAATTCACAGATGCTGGGCACGGGGAAGACAATCTGTTCCATTGTTCGATCCAGTCTGACAATCTAGGGTTAAAATGGAGGGTAAGCTGTTATTCTCAGAGTCTTTTAGGCAGACTCTTTTGCTTTGGTATGGCAGTGAACTCGGGTTTCAAGGCTCAGGAGAATATGAATCTGTCCGATTTGAAAGCCCTCAGCTGTGGGCATGTGTGTGTGTGTTGTTTGTGCATGCATACTCCAAACATAAAAGTTCTGTTAAGTCTGTAAGAATTCGTCTGACTTTGCACTCCATTCATTTAAATATGATCAATTTCCCTCCCTTAATATCTTAATGCTTCTCCACTTTTAGGTACTGGTTTTAATTTTGTGACTGTAGCATGGAATATTTCTCTTTTTAAAAAATAACCACTAGAATCATAAAAGTATTATAGTTATACTCTACATACTCCCAAGGTACTTTATAATGATTCTGTTTTGAGACTGTAGATAACTAATGTACAACCCTGACTAGATATTGCTGAAATATTTGTCTGCACAAACAACTGATAAGCTTAAAGACAACCAGCATAATTTCACAAGTGATAAGCTCAGCCAGGCTAAAACTCAGCAGCAATAGACACCGACACTGTAGAGTGTAAAGAACAGATGGGAATCCCATTTTCCTTTAGATATGATCGGCTTTCATCTGGAACAACTTATACAGTGTTTCAGCACACTCAACTGAGGCCAGTACTGTACGACGGAACTTTCTACGATGATGGGGCCATTCTTCGTGTGTCCATAAGGACAGCTACTAGTCACAGAGGCCACTGAGCACTAGGCACATGCAGTTACTGCAAACGAGCAACAGGATAATTACTTGCATCTAATTTTGATTTAACAGGCACGGCTTGATGGTTATCATGCTGGATAGGGCAATGTTGGGTCACAGTGTAAGCCTCACCCACTATTCTCTTTCAGATAGCAAAACTGGGCTAACTCTGAATAGGAACTTTTAGAGCAGACCTTTGCTTTTCTTGCAATGACTTCTTCATCTTGTCAGAATGTCCGAATGCATGACCTATGAACCAATATGCCCATTGCCTCTGGGAGGGTATCTGGGAGGTGTTCCTTAAACTGGCTTTGTGGTGCTGCAGGGGTGGATGGCTGCAGGTTTCCTCCATTTCCTCCTTAGATGGGCTCCATCTCCAGAGTAGTCTGTTTCCAATTTTAGGACACTGTATTAAATCACAGTTTCAAGGGCAGAGAGTTCTAAAAGGTCACAGGCTGCAGTACACCAGAGACATGGCCTCTTGGCCTTTCTGCATTCTTCCCTAGAAGCTCAGGAGGTCAGGTGAAGCCCAGGTCTGAGCCCTTGACAGGAAGAGCTTGCTCCCTCTGTCAGTACCTTTGTTCCCTGATGGGGCAAGAGAGGTGACTCAGGCCCGGCTATAGTGGGAAACTCTGATGGAGGTCAGACAGGTCCTCACAGCTCTGACTCCTTAAGTACAGAGAAAAATGGTCTTTATACCAGGGTGTCCTGAATCTAGTTACAGCTCAGGATTTGGGGGGTGGGGGCTCAGAATCACTCTGTTGTCAGAATGGTTTTGGTTCAAAGCCAACCTGGTTTAACTAGAAGCGTAGTGTGTGGTTAATATCCTAGAACCTGCCTGGGACACAGGCTCAAGGGCCTCTTCCATATATTTGTCATGAAGTGGCCACCAGCTTCACACACACAAGCATTAGGACCATCCCTTCTTTCACCCAAGCACAAAAGACATGTGCAGCTGGCTTCAGGAGGAAAAGGAAGGGGAGAGGAAGGCTTCTGGCAAGAATTGCATTCTATGGCTGAAGGGGGAAGAGTCCAGAGTCTACTAGCAAAGCTCCAAGCAGCTAAGACACAGTACCTCGGATCTGCACACATAGCCCTCAGGGGAATCAAAGGGAGGGTCCTGGCTGGCCAATGGCCTGATTCTAAGGCTAGCAACAGTTTTTAAAAATTTCCTTGTTTGGGCAGATTTAGCAGTAGGAGTCAGGAGGACAGAATAGCATTTCTTCTCTATCCCTAGTAGTAAGAGACTTTGTTCGTGCCTTTTATGTCAATCAAACTTCAGTCTCCTCGCAGTTGGGTCAGAGAGCTGAACAGTACCTCCTGATTCTATTCATCTTTAACCTTCTACACTGCCAAGGTTGTCTCCTAAAGGATGCAGAGGACAGAGCTGGCCTTTCGGCTAAGCTTCTGGCCAGGATCAATAAATCCAGACTATGTGTTCGCATACATGTGGCCTGGCTGACTGAGTTGGTCAAACGAAGCATTTCATCAGGATGGCCTGGAGAGCTGAGACAGCAGGTCAGAAGAGACTCCAAGAGCCTCCATCCTGAATGTGTCATTCTGTCCACCAAATCCCTCTCCAGACGTTATAGTAAATTCATTAGCAAAACAAGGTACCATATCCTGACTACCTAGACCCTGGAGCCAGCCATGATTCCATTCAGATACTAAGAGACAATGCAGGTGACATAAAGTATGAGGGGTCGACAGCCTGGGATTCACACTCCAGCTGTGAGCCTGAGAGTGAGAACTTAGCACTTTCACTGAGCCTTATTGAAGAGCTCCTCCATTTTCCAGGTAGAGATGATGCTACATAATTCAGGAAGTCAGCAAGTATTTTGTCCTGTTAAGATGCATAGAGGACGGTGGGGTTCCTGTGGGGGAAATGCAGCAGTTCCACTGCTCTGAGGATAAAGTGCAGACTTCTTCTCAGGACAGATGTAAGCTTCGAGTGCTCTGTGTTATTTCCTCTCTGTAACGTGCGCATTTTCACCTTGACACACTCCATTCCAGCAATGATGGCTTCTCCTGAGCACCTCTTACCTGGTCTTCCTTGTAGAGGTCAGGAAAGCTTCTCCTTCTGGGTATTTCCTGTTTCAGTCCTGTGTTCTTTCATTCTGTATCTAGATTCCATTCCTTCACAACAGACCTCCTATAATCTACAGGTCCCTCTGCTAGACTTCATGTGTATTATGTTCATATGTGCACGTGGGAACTGGTGTACATATACAGAGAGAGGCCAGAGTCAACCTTGGTATCAATCATCAGACACTTTCTCCCCTCTGGCCCTTTTTGGAGTCAGGGTCTCTCATGACCAAACTGTCTCTAAGTAGGCCAAGCAAACCCAGACACCTGCATACCTCTGTCTTCCCAGCACTGAGACCATAGTGCATGATAATACACCTGGATTATTTTACGTAGGTTCTGGTCATTGAATTGGGTCCTTGAGGTTGTATGGGAAATGTTTTATCACCTGAGCTGTCTCCTCAGCCCCCCTACTTGCTTTAGGAGCTGGCAAGAAGTTGTAATCAAATCTATCTGGATCTGATCGGTGTGTCTCCCCTCTGCGAGTTAAGCAGTAATCATGATAGTCTGATCAGCACTGGACATGCAGTACCTAATGGAGGAGCTAGTGAACAGGCAGCACTTCGACATTTGTACTGCTCAGAACAGTGAGGACACACCAACCCTCGTACAGGGTACCGTCAAGTGCAGGGCCAGGCCTTGCTGCCTGAGTGCTGCCTGAGTGGCTTGACTGGTTCATACCTCAATTTGTGCTGTGTGTTTCGCATAGAACTCCAGAGCTTCATCGCCATCCACCTGGCCTCCAGGTTTCAGCATGCTTTGAAGTTCCTTGTTATGCCGAGCCAGCTAGAACACAGGCAAAGAGAAACTGGGAGTCATGGATTGTGAGAGCTACTTTTAAACTCTAGGTTTCATTCTTTCTCATGTATCTCAGGTTGGCCTTGAACTTGTGATATGGCTGAGGATGACGTTAACCTTTTGATTCTCCTGCTTCTTCCTCCCAAATTCTAGTTTCATAGATGTACACCACTGCGACCAGGGCTTTTTGCAGGTGACATGAGCACTGTATCAACTGAGGTACGCCCAGCTTTTCTAACTGAGTTTAAAAGAATTGTAAAATGACCAGCAGTAAGCCAAAGGCCAAGGTACCTAAAGAGAGGCTTGCTCCCTTCTGCAAAGCTCTGCTTTGCACAGAGGCTATTTTGGGAGTCTGGCACAAAAGAACGGACAGTGCATGCCCATGCAGGATACTCCCTTTCTCTGATTTCCTAAGCTAGGCAGGAGGGACATAAAACTTTCTGTGCGCCACATTACGCTTCCATTCTGGGGCTATTCAGAAACACTTTCGGATGCTAGATGCTGAGTATGAAGGCGATATGGGACAGGGGAGTGGTTGAAATCATTCAGTACGTATGCAGGGGCAGGGAACCTGTTAACTCCAGGCCTCTTGCCTTCATTGTGTTACGCCCAGGTCCTGTACCCAAGTTTGAAAGAGGCTAAGGAAAGGACATGTCAATCTCCACTGGGCTACAGCTTTCCCATC
This sequence comes from Mastomys natalensis, assembly GCA_021653895.1. Taxonomy (NCBI): domain Eukaryota; kingdom Metazoa; phylum Chordata; class Mammalia; order Rodentia; family Muridae; genus Mastomys; species Mastomys natalensis. Next base: position 1,666,794 of record JAJTUV010000429.1, read on the forward strand.
CCCACCCAACACCTGAAGATACTAATATACCCAAAGAAGCAACTTCAAAAACCCAGACACTTGGGACGAGATTATGAAATATGGCATGTTGGTGTCAGGAAGAAAGTATCACCCAGAAAGGCAAACAAAAGGAAACTGTGAGGACAGGTTCCCACAGATCCCCAAATGTGATAATCAAGGAGGCTCAGGTTTATTTCTTTAGGTTGTTAAGAGAGACTCATTAGTATTTATGAAATGCCCAAGACTCCTTTTCAGTGGCTCTAGACAGAGCATCCAGTATCACTGCTCAAGGGTAGATGTGTGTACAGAGCGTGGGGATTTCCAAGTCCCCGACCTGCCATACTGGGAAAATGGCAGCATCCTAGAACTCAGCCCCTTAAGGCAGGTAGCCAAACATACCTGCAAGCCATGTTCACATGGGTACTACCAGTGCTAGAAGAAAGCTGTCCAGGAAGAGTGAGTTTCAGGGTGCCTCCAGCTTAGCATGCTGGTGATGTGTAGAGGGGCAATAGAGAGAGAGGGCTCTACCTGGTGAGCGAGGATGTAGATGTTGTGGCCCACATTCCTGGGGGAGGCAGCTCCATCCTCACCGTTCTCCCCATCCTCAAATTCCACTTCACCTTGCATGTAGGCCTTCTTGATCACTTCCACCTTTGGGTAGGGACAAGAGAACACATCTCCTGACTCAGGGCTGATCCCTGCAGGGCTGGCATCTATAGCTTAGATAGCAGTCTCTACTCTGGACAGACACTGCTCACCAAGGACAGCCCATCCCATCAGGCTTGGATGCAGCCCGGACTCCTTAGTTATAATGATCCCGGGAGTAAGCAGCACCTTCACTCACAAGAGAAAGACGTTCATTCATTCTACTTGGACCAATATTCAATGGCTGGCTCATATCTTTCTGCTCTAGAAGTTGATGGTGAAAAAAAAATCATAATGGGAACAAAGGGTTCTTGAGATATGATAGTTCATTGGCTAAATGGTTCACTACCATGCAAGCTGAAGGCCTCAGTCTGAATCCTGGAACCCACAGTGGGAAGAGAGAGCCTGTGATTGATTTCTATATGTCCATAACCACCACCGCCGCTGCCACCACCACCATCACCAGGAACACTCACAGACACATGCACTACCACTACCAGTACTACCCAGACCCTTGAAAATGGCAAAATGTGATTCTTCTCTCTCTCTCTCTCTCTCTCTCTCTCTCTCTCTCTCTCTCTCTCTCTCTCTCATCTCTCTCTCTCTCTCTCTCTCTCTCTCTCTCTCTCTCTCCTCACACACACATACACACACACACTCACCAAATTTTTCTTATTCCCAACCACTGCTTCCTTGGGGTGTTGGAGAGGGGGGAGTGTAAAAAAAATCCATTAGCTTTTGGGAAAGTAGTGCAATTACTTTCTGTTAAAATGTAATGCTAACAAACATTTTGTAAGGTCTCAGAAATTCCTACTCCTTTATAGATGTGGAAATAAACACATAAAAGATCATTGCTAAGGTCACAGTTAGTGAACTAGGATTTGAACTTAGCCACTACCCGTCACAGCTGCCTGGCTGACTCTAGACAGGGTCCTAGAGCCCTCACAACCTAGAGCACACTTCTTAGAGCACTATACTACCTGCTGACTGTTCTCAATCACTTCGGTTCCCAGGGTGAAGAAGTTGGGGCTGTTTACATCTAAATCCCTCCCCTGGTACTCGGCACAATGCCCTGCCAAGCTTTCCTAAATAAACATGTCATTCAGAACTTAATAATTCAAACGCTAAGAGTAAATATGTTCAGTTATACTGAAAATTAATCATTTCCTTGGCTGATTCAGAAGGTACTTCAGCCTGGGGCACATTCCCCATTGCCATTGGCCATTATCTGGGACCTTCTCTTTATTCAAGAGGGAGCATGTGGGCAGCCACATATTCTGTGCTGACAGAGGGTCAGCTGCTGGATGTAACTTCAGAGATGAGACCCTCACTCTCTAGGCTTGTTTTCCAAGCAATTCTAAAACCAAACCCAGCATATTAATATGCAGAGGACACACATAGGTGCATGCATGTACACATGTGCACATGTGGATATGTTCTGGATATTCAAACTTCCTGTTTGTCGTCTTAGAGCCCTGGCTCCTACAAGAAGACTTGGTCCTTTCTATGCTCCAGAATAATGTTCTCTAACCAAAGGGAGCAACCCAGGAGTTGGTGGCGCCATAGCAAGGGATCGTGGCACTTGTTCTACCGGGGACAGTCTTGAAGAGACAGGGCATATTCTTGATTCATACAATCTGAAATGGTTCTATGCAAGGGCCATTCTGACCCTACTAAATAATGACCCTTGGCTACCCCCAGTTATATAAGCTGTTATGTAAACTCACAGAGAATCCTGTCTCTGTGGAGAACTCACTCCCTGACCTCAGGGATCAAAGAACCAGGCTGCTGTGAACTTTTATTTAAAGGATACATAAAGGGACTTTGGTCTGGCCTCTAGTGCACATCCAGGTCACCAGGAGGCAGAAATGCTTTAATGCCCTCATTCAAGTCTGTCGGTTACAGTTTATTTGCATGGGGCAAAGTCCAAATAGACACAGCTCATATCACCCATCCTTGAACACTGCTCCTTTCACAGCTCAAACCACCAACTCCCAGCATGGGGACTCACAGTCTGTCATAAATATCACTCTTCGAAAATAAACCAGGTCATGTTTCAAGGAAACAAAAAGCAAACACCAACATTCAAAATAGACTCTCCTGTTGTTTAGATGACCACACCAAGAACAGATGTGAACTTGTAAGTCCTTAAAAGATGTGGCAGTAGGCTATGTGTATGTGGTGACACACACCAGTCATCCCAGTGTATGACGGGATCATAAGGTAGGGTGCAGCAAGCCATGATTTCAAGCAATCAAGGCTGTCAGGGGGTGGTGGTGCACACCCTAACCCCAATTCTTGGAGGTAGAGGTAAAGAATCCAGAATTCAAGGATAGCCTCAGCTGCACTGTGAGTTTGAGGTCAGCCTAACTACACGGGACCATGTTTCAAACTTCTATTCCTACCACTGTTCCCTTGCAAAAACAAAACAAAACTTCCCCAAATCAAGAGCCAGGAATGTAGCTTAGTGGTAGAACGCTTGTCTAATAATGAATACAGAGAGGAGAATGGGCCTCAGTTCACATGTTGCTATATGCCAGGCATCATGCTAAAAGTCTGATGTGACTCTTGTGTTCTAGACTTTAAAAATAACCATTCAATGTAAGTAATTTTACCTTCTCTTTTACAGATCTGGAAAGTGCAGCTCAGAGAGCTCAAAGAGCTGCCTAAGGTGACACAATCAAAAGAACAAGCTATGGACCTGAACTCAGACTCACTCACTGTACACAGTGAGCAAAGAGGAGGAAATTTTTCATATGTGGTCTGTGCTGATAGGTTAATGTGAAACACCCCATGACCATGCTATACTTCTCTATGCAGTCAAGGGCCTGGATTAAGATATCCTTGATGCTTCTGTTTTGAGGAATGTTTTCAGAAGCTCAAAGAAGTGGGTCCATTATTCTGTCCCACGTTTTGCTCTGAGTTCCTTGGTGCTCCTGTCAAGGGGTGGGTGACAACTCACCAGCTCCTTGGGCCTCATGTTGTATAGGATCCTCTCTGCATTTTCACTATCGTGTCTGCTTTCCATGATGGCCAGGAGTAGCTTCGAAGCATTGTTCTAAATGGAGAGAACCAAGGGAAGAAATATGGAGGAGCAGTCTGGGCAGCTGCCTGGACACACATGCCCAGCTGACTGGGTGTGCATCCTGGCTAGACAGACAGGTTCACCCTAGGGCCAAGTACATTGCATAGAGCATACCAGTTAGAAGGTTTGCTCCTGGGAACCTTAGAAGCACATGGATAGAGTCTGATTTGAGTCTAAGAGGCCTGTATTTGTTAGGACATGCATTATATTTTTGCAATCTTTGACAACCCTTGAAACCCCAGAACAGGGTGAGAGATTGTTGTTCAGGAGCACACTTAAGACAGTGCCTGCAAGACTGGTCTGTTAGCTAGTAAACCCCACAGCAGCTCTAGCAGAAACAGGCAATTTACACAGGGGTGTTGGTGGGTGTGGTCTTTTCACTGTATTTACATGGAAGAACATTTCATATAATTTATATATCTTCTTTGTTTACTTCATCTCTATATTTATTTGTAAGACCTGGTATGGCATAAATGCTGTGTCAACACACTCAAGAGTCTACTCTTTGGGGAGTAAGAATAAGGCAAAATGCATATATATATATGCATATATATATATATGTATGTATGTATGTATGTATGTATGTATAATTCCAGTATAGATACAATCTTGTTTTCCCTAAATATTTTGTCATTCAATATTGTTGGACAGAGATGACAGGCAATAAATGTAATTTCTCCCTGTCATAAACTCCATCAACTTTCATGCCTCCTAATATCATGAGTACATATGCTATTAGTTAACAAAAGTGGCCCAAAGGAACACTTCACATCCACCGAGGCATAACTTCTTATTACGTTAACAATATCCATGTGTCCACACCTGGCATTTTGTGGCTTAATATCTTTGGAGGCCCCAGGTCTACAATTCATATACATCTTTCTACATAGGCCTCAAAAGTTTGTGTTTTCTTTCTAGGGGTTGGAAATCCAGACCAGTTTTCCTCCCCAGCTTTGGTCATAGAAGTTCAATCCATTTACTATGCTCTCCGTCTTTCTAGCATAATCCTCAGATAGCCAAATTTATTTGAAAAGACACTGAAATGCCAACTGGGAACACATGCACGTCTCAGTCTATTTCAGATATTCATCATGTACTTTCTGATAAATGGTAGCCATACAAGAGCTTGAATGATATTCAAGTCAAGTATAAAGTATTATCAGAAGGAAAAAAAGAGTGTTAAAAAATTCCATTTAAACCATATGTTCAAATCAACCATGAGTTTGGACTCTCAGTTCTAAATAAAGGCAAAATAAAATTAACCATGCAGATACTGGAGAAGTCTGTGTTAACATCTTCGGAAGGCCTTGTGTTCTTCTGTTGCCTTTCATGCAATAAATACAGATGAGCTTTTCAGCTGACCTTAGGAATTCAAGGCTATTTCCTAGTCATGATCAAGTCCTGACTGCTGCCTCTGGGTATAAGAGAGCACAAATCTCAACATGCCCTAATGTGGGAACAGTAGAAAAGGAAATGTGCTCAGAGATGCTAACATGTTTCCAAACAGCATCCCACACCAGGGTGGGCTGCAAGGTCAATTCTTGAATTGGATATATATATTTTTTTAATCCTTGACAATCTCTGACACTGACCCCTCCCACTACACATGCACACACTCTAGAACAAGGGCAAGAGACTGGGGCAACAGCACACAGACCCTCAGGAATGGTCTGTCAGCTAGTAAACCCCACAAAGTAAGGGCCTTAAAGTCATTATTTAACTCCATAAAGCTGTTTCCACAGGGTGTTAAATGCTAGGACTGCTCCCGAGTTGTCAGCTGTGGTCTCTCACTTGTGACAATTTAAAGAACTCATCAGAGGACTGGAGGCACATTCTTATTTTAAGCTAACGTTATCAGCCACCCTTTTGCACAGCCAATGACAGAACAGAAAAAGGTGTCCCTTAACTAAGTAAAAATTGATTTTTTTTTTTTTTGAGACACTGGAAGGGCTCAGTTGTACTGTTCTTCTGCTGGCTTCTTTCCCCAAGGGCAGTAAGATCAGAAACCATAGAGAAATGGCCTTTTTCTTCTCCTTCCAACCCCCAATAGATTTTGAGGCTTTCTATTCTTTCTGAATTTGATTCTCAGTTTTGGTGACAGCTCTTTACTCCTGGTGACCTAAAAAGCTGGTACTCCCAAGGCCCTTCTTTGGAAAGAGTGAAGTTCTGCATTTTAGGTCAGAATGTACAATGTGGGTCATTTGATCAGTTAAACAGAATGTCTTTGGTATTTAGTTTCACAATACCAACTGTGTCACATGCTAGGCAAAGCATAAATTGGCTTTTCCCAAAGGCTGCCTCCTCTAGCTCTTGGTTTCCACTTGCCTTCAGTTCTAACACAAGGTCCATCCGCTTCTTTCCCAGAGGGTTGATATCATTGAGGATGAGGGCTGTGATGATATCGATGCCATTGGACTCGTGGGTGGCGATGCAGTTCTGTGTAAACAGGCACACACACGGGCATTTACACAAATGCTGGCCATAAATCAGACGTCAAAGGCCAACAGGCTAAACTGCTATTTCAACACAATGCTTACCACTCCCAGTAATGTCGTTTGGGGAGAGTGCAATTTTCCGTGAGAAAGTGGTAAAAATAAAAGACAGATGAAGATCTCTAGTTTCAGAATTAACAGTAAACAGTAGGAAAGTCCCCGTACACCCTAACTGATAAATTGGCTGAGTCTAATCCAAATAGTGCCGCGCAATCGGCTTTGTTCTTATAGGAAAATATGGTGTGTGACTGATACCAGGATCTGAGCCCCCTCTCCCCTCTAAAATTGTGTTCCGTTCTCTCTACACCACCCATCTTGTGAATTTGGTACTTCTGCTTAAGGCTTAAGCTTGGAGAGCAAGCTTTTGGATCAGTCTGTATGGTATCAAAATGGAACCACTTCCTCCAATTAGGATCCTTGACTGCAGAACAAGCTACCCTAGTCTGTTCCTTTCAATAGGCCTTGGTGGAGCATGAAATTAAACTTGACTTAGTAAGGAAACTCACATACATATCTCCAGAATCCGTGGGTTTCTGTTTTTTCTTATAACTAGACCTATACCATCTCCTTCCAGGAGAAGGAAGTGGATCTACAAAAAATGTCTTCACACTAAGAGTACTGTTTTCACAGATGGTAAGTTGTCTACTTTAAACTGCTTTCCATGGGGTGAAGGTCCCGCCTTCCCTAACTAATTTAGCACCTCATACTTTCCCTGCCCATGGAGTATAGAACCAACCATTTCAAGCCTTTACCCCCCGCAGCTCTCCATCAAGGAAGGAACTACCATCTGGAGCTAAAAATCAAAGTCATTCTAGCCTTGAAGTGCAAACTCATATAATCTTCCAGATGCCATGTGTGAGCAAGGATTCTGCTTAAGGGGAAAAAAAAAAAAAGATATTGGGTTTTACTTCACAATGACACTTCTTGTGGGGTCAGGCAAGGCTAGCTGATCTTTCCTTTCCCAGAAGACCACATGTTAAATCTCAACTATAAATGTTTTCTTCTTGCTTCTATGCCCTTTTACAGGAAGCAGGCGTTTTCTACTTAGCTGGATTTTGAGGAGTTTCAAGGAATTGCTTTTTGACCTTTCCTAGTATTTCGAATAGGTCACTATTCTCAGGTGCTACTTTCATCCCAACCTTCTTATTTACCCCTACAAGTCAGTTACAATTGGATGCTTAAACTGAATCAAACTAGACTAAGCCAGGAAGACAAGGTCAACCTCATGTATTCACTGGGTCAAGGTTGAGTTCTGGATTATGAAAAAACAGAACAGAAACTTCACCACTGCTGGAGAACAACGAGTAGGCGTTTCATGTCCTCAGGTTCCTCTGGAAACCTTTCTAAATAATAAATATCTTGTGCTGTCATCCCAGAGTATAAACGGAATTACCTGGTTCTCATGGCAAGGCCCTTGACAGTACTCAGTCAGACTCTCCAGAGTTTGGTTGATAAGTGCTACATTCTTCTCGTTTATGTACAGTCCAAGAAGACCAAGGCCTCCAGTTGTGCTCCCACAGATACAGTCTAGAAACTGCAGTGTCTCACACACCAAATTGTAGTTGGTCTTATTATTTTGGCAACGAAGGAAATTCTGCAGTGGGGCATGCAAGAACAAAGGTAAAACGAAGAGAAAAAATGGTCATCCGTTCTGTGACTTTGATTGTCTCATATAGGCTGGTGTCCTGGTATCAGGACTATTATCAGCTGCTATGAAGACAGGTGCAATATAGGCTGGGAGAGTCTTCATGGCCCAGGGATTGTCGAGCAGTGGTCTTGCTCTATGGCTACAACACTAGCCTTTTCTCCAGTATGTCTACATGAGATTCAGGGAAGGAGCAATTCTCTTGAAAATCCATTTCAGGTTCTTTTGGTATGAATTCTCATTTTTCCCTTTACTCCTTTAACAAAATTAATCTTGGTACAGATGTATATGTGGCGGGTCTGTTTGTGTGTGTTTGTGTGTGTTTGTGTGGTGTGTGTGTGTGTGTATGTGTGCATGAATGCTTCTGGGTATATATGAACATGTATAAATTTCTGCATGGAGGCCAATAGTCAATGTTAGGTATCTTACTTAATTGCCCTCTACTTTATTTATTGAGCAGAGTCTTTCACTGAACCTGGGGTTCATCAGCTTACCTAGGCAGGCTGCACAGTGAGCACCAGGAACCCTTGTGTGCTGGGTTTACAGCATGCACTGCTATGGCCAGCTTTTTACATGAGTCTTCAGATGCATAACAAGCACTTTACCAGCAGCTCCCTCTCCCTAACCTCTCTGCTTACTTCCTCCCTTACCCTTGCTTATCATCTTGTTATTGGGTGGTTAGGGGGTTGTTGTGTGTACTGAACCCAAGACTAGTACTAAGTCCAGACACCACAAAGTGAGATGTTAGAGGCGGGCTTAAGGGCTGGGAGGTTAGCTCAGTGGAAGAGGGCTTGCCTAGCACTCATGGGGTCCTTGGTTCCATCACTGGCACTGAAAAAAACTGCCTTACTTTACCATTTCCGTACTAAAGTAAGGGGTGAGAATAGCTGTGCCTGTGTGTGTGTGTGTGTGTGTGTGTGTGTGTGCATTCGTCTGTATGTGTATGTGTGTGCATTCATGCATATGTGCCTGACTATTCTCCAAGAGAAACAACGCCAAGATCCTTCCTCAACAAGATACAGAAAGCAGCATCTAGGTAATCTCGTAAAGCTGGGTATTCTGATAAAGAGGCACTTGTCTGAGAGTCCTGTAATACGACACAAATCAACTACAATATTATTTATCTTAGAGTTAGAAAGTGGGCCATGTTTACTGTAGAAATTGGGAAGTAAAAACAATAACATCAGCAGAAAGGTACAGTGGACAACAGCTTTAATGTGATTCCACTTCTGTTCACAAAGTGTGTACTGGACATTCACGGTAGCACTGTTTACAGCAGTGGAGAAATGGAAACAACCTAAATACCCACCAACTGGGGAATAGCTAAAAACCACAATATACCCATAGTATTTCACATCATCAATTAGAATCATTGAGTAGGTCCTGGCAGGGCAATGTGGAAAGATATGTAAATTATACTGTAGGTGACAAAAAAGTAGATTTATAAATCCTACAGATTACTGTACAATATGTTTGTACCAAATGTTTCTAAATAGAGTAAGGAGGGAAGCCGCTCTCTGTGGACAGAAGAGATACAGCTCTTTTATTTAAATACTTCCTGTCGTTAGAAAAGTTAGGAAGAGGATTTATTCATGCTTGCTGTGAGCAGTAGAAGCACCATGAACGGGTTAAAGGCTGGTAAGTAGGCAAACTGCTAACTCATCAGGACACACACCTACACCCCTAGTCTAACCTCAGTCTTCCTCACTCAATAGTAAGGGTCCAGGTTCCGGTAGGGCTCAGAGGAAGCACCGACTACTCAGGAGTCCTACCCTGTGGGCTTTCCTAAGGTAAGTAGTTTTTCAGGGCTACAGGAAGGCAGAGAAGGGTCTCATCCAGTTTCTCTCTTGCTGTGACAACCAAAGGAAGGTGCTACCTGTCTAAAGGCCTGGCAGGGCCCTGAACACATAGGGTTAGAGGGCCCAGGCGTTGAAAGGACTGGGTGCTTAAGAGGCAAACTGATAGCATCCCTTCCGAGGCCCACCACAGTGACGTCACTCTTCCCAGTATGTTCTTCTCTGCTGCATGAAGTCACTGCTCCATCACAGTGTCCTCTGGCAGCAGCCAACAACTTCCTATCCTCTAAGCACTCTTCACATTCTTGCCTCTGGGGCTCCACACAGTATTTCCTCTGTCTAACACACTCTCCTGGCCTCTCCTCTGACTCCTCTTCCTTCCGGATGTAGTATAACGTCACTTCGTCCAGGAAATCCTGTCTGCCTCGGAAGCAACCCCATGATATGAGACAGGAGCTTTATAGGATGCCTTTCTGTTCTCAAGGCCAGTGGGATGTGTGGGCTCCACACTGGAGAGGTCCCTTAGCACCACTGAAAACATATCCCAGATCAGTGTTGCAGGCAGCTTACTCAGGGCTGGCACCAACTAGCTGCTTTATCAAAATTGATTGCAATAATCTGAATTCAATTGAACAGATGGAGAAAAGAAGACAAAGAAGGTCATCATTTTATGAGGTCCCCAGGGAAGGCCATCTCTCATGGTTTTTGCAGTGTCTAGCTGGACTCTCCCTTGTCCTAAACTCAGCTCTATTTCCCCCTATCTTTTACACAGACAGACACATACTTCTCACTGAGGGGCCCAGGGAAGTTTTGTCAATCCACCTTTAGCACACAGCACACTGCCTCGTCAGCATGAAGAAACTCTGGTTTTTTCGGGAGGGTGAAGTGGGGGATAGAGAAGGGTGAGGAAGGGAAAGGTTTCGGGCCTGTGCTCAGGTAGCCTTGGGCCTTTAACCTGGAGCTAGGGACGCTCAGGCTCAGCAAACACTCAAAACCACAGCTCTGTTGATAGGGCAGTCCTTCATCAGTTTCTGACTAAGGGCTAGCTTAAGGCAGCGATGGCCCAATTGGCAAGGCCAAATTCAGCGGCTTTCTCTCTACTGAACATGTACCAACAGGAAAGTCAAGATTATAAATATGACAAGAAACTGGCACGAGCCCAGAGACCACTGCCTCAAAAGGCTGGGGCTTCCTCCTCTGTCTGAGCAGATCTGTGTTTCTCTGTACCAGGGAACCAACCACTCCTGCCTGGCAGTCATAAGAAAAACTGAGGGTCATTACTGGGAACCTTGAGTGTCTGTAAGACCCTGTGACGTTCCTGGATACATTGGTAGACGGGGTAAGATTAGAAGCGTTTTTTAAGAACTCATCTGATATGTACAAATGTGCCCTACTGTCTGCCAAAGGGTGGCATTCTGAGTAGATATACCCCACTTCCTGTCATTTTCAGAACTAGTGTCTCACAAATATAATGCCAGTGGAGCAGGCTATCCCTTGATTTGTGGGGAACCAAGCATCTTTCTTAAAATTGATTTTTAAAATGAGCACACTGAGAGATGAGTTTCATTACTGCACTCTTACACATATTTTGAGCGGTTTTAAAAGATGCTTCTAGCCTACCTCACCCCCAATCAGTGGATCCAGGAACACTGCAGGGCCCCAAAGACACCTGAGGTTTCCCAGACTGAGCCCTATGTTCTAGAGCTCCTACAGATGAAGGCTAAGGGAGGAAGGTGCTGGGACTCTCTAGTTTCCACTCTTGACAGGGCAGTTTTGCTCTGTTCCACTCAGCCTAAGTCCATTTCTGCACAAGATGTCTCCAAACAAAAGATTCTATGGTTAAGAAAACAGTTGCTTAGAACCACCTAATTGGTGCATATGCCTTCAACTGTTGCATGGCTAGGTCTTTTTCAAATATGTGGGTATATCCTGCATGAGCACACATACAGACACATACAAGTGTGCTACCCTCCTGCCCTAATTTTCCCTAGAGCAGTATAAAGACCTCACTAAAAGCTGTTCTCTCCGGGGATCCCAAGCTTTTAAGGTGGAGGGAGAGTTACATGAAAGACAAAGTCTAAGACTATACTTCCAAAGACTTCCAGCAAGAAATCATGAACTTGTGCAAAATTAAGACCCAGTTCTATTTTCCTACTCTAGAAACACTGGCATGGGGGAGGGGAAGGGGGAGGTGGGGCGGAGAGAAAAGGCAGGGTAAGTCCATAAAACCAGAAGCCAGCTCAGAACCCATGTAACAGCACTGTCCCTGAGACATGCACAGAGGGCTCCACTCAAGGCATCCTCGGCTGTCTAGCTGGGAACTCAGCTGTGCGGGCCTTTACAGCACTTAGCGTGTCGTGTTGCAAACTCTGATTGGTCCCTGTCCTCCTGCTCCACACTCAGATCTGAGGGATGAATAAGGTCTGGTCACCACTAGCGCTGGGTCGTGAATATGTGTTCTCCAGTGTACACGGCAGGAACTGATGCCACCTATTTCCTTCAGGGAGCCTAAAGTTGGTGGTTGTCAGTGACACCACATGGGACAACAGTACGGAACACCAATCCCTATGCTTAGCAGCACAGTGGGACCTCCCACTCACACAGATGCCACAAATGAGCTGATCACTCACTTTTCCCTTAATCAATCTCCCTCCTGATCAATGATGCTGTTGTAAGGTAGAGGGACAAATGACATCATCATCACGAGACACAGGAATACCAGCCAATGAGACAATACCCAGACCCTGGAGCTTTGGGAGAAGGAATGCTCTGTTCTACCTGAGACAAGTCTCATCCAGTGGATCTGGGCCTAAGGTGTCTGATCCTGAAGCAGTAAAGCTTGAGCAACCAAAGGGACAGCCAGGATCCCATACTCAGATGGCGACAAGGTAAAGCTCAGAACATCAACACCTGAAGTGGACCACTGACTGCCATGCATACCTTGACACATGATGGGTCAGCATGGCCAATGGTGGGACTTATGGGGGAATTCCTTCATTTTAAGGTCTGGCTCCATTTAACCAGTTGGTGACCCTAGAACCTAGATGGTTTTCAAAGTTCAGGGTCTTTAGAGCAATTAGATAAAATAAAACAATCAGATAGATTAATGTTAAAGACGTCTCTTAGTTCCATTTTATTGTTCTATATTATTCTTCAAATGTCTCTTCTTTGTGATGGAGGTTGACTGGGGAACACTAAATGGTCCAGCCACAGTCACTCGGTAGATACAGTCAGCAATGTCAACATTTAAAGGTGGTATCTTCCTCTTGCTAGATTTGGCCTGTATCAACTCCTCCCATATCATCACCACTTAAGGTCCCAGAACTACAAATGCTGAGTTGTTTAGCTTTGGAAGAGATATCCCATCTAAGAGTCATGCAGATGTACTTTTCCTTTCCATCCTAACCCCATTCAAGCAAAGAGGAGTGAGCTCCTAAGGTTCAAGAACTGACAGGAAAGCCAGGCAGTACACCAAGGACCACATGCTCTAGCATGCTTCTCTGGGGCAGGGATTTGGAACAAAGAGGCAGATCTCTGGAGCACACCCTCTGCCCTTTCTAAACAGTTTTTGTTACAAGGAAACTGCAAGTGAGTTAACACCTTGTCCCTGCCTTAGAGTCTGGTTAATATCTCAAGTTCTAGCTCTAGACTGTCTAGGTTTGAGTCCAGCTTAACAAACATTTAGAACATGTAGAACACACTGCTTTATATATGATTTACCAAATACTACAATGTCTTTATATAGTACACAGCTATCCTCAGTTAGATTTATATACTTGATTTTGTAAATCTCATGCACTTAATATATTTAATTGTCTATTCACCTATCAATTAGTATCTCAACATCTATTGTTATTGGTGGCCAAGAGTAGCAGGCTATAAGACATATGCACATAGGTACCTATGCACAGTAACTACATATGGAGCCAATGACCCTAATGAATGAGGCTGTCATTGTCTGACCTGTGGAGACACTGGTGAAGTCAAGAAGGGACAGATCACCTGTTCATATTTTCACTATTAGTCATCAAGAAAGTCTATAATGTTGGATCCTCAATTCAGGCAAGGTAGCCTAAGTGGCAGGAGCTGAACCATGAGCAGAAGCAGGCCACTATGGTCCAAGCTACTCCACACTCCCACCTGTAGGTGTTGAGGTCCCCAGGGACCTCATCTACAAATGCTAGGGCTTCCTGTGCTACTGTCAATTACTTACAGATCTTAAGGTCCTTCAGCCCAAAGCTCTCACCTGCCAATGTCAGATTCCCCAATCCAGAACCCTCTCCTGTAAGTCTCAGGGTCCCCACAGTCTGGCTTCCCACCTGTAGATATTTAGGTCCCCTACACAGGACCCCTCTCTTGCAGGTCTCTGGGTCCCCACAGCCTGTCCTTTCCTGGAGGTCTCAGGGAGCCCACAGTCTTGTCTCTCACCTGCAGATCTCGGTTGTGGTTCTCACACAGGAGCTGCAAGAAGCGCAGGATAGGCTGCATGATGGTGATGACCGCGCTCATCTCTAGGTCATCCTTGGCTTTGTCCGTTGTAGCCTGAGTGCCCTCCCCAGATTGGTAATGGTCATCAGGATCGGCCTCCCTCCGGAAGGTGGTAAAGGCTTTTCTGGTGGCAGCAGATGCTTCCAGGAGCTGATCCCGGACCTCTTCTGTTATCTGTGTTGTGGGCTCTTTGGCTAAAAGGCAAACTTGTGACAGTCAATACTGCTACATCTTCAGAAGTTCTATCTTCTATATTCTATATACCAGCCAGAAGCCCAGGTTCCTGCATTTGCAAGGGATCTGTACAATTGGCAAAAACAATCCAGGAAGCCATCATCTCCTCTCAGTCTCCAGATAGGTACAATGTGGAGCCTAGCCCTGCTAACTCCATAGTGCTTTCGACATGTCACTGAGGCTTGTGCTATGCTATAGAGCAAAATGCCTTAGTATAGGCTCTGCTGACCCCATAACCTGTGGCTGTGAACCTCAGCTTCTTCCTCTATAAAATGTGAGCACATCAGTGACTTCCAGAAGGCTCCTGAGAGGCTTGATGTAATGCTAATGACAACAGCCATTACTGTTACTGGAAGGACAACAATTGATCCCTTGCCAAGTGCCAAGGTACCATGAGTAAGCACTCTGTGTGTATTATCTTTTCTGAAGAATAATCCTATGGGACATCTATGGCATCATAGATGGGGGTGGGAGAGTATCTACTGCATGTGCTCTGATGCTGGCTCAGTGGCATACTACTATATCTGTGCCTCAGTTTCTTTATCTGTAAAACAGAGATAGCCATTTTATCTAAGAACAGGGTTAACTTGAGGTTTACATCAATTGACACAGGTAGGTAAAGAACTTTGAACAACGGCTGCTTACAGTTCTGATGTAGGAATGTCTTTCAAAGGTCCATATGTTAAGAGTTTGGGCCCTAACCTTTAGTGGTACAGGATACCACGAAGGAATGGTAGAATGTATAGAACCTTTAAGAAGTGGAGCTTGGTAGGAGGTCATAGGTTAGTAGGAGGGGTGTATCCTTAAAGGGGATTGTGGGACTTTGTCTGTTCTGGTTTCTTCTGATTCTCTGCCATGAGGTGAAGAGTTTCACCCTCTGCTATCTGCTCTAGTAGGCATGTGCTGCTCCAAGGTGGGTCCCAAAGCAAGCAGACTGAAACCTCAACTACTCTGAGCTCAGACAGAAATTCTCTGGTCCTAGGTTTATACACCTCAGGTATTTGTTAGGGCAAACAGAAAAATGGCTAGTGTATGCCTGGTTCATATTCAGTACTCGGTAGGACTTGATAGGTTTATTTTTTCCCTCCTTCTTTCTTCTCTTTGTACCCCATCTAGACTAGTGGTTCTCAAACAGTAGTGAAAGTGGTGATTCTTTTTTTTTTTTGGTCCATAACTTCCCCAGTAGCTAAGTAGAAATACCTGGAGACATTTTTGGTTGGGCATATGGGTGTGTGAATGGCATCTAACAAGCTAAAGGTCACAAATATTGCTCAACTATCCTATAGGCTATCCTATAGGCTCTGCAGAAACATTCTCCAAATGTCAAGAGTTACTTGATTGACACATCTAGTACTAGCCTTGAGTAGCTGGGTTCAGAGTGGTAATTCATTTGCTCAAGGCTGTCTGACTCCTAAACTCCTAAACTCACCCCTTCACCCCCAGCACTTTCCTTTTGTTTGAAGGGAGATTAAAAAGAAAACATTTGCAGTTTGGAAACTAAAGTCACCTGACATGGACAGACAAGACTTCTAAAAGTATGCATTTTCTCAATGTTCTCTAACAATAATCAGAAAAACATAGTAAAAAAAAAAATTCATGGATCTTGATTTCGATTGCCAACTTGATGAGATTTAGTGTTGCCATGGAAACACAACTTTGAGCTTGTCTGTGAGGGAGTTTCTTGATGAGGTTAATTGATGTATGAAGAACAGCCTCGAATGTGAGTGGCACCATTTCCTCAGCTGAACTGAATGAAAAGGAGCCGGGCATCCATTCATCACGCTCTGCTTGCAGACTGTGGATGCAACGTGACCAGCTGCTTCACATCCCTGCTGCCAGGCCTTCCGTGACAACTATCACCTCAAAGTGTGCTCTGCAATTAGGCTGCTCTGTCTTAGGTTGTTTGTGTCAGGTCCTTTGCCACAGAAATAGGAAAAGTAGCTAATGTAGCCCATACTAATTAGAACTGTGCGTACATAAGAATATTTATGAATTTATTAAGAAGGAAGACCTTCCTAGGTGGCAGGGCTTTTTCTTGCTCACTTGAAAGGATGGCATAACCAGAGTGGTCACTTTCCTCTAAAGGCCCTGTTCAGAAAGCATGTTGGAACCTGGAAGTCATGAAAAGCATACAGCATAACACAGGGCTCCTCTGCAAGCTCCAGCCCAATGGACCAAAGCTTATTACCTTTCTTCCGAGATGGGGCATCCTTGTCCACTTCATCATCTTTCTTTTGTTTCCCAAGTCACTGGTGTTCACTGTAACTGTTGCCTTGATTTCCTGCTGGGCCACCTTCATTCGATCGTAAAAGACCTTGAAGAACTTCTCTGATTTCTTATCTTCTGTCAGCCGGCAGAAAAACGAGTGCTGTCATGGAGAAGAACAGATTCTCAGCACCAAGGCTGGCCCATGAGATGGACACAAATAAGATCTCCAAATTAAATGGAGATCCTAGGCAGGTCAAAAGCCTTATAAATGATCAACCATTCCGTATATTTGTTCCTGGGAGTTTAAGGCCTGAGCTTTTCAACCTGGAAAACTTCAAAGAAGCAGCTGAACTTGGAGCAGTGCCCCCCTCCACCTTCCACTGTGTTTCAGCTAGGAAGAACCTCTCTGCTCCTCTCAATGGACAATGCACATGATAACTCCATAAATGACAAAATGGCTAATGGTTGTACTGATTATTGCAGGGAGGTCATTTGTCTTCTCCATGCTCCTGTGTACCTCCCTAGGAACAGTGAATGGAAATATGCCATCTGCTCTACAGGGCATGTTCATAGGCAAAGGTGACCTGTCCACAAGCCAGGCTGAGGTTTGAGAGCCAAAAGTGCTCAGGAAGGTATGGGATCATATGACAGGAGCTTAGATGAGAGTGACCGTGGGCGGGAACAATCCCAAATTCCTCAAGAAAAAGGTAAATTTTCAAATAAGGCCTTACACCATAGGAAGGAGTAGTTAGATGATGTTCTGAATTACCAGGTAGCTTGCCTCTTGGATGTGCATTTGTTTTTGGCCCCACTGCAAGCAAGAGTGTATACTGTTGATGTGAAAACACAATATGGTGTCTCTTCTTCATTTATGAGTGTTCGCTTTCACCCCCTTGCAAGAACCACACTGTTGTGAGTTATTTACATAAAAATACAATACGGTCATTGCCAAAGGAATGAGACAAAGTTCCAGACAATATAATTCCTTCTCTTAGGAGATCTTTCTGTCAGTTTCATACCTGCCTACAGGAATGCCTAGGCTTCCAATGCTGGAAAGAACTAGAACCCTCCTTCCCATGCTGCAATGGCCCCTAATTCTTCCAGCTCCTATATGTGTATCTCCCAACTCAGTAACCCACCCCACAGAGCTACAGTTTCTATCTGTGGACAGGCAGTTACAGGTACCCTGGCTCTTCTGGCCACTGATAAGCCCTAGAGACTAGCATCTGCTTATATTATACTTTCTTGCTCGTGTCCTTTCTTCTTGCTCATGGGTTTTGACTTTTGGTCCTGACAACACAGGATCTGCTACTCCTTTGCATACCCTCCAATTCTGACCTATCTCTTGTAATCATTCCGGAGTGTCTAGGCCCATCTCTATCTTCCTGACTGTGTGGTTACTGAGTCCTGTAAGACCATGACTCTTCAACTGACCGTACATCTGGAGTGCCCACCATTGCCCTTGACTGCCTTCTCATTTCTTTTGATGTCTTCCCATTTCATCCACTCACCCACCTGCTATTGTGCACCTGTCATGAGCTGGCTGCTGTGTCAAGTACGAGAGAAACAGGAAAGAACACAGGGGGCCTGAAGCCCCACTCACCATGAAATTGACAGCCTGGTGAAAAGACACAGTGATTCAACACTCACCCTAACAATCACTGACTGACTCCTTCTTTTATCCCTAAGAAAAAGACCCAGAGTCTTCTGGCAAACGGCTCTGTGGCAGCTACTCAACGCCACCACTTGGATCTTTCCACAGCTAGGCCCTCCTCATTTCTTTGTCTCCCCCTCAGGTTACTTCCTGCCTTAATAAAGGCATCCCCCAACAAAGCCCAGGTCAACTGCTTCTTTTCAAATGGCCATTTTTGTTCTCACAAGAGCAAGATGCTGGAAAATCTCATGGTTGAATTTACTGTCCAGCTGTTCTCTGTCTTGTGCAGAAGTGTAAGCTCTATGAAGGCCAACAGCCTTCATATGTTGTGACCGACAGCCACCTCCACAGTGCCTTGATCAGGCTCAGCATATAGCAGGCACTCCACAGTCATTTGACAGCAGCTTGATAAGAGGCTAATGTTTTATATCTTCTTTTGACTAGCTCCCCTCAATGAGATCCTTCTTATATTCAGCAAACTTGACGAAAATAAATGGCCATCAAATAAACAGATTCTGGAGAAACTGCTTAAATATCAGAAACCAACTTTTAATGGTTCCCCTCAGAGTCAACACATCCACAAATAAAATGAGCCATGAGAAGATGGGGAACCAAACCACAGCTCCTTAATTCCCAGGACTGGCCTTCCCAAGGCCACAGGCCACATTATAGCTTCTCACACCAAGGGTCACAGGAGAGACTGCTTGCTCAATGGACATTGCTGGGGTTCACTTGAAGGCAGACCCTCAGGATAAGCCATGCAGTTGCCATCCCAGCATGGGGCAACTTTAAAAGTATTTGGGGGACAATCTGGTCATTTGAACAAACAAAGTACCTCAGTTTAGAAAATATAAATAAATGGAGCCTGTCATCTGTCTCCCCCAACAGGGAGAGGTGGCACACAGCTATCTGGCTGGCTGCAAACCACAGGGCTTGCTCAGCGTTCAGGGGGGTAGCCCAGTCGATGTTAGCTGATACCTCCAGGGTAAGGGAAGCTCTCCTGAAATGAGAGAAGGGCAGAGACTTCTGTCTATGTGTCTACAACGGGCCACTCTGTTTATTTTGCATTATTTATATCAATCCTTGGTCAGCTCCTCGAGGACTTGGAGCAGAAGGTCTTTTAGGAAGAGGACAGGAAGAACGTAGTGACTGGAGAGAGCTGCGTGTGGTGCCCCCTCCGCACTGCCACTCCTCATTGTTTGAGCTATGCATTTTCTGTCTCCAGGGAGGCTCTTCATAAAGAAGGCAGTGCAAGGCACGGATCTCAATCCCACTTCTCTATACACAAGTGAAAGGGTTGCCACTGCACATGGAGTGCACAGTGCATACCTACTGCCAAGTTTTAGCTCTACTAGCATTGAGGGTCACCATAGAAAACAGGTCTCTGGTGCCTTACTTTCCTCGTCTGCAAAATGAATATAGTGGTAGCACTTCCTGGTGAGCTTGAAGGCCCACAGAGATGACTTAGAGCCACCCTACAGTAGGTCAAGGTCACTGACTTCCTCACTAGGTGCCAGGAGGAAATCCTTTGTGCAGCAGCTTAACCAAGTACCTGCTGAGTGTTAATTCTCAGGACCCTAACAGACATTACATGTTAAATATCTTAGCACACTTCAGACACTTATTAGGAAGACGGTCACCTGGGGCAGGGGCACACACATGCAGGGGCAGTGATTTAGGGGTATAATGGAGCACAGGCTCAGGCTCTCAGAAAGACCACGTGAAACAAAGATAGCTGGAAGAAGACATCCAGTCTCTTGAAGGAGGCCATGGCATCTTCTGTGAGGATAGGAGTGAGTACTGATGGCAGAGCGAGTGAAGAAGCCTTCTACAACACAACAAGGTGCGTGTCAAAGGGAGAGGACAGGCGTGGAACCACACAGGGCTCCGAGACAACCTAGTGGAGCCTGCTAGAGTGATTCACTTGCCCCTTCCATGGTAAGATCTAGACATTAAGAGACTAGGCCTCTCCCCTCCTCATAGGCCTAGTCGCCTTCATCAAATTTCTTTCTGAGGTAACTAAGAAGGGAGAGGCAGTATGGCCTGTCACACCATGTGGGACTGAAGACCAGAGCAAACAGGTACACAACCCCCAATAGCCTCAGCCCTACTTGGCCCCACGTCCACTTTCTTCCCTGAACCTACTTTGGTGGATTGTCTCTTCCCCCAGGCCAAGTGTTGACACAGGGAGATTTTTACCCCCATCCCCCAATCTTTCCCACCATTACCTGTCTGGGTATGAGCTGAACCCTTCAATATAAAGCTAGCCCAAGGCAAGAAACACTAGGTGGCAATAGAAATGTAAATGGAGGTTGTCTCAGTGGGTAGTGATGGGAAGTACTATTAAAAAGGGGAATAAGATAATGTTCTGGAGTGAAGGACCATCTTGATGAGAGCTGCAGTTGCATAGATGTAGAAAGCCAACAGGCTTCTCAAAGACATGCACATGCTCATCCCCGAGTCTTGCACTGCGCCTTACACCAGCAATGAATGTGGCAGATGGAATGATTGCTAATTATCCAACCTTCAACAATGAGACAACCTTGGAGCATCACAGGGGCCCACTGATATCACAAGATCCCTTTAACATGGAGGAAGGTAGCTAGAAGGTAGGAGGAGTATGGTAGTGTGAGGACTCAATTCCTTGCTGCTATGTTTAAAGGCCGGGAGCCCAGGAAAGAAGGTTGCCTCATAGAAGCTGTGAACAGCCAGTAAGTGGAATGACCCTGCAGCTTCCAGCTGGACACACAGCCTTGCTGGCACCTGGATTTTAATCTAGAAAGATTCATGTTTAACTCGTAAGATACTTAACGTTGGTAACCCAAAGCCTCTAGGTTTGTGGTCATCTGTTATTGTAGCCTTACAATAGGTGTAAAAACATTGAAAAATCTAATGAAGTTCCACTCTTCAAATCTGCACATATTTCTGTGGGCAAAAATCGTATCACACAGAAGAGACAAGTCTGTTTTGGTTCCAGAATGCTAGGGAACTTCGGTAACATATACTTGGGGTCACTTCCAAAACATCCCTGGTCACTCATGGAACAGCATCTGCCTGCCCCTCACTGACCTGTCCTCACCCTTCTGTTATCTTCAGATCACGCTGGATGGCAAACTCTTCATACATGCTGTCTCATCAGCATCTGAAGAGATCGCCAAGATAGATACCATCGTTTATAAACCCAGCACATTGCACACAAGCGTGCTAGGGTCAGGGGAGGTCAGAGGCTTGTGGCAGCACCACAGAAAACTCTTGCCCAACAGGAAGGCAGCCTTGGTGGGCAGACATGAACAGAGGCTGGAAAAGCAGAGGAAACAGGGCTTGTTTGGGGGCAGACATTCACCAACAAGTTGAGACACAAGTTATGGCAAGTTTGCACATGACATGCTTGAGGGAAGGAAGTGGGGTCAGGGGTAGGGTGAGGAAGTGGCTGCTGGCCTCAGCCATCTCCAGGTAGTGGTGGGGGGTATGGGTAGGGGGTGGGGTAAGGGCAGCCATTATAAGCTAAGGTTCAAAACAAAACAAAGGAGAAGAGAAGCAAGATCACAGGCTACTTACTGTAGCTGGAGCTGGGAGAAGTCAGAGGGCCCAGTGTCTGGCCCAGCATAATCATGCTATTATTACTATCTCCTCCCTAAATACTATTCGATGCACAGACACCTTATATAAGAGACATGGGCAGAAGGGATTCCTTTGAGATGGCATTAGAACCATACAGACTCTTGGAACTAATTCACAGATTTACAAAATACCCATTTAGCAACCCACTCCACATTTTACAAATGAGGAAAGTGAGCTCACACAAGAAAAGGATTTTGCGAAGGGCACGAGAAGACCCCTATCCCCTTACTGCCTGTGTTGGTTAGTTTCCTGTCAACTTGACCCAAGCTAGAGCCACCTAAGAGGGAACCTCAGATGGGGTTGTCTAAGGGGAATCATTTTCTTGATTGATAATGGCTAGGGAGGGCCCAGCCCACGGTGGGTAGTGCCATCCTGGGACGTTGGTACTGGGATATATAAAAAAGCAAACAGATTAAGCCAATAAGGAACATTCCATTATGGCTTCTGCTTCAGTTTCTGCTGCCAGGTTCCCGCCCTGACTTCCCTCAGTGATGGACTATGACATGGAAGGGTAAGATGAAATAAATCCTTTCCTTCCCGAGTTGCTTTTTGTCATGGCATTCATCTCAGCAACAGAAACAAAACTATGACATTGCTCAATCCAGTTCTCTAGGACCATAGCAACTTGTGGTTAACTAAAACCTGAGCCTTAGTTGACGATCCTATTCTATGATCCTTGTTTTATGGATGGTTTTCCCATATGACTGAGTGTCATCGGTGCTGATAAACTTGTGAAATATGTCTCAAATCAAAATAATACAATTACCTGCTATTCCATCTTGGAAATGAACTGTTGCTTAATTAGCCTGTTGGCCACCTGCTACCTCCACCTGAGAGAGACCTTGCAAAGAAATGCAGCCTGGCTTATGCTATGACAAGAGGCACAGTGAGGTTATGGTCCAACAAAGAAAGGAAGTACCCTGCAGAAAGTGGGAAGATATCTGTAGTGTGCTGGACGCTTTTTAAAATTTTAAGTATAAGAGGCAACAACCCTAATTAAACCGTGGGCCTGAAGTCTTGGAGAAAATCATCACGGGAGATAGAGGCCTTTCCTGTAACCTGGATACACAGCCCAGACAATGAGTGAACCACGCACTCACTGCAGATGAGGAAGCAGGCAGAACTCCCTCATCTGAAAGGAGAATCTGGAGCTTAGCAAGCAAAGGACAGGTAGGCTCTTGGACTCAGCTATCATGATGCTCCCTGGAAAGTGAGCTGCCTGCTTAGACCTGCCCAGGCACTGACCACTCAGTTTGGAGGAGCCCATTGGTGGGTATCTCAGCTACAGGACAGGATGATGGCCAGAAGTGGAGATGCCTGTGATCCAGACTGTCTCCTCACTGGAGCAGCCTAGGGCCTTGGTGGTGGTGGGACTTTTATCCTTCTTCAAAGAAAGACATTAGTATGCTGTGGCTGGGCTACCTTCTACACTCACTCCAGACCCTGAGAAAATCCAGAAAGAGAGTTTTTTTCCATTTGACTGCTTCACAAGACATGACCCTGACTGATACAGCCATGACGTTGTTCAGTTGGCGTGGTTCACTTATCTGCTGCAAAATGAATTAAGTCCTTGGGCTAAGTCCGAGAATTTGAAAAATGTGACTGAGCAGTGAGCCAAAAATGTGTTTCCAAGCACTGATGAAGAGTCTACTTTTCCTCTTTGCTTTACTCTTTTTAACACTAGCTCTGGGACTTGAGGGGCATCGTAACTCAAATAACTCTAACCTCCCCAGTAGAGCAAAGTAATGACCCTTGGCTTTTCTCCACCCATCTGTGATTTTTACCACTGAGAATTTACCACTTCCTAGGGATCCTTTCTGAAAACTGTATGGCAGTCAACAAAGGTACCAATTTGCCAGGCATCACCCAAGTATGTGATACACACTATCTCTATTAATCTTCAGCTATCCCATAGGTAAGTGCCATTATTATCTCTACTGATAAACAAAGAGAGCTTTTGACAAGTTATATAAGTTGCCACATTATACAACTAGTGCTTGCTGGTGCTGCCCCCACACTTAGCCTGGCATACTTCTGACACTCTAGCCTTCAACCACGGCTTTGTTAAACTTGTCTCTGTGGAACAAGAGTCTGTCAGAGTCTGGATACCTTACAGCTTTTTATAAGCCATCCGTGCCTATACTCCAACCTGTCTGTCAGCGATACAAACACAGACTACTATCATGGTAGAGAATCATTGTGAAAGGTACCAAGAATCACATCTCCATGGGAAACAAGGATACTTAATACATGTGTTAGCTCTGATTCCCAAATAATCCCTTTATGGTATTTGAGGGTTTGCCAGGGTTGGGGCTTATAAGCTCTCAACAGAGCCACTGTCACACACTCACACTGTCACACCAAGTGTACTTGAGTCTTTTTCTTAGGCACCAAGCGTAATGATCACAAGTCAAAGATTAGAAAACACAAGGCAATAAAATATACTTGATTAGGCACACCAGCCCTGAAGAACTGGAACTCAGAAATTAACATTTTGGCCTTGCTCCTCGATAGCCAATCCTGTGGTCTTAGGTAGTTCATCTTCATTTGGGGATGTGGTCTTGGAGATTCCTTTTCGGAGAAAATGAGACTGTACAACCTGCCTGGTCCATATCGCATGGAAGAGGCTGGGCTCTATCAGGGTAGCAGTTATGAAAACGACCTGACTCCTACTGAGCTTGATGTAAATGCATGATGATACTATTATCTAACAGTAATGCCTGAGTCAAAGGGAAGGCACTTGGATATAGGATAGGTGGGTCCGTGGGTGGTATGTGAGGATCAAAATCTCCTACGCATGTAATATCCAGTGACAATTCCATATGGTATTGGTAGCTCAAGATAGCTTCCAAATTGACAGCAAAAACATAGTAAATGGTAATCCCCTGTAGTTGTCACGATGTAAGAAATAACAGTAAAACCAGTCTAGACTATTACTAGCTATAGAAGTCATTCTGATTTCTGTAGACATAGGGTTAAGCCCTTTAGTTTTCAACTCATAAAGTGACATATCTTCAAAGCTAGACTATAAGCCTGATAACAGGCTTGCCTTCCTAGACAGTCTCTCTCACTCTCTTTTAAAAAGATTTTATTTACAACTGTGTGTATGTTGTGTTTCTGTGTGTAGGTATCTGTGTATGAGCAGCTGCAGACGCTAGAAGAGAGTGTTAGGCCCTTGAGAGCTGGACTTACAGGTGGTCGGGAGATCATGGGTGCTGGGACTGACCTTGGGTCCCCTGCAAGAACAGTATGCTCTCTTAACCACTCTCCAGCCATCTTACCATCCTTAAGCCATCTAGTTAGCCACTTTTTTTATTTTTTTAAAAAAAAAAAACAAAAACAAATTTTTTCCCTGTATTTTCAACTCTTGACTTCGGGACAAGATGGACATATAAGAAAAAGTTATTAAGACTTTGCAAAAGTTATTAAAACTCAACATAAAAAGTCAAGTTTTAAGCTGACTATGGTGGCACAAGCCCTCAATCCCAGCACTCAATAGGTAAATGCAGACATTTACCTATGGGTTCTAGAACAGCCTCATCTACCTAGAGAACTCCACAATAGCCAAGACTGTCTGGAAGAAAACAAGACAAAACAACAAAACAAAACAAACCCAAAAAGGTAAAGGGTTTTTTTTTGTTTGTTTGTTTTTGCAAGGTTTGATGAGTTTCAACTGAACACCTGTAGCTCTCACTTAAATCAAGTCTGCGGCAGCTGTTTCAGGCTTTAATGAGTTCAGAAACAAACTGCTGCCTGGGAAAAGAGGAGCCAATAAGAAAACCAAGGGTGCCCAGAAAATCATCAATGTCTCAACATCATTTTTCAGAAATGAGGTCCTGCTCATCTGATCTATGGAGTCTCCTCTGATGGCTTAAAAATGTCCACCCATTTTCAATTACTCTGCCAACCAAGATTAGGCAGAGGGCATGTTCTGGCCCATCACTGACTCCTGGTGCCAGAGAGAAGGGGCAGAGACAAGGATATCCTTGCTTGATGCATTAGATCCCTGGACTTCAGGGGCAAGGACAAAGCAGACCTTCAAAGATGGTTTTCAAAGTAAAATAATTCATCTTTTAACAAGCAGCCAAGTCCACTCTGTTCTAAGATGCATGCTTTCTCTGAGGCAGGAAGCTAACTGCACTTTCCTTCATCTGTCTCTCAATGCCCACAGGAGTTGGCACTTGCTGGGAAATTCTGCCCCATCTATATAGCATAGCATGCAGATCACCATGCAGATCAGAATAGGAATAGTTTCATACATATTCATCAACAACATCTCAGCCAACAAAATATACTTTTAAAAATTAGGCCGGGCAGGCACGGTAGCACACACTGTAATCCAGCAATCCCAGCACTCAGTAGACTGAGGCAGGAAAAATCTCCCCACAAAATTAGAGATCACCCTGGGCTATAGAGTGAGAACTTGTGTGTAAATAAATAACGAGGTGTCTTCCAAAGTACCGACTATACAAGTACACCGGCAGCAGTCACTCTCCACTAAGATTTAAGAGTCACTCCAAAGGATTTGAGACAGGGACATTACTTTGGAGAACCTGTACCTCTGGCATAATTTTCTCCAGATTTAACTACTAGAACTTGTTACAGAGTCTAAAGGTCAGTATCTTTTGTGGGAACACATTGGTGTGATTTCTGGCCAAAGACATGAAGAGAAAAAAGTAAATCCTCCAGGAAAAAAAAAATCGATGATGACCAATGGATTGAAAACTAGGCACAATCCATAAAGACAACGAAGTCAATGTGGGTCAAGAAATGCAAGATGAGGTAGGAGTCGCTCTGCTAACCTTCCACCTGTGCAAGAAAGTATTGTGGTTGGTCTCTGAATGAGTATGAGCCTTGTTTTAAAGTCAGTAATAGTGCCTTTTATTAATTACTATAAATCTCAGATCCAGGGAAGACTTCAGTTCAAAGGATTTAAGGCCTCAAAGTCTTAACCCATGGCTATCTTCTCAAACAGAGAAGAAGGCAATGACCACCAATCCAGATATGGCCCTGGGGCTGCAGGAGGTATGTGTCAGCCAGTCCAGAAGCACCTTCTGGGCTCATGATGCAATGAGTCTCTTTGGCAGTTTGTGTGAAACTCTCAAGTCCTGTCTTGGCTTGCCCACAGATTCACTGTGGAATCTGCAGTGGGGAGTGCATGGAGGTCTCCTCCTCAGACCTCCAACCTGCACTGTGACACTGCAAAAGAATATGTAAGAAGTGCTTGGGGAAAAAATAAAACAGCAATGTGTTCTCAACTGAGTGTGTTACAAGAGACCTGTAAAGCCTGTCACTTAAGAGATGAAGGTGTAAGCTACACAGTGAGACCCTGTCAAAGAAAGGAAAGAGAAAGGGAAAAAAAAGACAAGGCACATCTTAGTACATTAACAGTATTACCCAAACAAATGCGACCTCCATCTCCCAACTCCTCACACCCATCTTGCAGTGAGCTTCTTCATCAGGTATCATCCTGAGGTCATAAAGGTATCCTACAGTGAAACATGTAGGTGGCCAAAGAGACCAAAGGGGCCAAAGGTGGGCAGAATGAAATGACACAGCCCTCATTCATCCAAGTGCATCTCAATAGAAAGCAATGCAGTCTACATCAGCTCCAGGGGTCTGGGTAAAGAGTCTTCACCCTGGAAAGAGGAAGGCCACGGTTGACGCCCTGGCCATGGCTAGTTATTCTTTCCTACATGGATGGGTGTGATGATCTGAAATATTACAAAAGAGGCCTGAAGATGAAGTCAGTCTTTAGAACAGACCCTTGAGGTCATGCACCTGTTCTGTGTACTTGAGGGGACTATTCATTAGCTTAGACCAGTTTCCTGACTCAGAGCTCCAAGCTTCTCAGGGTCCTTGCCTTGAAATTTATTGCAGGACCAAGAATAATCCTTTGTTCACACATTTTCTGTGTCTGTGTGGAGCCTGAGGCTGAGAAAAAGCTTTATAACCTATATCCTTAGGGAGGCAGAGTCGTGTGCATGGGGATGATCTGGGAACTGCATGTCTTTGGGCAGGTCCCTCACTAAACTCCTGTCGTAGTTTCCTCATCTTCAGGAGGAAAGAGGAAGATTAAGAACTATCTGAGAGGTTTATTGAGAGGAAATAGGAAATACATGTGACATCCCATGCAGCAGAGGCACTCTGCAAGATTCAATGCTATCCCCTCCCACCCATCCCTGCTCTCAACACACTTGACTATGACAAGTCCACTAGACCATAAAATCCAAAGAAAAAAAACACCTTCTCTCATGCCAAAGACAAAAACATTGTCTAGTTGATGGGAAACCTGATGTCCCTTGCAGTCATCCCTAGACCACCTGTCCAGCTCATTCACCCTCAGACCCACTCCTGTGAGACCATCACATCTCCTAACCCAGCAAGTCCATTCACTATGTTGGCCTTTCTGGAGATGTCCCTATGTCCAGAAATGCATCCTGGCAGTGACATATACAGATAGCCAAATCAACAGAGGTGGTCAGGTTGAAATTACTCATCTTTGTTAGCTCAATATATTCCAGCCCTGGCAGCAGTAGTATGCATCTAAGCAGGTCACTGGCCTGAGCCAACTTGGTGCCCTTTAGAAGTACTGAGTAGGGGCTGGCAGAGAGGTAGAGATCACCTAATCCAGCCTCCCACCTGATGACAGGCAAATTACCAAAGCTGAGCAGTCACCTCATGCTACTGCCGCCCTGTCTGGTGTTCCTGGCATACTGGCCTCCTCAGCGATGCCAACACACCCAGCCCGGGATCAGAATACCCTTACTCTTAACCCCATTCCATCTGGAAGGTCTCAACATCAATATCTCCTCCACGAGTGCCCTCCCCATCCTCAGAGAACAATTCCTTGCTTCCGGTCTCACTCTCCCAGTTTTGCTGTACACTAGTTGTTTGCTGGTTTCCTAGTGGTCTCACTCACTGAATGGCATACTCTTGAAGTCAAGACTGACACTGTCACAGTCCCAACCCGCACAAGCATTTTGTCCAGTACTCAATATTTATTGTCTTAATGAATGAATAACAACCCTAAAGGAGGCACAGTTCCAAAACCCTTAAGCTGAGGTTTAATTCTGGGTATGTGAAAGCTCAAAGTCCCGCTGAATGGGGAAGTGTCCCACTTCGGGGGAGCTGGCTGAAGGACTGTGTGGAGCTGGCACTTAGCAGGCGTTTGCTTCTAACTCTGGGACAGGTTCTGCCTGGCTGGGGATCTTTAATCTGCCCAGTTAACTGTTAACCAATAGGGCCTCAGAGACACAGCTGCCTGCATCATTAACTTGGGAGCAGGAAGGGCAATTCTTTGTGGGCCTTCCACCTCAGAAGCTGGCTCCCTCCCCAGGCTTGACAGCTACAAACTCGGAGCTGAACAGTCAGTGGGGTCATGTTGCAAGAACATTAATAAAGCCACATTTCTCAAACACTGGCTGCTGAGGGTGACTCTAGCACACCCTCCTTCAATTACAGTGCACCCCCACCCCTGCCTTTTCAAGTCTTGGATCTTTGGAACAGTGGCAGGAAGGATTCCTATGGTTTACAGGACCACAGCCTTGAGTGTCTGAACCACACTGATGAAGCAATCGCAAAACCCAAGCATAGGTAACTGGTAAAACACGGAGAGCCACTTTCAGAGGGGATCTTAGTGGACCTTGGGAAATACAAGCGTGAGTAGGTCCTGAAGTGGCAAGAGGAGCCAAGACACAGAACTGCAGTCATCTGTGGACTTCAGGAAGGTTCTCAGAACTGACGGCTCCCGGTTTGGGTCTGAGGTGACTGAATTGCCTCATATCCAGGATCAAGCTGCTGCCTAGCCCAGTAAAAAACATTGTAGGACTGGCCCAGCACAAGCTCAATGGGAGAACACTTGCCTAACATGCACAAGGCCCTCAGTTCTATACTCAGCACCAGAGAGAAAGAGAAAAATGTCTCAACCATGAAGTTAACTCTGCTGGAAGATTTCCAAAGGGAAAGTCCCTCAAGTTACTCAGAGGGAAAAAAAATTACCTACTCAGTCTGGAATCTGGGATGTTTTATGCAGATGTCTGCAGCTCAAGTTAATGAAGGGAAGTCAGCTGGCCTTTGATTATTCAAACAGGCTACCTCTATTAAGGATTGCACAACTCATAAGCAATGAAGGGGTGGGTTTGATTTTTTTAAATTTTTTAGTTTAAAAATCTTAAGCCTGTTTTGCTGGAACTCTTTCCCCCCTATGGAGATTTTCATCTCAACGTATTCTTTTGCACTTGTTAAAAGCTTCCGCTCTGGTGAGAGTATCAACACAAAGTCAGCACAGAAACTTGGGTGGCTTCCCTCAGAAGCCAAGGTGCAGGCAGCAGGGAGCACTCCCTGACAGCCACAGGGTTCTCAGCCATATACCTTCCTTGCTATATCGGTGGTTGATATGTGTGTGTGTGTGTGTGTGTGTGTGTGTGTGTGTGTGTACGTGCACTCTCACACACAGGCGCTTATGCTCGAGACAGATGGAGGATCAAACCCAGAGTTTCACCCGTGCCAAGTACACACTGTCCCACTTAGCTAACTCCCTTGTGCTACATGGCTTTTTTTTTTTTTTTTAATGTGGGTTAATTCAACCTGTAACTTCAGGTAACAGGGGTCACCCAGGGAACCATCATTGTGGGACAAACTTCTCGTTTTCCTACGAATCTCTTTTATAAAGTGTGATTCTGTTTCATAATAATATGGCTAGAGGGAACAGATGTCATTCAGCTCAGGACAAGAGCAGAGACCAGGATGTAGGGAAACACAAACAACCTCTTTCCTCCCAGGCAAACTGCTGTGCTAGGAGCCACGGAATCCACCTGGTTCCGGAACGATCTAGCAGGAGACAGAAAGCCTCTCTCAAGCCACAGGGGAGGATAAGCAGCAGCAATGGAGGGAGTGGTTATGAAAAATCACGGGAAAATAGACAGGGGAGGGTGGGAAAGGGGCACCTTAGGAAAAACTCTTCTGAGACCCTGGGGCTACAATGGGGGTGTTTGTGGAAGGGAGGGAAAATATTCCTGTTTCCTGAGGCAGCTCCAAGAAATCACGAGTGGGCGTGAGAAACAAGGAAGCTCATGGATTAAAAAGAAAGAAAAGAAGAGGGGGTGGGGAGTCAGGGAAGGGGAGAGCAGGATCCTTGAGAGACAGGGGAATTAAAAACACCATGGCAACAATGCGGTCCACCTACTACCCCTGGCCGCCCACCCACAGCCTGATTCTTTACTGACGCATTTTGAGAACAAGCTGGTTCCTACCAGCTCAGGAAGGTGAGCAAACCCAAGAGCTCATTAAATCCCAGCTCTGCGACTCTTGCCTGCCTGCAGATAGTGAGCAAGGAGGACAGAAATACAAGTTATGTAACATCTCTTTGTTGATTCCTGTGCTCACCAAAAACTTGCGGCATGACCTGGTTCTTCTTTACAGTTTGCCTTGGCCTGCTGGTGGACGACTCTAATGCAGTTAGGAACCATCTTAAAGTTTAAACAGCAGGATACAGACTTTCGAGTTAAGAGGAACTCAGGCCCAAGTTAGGAGTCCTTGGGGCAAGTTATCTTTGGATATTAAAAAAACCAACAAACCAAATAACAGCAACAAAGACAGGTGAATCTTGGGATTTCCTCTTAGGACCTTTCCTGATGAAAATTGAAAAAACTGGGGGTAAACACCCACAGCAGAGCCTAGGGACAGTGGCTCCTGGGGGCTTTTAGAGAGGAGATGAGTGAATAAACAAAGAAATAGAAAGGACAAGAAAGAGTGTCCCTAGGTATGGTGGCGAGCAGAGTTTACTGTAGATAAAAGAGAGAGGAAGCACATAGAGTAAGCAGGTACATCTTGGAGAGTCCAGAGTAGACGTGACCAGACTCGGGGTACTATTTGAGGAAAGAAGGGAAGGGAAGAGAGGGGAACTATGTGCATCATCACAAGGCCCAAACATACAAGAGCAGGCAATCAAAAAGGTTGGATTATATAGGGAAGAGCAGCCAGGCCACTGATGGAGAAATTTAAATTAGGGGGGGGGTTTGCCAGCCAAGAGGACCCTGTGACAGGTAAGGATTGAGGGACACAGGGAGAATCTCCAGGCCAGGCCAGATTTGACATGTTATATAGCCACTTCAACCATTCGTCCCAGGATTGAAACCTAACGTCCAGTACTAGAGATTTCCACCTAAGTGCTGGGTTCTAACTACCTTCCAGACACAGGGAGCTGTCTCTCTTTCTTTCCCTTAACAGGCAAGCCAGTAAGAATCCAGTAGGCTACAAAGGCATCCCCACAAACAAGATGACACAAACAAGCCTTGCACTGTAAAACCAATAGGTCCTAAAGCCTGGTCTGTTTTGGCCAGTCCCTCCAGTGTCTGAGTCCTGGGCTAGTCATAGACTCTCCTAGCCTTCCTTCTAAGGAGCGGTGCTTACAGGATGTGCCCCTGAGCCAGAAGACTTCTTGCTTAACCTGTTGATGCTGTCAGACTGTTTCAAACATTGTTACCATGGAAACTTCCCTAGTGGATTAGTCTTCAAGACAACATTACAGGTGCTGGTCCCAGGAAGCTTTTCCTGAATCTTAGAATATACAGTGTAGACTAGGGAGACTTTTAAAACCATAATACAAGGGTTTCAACTCAAATGTTTTCAAAGGTCGGACAGGTAGGCATGAGTCAAATGAAGGGCAGGCTGTGATGAGCCCAGAGCACAAATGAGGCCCACTTTAGTGTTCCAAGTCTACGTAAGGTCAGTGTTCTGGGCAAGCAAAATCAAAAATCACTCTGGTGGGCTATAGTCAGCTCAGTGGCTCTCACTGTACTGTGGGATTTCCTTCCTCATCAGAAGTCAGAGGTAGTCAAAACCAGAGCACTTAGATTAGGCAGGAGGCTTGAGATCAAATGAAAGCAATTAAAGATATCTTCGTCACAATATTAAAAAGGTCCAGATGACTCATATAACGACGAGGACATGAGGTGGTTGTTGTTTGCTTTTAGTTTAAAAAGATCAAAGATCAGCAACAAGGATTCATGGTGATTAAGTACAAACCCCTCACCTAACCCGGGAGGAAAGAAGTACAAGATTCAAAGCAGTCGTTGGAAAAGCCTCTGGTTTGCCTGTGTCACTGAACT
Organism: Mastomys natalensis; assembly: GCA_021653895.1. NCBI lineage: Eukaryota > Metazoa > Chordata > Mammalia > Rodentia > Muridae > Mastomys > Mastomys natalensis. Next base: position 1,699,773 of record JAJTUV010000429.1, read on the forward strand.
GCTGAGGAGCCTTTCTATAAGCCCATTAGCTCCATGCCTTCTCCTGTGCTCCATCCCTGCAGAGAATCAGCTAATCTCCTTTCTACAGTACAGAGAGTGAGGAACTGGCAGAAACCGACACATCTTCATGTGCCGACGCAGCAACGTTGCCAGGTAACAAATGTAGAAATGTACTCAGAAAACTGTATGTGACAATATGCAACCTCCGCTCTGCAGCTGATAACCAAGAGAGTGTTAAAACACCATGTTCTCTTAACACTTGGGTTTTAGTGTGAAAATAAAATTAAATGGGATACTTCCTCTTGTAAATACAAGGCAGGCGTGCAGCTCACAGATACATGCCAAACTGGGAATAGTAGAAGGGGGTTTGTAACAGCCATCACAGGTCTGTTCCAGCAACCCCGCTCCCTCCATAGGAAGCCCAGAAAACACCAAGAAATGTAGCGACTGAATCAGAGCCTTTTATACGCTGGATATATTCGCCTCTGGCCAGACAAAGCTACACATGATGAGAATACAAATACAAACTGAAGAAAAGCTTCCACAGCAGTAGGAAACTGAACATGCTTCCCTGTACGGGTTCATGAGTCGACCTTTAAAACTGCTTGGATATGCCAAAGCAGCAAGTGCTTGCTACTCAGATCAATCAATAGCTATGGCCTTCTCGCACCTCTGGAGATAAAGCAGACACTGCTATCTAACAAGGCCATGGTCAGAGTGAACAGTGTACTGACGAACTTCCTGCCTGTGTGACCCAAAGACTGTGTCATACGGAATGTAGGTGAGAAAGCTGTGAGGAAGAGAGACCTGCATTCAAACCTTCGTTCTGACAGTTGGGGACTGTGAGTAATGCTGGGCTGGCTGAGCCTTGGTTTTCTCCTCTGTAACTAGGGCCATCTCACATAACCCAACATAGTTAGGGGTATGTTCACCAAGTATCTCTAACTTTTTATTCCCTTTCTTTTCATTTCCTCAATAAACCTGAGGTACTAGAATGACAGAGCATCCTCCAATGAAAAGGCTCAGATGCCATTTGTCTTACAAAAAGATGTAAGGTCCCCAAAGGGGGCACGGACCCATGTCAATGTTAGGAAAGTTGGTGGTGGAAGCTTCTCAGCACCATGAGAGACTAAAACTCAGGATGCGTCAGGAAACAACATCTATGCAGCTATCAGCTAGCTCTGGCATGCTGAGTGCCTTCAACTCTGCGACCCCGTTTCCTCTTTGGTAAATGAAGGGGTCACGATAGCACCTTTCACATAGGACTGCCACAAAGTGAAAATGAGCTCAGGCAGAAGGGCACCCCAAGCTCATTTCCTGGCTTCTGGTACTCCTTATTTATTAGTAGTTATTATTAAGAAGAAAAATGAAGAAATTACCCTGTAAGACATTTCTCCGTTGACTTTATTTCTCTTGGGCTCAGATAAACCTATTTTCTTCTTATTCTTAAAGAAAGCACCCAAGATGCCAGTATCATTAACAAGTTATCCTGATGTTGGCAACCAGAAGGGTCAGATGGTTAACATAACATGGTGGCACTTAGAACCAGGGCCAGCACATCTCTTTCTTCAGGGAATATTTTCTGAGCACCCAGCATGATGCGCATGCTCGGGAATCAGATGGATTCTTCACGTGGGAATTATACTCTCCAGTGAGTGGAAGAGGGAAGAAGTACAACCCTAAAGTAAAGGCTAAACTCATTAGCAAGAACTATGTGAGGCCGCATATGTGTCAGCCGAGCTGAGTACCTTCCACATATGGTCTCAGCAAGTTCCTAGGAATGACCCACAGAGTGGGATCATGGACACTGAGTCATCACACTCAGGCTGAACATGCTTCATCTAGCACATGCAGAAGCTTCTTTGGAGCACTGGGTGGGGCAGGAAGATTTGGCCTTGGTCTCCTTGGGTCTTCACCCAACTCTAGTTGAGGTGGGACCATCCCTTAAGGCACTGTGACAGAGGTGGAGATCTCCCTGCCTCTGCCTCAGGGGATCAAGGAACGCTTTCAGAATAGAAGCTATTTCAGTCAGGGCTTGGGAAGCCTTCCAGGCTAATGGAAAGTGGGCATGTCCCATACAGAGCAAAGGCATTTCAGTACATGGCCAACCCAGCTCACTTGCATGCAGGTACAGGGATGTGGGAACGAGAGGGCAGAAACCTAGGCAGTGCTCCATCTTACAGGGCATCCAAAGATGTCACCAGAGTGTCAATGGAGTCTGGTTTCCATGGAAAGCCTTGAAGATAGGGGAGAAGATGACTAGGCTTCTCTTTGGAGGGGTCACTGATAACAATGCTAAGAAAGACATGGAAGCAGTGGAAGGGCTGTCCTGCTGCTGCATGGGAAAGCATCCAACTCAGGCATCCTACAGCCAAGGCAGGTGGGGTGCACAGCAAGGTGACCGAGAGGATGAGCTCCAAACACTAAGGCTTGTTTTTCTTTCCCATTCCAATCCTAGCTGGGCAGCTCTACATATATTATTGACTCTAGAGTGCCAACTCCCTGGCTGAATGGAAGTAGTAACTGAATCCTGGCTGAAAACTACTGGAAGGTCAAATAGGCACAGAATTGATTTGTGACCAACAGTAACAAGGAAAAATAATTAACAACTTTATGGGTGCTAGCGTAGGTGGCTGGGGGCTTGGAGGTGGTGACTCATGGGCCAAGTCTTGGCTTACAAATGATATGGAAGAGAAGAAAGTAGATGGCAGCCTGACTGGGGTCACGTTAACATAGGAGTTAAGTAAGGTAAAGATGCTCTAAAAAGGTCTGAACAGAGATCTAGAAACTGGTAAAGAGGTGGGGCCAGAAGCTACATCTTCGGGAACTGTTGGCATAAGTGCTGGCTGGATGCCTTGGGAATGAATGAGATCATGCAGGAAGTATGTGGGAGGAGGAGACAGATGGGAAACAAGGTCCCAACAGTTCAGGTATTTCAAAGGTAACTATGTGCCTTTAGGAATCACTGTCTTTTCCTTGGGGAGAACCTCTGTGAAAAGCACAGAAATAGCAGACCACAAGGCCACAAGGAAATGACTAACCTTAAAAATGGGATGCCCTTAGGTTGAATGGTCAGAGAAGGCTCACAGATCACAAAACTGGAAGCTCAGGTATCTAGACTCTAAGCCTGAGGATGAATGCTTTAGCCTGCCTTCTGGATCTAGGATAAAAGGCAGTTAGCAAGAGGTAGAGAATTATAATAACGGGAAAGAGGATATTAACTGAAGGAAGGAAATATGTTCTAAGAATAAACACAACCTGACTCCACTTCCAAAAGGAAGGAAGGTAAGCTAGATGGATGGGTGACTGGATGAATGAATAGACAGACACATAGACAGGGAAGATACTCATTACCCTGAATTTCTTATTGTTAGCTAAGTAGCTAAAGTATCTTGGGACTTCAGATACTATTGATCTGATAAATGACAGACACCTAAAACCTATAATTGCCAGACCTGGGCTATGGGCAAACTCAGAACAAGGGAGTAAAATCCATGCCTCTTTGCTTTGTATGGATTATTATTCAGTTATAACAAATAAGTAATCACAGGGCTGGCAAATAATTTTCTGAAAGATGAGACGACAAAGGGTCACCATCTTTATTCCAACTGCTCAGCTCTGCTCCTGTGAGTGGAAACAGCCATGAAGGATGCTGGAGGACAGCTGTGTTCCAATAAAACTTTATACAAACATGGGCAGTTGGTTATATGTGGTCTTTGGGCCACTGCTTGCCAATCCCAAAGCATACTGTAAGAAGGACAATCTGGTGTCAGTTTGTATTGCATGTTCATAAGTCACAAGGACAACTGCAGATGTGTACTGACCTAGAAGTAGAGGAAGAGCTAGGAAGGAAGAAAGAATGGACCTGCTGTGTGTCCAGGAGATGAAAGGAGGCTCAACTTATAAATGAAGTATTCTCTGACACCTTTTTTAGCTTTATTTTTATTTTATGTAAATGGATGTCTTGCCTGCTTCTATGTCTGTGCACCACAAGTGTGCTGTGACCACAGAGACCAGAAGAGGGTGTCAGATCATCAGGAACAGGAGTTATCGGTGGTTGGCAGCTGGCATGTGGGTGCTGGGAACGAAACCAGCCTCTGGAAGAGCAGCCTGTGTTCTTAAGTACTGATCCATCTGTCTAGCCCATTCTCTGGCATGTTTATTTGCTGCTCTTTAGTCATGCAGAGACTGCAAAATTTGAGTACTTCTGCAGATGTCTGTCTTAGCCTCTATTCCTGCTTATAGGTTTTATAGGAGGGGAGGAGACCAAGACTCTGCTCTTCATCCTTTCTCTCCTTTTAGTTTTCTTTGTGGATGGCCAGAAGAGCTGATATATGTAAAAGTCCTCTTTTGTCTGTAATGAACTTTACTGCTCAGGACGGAACAATCTCAGGTCTCTACTATCTCTAGAAAGACTATCCCCATGGGCTGTGCTTCTTCCTAATAACACAACTGTTAGTCTTGGATGAATATGCCTGGCGATTCTTGAAGCAGTGTCTTGGCTTAACAGCCAAATTGAATGTTTTTAGACCCACATACTGCCAAAGGTTGTCACTTGGACAGACTCACTAGCAACCAGAATAGAGCTCTGAGAGTTCACATTTTTCTTTGTCAGGAAGTTAGGTCAGCTTGATGTGCCTGGGCGTGGTAACTGCTGTGTTTCACACACACATGGAAGCTGGAGAAGGACATTCGGCATCCTTCTCTGTCGATCTCCACTATGCTCCTTTGACAGCCTCCCATTAAGCCTAGAGCTTGATGTTGAGTATCACGCCGCAGAGACACTCCCGACTCTGCCCCTCACAGTGCTAGGGTGACAGGAACACATGTGACTAGATGCTCATGAGAACTCATGCTTGCCTGATAACACTTTTACCCACTGAGCCATCTCTCCAGCCCCTACAGTAACTGTTTTTGAATCATGACTTTCTGTGAGACCAGGATTTAGGACTTTTAGATTCAGGCTCAATGACACCCTGGGTTCCAGGAGAAGGATAGGAGGACAATACTCTCACATGTCAAAGGCATTAGAAGGAGGGAAGAGAAAAGGCTGAGGCAGTGGAAAAGAACATCCTCTGTCCTCTGCTCATCTGGCATGGCTACCAGCATAAGAAGTTACACACCAAAGGCAATCATGTTTCCTAACTTTCTGGATGTTCAAAATCATTTTAAAATATATAGCCAGAAAGGTTTAAGCAGACCGAATGTGACAATAAGAGAAAACAGAACATCCTACAGACCTCTCTGGGTGATAAACCACTTCACAGAAACAAAGAAACAACCAACCAGAAATTTTTGACAGAAATCAAGGCCAAAATGAAGCCTGTCTTTAAATGACAAGGAACTTCATGACAGAATAGAAACAAATACCCCAATGTCTTAAGAGCTTGGAGAAGCTGAATGCTACACAAGGCACTTCTGGGACTCAGCAGGGGCCCTGTGAGGCAGCACCTGTCACCAGGTTGTTCTCCAGGTGAGCAATTAGGCAGAGAAAGGTAAGGGACTTTTGCTAGAGGCCTGAAGAAAGGGCATTTTTTGGGTCAAGCACTTCCACAGCTTGCTCTTTGTTTAATTTTCTGGACAGTTCCACAGTGGACTTTGTGTTTTCCAACCCCTATTATGGAAGAGAAACTGAGTTTCAAATTCAAAGTTACTAAAGGCTGACAATGTTCCACTCAGGAAGCCAGAACCCTTTGTATGACAGGTCTCCCATTCAAGGCTCTCCCAAATCTCTGCATACTTATGCCTTGATTCTCAAAGGAGGGCCGGGACTCAGAGATGGACCCTAGATGTTTGGTTTTGTTTTTTTTTTTTGGCAAGTGTTAAGTGGTCTCACTGTTCAGATCCTTCTGTGTTGACTGGCAGGCACAGTTCTGGAGGTGAGGTGGCATGTCCCCTGGAGATGCCAGGCTGCCTGCCTTTATCAGTCTTAATGCCAACAACCATCTCTAAGTCCCTACATGTTGAGGGGAGAACAGTCCCTGACTTTGGTGTTAGCTCACTTCTTTCCACATGGATAAAACCTGAGGTTAGAAAACACCACTTGAAAGTGACTCATTTCAAACTCCCCTGCCAAAAACAACACCCATTTACGTAACTCCCTCACACAGCAGACTTTTCCTCCTCTTCAGGGTGACTGCCCTATCAAACTCAGGCTGATCTCCCCACAAGCTGGCCTTCTGTTTGTTACCAGAGAGTCAAATCACACTTTTCTACATGCATCTATCTCTCTGCGATGTGGGGGGAGAGAGGGTTGCAGACAGCTAACGCGATGTGTTCCTCCCACACTGTGCTAGGTCCAGAAAGAGTACGATGTCATATCCCAGACCGCCTGGAGCTCATTTCTTAACCCAACCTTCAAAAGTGGTCAGGGAAAGGCCCTGTGAATCAGGGAACTCTCTCTTTTCAGCTGAACTCACAGCCCGGTTTCTGGACTGATGCATCTCATAGTTTCCACCTCTAGCTGTGTACGTGCAGAAGGGAAAACTTTCCTTGGGTGTGTCTGTAACCCAGACCTTGGCAGAGGAAAAGCCGTGGGCAGCCACTTGACATATGAAAATCACTGTGCTTCTGCAACTGGAGGCAAGTATTCCAAGAGAAAAAAAAAAATTCCCTTTAGTTTGCTCTGGAGTGCTCTATAGTAGATAAACACGTACCTCTCCTAACATCCGCATTAGCTTTACAAAATTTAAAGTCATGGAAGTTCATAGACAGATTTTCTTCCTCCACATTCCAGGTAAGGACAACCCCTGTCTTCTGCAGGGAAGTGGAAACGAAGGGAACTTCCCCCGGGTGCTCGTGGGAACATCTTAGTAGGAAGGAACACAGAAGTTGGCACGGACGTGAAGGACGGATATACAGCACCATGAGGCTTACTGAGTGCTGTGTGTGCCAGAAATTAATTCATAAGCAAATGCTTATTTTATAGTTTCCCACTTGCGACAAAACATCAAGCAGAAAGGAAATATTTCTTCTGGGGGCTGGCACTGGATTGGGGACAAAGCAGCAGGAAGCAGTCTTCAAGACAAGCCTGATCTCCCACTGCCTGACAAGTGTGTTACCCATCCAGAAAGCTCGAGGGCTGTGCCACCCATCCAGAAAGCTCAAAGGCTGTGCCACCATTTCCATGCTCCTGTAAACAGAGCTGCTTGGAAGGCCCCAAGCAGGAGAATTACTATCATTAGAGAAGCCTTGGAAGGGAAAGAAGATTCTGAAAGCCTTGGGGTCAGGGTTCCTCCAAGTCTATTTTGTCACACTAGGGCAGTTGAACTTCGGCTTCTGGCATTTTCCAAGGATCCAGGTGATGAGGGGGCAGTGCTGGGGGTTTAAGGACAAGAGAGCTGAAGGTGTCCCCAACCACTGGTTCTGCTTTCCTACCGACTGAATCTTTTCACAGTCCGGCCAATTACATCCAGAACTGCTGGAGAGCTAAGGTCCCCAGTGGCCTGATCTTCAAGACAAGGATAAGTTTTCACACTCCATTCAAAGGGAGTGGATGTGTGTCAACACTTTTACAAAGAAGGGATTGCACTTCCAAGGAAAACTCCACTCAATTCCAGAGACTAGAGTTCTGACTAACCTTCCCTGCATTCCCCAGTTCATGGCTTTGACTGACTCATGCTGGGATGCACAGTCAACTATAACTGAAGGAAAATGGACTGGGGCAGCCCTACCAATGCCCTTTCTTTCCTCCATGGTCTCCTCCCAGTGGCAGGTTGAGGCCTTCTGCAACTGCGTTGGTTCATGGCTAGAATGTAGTCAGTGTGTCATCCTCAATTCTGATCCCAGGCTTTAAAAGGCTGAACAGCTGGGTGGTAGTAGGAGAGGGATGGGAGCTAGAGACATGGCCCAGTGATTAAGAGTGCTCACTCTTCTTCCACAGGATCAATCCCAGGACCCACGGTTGGTATCTCATAAGTATCTGTAACTACAGCTATGAAGGATCTGATGCTCTATTCTGGACTCCTACTGTACCTATGAATAGGTTAAACATGGACAGACCCATATAGAGATTTACACAATTACATACAAAATTAAAATAAAAATAAAATCTTAGTGGGGGAAAATATTGGATGGCTTCTACTTCTATTGCTTCGAGCACTTCTCTAAGAACCCAGCCACTATGTGGTGGGAAGCCCCCCCCGACATACCGAGACCCAGTACCCCTCAGCTCTAGCTGAGAACAGACTCCCACAGCCCAACAAGTGAGCATGCTAATGACTCTAGTCCAAGTTTCCTGATGAATTCAGCCTCAGCCATGACCACAAGGGGTGAAAGAGTCACCTAGCTGAGCTTCAGCCCACAGAAGCATGTGACTGCTATCAAGTGACTACTGGGATCTGAAGAGGTTACTCAGTGATAGATAGCAAAGATGGACAGCATGGGAGATTTAACTGCAGCTCTGACCCATCACTCCCATGAGCGTGTTTCACTTACAGTACAGAGAGTTCATGTGTGCATACCTCACAGGGGAGCTGGGAGTCTTAAATGAGATACTGTGAAGAAAAGGGAATCCTACCCAGGAAACCAAGGAACCTACGCTGGATGCTAGCTAGCTGTGGCCCTTGCTCCTAGGCCTCTCTTTTTCACGTCTCTTGATTTCTAAAATTGCCACATGCTACCAAACTGGCTCTTTGGGTATTCAGTTGGATAGATTTTCACATACATATAAAGTTGTATGACTCCTAGAAAGGAAGACACACAACACCTCCATGTCCCAAATACTCTCCTATGTTCCTACACTTGACCAAATTCTTCTGAGAGCCCTGACCCTGAGGGCTCATCTGGTCTCCATCACTATTTGTCTTTCCAAAGAACCAGACAGATAAAGCTGGGAGTATGTTGCTGTCTGCACACTCACTGACTTCTTTCACTCAGCCTAGGATGTGTGAGGTGGACCTAGGCTGCTGACTGATCACCAGCTGAACTTATTTTTATTGCTCCGTTCCTGCTGCATGGATGTACTATGGCTCACTTGTCCAGTCATTACTATTTTTAACAATTATTTTCACAACTTAAAGATGACTTCAGAAATAGACTCCCCAGGAAATAATTAAACAACTAATATTACTTAAAAAAACAGAGTCTTGTTTTAAATCTGCGAGATTCCAGAAGTACCTGCCTGTTTCTTAACAAGATAAACAGGGGAATGTGAATTGAAAGATGGATTTTGAACCTTACATAATACAGGATTTGAAAGCTACTTTCCTTTTGCTACTTGATATAAAGAAGGTAGAATAGTCTGAGAGTAGGTGAACGGCACTTTAAACATAAGCCTAAAACACAGCCCTGACTACTGTCATCCTTCCGACAACCTGCCACTGGCAAAAACAAAGCTCAGGAAACCCATCTGACCACAACACACTGTCCTTCATGAGAACGTGCACGTCACACGGAACAGGAAGTGGTAATGGGCAGTGAGTTCCAGTTAGGATGACCCTGTCTTTCATGGATCACAGTGTTTATTTCAGCAATCATTAATAGCCACCACTTCAGTCTTAACTGAGGGTAGACTTGTCTTGCCAGCTGGTCATTTACTACTTTGAACCAGCTTCTCTCCAGCAAGATCAAACTCTGAGTCACCCTCCCTGGGGCTTTAGGGTTCCTGTCCTCAGCTGGTCCCAGACACAATCCTAGCTCTAAATCATTTTCTCCCAAGAAAAGAGAAGCTTGGGGCAAAGTGGGGATCTCTCAAGTCTAGCCGTGCTAGAAGAACAGTTTCTGGAACCATAGGCCTGATACTACGTAGTGGGTCAGAACTGGGCCTCTGGATGTCACAGAAGTGGGTGAGGCAGAGGGAGCAAAAGCTAGAGCCTGCAGGCTATGTCCACATACACTGGCAAAAGCCTACAGCTTATCCACACTGGATGCCTTTACTCATCCGTGTCCTGGTTCCCTGGAGAGGGAAAGAAAGAAAGTGTTTCTATCTCTTCTATCTCTGGAGTGGCTGACCAGAACTCACTGTAGCATCTCATCTTCTGCCAAAGCACGTGAATCATGACTGTGTGAAAACATGGAGCTAATATTCATAATTCCTGAATAAGATAAAGAACTGAAAGGAAAAACAGCTTCTGTTTGCCTCGCCATCACTGTCAGGACGGATGCTGTGAGAAACAGGGCGTCTTGCCAGAACCCCAGATTCCACCTCAGCAGTGAGCCTTGGGAGCTGGCAGTCTCATCCCTGTGAGCCACCCCACGCTTCCTTATTCCCTCACCCGTGATGGCTCAGAGCATCTACTCATTCCTAGGACAGGAAGCTTCCAGAGACAGCAGGGACGTCTGCCCTCCCCTCTGCTGGACTCAGCCAGCCAGCTCAGTCTCAGGCGTGGCCTCAGCAGATGGTGTTGGTTTCACCCATTGTAGTCTATCCTTCCTTCTCTCATGCATCAGGGTCCCAGCAAGGCCTAGGCTCTCTTTTAACCTCCCCTCTTTCATCACTTACTAAAATACACCTAGTTTAAGTGTAGGGCTCAGTGTGTAACTGTTTACACAATCACATAACTGCCACCTACACAAAGATACAGAAGGGTTTTCTAGCATGCAACAAGCTCCCTTGTGCCCCCAGAGATCCTCTCCCTAGCTAGTATTGTTGTTATCGGAATCATCAGGAGGTAGAGTGCTTACTACCTCAGCCCCAAATCATTGCTATTTAACCTTTCCAAGAAATAAATTTCATTGCGTATACTTAAGGTATGCAACATGATATTGTGAGACACGTATAGACAGGACGTAACTTACTATAGTGAGGCCAATCTACCTATCCACCCATACTCTTACACACACACATTTATTTTTGTTTCCGTGGCAACAGCAGAAAAAAAAAATCTCAGTTTTCATGGATCTCATACAAGCTGCAGTTTCATCTTTGAGCTGTGCATAAGGACATTAGACTTGTTAATACTAAAGATTTGCTACTTAGCAAATTTGTGTCTTTTTGTATTCCTCCTCAGTGACGAGGACCAAACCCAGGGCCTTGTGCATGGGAGTTAAGTGTGATACCACTGAGCTATATTTTTAGAACCTGTTTTTACTGAAACCAGGTCTCATGGCCTTAAACTTGCTATGGAAGAGTGGTTTGCATTGAATTCTCCCTCCTCCCTCATTTACTTCCCATAGAATGTGTTTACACCAAATTGATCTTTTGTTGTTCTTGTTTTGAGACAGGGTCTCTGTCTCTATATAGCCCTGGTCATCCTGGAACTCATTATGTAGTTCAGGCAGGCCTTAATCTCAGAGAAATCTGTCTGCCTCTGTCTCCCAAGAGCTGGTATTAAAGGTGTGCACCACAATGCCCAGCCAGCAGATTAACTGAATTACTGACTGTCTCTTATATGCCCTCTGATGACAGATTTAGAGCTGAAATTATAGTTTTGTGGCTCCTTTCGAGGGGTATGTTGCTTCTCATCTAAATCTCAATTCTCATCTGGGCTCTCTACCCTCTCTTACACAGTGCTCTTCAGCCTCAAAGACTCAATTCCTGTTCACATTCCTCTGGGCCTTGTTATCCAGTCTTCCTGTGTTGCAGGCCTCACGTTTAGGTTTTACCTTGCAATCCTATGTCAATCCTTGAAAGCACAAGTCACCAGAAAACTTTTCACAAACTCCTTATCTCCTTATACTGGTCTGTCTGTCCGTCTGTCTAATCCATCTATCAACCATCTAGAGATATCTCTTTAATACTTTTGTCAATAAGTGGTTTCCCCAGCACAATCCCTTTTCATGGGGAAGCCATATAGCTTCCTGTATGGATGTACATGTCTCCTCCATTCTTGCTAGACATTCCAGTTTTTTTTTTTTTGAGACTGACCTCAGAAATTCTTAGATTTCTTCAATTAGTAAAGCTTTTATAAAAACATAGGGAGGTGGCTGGGCACGTAGCTCAGCTGGTGGGACATTTGCCTGGCCAAAGTGGATACTTAGATCAGTTGATCTGGCCACAGGCGATCCAAGACCAGGAGTATTTTAGCATTCCTACCATGTCTGCATAGGGACAAGACTCTGTGTATAGAGCACTTGAAGGAAGTGTGTCCCAACAAGGGGAAGGACACATGAATCCAGCCATTCTCACACCCAGATAAAACTAATCAGCAGTCTCAATATATCATGACTCACGAACTCATGTGCGCATGTGACAACTCAGGCAAGCAGTAAGTAGACTTTGCCAGTGGCACGGGTGAGTAACTCATTGCCACAAATCTCTGTGCATAATAAACTTTGAAGTGTGTGTTGGGCCAAGTAGGGATTGGAGGACAGAAAGAAGGGCCCTGCAGTGGGTTATGCAAGGCACAGGGTTCCAGGCTGGAAGAGTGAGCAGAGGCTAAAGTCTAACCCATGCTGTTTGCTAAGTCACTGTCTTGGCCCAGAACACATCTATCCTTACGGAGAAACAACCTCTTCTGATCTAGGAAGATACGTGACTCTAATAGTATATGTTCTGAATTTAAATGTTAGGCCAAGAGAGTAGCAGGTCAAATACAGACAAAGGGGCAAACCTTCTATCATATGAATTAACCTGAATGAAGTTTGGATCAAAATGAGTGTGTGTATGTGTTCACAGGTACATATGTCCAAAGAAAGCCTCATTCAGTAAACTCACAATGAAACAAAGACTCAGACAGAATGGGATTTTAGAAATGGTTAATGGGCTCAAAACTAAGGAGGCTGAGGCAGGAGAATCATCAGAAGTCTGGTCTACAGAGTGAATTCCAGGCCAGCCTACTACATGGAGAGACACATCTCATAAACACACAACTTTTAGAATAAAAAGAATCATTTTAAATGTCATTTCTAGTTTAGCATGGTATCATAATTGTGTGTGTAATCTTGCTACTAGAAAAGATGGGGCAAAAGAATGACCTGAAGCCAGGAGGTCAGGGCCAGCCTGGACAACCCATAAGATCCTATCTAAGAGGACAGAAAAAAATGAAAGAAAAAGCCACTTGTATGTAAAAATTGTAACACACATACACACATATTAACATTCCTTTAAATGAATTTTGTGGGTCTAGAAAGAAGACATTTTACAAAGGACCAGACTCAGATCCAGGAACTCACAAATGGTGGTTTACAAGTGTAACTCCAATCCAAGGGGATCCGACACCCTCTTTGGCCTCTGTGGGCACCTGCATGCATAGTATGTACATAAACTCATACAGGCACACTCATATGCATAAAGAAAGCAAACCTTTTTTTTTTTTTTTTAAATGGTCTGTTCAAGGACATTTGCCAAAATTAATGTTGTTTAAATATTATTTTAATAATAAAATATTAGTATTTTCAATATTATTTAAAAATACATACTATGTGCAGCCAACAAAAAAGTCATTTATTCATCTTTGACTAACCTAGCCTAAGTTTCTTTTCCTTATCAGTCATTTGCTTTCAGTTTATAGTTAATAGTAGTTACAGAGCCTACAGATAGGTAAACGTTTTAGATCTTCTAAACAGCATAAGTCAGAACATTTTTCTGCCTGTCTAATGAGGAGAGCATCTATATTCCTGAAAAAAGACTATAAACAGACTTTAATCATCCATTGGACACACGTTATAGCATACCTATGCTGCATTTCAAACATACCGTATACTTTGGAACTATACTTGAAAAGATAGAATAGTCACAGCATGAGGAAAATGAGCTCTCCCTCATGAGACCAAGGCTCAGCCTGGGGACCTGGCCCTCAGAACTAGAGCATGGCACCAGCTGCTACACTGGCTTCCTACCTGGATGGTGGTTTGCCTCCTTCCAGAAGTGCGATGGCCAAGAGAATGCTTTCGTGGAATACTCGGTCACTGGATGCATTCATTATGAGATCGATGACCAGATTGGAGGCTCCCTCCTTGTCCAGGTGACACTGAACCTCAGCCAGACTCATCTCACCCCTGCTTGTAGAGCTGGATCCAGGACCTCCACCTGGAAGGGCACAATATTACTCTTATTAAGACATTGAAAACAATTAGTGATTTGCATATTCACCAAGTGCCAACCTTTAATGCTCTAAATGGTTGCATTATTCCCTTTAACCCTCTCATCGAGACCACTGAAAAATGCTGATTATTATTCAAGAGGTGAAGGTGTTTGTCTTGGGACACCTAAACTTACAAGTGGCAAAGATGGTACTGAATTCAGGTAGACAAAAATGAAGGAAAATTAATACACTTTCATCAAGTGACCCAAAGCCATTCAGCCAAACAGTATCTCAAAATACAATGACTTGGGGCATAATCACTAAGAATTGGTTTAAGAGTCAAATCAAAAGGAAATATCTCTTAAGACTCCTCCTTGAAAAGTTTACCTAAAACAATCACCACCAACCTTCTTTCTAACAAATCCTTCTTTGACATCATTCATTCATTTAATAAGTATTAAGGCAGTGCTTGGCATGAAGACAAAAGCTGGGGATGGGGGAGGGGTGAACAAATGAAGTCCCCCCTCTTCACAGCTCTTCAGACAAGATGAATACAGTTTAGAGGAAAGGGCCCATGGAACTCAGTGGGATGGTTTCTGATTATTTTTGGAAAGTTCATATTTAAGAACATGTCTTCAGTTATTATTAGCAATTACTGAAAGAAAAAACCATAGAAAAATGGACTAAGTAACTTCAGAATGCAAAACACCATTTAGCACTCCTTCCCTCCAGAGCTCAACAGAACTGCTGCTCTCATTGTAGCCCTTAATACCTGTGTACCATCTACCAGAACTGTAAGGCAGCCCATATGGACATATCACCTTGCATTTTCCTCAGAATCTGTCAAAAACCCACCTCAGATAATACAGAGAAACAATTTTGAGGTGTCTTATGAGATATGTTTCTGTAAGAATCATGGGATATTTGGGGGCTGAAAAGCTGAGTTTCATCTTTGGAGCGTTCAAGAATTACATCATCGCTGAAGCCTGCAAAGCCAAACACCCTACCCACAAGGTGCTGAGATAAATAGATTAAATACTAAGATTATAAAAAATTTAGATGTATTTTATTTTATGTGTATGAGGGTTTTTAACCTGACTGTACTACTTAAGTGCACCACAAGAATGCCTTGTACCCTAAGATGCTTGAAGAGTGTATGGATCCCCTGAAACTGAAGTTACAGATTGCTGTGATCTACCATGAATGTTAGGAACTAAATAAAGCTGGGTCCTCTATCTGTGTGCTAAGTGCTTCTAATTACAGAGCCATCTCTTTCATCCAAACAATATGCTTTTTATGTTTTGCATGGAACTTTCTAAGGCTCTGAATCTGCTCCAGAACCACAACTCCAAAATTATCTCAACAACTCACCTTGGTGTCTTTAGCACTGTGTGTGTGTGTGTGTGGTTTGAACTTTGTGTGTGTGGTTTGAAATAAACTTTTGTTTTTCTGTTAAATTATGATAAAAATAGTCATTGTCATATAAAGGGATAACTTGAAGAGTGTTTGGAAAAGCCCTCACAGTATTCAGCAGGCACATAATAAATGCTACCTTTCACCATCTTGGCTGTCATCATCCTCATCAGTACAACTCCTAATGAGCACAGGACAAGAGACAGTGAAACCTAGCTTCCCACATCACCTGAGTATCACCAGGAGAGTCATGGCATGGGAAAAAGGATGTATGCAAAACACACACGCATGGAAATGCTATCTTATAGGGAAATATGTTTATGTAGCACACAGATGGTTCATCAAAGACAAAAGAAGTTACAACAACAACAAAGAGAAACAAATAAAAAAAAAGAAAACCAAAACTTTCAATACAGGTACATCTACACTTCAACTCATCAGGCTAAAGCAGATAGCTACTTATGACATGCTCAGTTCACACAGGATGCTCATTACACAGCACAAAGCCTACCTCCTCCCCCAGGCTTGCTGGGTCCTCCTGGTGATAGTGGGCCATTGCCAAAGCTGGTAAGGCTCTCTCTTCTTCCTGAAGGTCTGATGTTTCCATAGTAACGGTTGACCAAAATTTGCCGGAGTGCCTCACCCTAATTCAAACAGGATAATCAAATCAGATTTCAAATTTAAAGAATAATTGAGTGATTAATATTTAAATTGATGAAAAAATCCCACATACATACACAGGGATATTCAGGTATATTCAACTGAGTTTCACTCAGTGAAAAAAAAGAGATTAATAAAAAGTATTTAAGAAACTTTGAAATCATCTTCCAATATTTTCTCAGGGAACAGAACATGTTTTACTTTTATTTTGAAGAACTGGTGGCAATCTACACTATTAAATTCTGAAGTGCCCTCTCACATGATGATAAAGACAGAACAGTAATTCTGAAGGGCAACTAACAACAACGAAAAACAAATGAAAAGCCCTTTGGGTTAAGCTGATAAAATTTGGGCAAACTGCAAATTTTACAGATCAGCTTTCACATAGCAGTATATATATATATATATAAAAATGCCACTTAAGGCACTGGTTTATTCCTGAGGGTGTGAAGAAGGGGAACAGTATTTGAGGCAGTGTCTAGCAGAAGGGTGGCTTTAAACTCACTCCTCAGTAGCCAAAGACTATCTTGGATTCTGGGTCCTTCTGTCTACTTCCCAAAATGCTGGGTTAAAGCTGTGTGACAAGATGCCTGGCCCTAGAGGATAATCAGATCTTACAGTAAGTATAAGCTGGCATGACAGCTGACAGCAAGCCTTTCTTACCAAGATAGCTGATGGGGCCACACAGTGAGGACAGAGGGATGAAACAGAAAATAGGCAGTGGTTCCAAACCTGTGGGTCGTGACCCCTTTGGGGGCCAAATGACCCTTTCACAGGGGTCACCTAAGACCACTGGAAAACACAGATGCTTACATTATGATTCATAATTGTAGGAGTAGCAACATTATGGTTATGAAGCAGCAATGAAACTAGTTTGATGGTTGGGTGTCACCACAACATGAGGAACCGTATTAAGAGGTTACATTAGGAATGTTGAGAAACCCTGGATAAGTGCGAGATATACGGATCAAAAGTAAGCAAAATGGAGAATCAACACTATGATTTGCTTAAAAGTAACACAAGAAAAAGAGGAATAAGGAAGAGATGGAAGAGGTAAGAATGAGCAGGAGTTGATAGCTGAAGTTGAGTTATAGTTTCCCAAATCTTCCTATTCCTTCAATGTGTATTTCAAGGATTTCCTAATGAAAAGCTTAAAAAATATAATCACCAACAAAACCCTGGAGAGTGAACATAATATCCTTTCTTACAACTCTGACAGAAGCAATCTGATTTGTTCTGTCACAATAGGATGCATGCAGCATCGGGAGGGAGCTTATTCTCAGCAATAACACCTTTCCCATGCCAATCCTAAGGGAGTCCTGGACCACCAACTGTACAGTTCCCAGGGACTGTTTCCTAGGGGCAAAGTAGTAAGGTCTGGAGTCCCTCCAGGGCAGCGAAAGAGAGGCGTGGGGAGTCTAGCAGAGGGAGGTGCTGAGAAGTAGCAGGTCTCTAAATAGTCAAGAGTTCTGAGGAGACCTGGAACTGAAGCATGAGTCAGTAGAATTTAAAGTGATTTGTTAAGAAGTGCTGAGAATAGGTCTGGGACTGGGGGAAGGGTGTGAAACAAGTTGGAGGGGGAGAACAGATTGGGGGGCATTCTGAGGGAAGCAGGCAACCAGGGAAGAAAGGGAACAGGCAGAAGCCTGGATCCTGCCAACTGGAAAAGTCTATCAATCACCAGGACTACACTGCCACATTTATCTCCTTTGTTAATTTATTCCGGAGCCCACAAGGACAAACATGGATGAAGTGAACCAAGGGAGGGGAAGGTGCTGAACGTTTATTTTGCATGAATGTGTAGGAAATGGAAGTCGGGGGACCCAAACCCTCAATTTTCCCTTCTCCATCCCCCAAATGGGAGACATTTCCTCCTGTTTGCTTATGAAACTCATTTCCCACCTGGACCACCAGAAAGTCTATGATGCCAAGACTGTTTCCAGCAAGGAAGTTGCTTGCAGTGTTTAAAGTACTTTCAAAATGAAATGCCTTGGTAGGGAGAAACAGTTCGGTACAGACTTGTTTCATGTCTCAGAAAAGCCCCTCTCATATAAAGATGCAGCTTGACTGCTGTTCTATCCCAGGGACTTGAACAAGCCAATCAGCATTCCCCAAAGCCATCACTGTAAAACTGGGGACTTAAAAGCTGACTTCAGGGGAAAACGGATTTGAAAGAAATATCCGAGAAGAAAGAAATGGGTAAACAGGTTACCTCTGAGTTGAATGAAAGATTAAATATAACCCCTGTTTAAAAAGAGCCGGAGCAAGTATGCTACCAGTTTGAGTGAGAACAAAGTCTGGGAGAAGTTAGAACCTTAGCAAAGGCTCTGAAGCCTCTGACCAGATAGATCCCCTTGCACTGTGAAGAGACCTCCGATCTGCCAACATGCTCTCGCCCATCTATGTCACCATCAAGAGAAGAGTCAGGAAGACAGCTGAGCTGGGTGGTCAAATCAAAAGATGTGCAGTGGGTGGGAGGCAGTCAGCAAATGTGTACACCTGACCTTTACACAGCAATTCTACCTTAGACCAGGGGGACTTAGACTTTCACCTCCCAGGCTTGTTTTTTTTCCAACTCTTAATTTGGAGGTTGGGGGCAGCTGCACTGGGGTCTGTTTGCCATCACTCAAGCAGGAGGTGAAGAAGAAGGGACCATGTGGGCTCTGCACAGGAAGTCTGTGTTTATTCAGTCCGGATGCCCAAGTGATACAGAGGGACTGCACATTTGCATTTTGCCTCTCCTCGACAGAAAAACCCTAGCAGTTTCCATAGCAACAGATGCATCAAATGGTACATTTTCCCCCATAATATCATGAAATGTGCTCATTATTGGGGGAGGCTGTAGAACACATTCCACCCACAAACTTTCCCCATTCTTATTATACGATCTGTGTTATATATTAATCTCACATCACTGTTTGTGTGTGTGTGTGTGTGTGTGTGTGCACGCAGAAAAATGTAAATATATAGAAACAGAACAGGTAGGAATTGTTTGGCTTATTTTTAAATAATATATTAAAGTTGCTTTGTTTTTCTGTATAGAATAAAGACAGGATTCTGGATAAAAGGGAATAGGAGAAGAACATGAATTAACATTATTAAAAGTTATGTAAATCTCTTGTGGTTTTCTGAGTCATTGTTTTAATTTAAGCAAAGTTAAAATCTTTAGAGAAAACCTTCCTAATCATCTTGGTTGGAATTACTCAACAGCGAGCGCTAAGCTGTTCGCTGTGTACCAGACTACAGCATCTGATTGCAAAGCAGAAAACAGAGATTCCCCAGGACTGTCACTTCAGCTTTGGCACCAAGCTGTAGAAGTATAGTTTTTTTTCTCCCTCCTCGCTTCCTCCTTGCATCTAGAGCATGAAAACAAATATCAGATATTTGTCCTCAGGTAAGAAGTTTTACACATGGTAAGTATTACTTAGGACTGAGAAGAACAAAAACATCAGAGGAAGTGTCATTTGCAGTAAGTGTCATGTTAAAGTAATGACAATGGATACACATCATCAGTCCTGAGTTCCAGTCATGCTGATCCGCTATCCAGCTATGAGCTGAGTGGGAATATAGCTATGTGCTGAGCAAGGTACCCAAGAATCAATGCGTCACTTGCAAAAGAGATGGAGGTGGCCTTTTGGGTTCCCCAGTTCCAACCACTAAAAGAGTTTGTGCTTTAGGCAAAATCACCTCTTAGGCCTTGAATCTCTCATGTTTTAATATTTACAACAGGACCTGAATTAAAGCAAACAAACAAACAAACAAAAAGAAAAGAAAACCAACAACAACAACAAAACCCTCTCCATTTTCTTAACCTTGCTACCTACAAAGTCACTCAAGCATTCCAAACTGCAAGGTTAACTACAATGTGAAACTCAAACACTTCAGCCACTGGCTTAGCGCTTTATGTGCATGGCACAGTGTTACTGTACCAAGGGACAGAGACTAGTATCGTTCCCACTGTATAGTGGAAGAAACCAAAGCAAAGAAATGTGAAATAACATACAAATAAGACAGCTATTACCTAGCAAAGGAGAACTGTATCTGCTTCTAATACCAACGATTTGTTGTTGTTTGAGACTAAGTCCCTTGAGAAGCTTAGGGCATGAAGGATGCTGGGTACCTTTGCTGGCTACTTCTAAGATATGGGATAATTCTTCACTAGTTGGCAAACACCTGGAAAGGATGTGAATGTCATGTGCCCCTAGGCAGTGAGCTGCAGGGGATACAGTCTGTTAGAGGGGCATCATGTTCCAAATTTGGTCTAAATGCAACCTTCCTAGAAACTATTCCTTAGCTAGAGAAATCACAAAATGTACTTCTCTATCAAGGCAGGAAAATAGAACAAAATCTGAGAGACAGAGGGACAGGGTAGGGGCCGGGGATATGAACAGGGCATTAGGTGCCTCACCTGTTTATCTCAGAAATAAACTCTCCATGACATAAATGACCAGAACCCCATGACAGTCTTTACAAAGACTGTTTATTTTCTAACCCTGTGACCTTGAGCAATATGTTAAACCTCTGAAGTTCTATGTTCCTAAGCTGTGGCATGGGGGTAAGGGCCTTGGGACTGGGGACAGCACACACTCTGTTCACGACTGACACATGGGCAGAAGTCTTACACAATACTGAATACGTTCTCAGAAAACTGAGATGCTCAGCTATCTTCCAGAACTAGATAATGTGAGAGACCAATGCTGGTCAGCAAGTTCATGCATGTGTGTAATATATGCATATATATACATGTATGATATTCTAGAAAATTCTTTGACAACACACAGCCAGCATTATAAGAAAATATTAATCCTTTGTCCTAGGCAGAATTCTTCTTCTAAGAATCTATGCAAACATAATTTTGTTCCCTCTCAAAGGACGAAAAATTACAAACCCTTCCTAATTTGGGGGAGCTTTATGTGACTGCTAGTGTTCAAAGACTTATTTATCCTTGCCCACCAAAGGCTGAGATGTAGCATTAAATAACAATAGCCAACTATGAAGGTGTGAACCTACTATCAATCCAATGATGAGAATTTGCATGTGTTTGTTGGCACACACGCTCACACAGGTTAAAAAAAAAAAACCCAAAAAACTGGCTGAAGGGAAAAGGAGGAAGTTAGCACTCTCACAGCTGGGCGGTGTAATTATGCTGGCCAACATTGTGCTTTTGTGTTTACTGTGAGCTGGCTTTAAAAATCACTAGTCACTACAGAAGCACAAAGTTCTCCCATTACCTGTTTAGAAAACCGTCTGGCGGGGGAGGTGGGAGAGTGTGAGGAGCTCACTTGGTGGTTGTTGTTTGAAGCTTGGTTGTACGGAGTTCTGTTCAGGTAGATAACAGAACTGCCAGTTAGCGTCACCTCTATATTTGGGATGATTGGTCCTAAGCCAATTTGTGTTTGAACAATATCAACACCAACAGAAGCTGTCTTTAAATCATAGTTGTGTGGCTGAGGGGGGGAGTTAACAGTTATTAGCTCCCAACACGAGAGACTCAAGGCTACATACCCTTTTATGGTCTTCCAGTTGCCTCAGGGGTGGACTTGGTTCAAGCTCCTGCTAAGCATGCAGAAATTCCATTTTAAGTATGGTACTAAGGAAACACTACCATCTTCAGCATCAGTCACAAACAAAATACATGGTGAGCTCATATACAGTCAAGGTTACATAAAAGAATTACCTTGTTTTGTGGTTTCCCCCAAGGTATGAATACTTTAGATTTTGTTTAACAATCATCCCAATCCTTCCTCCCACGACACTGTTTCAAATGAGTTTTTGGGCCAATTGTTTTTTTTTGTACAAAGATTATGAATAGTAATTCTATAGGATATGCTGTTATTAACCCAAAAGGGGCTGTAAAGCAAGACTCAACTGGGCAGCTCCTCATGATTCATACATGCAGTACTGAATAGCACATGCGTAAGGACACTGAAACATCAGCATAGGTCAGACACATACATGAGACCATAACTCTCCCTAACCACCAGTAGACGAGTATTCTAATCAAAACTGTTAGTGAAGAGTTCTGATTAGAATATGACAGGCCAATCACCAAAACATCCACATTGCATCTCAGGGGCTCTATCATTTGTGTTTGATTTTTCTCACTTCCGATAGACTTCTCTCTGATAAAGCACCTCTCATTTCAGCTTCAACTCCTACAGTTTATCAACAGTGTCTGACTACAAGCTTTCACGCCTGGAAACATGCCTGCCCTGACAGTTTCTCTGATCTTACTCACTTGGATCAACTCTGGTCCTTCATTTAGCCAGCGTAGCTGTTGACTGTGAAGGATGGAGCAGAAACACTGCCGCCTTGTGCAACTTTCTTAATGGTTTCTATGAAAACTAGAGATTCTTGTCTAGATTTTCAAAAGTGCGTGATCTTTGCACAGAATCTGAAGTCAATTCTGTACAACAGCAGAATGATCTTAACACTCCAGACTTTCTCATGTCCAGACTGGAAAGGGTTAAGAGTGAAGCCCTGTAATGATCATCCTCTCCCCTGGAGCTTGCTTCCTCTGGCTCCACCTTCAAAGGACTTTCTACCCAAAGCAACAGCACATCCCCAAGCCTGCTAGAGTCTTCCCTCCCCTGCCCAACACCAGAATGGATGGCTCATCAAGACAGCGCGCACACTGGACTTGGACAACTCAGAAGCACCCGTATTTGCTGTATTTGCAAATATAGGTGGGCAACACACCTCTGTGGAGTTCTCAGCTTCCGGTGCCTGTGGCAGCTAATTGGGAGTAAAATGAAGTATGTTAGTCATGGCATTTGCATTTTATAGACCACAGAAAAGTCTGCTGACCAACACCAAAGGACAAAACATGGAGAGAAAGATCACAGACAGGTGATTTCCCTGAATCACCTGTTACATGGGATGGGCTGTTGATGGGACCAACCACTTGATGTTTAAAGTAAATGGAATGTGGTGGAAAAGATGACTGATAAAAGATACAGGTTTAAAATTAGAAAATAAAATAGTATCACTGTGATGATTATAATTGTTTACCATCAACATGACTAGATTGAGGATCACCAGGAGATATACTTCTGGGTGTCTGGGAAGGCATTTCCAGGTTTACCTAAGAAGAAAAGACCTGCCCTAGTTCTGAGTGACACCATCCCATAGGTTGGGGTCTTGGACTGAGTAAACAGGGAGAAAGGAAGAAGTCAGCTAAACACCAGCATTCATCTCTTCTACTTCTGAACCGTGGTCCAATCTGACTAGTTACCTGGAGTACCTGACATAGCTAGAACCAATCTCTTCTGAGCCACGTGGGATGAAAACTGTGAGCTCAGATAAACCTTTTGCATCCTAAGCTGCTTTAGTCAGGTGTTGTGTTATAGCAGAAATCAAGAGGATAACTCAGCAAGAAGGGCGAGCCACTGCTTATGGGTGTCTTGCTGGGCAATGAGAAGGGCAGCTGTACTGTGGCAGGAACAGAACCTTGGAGAGACACAGAGATGGACCAAGGCGACAGACAGCAGCTCTGCCCAGGCCTGGCAAGGCTCCTCACTGCCACTCCCCTGGGTCCAATACCTCCTATGGATTTACACTTTCTCCTGTCTCCATGTCCCATCCTGCAGTGGATGAGGACTTATCGAATGGCATTTCCTCTTTTACAACCTCTGAGACAAGATGATTTTCTGCATTTTGAGCACGATTGCTTTAACCTTATGGTTCCCCTAGGGGTGTCACAGAAAGGTTTCCTGGGATCATTCCTGCCATACCAGTAAACACCCCAAACTCTATTTCAAAATTCTTATCCCATGGAGGAAGAAACGCAAAGGATACACATATGAACTAACTAATAACTCTCCTCCCTCTCCCTTGCCCTCCCCCCGCCGTGTGTGTGTGTGTGTGTGTGTGTGTGTGTGTGATGTGTTGCTATGCGTATGTAAAAGGATAGCTCAAAAAGGGTGTGGGTAGAAAAGCCTCCTACTCTTATGACACTAGTGCCAAAGGACACATGCGTGAACCAGGGAACCAATGTCACCTATACCTGTCAGATCCTATGTGGGCTGCCCTGGATCTGAGTCATGCTCCAGCAGCATGGCTGAGGGGTGCAAGGTACAGTCTGGAGCCAAGGAATGAAAGCCAAGGTCATGCTGGAACCATATGACTGACCTTGGCCTCTGCTGTTGCTCTCTGACACTGTGCATCCCACCTCAAGCCAGAAGGTGGCTGTGCAGTGGCAAGCCAGTTCTGAAGACTGAACCTGTGAGACCTGGGGTGGGGACGGAGCTTCAGTGCAGCGCAAGGCAATCACTTTAGTAATCGGATCACCACAGCGGACAAAATGCCCTTAATAGAAAGCTGTTATCATATAATTTTTAAAAAATTGTCTTTCTTTTACTTCCCAACAGGTAAAATGGAAGAGCAATGGGAGCAAACTGTTTCACCAAGGGTAGAGAAAAACTTGTGGTAGGCTGCCCAGTCAGGTCTGGATAGAGCGCCTGTCATATGGAGTCCAGTGCTACCTCTTCTGGGGAGAAAAAGTCAGTCAGCGCAAAGCACCGCTAGGAAAATAAAATCAGAGCTGAGGTGGTTGTGTACTGTCAAAATTTACCATTACACAATCCTATGGTTGGTCTGCCTCTTGCTTTAGGCTAAAAAACAAAACAAAAACAACCCCACAAACAACAAAACCCTGTGGAAACAGTTTTGTTTTCTGTCCTCAGTACGAAATGGATACATAAGAAGCAGAGTGAACGCAACTGCCCATGCATGCTAGAGCGGGCAGAGACAGAGATGGAAGGATTGTCTTCTACCATTTGTGTTGGCCATACTCCCATGGGCGTGTCATTTAGGTGTATTCTATATGATAATAACAAAAGGATTACAGGCAGGGATTTCCTCAGGAAACCAAGCAGCTACCCTTAGCCCTTTGCCAAAACCAAAGCTAAGGGAAATGTAGAAGACAAGGTCGGAACTGGAGTATCGGTTTTTGTTTATTTGTTTAATTCCCTTCTCTGTCTCAGTTCTTTACCCAGAGAAGCATATTCGATTCTGCAGACACCATCAGATGTACAGTATTTATTTCTTAATGTGAGAGTCGGGATTTCCTGCATTTCTACCATTGTACTTCTTGCTGTATTTTCCCCTTAGATGACTGCTGCACTTGTAAGTCTGATTTTTAAAATAAAACACAAACCACTTAGCTATCTTTTTTAGCTTTTCCCTGAAAGTCCTATGAAGCTTTTTTAGGCCCTGGAGGATGCTCATGAATTAGTATTCAGAAGGACAAGTTTTAGCGCATTTTTATTGGTCGATTACAATGGACAAGGAGAGCACTGGGTGGTGTCATTTGACAAGGCTCTCTGGGAGGCCTTTTTGGTCACCAGAGAACCTCCTTGGGCTTCCACCTTCACACGTGTTCAAAGAGACTGGAGCATCACTGGAATTCCTTCCAGCTAAAGTATCAAATAATAAATGGTCTATTGGCAGTAAACTTCATTTTAAAGAATCTAACAGCAACAGCCTACACCTTCTTCATCTCCAACAGCACTTCCTTCCCGAGTGAATAAAGTCACAGTTCCTTGGGAATAAGCTGCTTTTAAGGAAGTAAGTTTCAATTCTGAGAAGCATAAAAGCAAAGTATACATGTCCCAAGAAGAGCTGTGTAAATATAAGAAATGATACCAATATAAGAGTAGGCTTTGATAAATTTAGTTTCTCAGCAGTTGTTGTTGTGTGTTTTATTATTTATTATTATTATTACTACTACTACTTACTACTATTACTTTACTTGGATGGTGATGTTTCAGTGAACATTTTAGAGACTAACATTTTAAGATCTATATATTCTAGGTATTATTTCTCCATCATAGCACATGTTGCCGACACCTCTAATCACAGCTGGTTGGTAGGTGATTAACACGCCTAGTTATGAATTTGAAAACCAAATATTGCCCCAGACTGCTTCACCATATCGATCTTTTGATTAAAAGTCTCCCAAGAACTTTTAAAGATAGTCAACAAAACATAACTCAATAGAAACAAAGATTCAAATGAGTAACAAACATTTAAGAATAATTTAAACAGTAACTCAATTTCCTGTGCCCTCATGAGATGTCCTTGCTGAATGAGGACAATAATCAAGGAATCATAACTGTGATGTCAATCAAGTCAGCGGCTATGTGCATAGAAGATGCTCATGTGCTTGCTTTATATATACAAGGTACCCATTTCTTATAGAGGGATGCACATCTGCTATCATGCTTTGAACTTTTTAAAGAAAACATACCTATTTGCGTCCTAAGTTATTTCTGGTGTTTGCGATTCAGCAACCTTCCCAAACCTGTTCATCTCTCTATCCAGTCCTTTACATGTGTCTATTATAGGACCAGCATACAGGGTAGCCTGTGATGGCTTTGTTTCCTACTGTCCTTAACAGGAATTCCTCTCTGGCCCCTGGGCATCCACCATTTTCTGTTCAATGTAATGTCCACATACAAACCATCGTGGCAGAAGTTGAACACAAGTGAAGACATGTATGACAGATTGATATATCAGTACATCGAAAATAATTTATCATTTCTGGTCCCCTAAATCAGCACTCAGTTGCCTTTTAGTCTACTTATAATCTTAGGAGAAGGAAACAAAACAAGAGTGAATGGGTTTGCAAGCACATTAGCTAGTGCCCATCTTTTATCAGCCTTTGAAACCCTTTCATTAAGAGAAAAGAAAGCTTTGAAGAAAACCGAACCAAAGACGGAAGGTTTTTTAGCATTTACAAAAACAATTTGAAATATTCACATCTACAAATACAATTCTTGCCTTAACTGCGTTTGCTTTTAGAAACAAAGATAAGTTAAAAATTAAATGGCTCCACCCATGTTTTACTTTGATGCATATCTTACAGAGAGCCTTCATCAGAGCTCAATAGTGTGGTCCGTTATTTAAAAATGCAATCTGTTTTGACGTAATTGCACAACTTCAGTCATTCTGGAATAATCTCAGAAACAATAACAAAAAGAGTTCAAAGATTTTAAAAGGGCCCTCAGCAGACTCCGCAGTGGCTTCTGTGTGCTGACAGCAGAGCTCGCTCTGTGGTTGCCAGTGTCTGACAGTAAACAGTCCTGCTGCACTTATTGGCAATTTCTGCTGAAGGTCGCACATCAGCAGTGAGCTTAAATTCCAGGAAAAAAGAAAGGTCTTATGTAACGGCTGTCTGAGTGTTGGCAGGTGCCCAACTCAGCAGTTCGCAGCAATGTAACAAAGTAGGACGCCTCCACTGGGGTCGGACGTCATGAGCGCGCCCCCTGAAGGTGAAAAGTAACAATTCCTAAGCTTCTGTCTGCACACCCCCACCCCCAACCTTCACACATCCTGAATATTACAGAGGTTTGTTTGTTTGTTGTCTGTGGCATCACTAGTTTGTAGGAAGAGCTGAAGGGGAGAGAAGTTAAGGTCACAGAAAAATAAAATCAGGCTACAGCTACCCTGGGTGACAAGGATTCTGTTTGGTTTTTCTGTTTTGTTCTTTAATTTTTCAGTACAGAAAAGTAAAGTTGCAGTTGCCCGCTGTCACAAGAGTGACAGTAATTCAGTGAGGATCTCATCTTAAGTGCAGATGCATGGGCATGTCCTGTGAACTACAGTGCACACTTGTAAAACACACAACTTATTTTCAAGGTCAAAAATGAGGAAACCTAGGTGAACCACCCCATCATCCACTACTGTTGCCTAAGCCCCAAGTACGTTCTCAAAAGGCATGGTACTTCCTAGTTTAGATACGTGAGTCCTGCCTTGAAGTTCCCCATTGCATTCTTGCCTGACCTATGAGCTGACTACTTACTTGACCTTCTGGCATAGCAAGAAATCCCCAGATGATGTTTCCCCACAATTCCATGTATTTTTATCATGTTACATGACAGGCGAGGGTAACTTTTCCATTAATTTGTATGGTCTCTAGCAAAGTCTCCAGCAAGGCAGATACTATGTTTTGGGGGGTACATTGTATTTAACCCTTAATATAGTACCTGGAACCTAACAGATACTTACAGTGATAGAAATTAGCATTTTTAACATCAGCTGATGTCCATTTATAGCCAGTGAGGAAGCTTTCTGTATCTTGATCTTTCTGTGTCTGAGGCTCCCCTCTGCATAGTTACCTCTGGCAACTGAACCGTAGGAGATCAATGCCCCGTTGTGGTCCCACAGGCTATTGGCTGTGGCCTTCTTCTGATAACTGACTGGCCTTTACCATCAGCCAAGGTTTGCGGGGATGCATACTCCCAAGCAGACAAATATACCAATCCATCAAGCTTGACACAGTGCAGGTAGTTTTCCTATCCCCTACCCCCTACCACATACCATCCCCCGCCCCACACCCCTCCAGATTGCTTCTCCTATCCCCAGTGAACAAGATCAAGTCAGAGGTAAAGATAGAGACAGCCTCTTTCTTGCCAAGAAGCAAACACAAACACCAACACTCTCCTGTTCCTGTTCAAATAAAATTTTATTCTAGGAGGCAGCTGGGAAGGGCCTGTACATGCACACTCTTTATGAGAAGCTTATGCCTCCACCCTTATTTTATCATCTTGCCCAAAGTCCTGATGTGCATGCAGGAGGTCTTTTCCTTTCTCCTAAGTTGTTTGCAGCACCTACACCCTGAGATACTACTCAACTGTCCTTTATCATCATCAAAAGGCAGTGGCTCTTCTGCAATGAGAAAATTGAGGGACCAGACATGCTTCATATTTCCCCCACTGCCACCACCGTGATGATTCGGGACAGAGGCCTTCAGTGTTAGGTGTGAGACTCGTCCCTACCCTGATCCTATGCTGGCAGGAGCTCTCATTAAACTTCCGTAGAAGCTCAGCTGTGGACTACAGCTTCCACAAGCACACACTGGTAGAAGGCTGGGTGTGGGGGGATCGCACCACAGGAGCTGTGGTAGTTTCCAGAATGGGCTGATAATAAAGGCCAATCAGTCACCTCTGAGAAGAGGGCCAGAGCCAATAGCCTGAGGGACCAGGGACAGGGTGTTGGTGTCCCAGGGTTCTGACGGTTGCCAGGGGTAACTACGCAGAGGGGAGCCACAGTTGCTTCCTCAGGGAATTTTCAAAGAATCTAAGCGCCTGCCAGAACATTCTTCTTTTATAAACAGACAGTATTCTATTTCCTAGAGTATAATTATAAACACACCTGCTCCAACTGTGGAATCTTTCCATAAGCAAGCAATAAACTCCCAGCCAGGAGAACCAAGTAGTATCCTGAGCAAGCAAATACATCAACTGATTTACTCTGGTGCAAACAGTGTATTAATAATGCTACACAGACCACTGGGAGGGTTTTCTTTCCCTGACTTAATCTGAACCTAAGCAAATAGAAATTCAACCTCAATAGCCTAGGGGGAGAAGTTTAAAGGGAGGCATTTATAACTCTAGGTAGAAACAAGGGTATTGAAGGGTGTCAGCATACACAGTTCAGTCCAGGACATTCAAGCATAGAAATAATTAAGAAATGGGAAAGCCACACACAAAATAAGGGAAAATGACTGTGCTAAAAGCAATTAACAAAGCTGCAGGGGTCCTCCCCTTCGTCACCCCTGTACCATTCTAGGAAACACATCTGATTAAACTATAGACCTGCTGTGTCTGATTAAAATAAGGGCAAACGTGTTTATATAGAATTCACCTTCTAGACCTGTACGGAATGAAACTATCCACATGTAAGACCTAGCTCGCCACGCCCCAGTTATGTGGGTGAAGAGTGACCATTCACCTTTCTGAATACCATTCCAGAGGCAGCTAGTCCAAATTCATAACCACGTATGTGTGTTGCTTACGGTTATAAGTCTGTGGTATACCTGAACTTTCCTTAGGTATAACTAAGCCATTTATTAAGGTTTTTCAACTATGGTGTATTAAACTAAAGTGAAAAGATACTGGGTAACATGCCCAATCTGGGAGCTTCATTCATCCAAAATGAAGTATAATTAATTAGCCTAACCAAAAAAAAAAAAAAAAAAATCAAATAAAATCCTATCCCAGTGCACTCTATTCATCAGCCAATAAAACCATATACTGTGTGTATATCCCCCCGCCAAAAAAAATCAATTTTTTTGCTGGTACCCCTTACCAAGTATATAGCACAGCCTAAAATAATGCAGGGTGTAGTAAAATACACAGAGCAAACAAGAGGCAGAGAACAAATCTCCAGTATAAGATCTACTCATATATCAATCAGTTCCCGGGACACTATTTTAACTCCAAGGTGACAGGTCAGTATAGGAACCACAGGGTGACATCTTCATTTCTGCATCTACAGTTAGTTCTTCCAGAAGAGAAACTATGGCTGATGTGGTTTCCTACTAGCACTCAGGATTCACATTGCCTTGTGAAAATACCTGTGACCCTAGACATGTAATGATTGCCAACACAGAGAACAAGAGAGTAGTGGGCTTGATGGTTTGTTGTGCTTTAACAACTTCCCAACAATGTCAATCTATTCTCTCTCTTTGGGTCAGATGCATAACACAAAGCAAAATTCCTTTATGTTAGCATCTGAGCTTCAGGCGTAAGTTAGGGACCAGCATTAACCAGAGACTCAGTTGAAATGGGGAATGAATGAAACCTTATTACAGCTTACAAACTCTTGATCTGGAGGATGGTAGGATATCCAAGGATGAACGACAAACACTCCGGAGAGAAATGCTAACACAGACAGGACCAAACCTGCTCACCCCCAGAAGGCACACTACACAAAATCAGACGCTAGACACAGAGAGCAGAGGACACAGCACAAGGTTAACTGGACGGGGATCATGGAGACACCACTGTGGGACATTAAAAACAAAAAACAACAAAGTTAGGACCTCGGCATTTTCCAACTCATCAATGGAAATTTGCTGGAAAAGAAGAAAGGGGCGGGGGGAGAAAAAGAAAGAGATGTGTTAGGAAGGAAAACACAATAATGCAAATGTTAGAAAGTTGCAAGTGTATGATTGATTACGCTCAGTCACCGCACCTTCAAGTGCTGGGAGGCAGTGGCCATTGGAAGGAGTTTACGCACCGTGGACACAGCCACAGCTTGGAATGACATCTGCTCTGGAACAGAATACGCAGTTGTGCCGTGCTTTGTTCACACGCTGAGCAAAAAACCTCACTAGTCCATCATCCAAGCACCAAGACAGTCTTGTACTTACTTATGAACAAGAAAACCTGAACTGAGTGCGATTGGGAGCCGATTCCCCAGGCTATGTTTTTCAGAAGTAGATAGGAAGGAATAGGATAAAAGACTAGAGTACTCTTAACTCATTTCACTGATTTATTGAAGATCAGGAGCCCAAACCACTGTTGGGCTCAGTCAGATCTGGGATAAACTTCAGGAGGCAGAGGCTAATACATCTCAAAACCTGGGATCGTGAGTGACCGAGAGTCAACATTTGCCCCAGTTGGACTTACTAACGTGGGTGCACTGGCATCAACTCAATGAGAAATTAAAAAAAAAAAAAAAAAAAAAAAATCACAAGAGAATTATCTCAGGTCCACTGGGTTAAGGATAGCCGGCTGAGGTGCAGTTCAGTTACATTTCATTCTGAAAAGTGAAGACTCTCGTCAGAAGTGCGAGTAGTCAGAAAGGCTAGAACTCTACAGGAACTTCAGTGATTAGCAGAGAATTGGCAATTTAAGAAATAAAACCCCTGGCATTGCCTGAGGTTGGCTTTCTCTAGAACTAAAGCAGAGATTATTCAGAATGGGAAGTGAAGTGTTAAATTCTGAGATATCCTTTTACATTAGCTCCTGGCCTCTGAATCCCTTCCAGAGCTCTTTGACCAATAACACAATCCTAGGTCAGCTTAATAAAAACTGACCTGACAGAGGCCAGTACTTAAAATAACTATGCCATTTTTTTTTTTCAAAGAGGATCAAGGGGCAGTAGATTTTCTGTGAGTTAGAGATTCAGAGCAATCTTTAAAATTCTTAGCTATAGGGGTATTAATATTTTTCTTAGCCATGGGTGAGTTTTAATGTAAGTTGAAAGCAAACTGTAGTAGGCATTTCATATGCAGAGTGTTTACAGTCTTGGTATCATTCTGAAGTTTGACCTCTTTGAAGATACAGCATACAAGTGTATGGGAAGCTTTATACCAAAACATACTTCAAACACCATCTTAGCAATCATTTTTCATATGTTCTTTATTTTTATGTTTAGTACCTGGTTCTTTGCATTCAGGGACATAACAGGTGAAGGGTTTTTTTGTTTTTTGTTTTGTTTTGTTTTTTTAATTCCCTGAGTGCTTGTCATGGTCTGAAGAGGGTTTGAGTGCATTCTCACAGTTCATACACACTCACTGGTGACATGCCTTGGTAAGACCTAGGAGGAAGGCCCAAGGTCACACACAGGACACTGTCCTTGTATGGAACTAAAAATCTGATATTTGGATTGGTTTATTTTATTTCTTTTTTGTTTGAGTTTGGCTTGGAGGAGACAGGATCTCATTCTGTAGCCCACCTTGGCTTGGTGCTCTCTACACAGCCCAAGCTGACCTCACACTCTAGGCGCTTTTCCTTCCTCACAGTCTCTGGTTCTCAGAGGGTGATGGGTGTGAGTTACAAGCTGTGCCCTGTGTTAGTTCTCAGGAAAGTTAGCTGTAAGGGCAAGGCAGATTCCTCAACCCACCTTTGGCTTTCTGTTTCAGAATGTGATTTCTCACTTCTTCAACTATTCAACATTAGATCATAACTCGAGAACAAATGAATGGGACTGCCCAATCTTAGAGTTCCAGGCTCCCAAACTATAAGTTATAACTTATTCATTTTAATCAATTAATTAAGGTAGTAGGGATTGTGTCTGTTAGGCCAACACTCTACCATAGAGCTACATTTTTCTAACATAGCCTCTCAGGTATTTCACTATAGTAACATCACTGTAACACAACAATTGTAATTCATCCACTCTACCTTTGACACTTCCTGGATAAGAACATTATGTAGACAGTGAGCTAAACACTCACTATTCACTATTCTGATATTGATTCAAAACCACAGGTCTCTGACAGTCCTGGGGCAACCAGAATTTATAAACTTACCTGCTACCTAATGAAGGCTTCTTTCAATTGGGTGGCAAATCAGAACTGAGCTGAACCCTAGATATTCTGCAACGTATAATGCTCCTGTCTTTTATGTAGTAATCATATACCATAATGAAAACAATGTTAAGACCATGGGTAAACTTCAAAGCACATATGTGTAGTTAATCTGGATACTTATGATATGTTGGTAAAAAATCTAGGTAACTGGAGTCAGACTGTAGGTTTAGGTTCATAGGGCCCTTGTTCTTAGCTGTATGATCCTAGACAAAATTAAGAACTTTTCTATGTATTCACCTTCGAGTCCAAAAATAACAATGACATTTATCTCCAGGGCTTACTGGAGATAAGATAGGAGACCATTACACAAGGGTTAGTCAATGTTGTATCTGGTGACTGAAAAGTGTAAGTCAGCTTTAGAGAGATGCTGGCATACTAGAATCTATTAGGAAATCTGAGTCATTTCCTCAGTGGTCGTTTCTCCCCGTTATGAAAGTAGATCCACGTGAGCACACCGACACTTGGAGAGTAGAATCATAAGGAATTGTTTTAAACTTTTTTCTCATCTCTGACCTTGATAAAGTCCTCAAGTTGAACGGACAGTCAGAGAGGAGCAAAGGTACACAAAGCCTCTGCCCCCACAGGGACTGCAGCCTAGGGAAAAGGATACAGAAATGGCCTGAACTGAAAGACGAAGCATGAGAGAGGCAGGAAAAGGAGTGCACCAGCATGTGCAAAACTAGGGTTCTAGCCTTGACCCCATGGAGATTCTCCACAGAACCTGAGCAGACAGCTCATCCCAACACAGGTGCTTCTGCTGGAGGCGGGGTAATGAGGTGAGGCATGAGGCCTCATCTAGATGTGATTCTGTGGCTATGAAGACTTAAGAAAGGGCAGGAAGAAGGACAGTAGCAAATATCCTTAGGAAGGGTAGTAGCCATGACAACATCCTACACAAGGGGCAACCAGCAGGAAAGTGTGATGAAAGCCTGGGAGAGTCCTCAGCACAGGGCCAGGGACAACTTTGTTGATAAAAACCCAAGCCAACTGGTTTCCTTAAAAAGACGTTACTGTAGTGCTTTGGCTGTGAGTTTTTTTACCCTTGAAAATATTGGCCTGCCTATGTGTTGTGCTTCTTCAGTACAGAAAGAACGGGTAGTAACCTGTTGAAGTATTATCAAAGAACCTTAGTGAGACAACGCCATTGCCAGACAGAGGGAAGCAGGAACACTCATGCTCCCTGCCCATGTCAAAGTTCCATTAATATAAATGGCTAAGTAGCATTTTCAAATAGCCAAAGCACCAGGGCCAGAAGTTTCAAGGATGAATTGCAGGTTCCTAGAACTTCTTCCTTGGTTCTATGGTCTTCCCCACTCTAGGTTACCATTTTCAGGAAATGTTCCCATCTTCCTGAAGTGGGGATGACAGCCTCAAGCCATCTGGATAGAGACATCAGCCTCTAGGCTTGGGCGTGACTTCATCAGCTACAAAGCAAAGTGAACTGAGACCCAAGAAACTCTTCTAACCCCTGGGCATTTACTCTTCTGAAGCATCTCCCTCTACCTCATATCTATCAGTCATTCTCTGCCTGCTCCACCCGAAGATGCCCTTGGTGTCTCTCTTCCCATCCCTTCCCTTTTCTTTCAATTAAAACCTACGCAGGTGGCCCTTTGTTTTTTTCTATATGGGGGCAAGTCATCTCATCTTGTTTCTCACCTGGACTAAGGTGCTTTGCATCTACTATTTATATTTATAAGCTTCTGCATATCAGGTTTCATCCATGAAATCCTTATTTAGTGAACAAGCCTGCAACTTTAAATTTACAAACTATAAACATTTAGAATGAAATTTATATATAGTCTTGTTTGAGAAAGGATTGCATGTATTCCAGGCTTGTCCTAGAACTCTATGCAGCCAAGGATGACCTTGAGCTTCGGGTCACCCTGCCTCCATTTCCCTCGTGCCAGAATTACAGGCATGCACCAAGATACACATGCATCTAATATCATACAGTGCAGGGTATCAAACCCTGTTTTGTGCACGCCAGGAAAGCATCTTACCAAAAGGGATCTAGCCTCAGCTGGAGTGATATTTAAAAGCCTAATGATCTGGAGAGTGCAGAGGACTCTAGCACAGTAACAACTACGCTTTCCTGGTTTTTATTCTCTCTCTTTCTTTCATTTTCTTTTTTCCTTTGAGATGTTTTCTCTGTGTATCGATGGCTGTCCTGGAACTCACTCTGTAGACCAAACTGGCCTTAATCTCAAGAGATCTGCCTGCCTGTGCCTCCCCAGGGCTGAGACTAAAGGCATGGGCCACCACTCTGACTTGTTTTCTTATCCGAGAAGCTTCATCTGTTAGTAAGCTACTAGTGAAAGACCTTGCATAGGGTGATGGGTCAGATTTCAGCAGTCTGTTATAATTTGGTTATCACCCTCTCTTCCGACAGGGAGAGATGTGGTTTAATTACCAAGGCTTCTTCTCAGAGTCAACCAGTGAGTTACTGAGTGTTCTGAAAGGACAGTGACATCAGGAACCAGTGGTAAAAGTGGCTAGCAGTTAGTGGGCATTACTGACTACCCAGTGAAGGTTGGTGGCGTTGAGATTTATGCTGGAGAATGAGCTCCGGGATTGCTCTTGCCCTACTGTGCCCCATGTGGGACACGTGCCAAACGCCTGCTTTCTCCATCTACCGAGAAGTACCAGGTCACGGGAATTGTCCATTTCACAATCTCAATCAGAAGTAGTGACATGCTTGCTTGTCTTCCTTCCAGTTAGAACTAGAGGGAGTTTCTTGAGGTGCTGGAAGGGTTGTGAAATACCCATCGGAAAGAGGTAAGCCAGCCCACAGGTGTGCTGAGTCGGAACACAAATTCACAGATCCGGACTGCCACACAAGACGCTGTGCCTCACTGGGAAGTTCACCAGGAAGGAAGATCTTAGAACTACTTCCTTGACATTAGGTTATGTGGGGAGGTGTCTATGAGCCACAACTAATAATATTTATATTTGACGTGCAGGGAGACAGTCATATGATTCAGCTACCATTTGGGACAGGAGAAACAGCTTTAAAAAAAAAAAAAAATTAAACTGCCAGCCAGTAACTAAGGGGTTTCCAAGCACTCTCAAACCTTAAATTTAATGCGCAGCATAATCTGAACATGAATATAAAATGCAATACCTTTTCTCCATAGCCTCTATCTTTGGTCATCATTTCCCTGAGGGTCTGTAAGACTTTAATACACAATTTCTCTTCGTTCTCCTCTAGTAGCTGCTTGGTATGTTTTATTAGCCTGAATAAGAGAAAACAGGGCGACATCTTGAAATCATCCTCCAGCTAAAGACTTGTCACAAGAAACCTGGTCTAACTAGTCAGTTAAAGAATAAACATTTAAGAAGGGTTCCTACTTTAAATACACTTCAACACATCCACACACTTTAAGAGCCAGTCAGCAGCCATGTCTCACAGGCGACACCTGCTGGTTGGGGACAGATTACCAGGCTGACAAGGCAGGAGCTGGACACATACAATGGGAGATTATACCCAGTGGAGAAAGCAGACAGAGCCCTACTCATAAGTGTGGCTGTTTATCCACTGAGGATTGCTGCTAAAATATGCCAGTAGGATATTTTTGAAAGCCCCATGAGGATGATAGCTGGGGAAATACTTTCTGTATCCAGTCTCATCTTCAGAGGAGCTTCTAGGGCAGAACCACCTTCAAGCTAGACAAACAACTCAGCTCAGAGAAAAATCAAATGGGGATTTTTTTTTTTTTTGTCAAAAGACTGCTGACTTCTTTTCAGTTTATGGCCCATATGGCATAAACTAAGAATCTAAACCATGTTTTGCAATGATAGTGAGATCATTGTAGGTCCAAGACGCTTGAGGGCCTGGAGGGTCATGACATTTTTTTGTTTGTTTGTACCACACATGGTAGGTGTTTGCTCCCAACTTGTTGAGTGGAGAAAAAACCCAAACAGGCATGCAATTCAGACGGAGGGGGAAGTGTCAGTAAATAGGATCTAATAGGCAAGCTTGCTTTGGGATGGTCAGAACGGGACTCTAGTATCTGACTTGAACCCACAAAGTTAGAAACTGGCCAACGGTTCCTCCTCAGGAACAGGGGCTTGGCCTGGTCATCAGGGGTTCCTGGCTACTGAGCACCCCAGAAGGGAGGCTGCTTACTTGCAGATGAAACCTCCACTCTCACACTTCCTCCTGGCATCCGTGTTCTCGGGGAAAAGCAGTTCTGGTCTGTGTAGAACATCCACGAGCACAGACAGCTCAGCCTGGACCAGGGGCCTGAGTCGGTCCTCCAGGGCAGACACGATGTCCTGGAATGAGAGTACGCCTTGGTCAGCAGCTCAGCCGGAAGCTGACTGGAGTAGGGTGAGACGTTATCTATCTCTGCCTAAGCATGTGGTGCAGGCTAGGCTGTGTTAGTGCAGCTTTAGTATTGTCTCCCATTATTTTCAGTTATTAGATACTGTCCAATGGTTACCGGAAGCATTGCCTCCCAATCCAGAGAACAAAGGACAAACACATCAACCTGTTCTCCACCTCTTCATCTGAGACAGTTTATGCTATCAATGGCCATTCTACATATTCATAAGCCCAACACACAAAAACAAGTTTCACAGTGTCAAAAGATGTCTGCAGTATGAGCTTAGAGCAGTCAAGCAATAGTATGGATTCTATGACACGGTTTCAAGGACAATATCCATTAACTAAAAAGTACATACCAAACCCCACTAACACATCGCCAGGGCTTTCTCTGGGTGCTGGGATTACAGGGGATTCTAATATTCCGCTACATAGTTGCTAGTGCTGTCTGATTCTTAACAATGAGCACAGTTTACAGAATAATCATATAAACATGAGAACACAAATGAATGAACATGCTGTATCAACATGCTAAATACATGTACCCTGATAGCATGACGGTCTTCAAATGCAAAACACATAGCTGCAGGAAAGGAAAACAGAGAGAAGTTGAAAGAGCCACCAACCCAACACAACAAACACCATTCAAAGGCAAATGATAGGAAACAGACGAGGAACAATCTTCAAAAGATGCTGCAGCCTGTCCCAAGGCTTGTAGTCTGTCCCAGAGCTTGCTGACTCAGACTTTACCTAACAGCATGCTAAGACTGGAGAACACAGCGCAATGGGATTTGTATGGGAAGAAATACCTCATTTAATTTTTTTTTCTTTTTTACCTCTTGGGGGTGTTAAGAAAAAAAAACCAAAAGATCTTATATATAGAAACTAAATTTAAACCACATAAAGATAGTCATGGCTTATGTTTAAGAGACTCTGTATAATGGTAACAGGGTAATATGTTTAGGACACATAGAGATGCAGAATTCGGTCATTTCTCTTGTTGGAGGAAGGGGTTCCCAACAAGATCATAAAAAGCAGGATGCAGATTCCCTACTTCATAAGACTTTCATGGGAGTGAAGAGAAAGGTCTCACTAGCTTTCCTAAGACTATGCCTTTGGGGACCACTCTTCTTCCTCTCCTCTGCCCCTGTTCTCTTCACTCCTTACTGGTCCTGACTGCGAGACAACTGAAAGCATTTATGGGGGGTAGAAGCAATTCCTTAACATTCATTAAAGTACTGCATGAAGCTGGGCATCTTTTGAGAAGTCTGAATTTTTCACTGAAATTTGTTTGCATTGTATTTTCAAATGTATGACATTCAGCATTCAGAGAGCGACAGTGAAAGCAACAGCAACTGAGAGAGAAAGAGAGAGGGGGAAGGAGGGAGGGAGGGAGGGAGGGAGGGAGGGAGGGAGGGAGGGAGGAAACAAAGATGGCAAAGCAATGAGTTGGGGAAGGCGACAATGTTGAGAGTGTTTAGATGAGGATTAACTATAGAGGTGGCTAGTTGCCAAGGGACTGTCCTTATTACAACTTTTGCTGCACAAGGACATCAAATGATGACAGGGACCTCGCATAATACACAACTGCATAATCAGGGACTTTTAAAGCACTGACAAGCCTTTGTAGCAAGTATGACCTACCTATGCATTCTACTCCATTTCCCAGGATATTCCTAAGTCCAAGGAGGCAGGATGCTGATATGTTTGCAGATAACTCATGTGGACTGTGTCATCAAGAAAATACTGTCTTTTCATGAAGCATTGAGTCTGTTATTCCTCAGCTCTCCCAAAGCACAGAAGGTTGGGAAGCCCTCCTTTAGCTCCACAGTTACATTTGCTTAGCAATGCTTTCTATCATAGGAAAGACTCCAGTCTTTTACTTGACCCTGTAGCTCTGCTGGCTGCCTAGCTGCAAGGGCTATAGCCGTACAATAGTCTTTACACAGGATGCTTCCCACTCTTTGGTTCTTAGACAGGCATCCCTCGTCCCCTACCCTAACCCCAATCCAGATTAGCTTTCCTGTTGCTACTTGAGGTTTATATGTGTAATTAGCTGATTAATGGCCATGTCTCTTCCAAAACTTGAGGCTCTATGAAAGGAGGAGAAAGGGGCTTTTCTCACTACATATCACCAGTGCCCAGGGCTGATAAATGAATCAGTAAATTCATTTGTCTTTATATAAATTATGGAGCCACACAGTGACTCAGTTACTTTTCCTAATGATAGTAGTTTGTATAATCACAGCAGTAACCTTAGGCATTGTAAGAGAAGCCCTTGAGTGCTCACTATATGATATGCCAGGCACTGTTGAAGGGCCTGTGTTTACCAATGACAGCCATTACTCTAGTTCACACATTGTTGTAGCTCTGACATCCTTCCCACTGAACTGCAGTTTGAATTTCCCTCCTTAAGAAATTGAGTGCTTCTCTGAGGCTACATAAACCAATAGAGGGCAGCAGAACTGATGTCTGGTGACATCTTTAAAGCTAGGGTGATAAAGACAAAACTGCTTTCAAGTGGTCCCTAGAAATGTGTACAGACTCAGCTGTCACAGTGAGGAGGCCTACACCACACAGGGATATTCTATGTAGATTTCAGACAATACTTATAGCTAACACTCAGCATCAACTGTCTAAGCTGTGATGGGCCTCCTTCCTGGAGCTTTTACCAAATGACTTGGTACTCCTGGACTCACAAACCTCTTCTGTGTAGCTGAGCTTGTATGTTTTGTGTCTTCAGAAAAATACACTTGTGATAGTCAAATTCAACGCAACTTCTTTCAGCCTCAGACTTTACCTGTAATCTCTCGATGATGTTTCGGTAGTCTCTGGAGGCTGCCAGTACAGAGTCTCTCCGAGCAGCATTGCGGGCCGATAACCGCCAGTTCATGGCTGTTTTCTGCACGATGTTGTGGGACTTCAGGAAGAGGTTGTTGACTTGGCTGTCCAGGTCAACAGGAATGGCTATGGCCCGGCTCTTGGCTGCAAAGGAGACCGATGACTCATGAGTCTACAACATTCGGGGAAGCAGGAAATAATCCTGTTCGCCCACTCGGCAGATTTTTCTACGCCTATAATGGGCAAGCATGTATGGTCTGGTGAAGGGAGAGAGGGGACTCAACTTTTCACCACAAATGTAAATGCTGGGAACATGTACCCACAGACACTGAAACGGTTCCAAGTGTTAAAGCTTGGAGGAAACACAGTAACAGCTCAATGCCGGTTTGCTTTTTAAGTGAACGGCTTCTTATGAATGCCCATGTGTTTGTACATTTTAAGAATTATCCAGACAAACAAGTTGCTTGGCCAAGACATTGCTTTCCTAAAAATTACCAATTTTGTTGTTCTACATAACTGCCTACAGAAAGCAAACTTCTGCTGACCAAGACACAAGACAGCATCTGCACTGGAGGCTCTTCTTTCCCTTCCTAACAAAGGACAACTCCACATTCCCTGTGAAGAACAGCACTGAAATCTAGCACAGGGTCACTTGAAGATACTTGGCCAGTACTTGTTTGCAAAGACTGTTGATGTCATGAGTAACAAGGAAAAACAGAGAAACCACCCCAGACCAGACTGGGCACATGACAATTGAGTGTGTGACAGGAGTGGAGGTGTGCCCAGGGCTGAAGAAGGACATTCATGGAGACATTATGAAATCTGAATCAGGCCTAGGGTTTAGCTGGTGCTGATGTATCAGGGTCACCCTCCAGCTTTTGACAAATGTGCACTAGTAATGGAGATGCTGAGAGCACAGGAGGAAAGTGAGGCTCATGAGGGACCCTAGTGCATCTGCTTTATATCTTTCCTATGAATCTGAAAGTATTACTAAATATACCTTAAGGAAGCTAAGATGAACACTTCTTGTTTCTGTGTGGAGAATCCTCCCCAAACCAAAGGAACCATTTTCTATATTCACTGTTGCTTCAAAACACTGAAAACAAAGGGAGTGTTCTCTCCTGCCTGTATCTAACCACAAAAAGAGCTGGAGTGTTCTGAAGGACATGCTAGAGAGCAGCCATTTTTATCTTAACGGCACATATAAGGCACAGGGAAAGAATCAGTAGCTAGCCAATAATTTCCTAACGGTTTATTAAGTGGGAATAAGCAGTTTGTTAAAGGGACCCCTGGGAGAAAAGAATAATATAAAAACAAAGTAGGGCACATGGCTACCACTCATCTGTTAGAAAGTCCACGCCCTGGCTGACCTATGTAGAACTGAAGGGGACACACAGGATTTCAGGGATGGTTTGATACAGGAGGAGGCCATTCCCAAGACGCACAGGACTGGGTATGGGAAAGTGACTAGGCTGGCTCTTTTCATGATATCACACAAGCATCAGCTCTCTCCTCTGTTTCCTCGCAGTTTCCGGGGCTGACACCAGGCCTCATGTAGATGAGGCAAGTTCTCTACCACTGAGCTGGCTTCTAGCTTTCTCCATTTGTCCCTCCTGCTGAGACTACTGAGCCTTGTAGCTTCTCTGACCAAGTATCGAATGCCCATGAAGCCAATGGCTTCCTCAAATCTGAACCAACTAACTTGTGGGGTAAGGACTTACTCAGACATTTTGGCCTGAACGGCATGTTACATCTCTACAAATTGCATCAAATCTGAAGAAAGCAGAGGATCATCCAGGCATTCTATTAGCCTAATCTCTTACAACACACACACACACACACACACACACACACACACGCATCTGCACACATACACAGGCACATACATGCAATACCTGTCAGACGACAGTGGAAGAGAACAGAAATCAGGCAGGGCCTAAAAAAAAAAGAAGGCCAGGGGTCCTCACAAATATATCCTATCCTTCCCCAGAGTTATAACATGGAACATATGTTCATCTTCTGGTCACTATGGAAACTTTCTTTCCAATAAATCCCATCCTTTCCCAAGGAACACACCTTCTGATGTGCTTGCTGCTTGCTAGGATCTAGGGCTCTAGTTCAGTCACAAGACTTCTCATCTGAGGTAGGAAGCTTATTCCTTTGAAGAGAACTCATGGAAGGTGGGGAGGGGGAAGGGTCAGAAGATGGTTTTTAAGGAGATGGAGAAATAAAAGAGGAAAAGCGCTGAGCAGAGGGAGAAGGCCAGACAAAGGCTGGATAATGGGCATTCACAAGATAATAATTCACAGAGACTTACCAACTATTTCAAATCAACTAGTAGAAAGAAATCTAAAGTTTCTGTGGCAACAAGAAGCCAATTCCCCTGACAATGTTGTACCCCCAAACATGTACAATGATAGTACCACTTGAATTTTTTTTGGAAGAATCACTGTGTAGTTTAGGCTAGAGTGCTTGGCTAATATGGAACAGGCCTGGGTTTAATACCTTGCATTGTAGAAAGCAAGGGTGAGAAGAGATAAACAAGTGCCTTTTAGAATGGCCTTTGAGATGAAAGCCTTGGGGGTTAGGGAGCAAAAGAAGCAGCCACTGCACAGGGGGATGCAAACAACACGCCACTTGTGGGGAAGGGTGCTCCTGAGGATCTTGAGGGTGCTTCACAGGAAGAAAATGCATCTGCTGGCAGTAAACAAACTCATGCTGTGAATGAGGGACTTCCCAGGGCCTTGAATGTCTTGGTGCATTGTCAGGAACTATCTGGCTTTGAACTATGGAATCTTATTTTTCAAGGACTTGCTCTTTCTTACTGTGCTGGCTTGGCTAAGACAGAGGCTGAGGAGTGGAGAACTCAGCTCCAGAGCTGAGGCTGAGTAAACAGGGCAACTCATGTGCATGCCGTTACATCCAGGCTGACTGGGTGCCTTACCTACATCCGAGAGGACACGGATACAGCTCTCCACGAGGCCTTTTG
Organism: Mastomys natalensis; assembly: GCA_021653895.1. NCBI lineage: Eukaryota > Metazoa > Chordata > Mammalia > Rodentia > Muridae > Mastomys > Mastomys natalensis. The sequence continues at coordinate 1,743,008 of JAJTUV010000429.1, forward strand.
GCTCGGCATCAACCAGTTGCAGTGGTAAACTCGGAACACGCCTTGCAGGAGTTGCACAAAGACAGGTTGGCGAGTCTGTAAGAAAGATAAGGAGGACTGTGAGGACACTGACGGCCTGACAGACACTGTCTTGAACCCTCCACATCCTAGTGGGAGGATTCCAGAAGGATCAGGGGATAGATTCCAGATTATGTCTGCTTTGGTGTAGATGGTGATTACTCCTAAAGAGCCATGTATTAAAGGCCTGGTCTTCAGACTGGTACCACGGGAAAGAGGTGGGACCTAGGAAGAGGTCCTTCAGACATCTAAAGAATGACTTGACAGGGGGTGGGGCCTTGGCCTCCTCTTTGCTATTGTTGCTTTGTTTTTAGGATTGGTTGACCATCTCTGCCCATGAGACAGTTCTGCCATGATATGCTGCCTCATCTCAAAGCTTTGGGGCAAAACCAATCTTTTTTTTTGTTTATAATTTAATTAGTCCCGGTTTTTCATTATATTGACAGAACTGATGAACATGATACCTAAATGGTGAGGGAAACTCAGAAGCATTTTAAAGCGATAAAATATCATTATCACCGACTTCACGTAATTTATTTTGTATGCATTTTAAACTTGATATTATCTAATGAATTCTGATCATCAGAATCAGCAGGGGAATCAAACTGCCCAAAGCAGCAATGCCACCCAACTATGAACCAGATGAATTACTGAGGTCAGTGACTTCACCTTGGTGTGTCACCTGGGATGTGAGGTGGGGCAGAGTCACTTAGCCCAAACTCTCCTTGAAGCACCGTGCCCAAGAAGAGAATTGGGAAGAGCTGTGAACTCAGAGTTCTGCTGCTGCAGCGTCCCAACAGCTACATTACAGGTGCATGCCTCGCCCTCAGCTAGCATCTGCATATTCAATACTTTGTTTGCTTATTTAATTCATTGTTTAATTGTATGCATTCATGAGTGCCATGGGGAGTCAGCTCTGTCCTTCTAGCATTCGAGTTCTAGGGATGAAACACAGGCATATTAAGCATGCTAGCAAGTGCCTTTACCCACTGAGCCATTTCACTGGCCCTGGAAACTATATTTTTAATCCACAAAAATGGAATGCTAAGTGGATGTCAGCAAGAATGCTACCTCCATCTTATTTATGACAGTGTCTTTGATGGTACAAAGACAACCCAGTTGTAATGAGTAGTGTCTATAAATACTCATTTAGCCCAGAGCCCTGGCACAAGTCAGTTGCCTTCCATGAGATGACCTCTCTTATGCCTCATGAGAAGGACTACGTTTGCACTCCCTCTAAAGTAAGAACATGCACACATCTACTGAATTAGATACTGGCTTTCTGAATGCTTTTTAAACTGGGGATTTCTCATCTCTACTCAGGTGACATTTTTCTTTTCGGACCTGCCAGGCAACAGTATATGGTGAGCTGCACCACAGTTATCTGTTTGGGGCAGAGAACTCATTCGGCTTCACTAAAGTCCAGTGGAGCGAGTAAAGAAAGATGTGGAGAGAAGTCTAAAGGGATTTCTGTGGTGAGAGGAAACCAACGAAAGTGCTAGAGGAGGAGGAGGAGGAAGAGGAGGAGGGCGGAAGAGGAGGAGGGCGGAAGAGGAGGAGGAGAGTCCATTTTAAGAAAATGAACAGAGGAATAGAAGATTCAGTTTCCTCTGCAAATGTGGTTCATGTAGCTTCCCTTTGTTGGGTGTATAATACAAGCTAGACATGTCATGCATGATCTCATTTGGGCCTGGATAATAATGATGTGACATGGAAGTTACCTTTGTGTTACAGTGAAAGACAAAGGCTAGGGAAGGAGAAAATTATCCAAAAGTGCTCAGAGAGGCCAGCAGTGCATTGACTCAGCCTGTTCTCCTCATTCAGTTCAGCTGGGACTGGAATCTTCTGGAAGAACATCCTGCCCCGCACTCCCAACCATCTAGCAGTAAACCACATTACTCATGGAGATCAAGGGTATAGGGAGCCAGAGGAATTGGCCAAAGAAACCTAGAATCAGTTCCTGAGTTTGGTGGCTTCTTCTTAGCTCTCAAGTTTATAAAGGGCCAAATCGAAAGAGTCATTGGCCCAAGTCCTTGTCCCTGGCCAGGCCCTGTGCTAAGAACTTTGGGAGTGTCTCATTTAGCCTCAGTATGACCCTGTGAAGAAGGAAGGGGCATTATTGTAAATGCTGAGCTTGGGATGAGAGTCCTACAGTCTAACTCATGAGAAGTGTTCCTCCGTTAGTCAATTTACCTGAACCAGTGTTTATGAACCATCTGATCCTCCTGTCTGATACCTGGGCATATAAGGATGATCAAATGAGTCATCAGTAGTAGCCTCCTAACTAAAAAATGTTAAGGCAACATGGTGACATCAACTCACTTGACTTCTTGGCCAAAATGACAGGGCTAGTCCTATAGTCTATTCTTTGTTTGACTGAGTAATCAAGAGCAATAGAGGGACGAAGGATACATATAATTGCAGGAGTTGTCCACAAAGGGTCACTGCTAGAAAGTGGTGGAACCTTTAGAAGGTAAGGCATTGTGGAAGGGACAGTGGGACAGTAGTTCCTTTTCATCTTTCTCCTTCTTTCCTTCCCTTCCTCCTCTGCCCACCTTTCTCCCCATGCCTCCAGTTCAGTTCATTTTGCAGCTACAAATCCCATACATACATAAACATACATCCTATACATAAGCCCATTTTCCCTTACCAGGATAGAGCTGAAGCAGATGCCACATTGTAATGTGAAGCAGTCCAGCAGTCCTGACAGCGTCTTCCTCTGGCCTCTTAGCTCCTCTCTTGAATCATTCATGTTCCCTCCAGGCTCCTTGAAGTCCCTTCACTGCCATAGCTAAGTCTACTTTTAATCTTTAGCCATTTCCACCCTTCTGAGTCTCAGAGCTCAAGAGCTAACTCAAAAAATTAGTAGCTCGGTGCTAGTCATTAAGACCAGCATCAAAGGACCCAGCAATGTCTGACACATTAGTCTTCTGCATTTGAACCACCTGCTGTGTACTGCATGTTTCAAATAAACACTGTACCTCATTCTCACAAGAACACATCAAGTTGATATTATATCCTTGCTGGATGTACAAGAAAAGATCTAAGTCAGGTGTGGTGGCACCTGTTGGGAGGTCAAAGCAGGAGGATCAGGAACTCAAGGCAAGCCTTCGCAACACAGTGAGTCTGCAAACCACCACAGGCTGCCTAAGACCCTATTTCAAAATAGAAAGAAGAAAAAGAGAAGGCAAGAAAAGGGAGGGGAGGGGAGGAAAGGGGAAGAGAGGGAACCGGAAGTTCAGTGACCTCTCCATGCTAACAGAGCTCGGATAAGACAGAACGGGGATTAGAATCCAATCTGTCTTACTCTAAAGCTTCCAAAATTCTCCTCTTCCTCCCTGGAATCCACAGTTCCAAGCTGATTCTTGGACATTTCCCTGGCAGCTCAAATGCGGTGCATCTAACACAGGTCTGTTGGTTTCATCCCTGACATATGAGGAAGGAGGGAAAAGGGACTGAGATGTAGCTAAGAAGAACATGCCTTACAGAAGAAAAGCATGAGAGGCTACACACGAGTGTTAATTAGCAGCGAATGGTTCAGAAATCAGCCACTTCTTCAGAATTAGACTTTGAGTCTAGATATTATGGATAACCTATACCCTAGGAGAGATTCAGAATATTTGTCATTTGAAGATTTACTTCTCTGGCAATTCTTGCTTATCAGTTGGATAAATTTAGTCCATAAAACGGAACAGTAGCAGCCAAGGTGAGAAGCCATAGTATAAACCCCATTTAACGTTGTGTGTGTGTGTGTGTGTGTGTTGTGTGTGTGTCTGTCTGTCTGTCTGTCTGTCAACAGCACATGTGAGGAATTCAGAGGACAATCCTTAGGAGTTGATTATCTCTTGCTACCCTGTAGACACAGGGATTGAACTCAGGTCGTCAGGCCTGTGAGCAAGTGCCTCTGCCTGCTGAGCCACCAGCAGGCCCATGGCACAGAGTTTATGGTTTTCAACACTGTTTCATTATCTCCAGGGGCATCACCATAGTGACTGTCACCTTATAGTACAAGAGAGGCACGTCTGGCCTCACTAATCATTGTGATTTCCAGTTGGCACTTGGTGTAAAAGTACAAAAAGATACACCTAACTGGTAAAGGGCTCTACTCAATATGGATCGTCACTCTCATGTATCCCTGGGTTCTCCATATGCAGATTTATCAAGGACTCAAAATATCTGATAAACCGTCAGGTCTGTGCAGAATTCATACACAGTTTTCCTTGTGTTAGCTCCTGAACAATATGGTAGACACACTATTCACACAATGGCTGTGTGGCATGACTCACTGTAAGTCTAGAGATGATTGAAAGTTTGTGGGAACATGTGGGTAGCTTCTACGCAACGATGACACCATTTAGTATGCAGGACTTAAGCATCCCTGGGTTTTGGTATGTGAGGACCGAGGCAGTCCAAGAGCCAATCCCTTTAGATACTAAGGGCAGCTTCACTTCCCACAGGCTCCTGACAGAGCCACCTTCTATTGTGACTTTGCAGAATGTCTCGTTTACAGCTCCTGCACATGGCTGGATGCAGACTGCCGATGTCCACATGAACTCTGCCCATGAGGTTTCTTACCTGCAGAGTGGTGCTCTGGTCTGAGAAGGGAGAACTGAAGAAGGTGGTCACAATGCTCATTACGATCTCAGTGACGTACTTCTCCAGAATCGAGTCTGCATGCTTCCTGTCACTTGTGTTGTTACAGGCCTGGAAAACAGAGGGAGGCTGGAAACTCGGACATGCAAGCCAACTCCAGAATATCAACAAAAGAGATTCCTCACTGATCACCAATTACAGGACAAAGGTCGGCCACTATTTAACCAGAAAGAAGTTTATTAGAGCAAATAAACAAAGTCTGCATTATGGAAAAAGAAGAAAACCCAGCTCGGGTAGCATGACATACAGAAGTATAAAATTGGTAAGAAACTGGCATGGCCATTCATCCAACATCCTGCCTGTACTCGGCAAGTCTGAAACCTTGAGGAGTTGCAAGTGGGACTGGAAGTAAAGAACCCAGCTTCCTTTAATGGCAAACTGGCCCCAAATATGTTATCTGTCTACTCTCTGTCATCCACATAATGAGAAAAGTCAAATGCACCATGAGGCCCTATGCTCCCTATGCTCCTTAATTCAATTAAAATTTTACTGAATTACCCAGTTTGGAATAGGAGGCTATAGTTTATAACAGACAACCACACAATTTCAGTGTGGAACAGGAGACCACAGTGTGTAACAGATGACCACACAGGGTTCAACCACAGTGTATAACAGGTGACCTCGCAGGGTTCAGTGTGGAATAGGAAGTCATGGTGTATGACAGGTGACCACACGGGTTTTGGAATGAGAGATGCCTTGGATTGTACCTGTCCACTGTTTAATCGTTCTGCTTAGAATAAGATTAGCCCTTTCTAAAGTTGGACAATCAATTTTTAAACAAATTGAATAGTTCTATACCTTGAGTTACAAAAATCACTTATATTACAACATGAAATAAGGAATTACTAAAAAGAAAGAAAAATGAAAAGCATCAAGTATGAACAGACCCTCCAATTCAGAACCATTCATGAAAGAAAATTCACAACTGACTTTTACAGCATTTCTGAACAGAGATGACAGACAACCCCATCATACTCACATGCCCATGAACACACACACACACATACACACACGCACGCATGCCTCACCCTGCAGATGTCCACGAGGAAATTCTCAAACAATTTCCACATGTGATTGCTTGTGTAAATCTCCTTCATCTCCACCTCAGTGTCCACATAGCAGTGATTCAGGAAGTTAATGTAGGCGATCTTAACCTGAAGGTAGAAAGCAGCTCTTGTGACAACCCAGCTTACACTAGGACCCCATGATCTCTTGCTTCCTCACCATGAGACTCAGTGGACAGGCTTACTCCACTACCCCTGCTGGCTCTCATTTCTGAGGCCTTTTGATTTTCCAAATTCACAACCATAAAATTCAAAACCCCAAAGCATGAAACTTTAGCGAGAGACTGTTTTATGGTTTCAGGTTAAGGTTTGGTGAAAAGATTCTGACCAAATGAGAGGCCTGAGTTTGACTGCACTGTTACTGTTCGCAAGAAGGCACCATTATTACATAGTCCAGGCAGGGAGATGTTTGCAATGAGGGAAGCAGGGAAGGCTGGGAGATGTCCCCACACAAAACATGACTGTAAGTGTCCATGGCAGCACCCTTTATGAGGGCGAACCAATAGAAAGAACACACAACTGTGCCAGTGATGGCTGGAGAACCGTAACGTGGTATCTGGGCATAAGGAAGTATTACTTGGCAATAATGAAGTACCAGTATGTGCAATGCTTGCATGAGCTGAGAGAAACTACACTAAGTGCAATCATCCAGCCAGAACAAGGCACGCATGTGTGATATTGTTTATACTGAATGAACACAAGAGGCAGAGGAAAAAGAAAAGCATGATTATCTAGTCACAGGGAACTAGTCTGGGGTTGCTTTTGAGTGTATAGATAATGATGATGGTGACTACAGAACTCTGTGGTTCCATCTACTGATCTATCCAGTGAAATGAGAAAATTGTGAGTTATGTAAAAGAAAATTAACCAAGCACTAGATGTGCACACGGAGCCAACTGAAACAAAGAGCTGATAATATCAAGTGTTGACACGGCTGTGGTGCAATGAGAGCTCCAGAGGAAGGGGGGGTGCCAAGGAGAGCAAGTCTTCTAGAATAAATCAGACATTACCAAGATGACTTGTAAAGATGTGTCCCCCTATCGTCCAGTACTAGGATAGGGAAACAACCTAAATGCCTTTAAACTGATGGATGGGTAATAAAAATGTGAAATACATATACATAATGGAATTCTAAACAACTGTAAAGAAAAATGAAATCATGAAATTTTCAGGTAAATGGAGGGAACTAGAAAATATTATATTGAGTGAAATAACACAAACCCTGAAAGACAAATACCATGCTTTCTCTTATTTGTAAGGCCCAACTCTTTAGATGTGAGTCCACAGCCTAGAGTAACTGCAGGCACCAGGAAAGTTAAAAGGGTCTGCGAGTGGGGGACAGGAACACTGGAGTGGGACACAGGAAGACATGGTTGCTATGCAGAGAGAAATGGGGGAAATGGGTGAAGAGATTTATTTCTTTGTCTGCTGGGGATAGAGTTTTACTGTGTATCTCTGTATAGTCTGGTACTTACTATGTAGCCCAGGCTAGCTTCAAATTCATGGCAATCCTCCTACCCCTGCATTCTGAGTGCTGGGATAATTGACATATGCCACCATACCTGGGTTTGCAGGTACACTTTGAGGGAAGCAAAATTTCAGGTCATTTTTATTTCTTACAGTTACCTGTAGTTTCCAAATTTTGTACAATGGTCTCTCATCATTTCTGTACTATGAGTTCTTGCTTGAAAGAATTACACTTACAGGTGAAGATATCTCAGTCCATTGTTAGCTTCACTTCTAGGCAGTTCACTCAGGGCACATCCTCTGTGAGCTGAATTTGTTCCCCAAACCTGAGGCTTTTATCCTGCCCTTTGTGAGGAGGCAGAGACTCCTCGCTTGCCTCCCGTTCTTTTCACACAAAATCAATATCCAGGAAAAGACTGTTCCAGTGATGTTAAATCTTTCCACAACATGAGCTGAAGGGTCTGAAATCTGAGGGCTTACCAGGCCAGCGACCATGTCTCTGCTCAGCCCCACATGCTACTCACCTCAGGGATGCAGTCTTCATGAGTGACCACACGAACGATGTCATCAAGCGGGAGCAAGGAGTTGCACTTGATCTCTGTGTACACATTCTTGCCCTCTGTGCACACGGCCAAGAGCTCCACCAGATGGATGTGGTACATGAGAGGGCTGTTCTCATCCATCCGGTCACGCTCGGACCGCATCATCTGGATCAGGGTCTGGAAAGAGGCTCTGTCATTGTAGAACACGAGGACGTCCTCTCCAGAATTGACAAGCTACACAGAGAAAAGTGTTCATTGTTGCTACAAGCCTGCAGGAGTGAGGCAGCCTTACAAAATTCTACATGAAGAAGAGGGAGACTTACTCCCCAACACAGGTTGTGTCCTTAGCTCATCTAGGTCCCATGTGTTTCTGAACTGACCAACCAAACTTTCTTAATAGCATCTTATGAATCCAAAGATATAGAAGTAACCATGGTGACCCTAACAGATCTACTAGGGGAGGACCAGTCTGCACACCAGACCATTAAAAGGAAACAGGAACTGCTAGCCTGTGCTATCAGGCTGCTGTTTTTGTAGCTTAAATATTTGCATAGCTTGGTATATTTTAGAAGGCATCCTGATGCAAGTCTTCCATCCAGTGTCTTATATCTTTGGTCATAAGTTAGCCACATCTAATTAAGATGATTTTCTTTCAGCTCTCATCAAAAAGTCAAATAATTTTAGCTGGGTGTGCTGGTGCATGCCTGTAATGCCAGCATCCAGGAGGCTAGGGCAGGAGGATGATGAGTTCAAGGCTAGCCTTGACCAAACACTGAGTTTCAGACCAGTCTGGGCCGTGAGGCCCCGCCCCTCAACAGAAGAAAGCAACAGAGCAAAAGAAAAGTCAAGGCGTAATTTGTCTCCTTGGATGTGCCTGCTCATAAATTTATTTTAATATACATCAATTTTAGCACAGCATAAAGTACAAAAGGTTTTAAAAGGGTTGGCACAAAAGTCAAAATAAACTCAGTCAATACTATTTACTCACTGTCAATATATCCTCAACTCAAAAGTTGCAGGATTTGGAGAGGAGCTGCTCGTGATTGAGCCTAGGACCTTGTTCATTTATGCATGCTGGAACTGAGGTACATCCCCCAGTGGTCTGTTTGCTTATTAACAATTAACTTTCATGAATTCCAATCAAGGGTCTAGATCCCAAGACAAATACATTGCTGTGTCATCTAACGTTTTTCTACCTCTGTTTCTAAGTAAATAAAATGTGACCTCTGACTCATAAGTGTTGTTGGGTAGAATTAATACTCACTTACAAATTTCTCAGAACAATGTCCAGACTACTGTAGGCTTCAAGTAGAAGTTAGTTATTACTCCTCTTGTCATTACCTCATTTAATCCCCACAGTTAGTGAAAACACTCATGTAATAGAAATGGTCACAATGTCAAGACATGAGAGCCAATGCAGGCCAGCCAATAAATGATGAAACAGGCACTTGTACCCAAGGTGGAGCCAACTCTACTGCCCCTGGAGCCACAGATGTGGATGTCATAGTAAATCCAAGCACAGGGGGAGTTTACTCAAGTTCCATGGAAGCCACCATTGTGTTTGTGGGGTGGGCCTTCCTAATCAAAGACAACAGTTACTGTAGAGCCAACTTCTGCAAAGACCCAAGTGAAACTTTTGCCTCCACTCTGCAGACCAGATGCTCCTTGTGAAACATCAAGTCGAAACTGTTCAAGCTAACAAATTAGGTGAAGAGTTAAATAGAAAGTTGTAACTCCTAAAGAGGAAGCTGCTATGGCTTACTTGTCTCACTCGCATTTGACTCACTCCACATAGATGTTGGTCTATCATTCTTCCTTTTCTCTGTCCAACCCAAAATGCCTTACAAGTAACAGATTCACTGCTACAAAGAATCAGCTCAGACACTTGCCTAAGCCTGGGATGTGAAACAACACACATGTACAAGTACGACCTTTCCTTTCATACTGCTCCTCAAGAGGGCGCCAGATCACACAGAGAGACTAACTTAAGTTTCTACAAAACACCAGATGAAGGTAGATGCAAATACGTGGTTATCACCTCAGCCATGACCATGTCTTGGCACTTTTTAATGAATTTCCCTTCTGCCTTGACAATCGTCTGGAGAAACTTGATATACTGGACATTTCGACCGTGGGTCTCTATGCAGTGAACAAAGTGCTGGACCACTCTCTCGTTGATCTCACTGCACAGCTGGAAGTTGTTCATGAAGATGTGCTGCATCGTCACTGCCTCCAGGATCTGGCACAAGACAAGAAGCGAACACAAGGATACTATCAGAAAGAAGCCAGAGCAGGCTAATGAGATAAACTGCATTACTAAAACCCAGAAGCACTCCTATATCTGAGCACGCTTCTCATTCTTGCTTCACACTACCCTATTAGTTAGCAAATGCCTTGTTTTTACAAGACACTGTCAAACATCTTTTGAAAAGGTATTCTGTGTATTACACAGTATGCTTTACAGTGTAGTACAGCTGTTGTAGATTTATGTGTATAAATGTTTTGTCTGTGTGCATACATGTACACCCCATGTGTACCTGGTAGATGCAGAAGTCAGAAAAGGGTGTCAAATCCTCTGGAACTAGAGTTATGAGTGGTTGTGAACCACCATGTGGGTACTAGGAACTGAACCCTAGTTCTTTGCAAAAGCAATGTATGCTCCTAGCCACTGAACCATCTTCTCCTTCCCAATATAGCTAGTCTATATCCCTATCAACAGTCTTTTCTATTTTAGTCAAATCTTACATGTCAATTTATGTTTGTCCAATAACTCATCATGGTGTGAAGACCTTGTCTCACCAACTGCCTATGCCCATCAAGTTTGGGCTCTCTTTCTTTCTTCCTTTTTTTTTTTTTTTTTTAAGAAAGGCTATTTTTCATCTCCCTGAGTTCTTGAAAAAATTGTTATAAAGATGCTGAGTATCAATTCTTTGCTGAACATATGTAATGCAAATGTCTTCTCTCACTCTGAGTCTTAATTAGTCTTGGCTGCTCTTAATGATGGCATCTTGGGCATAGAAGCTGATTTAACAAGGCTCAATTAATCGATATTTTCCTGTATAATAAATGTCCTTTGCACACAGTAATGTGACTTGTCAGAGTCAAGAAGACATCCCACAGTATGCTCTAGGAACTTTGTTTTGTACATGTTATCCAGAGATGCTCTGTATTGCACTATACTGGCAGAGAGCTGAGTACTGGCCAGATTTTGGTACTGTTATTCTTATGGTTTATCACCTGCCTCAGTATTTTATAAACCTACAGCTTCCTTACTCTCTGATAGACTTATAAATAATAACTCCCCACGTAATTATTTTGGCAGTCAGCAGGTCCAAGAAAGTTTGGTAATAGGTTCTACTGAGTATGTGTATTTGCAAGGACAAAGACATCTTTTGCAGTGTTATTTAGAAAACCAAAAACTAAGCAGTGAATACTTACTCACTAATAAGGAAGTAAACTTTTTTTTTTTTTTTTTTAACTTGCAGCCATTTTATGGAATGCCATTGTGCCGTTGAAGACAGTGAGAAAAAAAAAAAAAAACAACAACACTTACTTCTGATTTACAAAGCATCAGTGATGTAGTAAATGCAACAAAAGTGCAGGATATAAGATGTATGTGAGTGTGAAGGCATATTAAACAAAATGTGTTATAGCCACTGGATATGCACTTAGCAAACATGTAGGATAGAAATGCTCAATGTGGGCATATTACATACTTAGCCACGTACTGAGTATCACTATTGTATACTGGTAATTGTGACCCAGTGATGGATGGTTTTAGGAAATGTACATCCTTTGCCCTCCCGAACTTCCCCGTTGTACCCATGACGTCCTAGATTTACAATATGGAGTATTCATGTCCTGACAGTTGGTAAGAATGGTCCCTTTAGAATGAATGCTGCATTCTAACAAGTTCCAGAATACACAACATCAAAGGACAACTGGTTCCCCACGGTCCTCCCAATACAGGGCTGTCAGAGGCCTCCCTTCTCACCCCTGGGTTGAGAAACAGGTTTATGTGTTTATGCAGCAAAGCTTGATTCTGCTGGTTGCCTGCACAGAAATTCTGCAAAAATTCATGAGCCAGCCTCATGATCTCCTGCATCTTGGTGTCTTCGGCCTGTGTGAGAGGAGAGACAGAGAAAGCACTTACTGTGAAGCAGCTACTCCATGTTACTACCCTCTACCAAGGTGGATCCGGAAGTGTATGCCCAGGGTACTGATGGTAGAGTAAGGTGCTTGCCAGACCCCCTGAGAATTAGCCAGAAAGGAACAGACTCATGCCTTGTGAGTGAAAATGAATTCTTTCCCACTGCACACTAACACAAACACAAAGATTTTGCATAAGAAAAATTTGACTTTGCAGAGTCAAGTCAACAGAAGGATTCCACTGTCTGTCTTTGGCTGCAGTTTCCAAATTCCTGCTTTTGAGAACGGGTCCTGACAATGGAGCAGAGCCCGTTTCACCCCTGCTGGTACACACTCAGCTCATCTGCTCAGGTCAGTTCTACAGCTACTGTGAGTCATGGTAACTTCCAGCAGCATGTGCCAGGGACGAGAAGAGACATCAGGAGATTATAAATCAAGACAACTGCACTCAATCTACTGCCTTCTCTGTAACCCCAGTCATATCTATAAACTAAGACTTAGCTTTTCCTTCTACAAAATGGGACAGTATCTGCCCTGGGTAGTCCACACTGTTTGTCATGTGACTCTTCCACAATTAACATTGTGATTTCATATTAAAAATTTTAGTGCTAGCAAAGAGTTAAGTACCATTGTTATGAAACATAAACCCCACTGTCATTCTTCCCAATTCTCAATCACAAACATTTAAGGCAGTAATGGGAGAATGAGACTCTCCCAAGTGGAAGCCACCATTCACATCCTCCTGCATCCAACTCCTGAAGCATCTCGTATCTATCACTTCCTCCTCCAGGCAGGAAACTGACAGTAAGGAGTGGAGACCTCTGTCTACTCTGTCCTGATTTCACTTGGACATGGATGACCTGGCTGCATGATCTGGAACTTCGCGGCATGCTTAGCCAGTCACTGCTCAGGACAAATCAGTTCTCGGTTTGAACTAAGGTCATCAAATTGTCAGAGCAAGGCAGAAAATGTTTTAGGATTAGTGAGTCAAGAAGCTAACCCCCCAAACACTGCTATAGGTAGTTATGCAACTATCTGGAAATGCAACAGCTATTCTGAGCTGACATGCTGGGCAAAAGCAGGTAGTGAGTTGGAACTGCCCCATATTTATACCTTGTCAACTCTGTCCTAAAAAATAACCCTGGGAGAAGGCAGGACAAACCAATCAGGACCAAGCGATACAAAAATTATGAGCAAGCAGCTATGGTAATCAAATAAAACAACAAAGACTTGTTCTTGGAGGGAGTGGATATTACGCCTACTTCTAATCTGTGGGCAGACGTTCTAGGTATAAGACATCAGATGACTCAGGACAGACTGATTCTGCTAGTTGAGAGTGGTAACCTTAACAGTCCTACATGCTTCCATGTCGTCTACTAAAAAAGGAATCTGCTGAGCTAAGGGTGGTGAAGAGCTTCTGGAGTTTGAAGGGCATTTTCACATGGCAGGCATGCTTGAAAGGCATTGTGTTACAAGATGTCCCCTGCTGAGAATCTCTATCATTCACACAAACTGGGATGTTTCTGCCTATCTCACAGTGAGTGAGCACACACACAAGAGACAGAGACAGACAGAATTCTGCCTTAGAGGCACCGTGTCCAGATCAATCTGGTTGTCCATACTTTAACACTGCTCTATGAATGGTTATCATTAAAACCAAGGACCAAGCTATAGACATCAAAACCATCTCCTCATACTACAAACTGGAAAAGTGTGGATGGTATGCATACTTGTGATAACTCCAGGTTACCTACAAGTCTAATTTCCCAGAAAGTTCAGCCTGTGCTTTCCTAGTGGCTGGGGAAAGGCACAGCTCATCTGTTTCGTAACCTCTCTATGACTGAGAAGGCAGTTTCTATGTATGCACTATCTAGAAAGTAAAGCAGCAGACCCAGATTCCACAGGGCAACCAAGATGGCCATACACACACAGCTGTGCCACCTTGAGCCTTCCTGGCCACAGTGTCCTCATTCAGGTATGACTGTTTCATCAGCATGTCCACAGGACACAGGAGATAAACAGCATAAGGACTGCAGCAAAGTGCTGAAAGTCCCTCAGCAGCTGCTTCCTCCAGGAGCTGTTTCATCAAAGGGTCAGCCTTTGGGATTGTAATGGAGCATGAAGCACTCCAGAGACATACCAAACTTCCCTAGACCTCAGTTTCCCAATATGTCATGTGGGTAGTAGACCACAAAGCCTCACTGCTATTGCAAGGTTTAAATGTATCCCCAAGAGTCTGTCTGTCTCCATAGACACTGAATAGTTAGGCTTCTGCCTGTGCTGACTGGCTTTTCAACAAAATCCAGCTATATCTGGAAAGAAGGAAATTGACCTGAGGAACTGCATCCATCAGCGTGGCTTACAGGTAGGCCTGTGGGGGCATTTTCTTGATGAGTGATTGCTGGGAGAGGGCACAGCCTGTTGTGGGTAGTGCCGTCCTTGTGTAGGTGGTCCTGTGTTGTACTTAAAACCAAGCTGAGCAAGCCACGGAAACAAGTCAGTAAGCAGCACTCCTTCCTAGTCTTGCATCTGTTCCCACAGAGTTCTTGCCTTGACTTTCTTCAGGAATGGGCTATGACCTGAGACTGGTAAGATGACATAAACCCTTTCTTCCCCAACACGCCTTTGGTCATGGCATTTATTTATCACAGCAACAGAAATCAAATCAAGACAGTGCCCTTCTAAAATATAATCTCTTGGAAGTAAATAACAACAAGAAAAAGGAAGGTGTTGGGGGAGTACTTGGTCTAAATATATACTCAGATGATAGGGCATTGCCAAGGACTAGAACAAGTTCCACTCGCCTCCAATGACTTGTAGAGATTACCTGGTTTTAGTCGTGTTTCAGACAAAGGTGGACAACACCAGCTAATATGTAACCTCTAGTGTAAATCTAGCGGTTCCCATCTAGGATGGGTTGGGTATGACAGAACAAGATCTTTCTTTTCTTTATAGAATACAAACGTTGGAGGTGTTGGGGAGAGGTGATCTGTCTCATATAAATTACCTGGACTTGCTTTAAGTCACAAGCACATCATTGGCCCTCACCCACTTCCTCCAGTCGTGAAGACTTTCAGAGCGGGACTCCAGCCCGCCCTGGACGGCAGCAGCCTGGATGCAGGCCCTCTCACCTTCTCGTAGGGGATCTGCAGCAGCTCCAGAACCACAGCATGTGCTCCCATGTTCCTCAGCAGCCGCTGCTGCTGCTTCCTGCTCTTCCTCACCGACGCGCTCTCTTGCACGCAGAGCTTGCTAAGTCGAATCAGAATCTGAGAGAAAGAAATCAACCACAGAAAACCAGGAACTGTAGTGTGAGGAGAGGTCTGAAGGGGAGGGGTCATAATCCATTCACAACTGAGGACAGAGGTATTCCTCCAGAACATAGTGTCTATGCTGATTGTACGGAATCTAATCTATGTGAAAAAGTGTGTCCTGCCGAATAAGTGGCACATCAAGGTTTCAACGGCCACTGAGATGGGTTCGTGGGTCACTTAAACAATATGGCTAGGCAACAGCTGACAAGACCTTAGGAGGGCTTTGCTGGGGTAAAAAATGCAACGTGTCTAAGCCCAAACGACTATATGCAGAGATATCTAAAGCCGAGTATGGATATAAACCCTTAGTGATTGTACGAATGAATCTTGGATCCACTTCAAAACCTGAGAATTATGTAGTTCCTATAAAACAAAACAACAATGCCTACAAAAAGGGAAGGACTGAGAACACTCAGATAATACCTAGCACAGCTGGGTTTTAAACTCAGACCTGAGGCTGAAAACCAACTATTCAAGCTAAGGGAGACCTTCTCCTCTCCCAGTCAAATTTTAGAACAAAGAAAAAGAGCTCGCGTCCTTGTGTCTTCAACTTGCTGATCACTGACTAAAGCTCACTAGAATCATCAGGACGAAGGTTTTCAGGGGCCGCTCACCTCTTTCACCACTCGGTAGTTGTAGCTGCTGGTGCTTTCGTGTTTCAGTGGCTTGTTACTCCCCTCCTAGGGACCAAAAAAGAACACATGCGGTAGGTGCCTCTTATGATCTAATGCTGCATGAACATCACACTTTAAGAAAGCACAGACACTGTGCACTGTCTTTCAATAATCAGGCCACCCAAGACATTCACGTATTCTTGACCCCTTAGAAGATGATGTGCTGGTCATGGGAAGCCATTCCCTACTGAGTCTCTTGAATGAAATCCAGTGCTACTTCCCTCAACTAAGTCTCTTCTACATGGTCCACAGTTGCCCAGAGATACAGCTAAGCTTTGATTTTTGTAGCTAAATTTCCTAGGAGAATAGCTGTTACCCAAGCTACTTAGCAAGATGGTTATCATCTACATTTATATCTAAGACTAGAAGAGGATGCTGCCTTGTTTTAAGAAGCAGGAAAGCCACTTTGAGACCTAACTTGGGCTGTGCCTACCTCAGTTTTCTTATGCTCATTTTCACCAGAGGCTCCGTCCATAGGCTCATCGGGACCCTGGCCTTTGTACACCCAGAGCTCAGACTTCTCTACAATAGACCGTAGTTGGTCCAAGTCTTGCTTGATCTGTTTGTAGTTGTCCACATCTTGGCTAGTAACCAGCAGTTGAACCTTAATGAACACAGTATGTTAGTTACATGAACCTTAAAACACACATACATACATACAGAGAGAGAGAGAGAGAGAGAGAGAGAGAGAGAGAGAGAGAGAGAGAGAGAGAGAGAGAGACAGACAGACAGAGAGACCAGTAATCCTTTCACTGCACACATGACGGCTTTCTGATACTCGATGGCCACGCTGGTCTAGGCAGTACCTGCTTGAAGGCCTGAAGGACCTCCTGCCTCTGGCTGAAGTGCCGGAAGAGGAGCTGCAGAGCCCCAGACACCAGGGGTGGGTAGTCATGCATTGTCAAGTGGAGCAGGACTCTGAGGAACGTCCTGCCGCCATGGTCATCTAGGTCCAGAGGTGTGTTCTCCTCACTACAGGAGCACAGGGAAGAAGAAAAAGAGACCAAGTAAAACCACAGGCCCAGGGTCACGCATGTGAGCTCTGACAGAGCTAAACTCCAGTTCAAACACGACTCCATCCAATGGAACCTTGCTTTCCATCAGTTTCTCTTTTGTAAGCCAATCGTGTTTTACCCTCAGCTCCACTATGAGAAGTGGGGACAATGATGATGTTACAACTCCCTAAGCCAATAGGACTAGTATTAAAAGATTCTGAGACCTAACTTATAGCGTTCTTCCACTGGGCTTCATCTGTGCTCCGAAATCGACAACAAACGTGCTCCTTGTAAAAGCTTTTGGTTTAAAATGCTGTAGCTTAGCATTTATTATGTCATCTGGTAATAAAATAAAACCAGTTTTGAAAACATCTAGTCTGCAGTCTAGGAAGTACTTGCTTTCTGTTGGCTTGTCGTCTTGCAACACTTGTTCTGGGAATCAGCCATTGCTCTGTAAAGAAGCACAAACTGACCGGGTGGAGCAAGGTTGAAACCTCAGCTTTCCGCATAAGCCTTGATCAGCACCTGAAGTATGAGTAAGCAGCCAGTGTGTGCCATTCCCAGTTACTATATCACAGCAGTTGCATGGCAGACCCTGCAGTAACTAGAACCACTCAGCTTGGTGTTCGAACTCTTAAGACTTTTAGAGATGTGTGTTATGAAGCAACAAACAGTTCAACCAAGTATGCTGGTTATAATCACTGTGCCCTTAGGATATTTATTGTAGATATGTGAGTTTATACTAATAATGTTTTATGCTAAAACTAAGGTCTGTGATATTAGGAGGCATTTCCATTAGGAAGGATTAAAAGATATGTTGTGAGTTTTTGTTTTTTTTGTTTTTTTTTTTAACTTTTGCTGCTGTTGGTTTTCTTTATTATTTATTTTTGCTGCTGTTGCATAGCTTGGCTATCAGCGGACGAAGTCAATGACATTAGTAACCTCTATCTGATTTGAACCTCCTTTCTCTACTCTATTGACCCATACCATGTAAAAGTAACCTTGCAAATATATACATACTAGGACTTAAATCTTTTTTGTCCTAGGCAGGAGACACACACACACACACTCACACACACTAAATATTTTCTGTCCTAGTCAGGAAATGCACACAGACATGGTATGCCACCTAATCTCTGTGGCTCAGTAATTCCAAACAGAGCAATACAAGAACCTGAAGGCTGAATAGTTGTATGCTCAAGAAAAACCCCTGCGAGAGTTACAGAAGGGCTTCCTTCGACACTCTAGAACTACCACACGATGAGACAATGAAAGCACACTTTCCTTCCTCCAAAGATGCCTTCTGCTTGTTCTTCAATGTGTTCAAAGTCAAGAGCTCCTGAAAAGTGAAAGTACATAAAGTTAAACACAATAAGGACTGAAAACTTGCCTCTGCTGGACTTAGCCTACTGTGCTTCAAAAGTAATGCTTTCATGTACCCCTCAACCCTGCCCGTCATAACCTACAAAGCCACGGAGCCAGGCCAGCCCAGATGACCTCACACCTGTCATTTTTTTTCTTGCTAAAGAAGAGTGATGGCCTCACTCCAAAAACCACTTGTGCTGTCTGGGAATCACAACTACCAGTCTTCCCCTTAGTCTTCTCCAGTATCTATGGCTGAGGAGAACTTCAAAGATGGAACAAAGTTGCTGGTGGAGAATATTTTTGGCATTGTGTTGGTTTTGAGTTGCTTTATAGGAAACTCCAACACAATAAACCTCAGGTTTCCTCAGTCCTTAAAGATGTAACCCCAAGAAGCAATGTTTTTGTGTGTTTATTCGTTTCCTCAATATACTCTTGATCAAAGAGTCTTTACAATACTGCAATCTTCAATCTTTGAGCCCCGAGCAGCATTATATCCCACTCTATGGCTGAAATCCCATGGTGGCATCACTAACCTGGTACATTACTTGGCCCTTCTTGGCTGCTGTTTCCGGAGGATGTTTCTGATGACTGGGAATTGCTTTCATCAAACTCCCGCTTAAATATACACAGAAGGCAGGAGATCCTATAATCCAATCTCACATTCAAAATAAACTAAAGATTCAAGGAGAAATGGAAACACTTTGGTTACATTTACATACCATCTTGAACACTTTGCCAAGCCACTGCACTCTGGCAGGGTCTGGTATCGGCTGCATCAATTACCTTAAGCACTGAGTCAAATATTTGTATTAGGTTTCAACAGTCATTTTAATAACAGACTTCTAAGGGGCACATCCTGTCTGCCCATGACACCTTAGCTTCCGATGTAGGCTTTGGCATCCTAAATTAAACACCCAGAATAACACATCACTCATGCCTCCATTCTTTAGAAAACAGGACTATATTTCAGCAAAGACTGAAAGCCGACTCTAGGCCTAACCAGAGATGAAGATGGCTGATTTGAATTAAAATGAACTGACAGAAATTTTGCTTTTACTTCCGAGAATTAGCTTCATTTATACTTCTGATTGTCTCCCCTGGTTAGGTATAGCCCCCTGGGCTCTTGGTTTGTTAGCTTCCTATATTCCCTATCCCTCTGTTCCTGCAGACACTTTCCAACGGATTATTGCTAAAACCCAAAAGAAAAGTGAGCCAGCTGCATCATTTAGGCATCCTACTGACATCCCTCCTTCCTCTCTCCTAGCTTCTGCTTGGCCCTCTGAGTGACCTTACCCAATTGCAGGCTGTCCCAGATCCCACATGGAGACAGATGTTTGACCTGTCTCCAAGCCCTTAGTCCCCATTCCCAGTGACTATTGCACATCCGGTTCAGTATCTTTCCAGAACCTCAAATTCAGTATTATACAAAACCAACTATACTTGTTACTTCTAGGTGTCAGTTTAGATAGATTTAAAGGACACCCAGATGGCCGGCCAGGGCCTGGGAAGACATACAGAAAGGTGGGAAGATGTGGAATGAACAGTTATTAGTGAGGAAGGAAGGCTTCCTTTTGTTTGACTATTTTTTCAGTTGTAGCAATATAGTAATTGGCATGGCAGATGGAAACAATCATGTTAGAGAGGACAGATTAATAATTCTAAGAGTGAGCCAAGTCCTTGTGTGTGGAGGGGGAAATGTCAGTTGGAGACTCTTGACCTCATTACATCTCTGAACTCCCAACAGCTTGTGATGCTCTCTTTCTGCTCCATGCATGTAACTTTCAACCCCAAAGATGTTCCTCAGTAGAAAGCCTCACATTAGCTATGTTATGGTAAGAGGAGATACATAGTAGGCATGATCTATCAGCTGCCACTTAACTGGCTTAATCGAAGAAGAGGTGGCAATGTGTACTGACTGATGCAAGATGATTTACCATCTCCCTTTCCCTCTTAAAAACAGCTGTTCCCAAACTTGTCTCTACTTCAGACTCTTTGCATTTGCTAAATCCTAAGACTTCCAAGGTATGGCCATGGGCAGCTGTCACTGAATCTGTGGTGAGCAAACCACTTTACTATAGAGGTCTTTTCTCACAACGTAAAAAAAACATTACCTTTGCCCTCTTCCTACAGTGTCCTCCAAATCAGCTGACCCTTCCTCTTTAAAAATAAGAATTAATTTTTATTATATATGTATGGGTGTTTTGTCTGCATGGTTATCTGTGTATTACTTGCTCTCCTGGTGCTGGCGGAGGCTTGAAGAAAGCCATCCAGCTTCCTGGAATTGTAGTCACAGATGGTTGTGAGCCAACATATGGGTTCTGGGAATCGAACCCAGGTCCTCTGGAAAAGTATCCAAGTTCCTTTAACCATTCAGTCATCATTCCAGTTCCCAGTTGACTTGTCTTTATGTGTTAACAACTAAGCATTGATTTTCAGATGATGTGTGCCTATGCTCCCTGTCAAAACAAAGCTTTTTAGGATCAGAACTTTAATGGATTTTGTTTCTTGCTGGCTCTCAAGTGCTAAAAGGGAGTTGGTATGCAGTTAGTATCAACTAACATTCACGGGCGAGTAGGTGCGTAGATGAAAAGGGTGGAAAATAGAGGAGGAAGAGGAGGGAGAGAGGGAGAGGAGGAAGAAGAAGAAGAAAAGGAAAAAAAGGAGGAAGGCTTTGCAATGCTAAGAGTCCTGGGGTTAACAGTGAGTGAACTCTAGGCAAAGGCTTGGCCAGAGAAAGGGTGAGCAGCTGTGGTGTAAAGCTAAGGTAACTGATGCTGGGATGGCAGAATAGACAGAGCAATGATAGGGAAGGGTAGGAGATGGCAACAAACAATTAAAAGGAGTGATTCCAAAATGATACATAGGGGTGAGCTAACAGTTTTGCTGTTTTTTTTTTTTTTCCCAGAATGCCTTGGGTCCCTATCAGAGCAGAGAGGGGAGATACGAAACAGAGACCATGTGAATATCTTGCTCCTTGCCACCATACCTGGAGTATTTCAATGATCTTCAGCTTGGTGTCCATGACCATGATGTCTTCTTTCTCTGGCTCTGCCTGCTTCACATTTCCTTCAGGGGCAGCAGCCATGGGAGTCATGGGCAAAAAGCCTCCTCCCCGAAGCACCACCTGGGTCATGAGCTCTCCAACTCCATGGATAGATCTCATCACGTTACTGCCTAGAAAAGGCCAAGTCAGACCATGGTCATGACACCTTGGGAGACAGCCTGGAAAATCTCATTAGGGGTATGGGTTTTTTAAGGCAAACTAATTAACACATCCCTGTTCAGATACATTCTCTTGATCAAGGAACCCAGAAAGGTTAATAAGCGCTGCAAATTTAAGCCTTCTGAGATTAGCGGAACATCATGGTTTTAACATCTCCAGTGGGGTGCTGTTTCTAACAAAAGCTGCTTGGCCTTGAATGTGTTACATCACCTCTGAGTCTCATGTGTCCTCACATAGGAAAAGAGCTCTATGACAGAACTCAATGGCATAATGCACGCAAAATGACACTACTAGGCAAATAGGGAGAATCAAGTCAAATGTCTTTTCCATTCTAGCTATAGAAAACAAGCTAAGCATATGACACATCATAGTTACTCTATGTCTATCCTGACCCCCCAAATACAGCATGAAAGAAACATATAAACAAGGATCTTCCTATTCACAAGTGAAAAGGAATATCAAGATACAAGCTGGCACTTTAGTTCATCATATAGGAGTATCATCCTCAAGTGTCTCAGAAGCATGGAGAACAGATGGCAGAGTACGGGCTTTGGAGGGTCAAATGGTCAAAGCACAAGGGAACTTTCAAGACTATTCAGTAAGACTCATGGAAGGACTCAAGACAGATACAAAGGGAAGAGTAAATTGCTGAGAACGACTATGAATGATGGGCAATGAACTTAACGGAACTCTTCCAGACTTTACTTCTATTGGTGTGCTCCCAATGGTGAGAACGGACCAAGACAGGACGTCACATGATAAGGCATGACATGAATGAGACAGCACGGGCTGGGAGGGCATCTGTCAGCACAGACACTTCAGATACTCACTCTTCAGCTTCTCCTCATCATTGTTACCTTTATTCTCTTCTCCTTTCGTCATCTTGCTAATGGGAAGATAGTGGTCACATGGACACAGTCTAAGATTGCCAAGAGGATCTTGGTTAATCGGAGAAGATCAGAAAAGTTGTAGAAACCAAAGTATATGAGATTCCTGGCTAAGTTCACAACCTATTGCAGTTAAAGAAAGAAGAAATTAGCATTCAGTGACCTGTGTCCTCCTGTTCCACTTGATGCTCACTAGCTAATCAAGACAGATCGTGCCCTTCTTTATGGGCAGAGAAGGAATACATCTGGATTTCTGTTTCTGATAAAATTTTATTTTGTTTCACAAGGAAGAAAACTAAGAAACCAAAGTGTGCAAAACTACCCATCCACCTTGATGACTAGATCATAAAGCAATGGGCCTAATCAATTGGTATTCTTACTTCCCAAGAATATACCAGATCATAATCAGTAGGAACACAGGTAAGGGCACTTTGAGTCTCCAAAACATCGTGCATAAAGAGTGATGGTGGTCTTGGAAATTATTTAATGCAAAAGTAACAAAAATTTATGTTCCTTAGATGATGAAACTGTGACCCATCCCAAGCATGGACTTTCTCTCCTAATACTTACAACAAAAAGTGCAGAGGTTCTGTGACACTCTCCCACTTTGCATAATTCACCTTCTGCATTTCTATGAGGCTAAGTGACTGGTAACTCTTCTATTTTGTTGAAACAAATCTGACCCAAAATCCTTTTGTGTTTCAAAATGAGAGCACTGTTATACAATTGCCAAGGATTAAAATACTTTCTACTTACTCCACAGAAAAATGATCACTGATCACAAAATTTCAGAGAGCACTTCACCATGACTTACCTCAAATGTAAGCTTATTTTTCTCCTTATCAGAGAAGGGGAATCTTTGACAAACCACATCTCTTAGGTACTCCTCCACAAACTCCATCGTCTGCGCAAACCGCTCTTTAATTTCATCTTTGGATGCTCCACTGCTGTCATAGCTAAGACAAAGAGGCAGAAGCGGAGGCGGAGGCAGGGGGGGGGGAGGGAGAGAGAGAGAGAAGGGAAATGTCAACCAAACCTGGACCAGACTTCGGTTTCCTTCCTTAGCATGTACACTTACAAATCTACTTCATTATGTTTACTGCCTGTCTTCCCCCAGTATAGTAGAGGTAGTTTTCTAGATTCTTCACTAATACTCTCCAGTCTTGGGACATAGTACAAATTTAGATATTTGCAAAAGAAAAGAGATAAACAAGAGATAGTAAAATACACGTTGGGACCATATTTTCTTGAGGAATTAAACAATATTTGCTAGCTACACAATTCTATTTAAATTCTGAAAGGAAAAAAAGTTCTTCTTTCTCTTATGATTTCACTAGGTCACCTATATGGCTTCTCTGCTGCTGTACAGGACTTTAGAATCATAGGGTTTTGAAGTGACATAAGATCTCTTCAGAGAGCTGGACCCAAACTTACTCATCAATGGCGATCTCGGAGGGAATTTCTGACCACAGACGGGCGTATTTCACAGGGGTCACCTGCTCCTGGGGATCTCGGTCCACATGCATGTGAAGCATGAGGCGGCAAAAGGATGCCCTGAGGTCGTAGGGGAGGTTCTCATCAGACATGCAGCGGAGAATGAGATCAACATCCAGCTGCCCGGAGATTTCATTGATGGCCAGGTACTGGCGGTCTAGACACATCCTTGCAAAGAGGTTCAGCTGATACCTGAGGAGAATCAACAGAAGGCTCATGCTCAAGAAATCTTTTACTCATTTATGTTTTATAGGAGTGACATATGGCTATCAAACTTATATACCAACATCCCTGAATGACTGTTGTCCACATAATTTTGGATTCTGAACTAAGGTGATGGAAGAAAAGTTCATAGTATACCAGAGTAAGGGTCAACATCACTAAGTTACACATCTGTCTATCTATGTTAAAGCAATCATGTCAGGTGATTACATTTACCATCTTTATCTCATATAATAGAGAAAAATGACAAAGCCTGAAATGATTATCTTTCTGCTCCCCACTTTCTCTCTGCACCTCCTGTACTTCATACAGTGCAGCAAAAACCATGCAGGAAATGTCAAACATACAAATATACATACTTATATAAAGTACAATTAAAATTCTACAATACCTTTAGCATCATATATCATAAAAGTTACTACTGGTAAAAATGTAGGTTGAATCATCCAATGTAGTACTGCTTACTAAAGTTAAAAATATGAGTTTCCATCAATCCATCTCTTCACAAGGAGTGGACACTCGTGTGTGCACAAAATTAAGTGAGGATGTGCCCTCATATGAAGAACTCAACTGTGGCATATGAAGGAATGCCAAATGCCAACAGAAAGTGGCATATTAGCACATAGAAGGCATACAGCAGTCAAAATTATAGAAACAGTCTACCCCTATTGACACTGAAGTTATATTTTCATATGTATTTCAGAAACAATATGAAAGAGAGCTTTAGAATGGTATCTACTGTAAGGTATCATTTGCATAAAATCTGAGCAATAGAAAACATATACACACATACACATGAAATATAGTGTAAACACAACAAAGAGGAGCTGCAGAGATGGATCGCAGTTAAAAGCATTTGCTGGTCCTGCAGAGGACTTAGGTTCAGTGCCCAGCTTCTACATGGAGGCTCACAATGATCCATAACTTCGGTTTCAAGAGATCCAATGCCCTCCACACAGCAGTAAGCACACATGTGGTGGTGCACGAACATACATGCAGGAAATGCATGAAATAAAATAATAAAAAAAATTAAAAATAATAAAAAAGACTACTATGTGTATAAATAGAAGAGTTGAGAATATAGGAGTCAGAAAAGGTATTTTAACTGCCAAGTTTCGTTTATCTTGTTAGGCAATATCAGAAGTACTAAGTTTCTTCCCTTTTCATTCAGAAGTATCTAGTAGTTAATTTCCCTTCCTTTCCTTTTTTATTTTCTTTTCTTTCTTTCCTTTTCTTTTCCCTGCTTCATTTGGCAAGGCTATGTAGCCTTGGAGCTGGGACCAAGACTAGGAACTAAGGTGGTCAAGAGAGTAGACGATGGTGACATACAGTGATGTACACAAGCAAACAGGTGGACATCCCAGGAATGACAGCAGCTGGAGGGTGACAGCCAAAGTGGTTTTAGGACAGAACTGAAAGCGCACACTGAGCGTCTCAGCATCAGAAATGCACCAGACCAACATTTTGGGTACTAGTTTGCGTAAACTTTATCAGTTAAGTTTTGTTAATCTGAAAATCTAAAATGCTCCAAAATCTGAACCATTTTGAACATCATGCTTGGGGTTTCAACAGTTCTGTATTTCAATTTTAGAATTTTTAGACTAGGGTTACATGGCTTGTATTAGTGCAAACCCCTGCTTTTTACCATAGATTTGCATACATGAACACAGATAAATAGATTATGAAAATACAGGTGTGTGTACACATATGGAGAGACATTTTCTGTTTCTATAAATGTTCTGGAAGACTGGCACTATTATCCCTATTTTAAAGATAAGAACTCCAGAATACAAAGCCAAATTCAGCCAAAGCAAGAAGGCTAGTTAAGGAGAGATCAGGATTTGACCAGAGGCAGCATGACCCCACAGCCTGCCTGCTGCTGACTGCACTATATACAGGCTGTGCTGTCAAGGATCAAGTGTAACAGAGGCTGATCACGCTTCTGTCCTTCCTATGACATGAACACACAGAGACAACCAGAGACTATGAGTCCATGGCATCTTCTACTTAATCTTCACAAAACACACATCTCTGACTCTCTGTTGGACAATCTTACTGCAAGACACCACACTACTACTTAGAGAAGTGGTTCTCAACCTTCCTAATGCTCCAATCCTTTAATGGTGACCCCCAACCATAAAATTACTTTTGTTGCTACTTCATAACTATACCTTTGCTACTGTTATGAATTGCAGTGTGTGTTCTGATGATCTTAGGTGACCCCAGGAAAGGGTTCTTTGACCCCCACAGGTTGAGAACCACTGCCTTAGAGTAAGCAACAAGAAAACCGTATATGCCACTGCTGAGAAGCCTCTTAGCCCTAGCTCAGCATGCCTCCCACTCACCTGTAGTAGCTGAGGATGTCCCTGTCTTCCTTCTGCCCCTCTTTAGCATCTTGCGCCAATTCCCTAACACTCTTACTGCGGATCTCTTTGTTGCTGTCCCTCCAGAACAGCCACACCTCTTCCTCATCTTCCCCAGCTTCAAGGGCATTCTCTCCGGTAGAAACGCCTTCAAACTCAAAACGAGAAAGAACCAACCTGTGAAAAAAGAATAGGAGACGGAGTCTTTTTATGAAATCCTTTGAAGTCTTGCTTCCCTTCCAGCCCAGAGACACACACAATGCCACTTCGCTCTTTCCTTCTCCCAGTGGCAGAGCCACAAACAATCTGTGTGGTCTTCATATGCTTTAACTTGGGAATTCGCAACTGGCACAATTTTTCCTCCCAGTAGACATTTGGCAATATCTGTAACATTTTGGTTGTCACAGTGCCAGGAGATGCTACTAGGATTGTGCAGCCACAACATAGGGACACTTTTGCTAAATATTCTAGTGATGGGACATTTTCTGCCATGAAGTCATCTAGTCCCAAATGTCACAGTGCAAAGTTGAGGCACTCTGCATTAACAGGAGCACACAAATTAAGTTACGACTAAGAAAAAAACTGTACCACTAGATTGTGCCTTAACTCTTTTTAATACGGCCTGTACTGCTTGAGTGCAGTCACCAGAGAAAATGCTCCTTTACTAAAAGTAAATAACTAGTACTGCCAAAAGACTAATAATAGTAATTATGATTATTATCCACCATAACTATAATACAGTATTTATATATAATAATTATAATGTAATATATAATAAGCACTACTTGAACAGTTTCCTACATTTTTATTTCTTGTGTGCTACAATGGATATGTAGACATCAGCGGACAGCTTGTAGGAATCTGTTCTCTCCTCTCACCACGAGTTTCCAGGGAACTGACCTAGGCTCTCAGGCTCAGCAACAGGTGCCTCCACCTCTGCGCCACCTCACCAGCCCATCACACTTTTGAACAATGATAATTTACAACTCCTCCCAATACTGAATTAATATTAACACTGAATATTTGTTAGCATCCTTTAGTTTTTTAATGAATGATAGAAGTTCATGGCTCATCAACTCTTTAAACAGTGTGTCAAATGCTCCCTGGTGGTTCACAGTTTTAGAGTATATGGAGCAAGTGACCATCTGTACAGAAGGTCACATCAAAAGCAAGTTAAAAGCAAGCTCAATAGTTCTTTTAAGCAAGGCCTGTGAAACACAACTGAAATGCTACCAAAACCACAAGCTCTGAAGAGAAGAAGGAGCTAGGTTTATTCCCCATGAGCATATACAGCCATTTCATATCAAATGTATCTTACGGTTAGTATATGTCTCTAGATGGTACTTACTTGGTCTCAATCAGGATGTCAGCATTGGTGGGATTCAGCACAGCTTTACAGATGAGCTCCTGGGTCACAGGGATTGACTTGTTCATGGATACACAGAGGTCAGAGAGATAATCTAAGAACCTAACGAGAGAGAAAGCAAGCAGGGTGTTGTACACATACTCAGCAGAGGGAGCCAGACTCTTCCTCACATAGACAAGCCCTACATTGCCTTCTCAAGAGAACTCATGCACAGTACAGCTTATGATGGCAGTGGCCACAAGAAGGTCAGATATGGTAGATGAAAAGAAGGAAAGGAAAGAGGAAAAAGTAATCAAGCAACAGAAGACAAATAACTGAGGCTAATGAAAAGGTGGTAAGACTGCCTAGAGGAGGAAGAGCAGGACAGGAAGTTCTCATCAGAAAGAGACAGGAAAAACACTGGGACCAGAAGGCCAGCCTGTTGATGCCTGAAGCTGCCTGTGACAAACTCGTTGTACGCTGCTATGGATTATCACTTGGAGACATTCTTTAACCTGGCTTATGCCAATTTCCTTGTCTATCAGGAAAGACAAAGTATATGTGTTCTAAGGGTTTTCCTGAGGACTAAATGTGAAGCTTCATAAAGACTAGTCATGTTTATAGCAGCTCTGATGATTGATGACACCGTACTGTGAACTGCTTCCCATGTCACCTGAAATCTCAGGGCGAAGAA
Source organism: Mastomys natalensis (assembly GCA_021653895.1). Classification (NCBI taxonomy): domain Eukaryota; kingdom Metazoa; phylum Chordata; class Mammalia; order Rodentia; family Muridae; genus Mastomys; species Mastomys natalensis. The sequence continues at coordinate 1,771,516 of JAJTUV010000429.1, forward strand.
AGCGGAAGTGATAGGGAAGGGCAAAGGGAATGGGGCAGATCTGTGATATGGGAGGGTGAGGAGAATGCCCTCAGATACAGGAAAGCATCCAGGAGACAACTGAACATAACAAAGGACATGGTGACAATATGGGCAGAAGTTCTGAGAGCCACACGCCTAAACAATGAGTGAGCAAAAACAAATGTCCTTTACCATGTGTCATGTGACTGATAGCTCACAGGTATTTACCCTTGCTCATTTAGCAAATGAGGCAACTAAAGTTGGTCAGAAAGGAGAGGTAAGCACTGGTAAACACTGAAGTTGGGGCTGCAGCAAGGGGTCCAGTACCTCATTCCTGCCTCTACACATCACAGGGCCACTGGCAACTGACTGCTGCCAGTCTCGAGGACAGCAAGCCTAATACACACCACCAGGGACAGTCCCACATTTAGATGCCTCACCTGGGCTCCCTGTTCTTTCGCACCAGACTGACAAACGTGTCAATCTCTGCCGCGGTGATATGTTTTTCCAGGAGCTTCCGGTTATTGTGGAGGAGGGCAGTGATGGTGTCTTCCGCCAGCACATCATAGCCAATCTGCTTCTGCATGAAGCCAAACTGCTTGGCTATGTACTCCTTTTAGGGAAAGAAACACAAATCAACAGGAGAGATGAAAAGACAGTGAGATAAATTTAAACGTTCGAAAAACTAGCAGCAGGAGGAAAAGGGCCCTGGGCATCTTCGGCCTTCTACCTCAGGGCAACAGGGGCTCAGATCCTTGAGCCTTTACTTTACCAAACCCACCACACAATGTTGGCAAGGAAAGCCTTATAATCTACATGTGGGTATTTTCAATGTACAACATCAGTTTTAATCTACTGATTTATTTTTAAAATAGGGTTGGAAACAGCATAACTCCAGGTTTAGTGAGAGACCCTATCTCAGAGGAACAAGCAAGAGGGTAGACGGATGCGTACACTCACAAATACATTCCCATATACTACGCACACGTATCCCATATACATATACTGAATGCAACATCAATCTCGAAAATAGAAATTTCACTGAAATGTGTTCACAAGAGGGAATTCTCAGTAGCTTTTATATTTCTTATATTTTAAAACTGACATCTGAAAAACTGCATGTATTTACAAGGTATTGTGTGATGCTTCTCCAGTATCCTTTTCAAGGATTCTGTGATACATGTTCTTGCCAACCATCTCTTTCCTTTTCACGGGCAAATTTAACAGTGGACTATCCCCTATCCATTAAATGCAAAGGTACATTAACAGGTAAAACTCATGAGTAAGGCATGTGAACTTCAGGGAGGAAACCAACAATCACTCTGTCCATCTTAAGCCCAACCTGGTTCTTCCTGTAGTCTTGCTGTGAGTGTCGCAGGACCCTGTAGCAGAGTCGGCAAATATGTCTGAAAGGAGCATGGCGCTGGTCCCCCAGCTCCTCCAGCCGAAGCATTGGGCCATCCCCGCAGTCCGTGAAGGGGGCCTGCAACAGCTTGAAGATCTGTTTGTAAAAAGAAAGAGTAAGCAGCCATCACTGTGTGTTTTAAACTCTAACTTTCTTTCCAGGAAGGATCACAACTATAGAGATAGCAGGATTATATGAAATGGTTTCTCTATCCAAACTGACACCTGAATCTGTCAATCTGCTGGACTGGGCACCCACTCATTTAGGGGTCCCCATACACAGGTCAGAGCATTGTTTAGCAGCTTGCAGGGAAGCAGGTTGAAACCACACACCTTTATGACTTCTGCCAGGGACAGAATCAAAACAGATTAGCATTGATCCAGGCACTAAAACTGAAGTTGTGAGGACTTGTTAGACCAGGTGTCACACATGTCCACAGTTCAACTTTTGAACTCAGCTGTCTTTGCATGCACACACAGGTATAGGCTGACCTCAAACACTAAGCTGGCCTGCAATCCTGGGAGGAGATTCAGTAGGTTTTGTAACAGTTTGGGAACTATCTGCCTAGCTTCATGAGACTCTCCAGCCATTTTCCTGTAAAGCAGTGTGACCATGGCCACACCAACCGCAGGTCTTCACAAACAGGATGCAATCAGCCAGTCTGCTTGTGGATTAAGCTATAAAAACAACTGTCATCTTGTAAAATTGACAGTGCTCTCAGAGGGCTGCTGGATTTGATGCCTCTTGGACTACAATCCTAGTAAGACCAAAATGAATGCAATTCTTTGCTATCAACCAGATTAACTGATCTCAGGAACACTGGGCAACGCTGTAGATCATGTCGAAAGTAAACGTTCTCTCCATGGGAGAACACGAAGCAGAGTAGCTAACTTACGTTTTCTAAGGATTAAATCAGATACCAGTTGTAAACATTAGAAGTACAGCTCCATATGTAAGCGACCAACACTGTTTTAACCCCTCAAGGGATGGCTATTATGGAAATGAACTAGCACATTCTAATCTGGTTTTTACGACATCTGGGTGTAATTCATTCTTGGACTTCAAGCCTTGTTGAAATATAAATTTCACCCATCACAACCCAACAGGAAAAAGGATTTCCACATGCCAAATTCTCATGGAGAAACATGGGGCTTTGGAACTCGTCCCTCTTTTCATTTCGGTCACCAGAAGTTCCAAGGAATAACTAAGCAAATCTCTCACAGCTTTAGAGAAGTACAAGGAGTGCACTCAGAGTGCATCCTCCACCTTGACTGTCATGCTTCTCCCTCTAATCTGTCCACTTATTGAAGCTAATACTGTCCATACTCAGAATCTTAAAGGCCTCTAAAAGCTCACAGTAAAACCCTGGTTCTTGATGCAGCCGTGTTGAGATATGAGTCTTAGCTATTAGCAGATTCAAAGCTGAATGGGTTTCATAGAAAAGGCATGGTCACAGGAACAAGCTTCTCTCTGCTTCCTCCATACACGGGTTAGCAGACCACGTCTCCCACCGTCATGTACCAGAGGCCAAGAGTGACAGGGCTACTGACCACAGACTGAAACTCCGGCAACTGGGAGCCGCAATAGACCTATTCTCTAGATTATTTTTTTCCAGCTGTGTTGTCATAGTGATAGAAAGCTGACTCCTACAAGCCAAATGTCATCTAGATACTTCCTGTAAACTCACACTCCTTGTTGATGAAAATATCTAGAAGTGATCACTAAAGATGTCCCTAAGAGCTAATGTAGGCCTTCTGAGTTTGTCAAATACTGCAAATTCCCTAAACATCTGAAAAAATCATAAGGAAATATGGCACATTATATTGAAGACGGTAAAGGTGCCACCTGAACATTCCCTAGGGTACCTAACAAGTGAACGCTCACTTGGCTCATGATCAGCAAGTACAATATCTGTCAACTGGACTGAGGCATTGCACCTTGAGAAGGCATGGAGACCTTACATAGCTGAAAAGGTTGCAAGCTACATAATGCCACCTATACAGTGGTCTGAACAAGGCAGAACACAGAGAAGAGAAGTGGGTGTAAGGCCTGGTCGAGAATGACGAATGAGAGGGTGAAGCAGAAAATGTGGGGGCAGCAAAAATACTCTGGATTTTTCAGGCAATGATATTGTGATAGTGCACATATGCCATTATATATCTGTCAAAAACAAATCATGTACAACCCCATAAACTATGGACCTTGGGTAATAGTGATGCATCTACTTATGGTCACTCCTGCAACACATGCTCCATTCTGTTGCAGGATGTTGACCCTGGGGCAGAGGAAACAGAGGAAATTCTCCTGCCACTTACATTTGCTATACACTTAAAACTATTCTAAGAACTCAGTACTTAAAAAAAAAAAATCCATACTGTAAGTCTTCAGGATGAGAATCGTCCTTGTCTCTTTGTGTGAGCAGGGATCCCACAGAGCCCACCCCAAAGCACATCAAGGCTCACTGACCTGCTTGAGAATATTCTGTTCCCTCATCAGCTTCTGACGCTCTCGGTTGGGCTTAGAGAAAACTACTTCAAGCACATCTTGGCCCGAGTTAGTTCCGCCCGTGACAAAGTAAACCAAGTCTTCCAGCAGCTTCGTGACAGACCTTAAGAGACAGAGCTTGCTAAAGACAGGGTCCAAACTTCTATAGGCTAAAAGCCTTGCCTAGAAAGGTCCAGGCTTTAAGAACAAGGTAAACAGAAGAGAACTCAGCTCTCCAGCAGCCTTGAAATCACAGCTCAAGCTAACTGAGTTGCATAAGACAACTGAAACAAAACAAAACACATGTGGAAATAAAAGTGCCCATTTCTGGAAATCAGAAATTGAACCCGCCCGTAAAAACTTAGACCTGCCCCTCTGTCCTGATGCTCCTGCTGCCCAAGGGCTTTCCCAAGTCTAGCCACCAGTGAGGACATGCCACCTGATGCACACACAGGGCACCCTCACCTTCTCTCATTCTGGGTGATGGTGCCCTTTTCCAACTTCCCAGCGATGGAGCCCAGCACCTTGCTGGCATCATTGGCAAAGTCCAGGTCCCGAACCTCAGCAGGAGAAACAGGAACTATGGCGAATGCCTCCTTGTCCTCCTTCAGGGGAGAGGTACCAATCTAAAAGGCAAGGGAGTTGTAGGATAATCTTGATTGAGAAAGTAAGATATTAATCAAACACTTTGTTTACAGGATATTGGGCAATCCAAGGAACTTTAAGTTCTCTTGGAATTAATATCAAGTAGACATAGGACACTTCTGGAAGAATGGTCTCCAAATAGAAAATTAGTTGGGGGAGGGGACTGGTGAGGTAGCAAAGAGGGGTATGGTTTTTTCTTTTTTAATCTGCATTGTGTATATTCCTTGTGCATGGTACTACTGTGTTATATAGAGCTTTTTTCATGGGAGTGTACACTGTATGGTGAGACATCTGCATTGTGTATATTCCTTTAGCATGGTACTACTGTGTTATAAGCATAGAGCTATCTTTATGAGCCTATATACACTATATGGTGAGAAAGGAAAAGAGCAGAAGGAAATATGCGGGTGAATACAGGCAACAGGAACAACTGTAAGCTTATAGCCTCCTTGGTCAAAGGGAGGTTGTAAGATTCTGATAAATGGCAATTACTGACTTGACAGAAAAGAGAGACTGTACCAGTCTTTCAATTTTTCTACAAATCTGAGAACACCCATAGGAAAAAATAAAATTTTAAAATGAAAACTCCTGGGTGCATTCATGCCATGTAAGCTTAGTGACTAGTGGAGAAAAGGAGTGTCAGTAAACGGGGATGGGAAAACCCCTTTTAGAGACTATGTATATGTATATACGTATACGTATACGTATATGTATATTCCTCACATAGGCTGAGGGGAAAAATACTAACGATGCAGGGGAAATCAACAAGATATCAACGTATCTCAGACTAAGCAAACATTCCATAGCCAAAGTCATGTTACACATGAAATGCAGAGAATTGCTCAATGCCAATAGAATAAAATAAAAGGTTTGGTTACTGTCAAAGCTTGCTTCACCCAGATCCCTGGGAATATTTTTTTTTTTAAAATCACTTCAAGTTTGGTCATGACTATACTCTGATCAAAGCTAAAAGAAATACGGCAACAGGGCAACACTCTCAAGTTCCCTTTCTCCCTCCCTGTTGTTGAGGAGCCTTTTATCAGAGACTAAGGGAGACAGCCAGATTCTGCACTTACTTTCAGCATCACGGTTTCTCCTCTTCCTTGTCAATGGGGATGTTTGTACTTGAACCCAGGTGTTTGTACACAGGTGTCTGAGACGGACGTAGGAGTTCCTAAAGGGAAGCAAGGAAAATGATCAGACACAGGGACATTCTGGGTTACTCTACAGCCACTGGTTAGAACACATCCTGTCCAAAAGGAATGGGCTACCAAAATAGTTCTCTACTAAGACATGGGGCAGAATACACTTGGGATTCTGTGGTTCCTGTCACCAACATGCTTACAATAAAAAGTAATTCATAATGACACTAAGGTTTTTGAATATGTGATATTTCTGAATGATATCCTGTGAATAAATACTAGAAATAGCCGGAGACAGAGGCACAGAACTGGGTATAAACTACTGTTATTGTCATAACGGTTAATAACTAAAATTTTCAAAAGGATCAATAAAGAAAAAGATAAAATCATACGAGTAAATGTTTATTTTTTGTGGGCAGGGAGAGTTTTTTTAAAGTATGTAATAAAGTACAACTTTAAATTTTAAAACAAAAAGGGTTAAATTTGATTATATGGTCAAAAATTTGAATCTTCTATAGAGGAATGGTGTGTGTGTGGTGTGTGTGTGTGTATTTACAGTTCACACAAGACTATTATTGACCAAGCTAAAAGAAAAATAGAATCCAGAAAAAAAAAATAACACAGAGATTTTAAAAGTTACTGATCCATACACACAATGAACTCCTAATCAATAAGAAACAGAAATATAATACTGGGAAAGGACACAGCCAATACTTTAATGATAAATATCAATTGTTGATAAACATTCAACTTAGTATGTAATTAAGACAGAATGACTTGCTATTTTTATTCTATGACATTTCTAAGATCCCAAGGCTGAGAAGAGCTAGTCATTAGAAGAGCTTAGGGAAATAAATGGCAGGCATCTTGCTTTAGTCATCGGATTGATCAAGGGCTTTGACATTCTAAACACAAGCTACATCACTGAGCTGCAGTCCAGCCCTGTGCATTCCTGGCTAGAATGTACGTAGTCACAATTCTAGAAAGGAGTCTGCTAGCTGGGATAGCATGATAAAGGAATACAAGCACACAAAGATAAATGTTTTTTGTTTACCAACTCCAATTTTAGACTATTTTCTAGAAGAAACAACTGCACAGGTGCAACATGTGTTACAAAGATGTTCACTCAAGACTAAAAAAACTGTATCATGTAATAACTCATAAGGCAGTCCGTTACAGGGAAAGGAATGCCGGTCTCTTATAATGATGAAGATAATAATCACTTACTTGAAAACACTTCCACAATACAGAATTCCACTAAGATCATGCAAAGTAGTTGATGGTTTCATATATGAAAAATCATGTTACATATATGTCACAGACCTGTGGAACCTCGATGAACCAGAATCTTAAGTGCAGCCAATTCCCTCTGGATAGTTGAATTATATAGAGTTGCTACTTGCTCTTTGTCCTTCTACATGACCTAAAAAATCTTTTTATCATTGTTTCTTTATATGATGCAAGTGCATCGTGTTTAAGACATTTTTCAATTCTGCTTCACTTCTAAAGTATAGAAAACAATGGAAGGATTGTTGCCCTTCAAGAACTTGCTGTTGCACTACTAAGAGAGGGTGAGAGCACACCAAGCAAGCAGAATAACAGGAAACAGGCACTAGAAAGCATGTGGTTCAGAGACAGTCGAGGAGGACTCAGAATCCTGAAAGTATTGACATAGAAAACAGATGACTTTGGACTAGAACTTGACACTGGTATGCTAGAGGCAAAAGGGAGAGTGGAAAACATTCAAAGTAAGAGTACCTTAGGCAGGCACACCACACCACATTCATGGGAAAGACACTAAGCTAACCTGTACTTTCAGTAGACCTTAGTTTTCTTTGCTGTAACTCTTCCTCACATTCTCAGGCCAGAAGAGGGCCACCCTAGTATTATTTACTTTGATTAGCATGAATTGGACAATGTAGACAAAATATTAAACCAAGGCATTTGCATTTTTTTGAGTTTTATTCATTTTCTGTATTTTCAGAGGGTAACCAAAGGTTGGAGCTTAGTTTTCATTGGATAATTATATTTCATAGAGTTCTATAAAAAAAGTCATCAAAGATACAAACTACATTCAATCAATTCTTCTAAAGTTGGAAGAATTCCTAAAACTTAACTCAAAAGTTATGTTGTCTGGACAAGTGCACAAAACTCACACAAGTAGATGCTCTCCCAATGTTCATTTAAAATATCTAACTATGTATACAATTTTATTATCAGGTTCAATATATCAAGGATTAGTCATTATCTCTCTTGGCTCTGAAGCACTGTATCTCCTGACTATTACAAAATACACTTCCTGATACCATTTGACTGATGTCCATGTGTCTAACCTTAAACACTGCAATCTGCAATTTAGCACAAACAGTCATATGGAATCAGGATGGCATCCTAATATAATACTCCAGTGTTGCTATATTTTGTTCTCATGTGTTCCTGCAATGGTGCTCCTGCACTGCAGTGTTACTATGCGGAGAATGGAATGTGTTGTTCTTAAGGTTACTTAATTTTCACAGGATCAATGAGTAAGAGATGCTATTCTCTTCTGGCTCTGAGGATGGCAGCCAAGAGCAAGAATGAAGAAAGAGATGTCAAGGTAAAAATCCAGCAAGATCATACAGGAACACACTGGCAGACCACACCTGAGCTTTTATCCTCTAAGGCTGCATGCAATCCTTGCCTCACTGAGGCTTAGAATCGGTGTTAGGACACCTGCTCACAAAGGAAGGTGGCCAACAGGAAGCAGTAACGAATGTTGAAGCAGAACACAGAGGCAGGGGCCTCTACCCGCAAATATCACTTAGCCAGCTGACTAGAAACGTAAACTTTCCTTCTCCTCAGGATTATGGGGGTTCCCAAGCCACTGGGGAACCCAGGCTGACTAGTTCCTCCTCTCTTTGCCAAGGAATGCAATAAAGAAGATTCTCACAGACAGTGTGATATTTTAAATCACATCTTTCAGTTCTTTACTAGCCTAACAATCTTTCAGCACAGACTATAAAGGTTACTCCCTTGTTTCCTGACATACTGAGAAAAATCACTAATCTTCAGAACTGATAAAATGGAAAATCGTTGAAATGGCAACGTTTTTGAGTTCTGCAGACCAGTACCTATTTACATAATAGGTAGTCAATGAGAACGGAAGCTTTGAAAATACAATACATCCTACCTCAAAATACGTCTTAAATTATTCCAAGATGAGCCAAGAATCTAAGTGTAAACAATGAAAATTAATAAAATCTTAGAAGAATATATCAGTATAAAATTTTGTGGCTATGGTTGAATCAGATTGAAAAGGTGAATTAGATTGAAAAATGAATTGAGCCTGTTGTGGACACCATCGAAGAATGGAAAGATAACACTAACATGCAAGAAAACACTTGCAAATCATGGATCAGATAATATTTGGATCTAGAAAACATATGAGTCAATAATAAAAAAGGATATATGACTAATATATGACAATATGAGGAACTGGATTAAAGGGTAGGAGCATTAGGAAGGCTGAGAACCCTGCACTAGAGAGATCTGCACCTGCACATCCATGGTCATGGCTGCTCTATTCACAGCAGCTAGGAACCAGGCCTCAACCTGAACGTCCATCAGAAGGATATGAAAACTGTGGTACATAGACATAATGGACTGTTACTCACTTATAAAGAAACATTAAAGCTGCAGGGAAAGGGATGGGACTATAAAAAAATTATACTGAGTGAAGTAACCCAGATCCAGAAAGATGGTCACCATTGCTCTCTCCCATAGACAGAGCCTGGCTTCAAAACTTTTGTTTTACGTGTTTAATTTGGAGCAGGGGTAGAAGGCAGGCAACTAGAAAGGGACCTTCTGTAGGGGGGGAGATGTTAAGGGAGGAGGTAGATGATGGGAGAACTGGAAGTAGGGAGGTGGAGGACAGGGGAGGAAAGCCTTAAGCAGGGGTGAGAGCAGTGGGCAGATTCAGAAGATGGGGAAAGAGGAGGGCTAACCCAAAGGAAGAGAATATGAAATCCCAAATGAAAGCCACTCTCCACGTACACTAACTTAAACACAAGAAGAGGAAGGGCAGAGCTAGCAGGACACCTTGAGAGGAGAGGAGAAGGAGAATGAAGACTAAAGACAGGGTGGGGATGGCAGAGAGGAAGGGGGAGTCAGAGGGACAACCAGAACTCAAGATCTATGAAAAAGCCTTACAGAAACCTGCCACCTAGTGAGCTCATTTTAAAATCTAACTTAAAAACATAGTCTGAACAGAATAATCCTGCATGAGAGGACTATGTTGCTTCCAGAAGCCTTGGGTTGAGTGAGCATCGCAGTACAAGGCATGGGATTCTTCTCTATGAGTTGTTGGTAAGGAAAAGTCCTAGTGCTCTCTAAAGTAGCAGGAGTTATTGGATTGTCCTTGCTTACCCACCAGTTATTGCCATTGCCCTTGCTTACCCACCATAACCACACGCCAAGAGCCCTGCTGCTGAAGATACCACATGATCTGGCTGCAGGACACAGGGAAGTCAATCTCAAACCTATCAAGAGACATTTTCCCTGCCTGCCACTTTCCCAGTGGCAGAGGGGGCTGTGCAGGCTGCTGAGGGAGAAACGGCATGCATGGTCTTACCAGTGCTGGACTCTTCACGTTACATTATTAACCTGCCAGGCAGCATGTGCCCGTTTGGGTAATAGTGGCACAATTGTTATGGCGTAACTAAGCACTTTCTGATTGGATTGCAGGCCCACTCTACCAAAGGGAATTTTATGCCTTGTACTATAAACCTTGTCAAAAGCTCATGCGTGGCTAAGGATGTTATAGGCCCTGGAAGCAAAATCTGCTTTTTTACTCTACTAAATGGTCACACTATCAACATGCTTTTCTAAATATTCATGCTTATACCCATAGAACCACAGTAGATGAAGGCTGCTCTTGACTTTTTTATCAGAGAAGCTTCTTTTTGTGATGGACAGAAGTCAATGGAGGGAGGCATACCTGGTCAGTGTGCTGAGAATAAGAGACTGAGTGCTCAGCCTAAATGGACTATCTGTAATTAATTCTACTGCTCCCAGGGCTCTGGGAACATATGGAAGAGGAAGCAGAAGAATGGTGAGAGCTGAGGAATGGGAAAGAGTGTTGGAAAATGCCAACTTCTGGCCATGACATGCTTGTTACAGCATCTATGGTTACCAGCACAAGATCAATTTTGAAGGTAACTAAAATAAAAGGTTACAGCTCTAGAAGAAAGCTGTGTATACCTCTCGGGTACAGATGGATATCTGTAGCCTCCCTTGGATTTTCAAGGGGATAACAAGCCAGCAGAGATTAACAACTAGGAATCTGGCTGAATAGCAAAGGCTTCCTGCCTTGTAAGGTTCTGTTCTCTGTGGGTACTGCCTTACACTTCTCCCTTTGGGAAGGCACAGGAATAACAAGTGAGCACAAGTCCTGAATCCTGACAGCAATCACACAGGGGTGACGTTGGTTTCCCAGTCTCCCTCAGGCTGAGTAGGAAAATGGCAAGGCAGGCACAATGAAGCACAACGCCATCCTCAGTGAGGGCCCCCACGGAAACCCAGTAAACGTTACCAGTGAGACATCAGCCGCCCAGTGCAGAGCAGAGCGGAAGGGTGAGATGGATTGGTCCTGTGAAGCAACTCTGTCCCAGCCATTTACCAAAATGGGCTCTGCTACAGGACTTATGACACTGCTTACACTCTAAGCCTGATGTTTTTTTTATAAAATGATATATCATTCCTAGCTCACAGGGCTTCAAACATGACAAAACTATAAATTATGTAAGATGAGTCTACTGTCTACTTAGCACTATGCTTCACATGTAGTTGGAACTCAATGAACAATATTGGTGTTGACTTTGTTAAGAATAGGGTACACACTTTTAATCCCAGGACTTAAAAGGCAGAGGCAGGAAGACCTATGTGAGTTCCAGGCCAGCTAGGGCTACAAAATGGGAACCTACCTCAAAATAAATAATAAACTAACAAACAAATAAAAAAATAAATAAATAAGTGGCTTTGGGGCCAGTGAGATGGTTCAATACATAAAGCAATTATAGTAGCAGAAGTATGTCACTCGGAGAAGGTTGGAAAGATGCCTTAGTAGTTAAGAACTCTGGCTGGGTCTGGTTCCCAGCACCCACATGGTGGCTTACAGCTGTCTGTAAAGTCTATGGGCAGCTGGCACACACATGATGCAGTGACATACATGTAGGCAAAAATTCCATACATATCAAATTAAAATACCTAATCTAAAAAACTTTGAAAAGAGAAAGAATGGCATCTGAGTTTGAGCCGTACAGCCTAGAGAAACGCTGTCCTCTGATTACCATGCTTGCACGGGCATGAACACCCATTTACACACATCATGTACAACACCAAACTTGTTTAACACAATACCAAAACTTGTTTAAAGATTGGCTCTTTCATTTATAGCACAATATAAAAATCTATTTTGTTTGTTTGTTTTCTGAGACAGGGTTTCTCTGTCTAGACTTGGCTGTACTGGAATTCACTCTAGACCAAGCTGTCCTCAAACTCAACAGAGATCCACCTATGTCTGCCTCTCGAGTGCTAAAATTAAAAGCTTGTATCACCACTGCCGATCTATAAAAATACATTCTTAGGCAACAAAAATAATAGTTGCATAAAATGCATGAAAAAGAACACTAGTTTAACCTTTTAAATAAGCTTACTATGCATACAGTGATTTTTTACTTTTTAAAATTTTTTCTCTTCAATTATTTATCCAGTTAACTAAGAGACAGCCTAGGTTTGGGGAAGGAGGAAAAGATGTAAAGTTACTGAACTGTTTATAGTATGGATTGTTAACCTAAACATAGCTCTTTTAAATGGGTGTGTGTGTGTTGTGTGTGTGTGTGTGTGTGTGTATGTGTGTACACCTGCATGAATACAGATGTCAAAGGACAACCTTCGGTGCCAATTCTCATCTTCCACACCTCGACTTGAGACAGTCTCTTGTTTATCATTGATATACTAGGCTATCTGGCTCAGAAGCTTCCAGGCACTCTCCTATCTCTATTTCCCATCTCGTCAGTAAAGCTCTGTAATTACAGATGTAGGCTTTTATATCTTTTACATTCAGCTTTACTTCGGTTATAGGGACTCAAACTGAGGTCCTTTAGCTTGAATACCAAGCATGTTATTCCATGTTTCTCCCAGCCCAAATACAGTGCATTTTAAATAATAATTAAAAAATTATGTGTATGTGCACTTGCATGTGTTTATGTGTTTCTTGTGCATGCAGTACCCACAGAAGCCAGAAGAGAATATCAGACCCCATAGAACTGGAGTTACAGATAGTTGAGAGCCACCATATGTGTGCTGGGAACCAAACCTGGATCCTCTGTCCTCTTAACCCTAAGCCATGTCTCCGGCCTCATAAATATAGTACCTTTTACCCAACTATCAGCAACTTACCACTGATGACCCATATAAATCTCAGTGTCACCATGAGGAAAGCAACAATCCCAACCAACCAGAGCCCCCAGGGTCTAAAACCACCAGCCTGGGAGCGCTTAGGGAGGGACCCATGGCTCCAGCTATATATGCAAGGGAGCTATATATAAGTGGGAGAAGAGATCCTTGGTCCCATGAAGGCTGGACATTGTGGGGGGGGGATATTTCGAGGGTGGGGAGGTGAGGTACGGGGGAGGGCGGGTGGGGGTACACCAACGTGGAGGCAGGAGGATGGGGGAAGGGATAGTGAGTTCCTGGGAGGGAGGGGGGGAAATGGGGTAAGGAGAGAATATCTGAAATGTAAAAAAATTTCCAATAAAGAAAAAAAAATAATAAATCTCAGTGTCATGTTAGAGCCAGTCCAAAAGCTTCACTACCTCCTTCATAAGTGCTTCAAGAAAAGTCCATGTTGCTTTGCATTTGGACCATCAAGACCAGCCCTGAGTCTCTTGGAAGAAGGAGTTTTAAAATCATACCTTGGGACAAGGCTGTCACCTCCACGCAGAGTTGTGGGGTCTAGCTCAAAGATGGAGGAGATGTCGTTGCCTTCGGGCACGGAGACCAGAGAGTATACCATTTTTTCTTGGGCATTCCTCAACCTACTCCGAGATGCATCCTGATCAGGGTCCACCTGGGGGCAAAAGGTGTGGAGTAAGGAGCTCTGTAGGTAACAGCCTCCCTACCATCATCAGTCCAGTCCACAGGAAGAAAAGAGAAGAAACAGTGAGTGTCAGCAGCGGGCAGGAGAAGGACCACAGTTTCAGAGTAGCCCTGCACAGTGACCACGGCCACCTGATCCGAGGCTACTCATTCTCTACTGTCATACAAAATCTTCAAGCACTGTGAAGTGACAACAGTAAATGACTATGCAAAAACAGCTACTGAAGACCTTCACTTCATATAGCTACATCTACACACAACTGCAGGGAAGCAGAGATGTGCTGGAGGAAACTTGGCCTGTCAAACTTTTTATTTGTGGTGGTGCAAAAATACAGTAATGGTTGTCTACCAAAAGTATAACACAGGTACTTCCTAGAAGAAGAAATAAGCCCCAATCCAAGTGTCCCTTACTAACAATTCCAGTATAGTTTGTCAAATCACTCTCGCTCTAAAGGACACACTGGTCATTGACTAAGAAGTCTGTTGCTGCTGCTGAAGCAAAGGGCCATTCATTCTATAGTGGGATTTGGTTGAAATGAAGGAAAAGTCTTAACAGTAAGACCTGATTAACAATGAAGGTGTCCTGGGTCTCCAAAGCAAAGGCCACATGCCAGAGATGTTAGCAAGTGGCTTTAGTCTGAATGTCTGATCAGATGGACTCTACAATGTCTCTAAGTGACCATATGCAATTCTTTTCAATGACTAACATTCCTAGTGTGACTATGTGCCCTACACCTGCTGGGAAAATACTATTTCCTCATCCTTGGCTTGCTTTTCTCCGGATGAAACATCACCTCCTGCCCAAATACATAGATAAAAATACTGTAATCGAGAACAGGAAGTCACATCAAAGGCAAAGGAAAAGAAGTAAGAAAACAGCTATCGCAAGCCTGAGATCTAACTTCTGTTTCAAAAAAAAAAGAATAGATCTAGCCTTGCATAGATCTATAGTCTCAGCTAACAGGTGTACTGGGGAGGTTGAGGGATCATGGGGTTTGTGGTGGTGCTTAAGCCCAAGGGTTCAAGACCTACCCACCTGGGCAACATAGGAAGACTGTCTCAAAAATCAAACCACAATTAAGAAATTCTCTTAGAACCTAAAAATCTGAGACATTTTACTCACTCTACATTAAAATAACATCTGGAACAAGAACATTCTGTGTCTTGATTCGGGAAAGAAACCATGGACATCTGTTCTCTCTGAACTCGTGTCACCTGTGACATGTCCTACACACACTCTCAACACAGGATCTGAACCAACTATAACGATGGGCTTGGTTACAGGCAGTGACACTTCAGAGATGGCAGCAGATCCAGAGGAAAACTGTGCCTTCAGTATGCTTTCTTTAACATGCAGGGAACCCAAAAGCAGAGTCCTTGGTGTGCATATGCCATCTAGTGGGGAGAAAGGCACACGTGCAAAGAGCAGCAGAGAATAATCCTTGGGTTTGCATTTTGCTCTCAGGCCAGGCAAGTGACCAGTGATTTCAGAAGGAGCACCACACAGCTAGTTCAGGTCTACCTCTTCATTGATGCCAACCTCCAGGAAAACCATAAGCAGATGAGAAGAAGGTGCTTTTCACCCAGGTTTATGACTCTAAACTTTACTTTCTCATTTCCAAGCTAAAGAGCCAAAGAAGGGAAGCAGGGCCCTCTTAAGGCTAATACTTGTCAATGGAGACCAATGATATGCTTCCAAGTCTCTTGGATACAAGAAAAAACACTCTTACACACTCATTCTCTATGTATGCCCAAGGTCCACCAACCTTGGGACCATCAGAGCAATGCTGTCTTGATCCACAACCAGCCTGCGGTGTATCACTAACATAAGGAAGTGTGAGACTCAGAAAGACCACTGAACCCAAACGAACCTGAGATACATGTTAGACCTCACTCAGGCCTTTCCTAACTCTTGTGAAGTAAGAAGACCTATTGGATATGAGTACACTAAAGTCCTTACTGATCTTATGCAACTTGAAAATGTTGCTGGTACAAAGAAGGAATCTGAGGCTCAGGGAGGGAAAGTTACTTGTTCAAGATCATACAACTTGTTGGTGATCAGTCTGGTATTTAAATAAAGGTCTGTCTTCCTTCTTCCTCCTTGGGCTTGCAAGCACCACACTTTATCTTACAATGTGAATGTTGTTTCTTCATATACAGAACCTAATAAAACAGTGCCACCCCATAGTGCCATGGTTCACTTAGACATCATCTTTCCTTCTAATGAGCTTTATATTCATGCCAAAGGTCAAACCTTCCTCTGTGATACCTCGGCTGGCAGTGCTGAGGCCATACATGGTAATTTCTTCTCTCGAATAAAGACTGTCCAAGAATAAGAAATGTCAAACAAAAAATAAAGCCAAGCCAAGGGTTCAGACTAGCAGTGAGCTGGAGGTCTGCTTTCTAGCTGTGGAGGATAAGCTTTCCAGTTGTCTGAAGAAGTAAAGGTGACAGAAAGGCAATGGAAGATGGAGATAAGTCCCAGGCACCCTGTGGGACAGAGAGGAGGAGATGTCCCTAGTAAAATCCTAGAAGTCTATGTAGTCACGGCCAGAAGTCCTCAGCTACAATGGCTCGGTTTCTTTCATTGGCAACCCTCTACCCCAACATAACTAGAAAGTTAACCATTAACTCAAGATTCATGGCACCTTCCTTTGGACTTATCTCTGCCTTACTTCCCTCTTTGATGTGCTATTTCAAAATTTACTAGAAAAACAAGTACCCTTGAGTCTAACTACCATACCAACCACTGAGAACAGCACATGTACTAACTTGTCAAACAGACAGCAATGGTCTGGCATTTTGTTTGGTTTGAATTCAGCATAACCAAGCACTCTGCAAATAGAACCATTGTGTGGATATCCTATGTCCATGAAACATAACCAATGCTTTTCTCCAGCCCCTACCTGGGGTATGAACAAATCAATATTACTTGTCATGATTTCTCCAAAGCTAAATCCATTTGCACTAAAATTCCAAATCACATCAGGACCTAACACTATTTTGACTTCGTAAAAACCAAAGTTAGAGGTCAGCCACCTGACTGTCCCATTGCAGGACATGTGTCCCAGGTCTCATGTGTTATCTCAGCAGTTGAAAAGATACTATGCACTATCACTTCAAAATCTGGATGAGTCACAGATCAAGGTCAACAGCAGAAGAGACAACTGTTTGTAAGAGGCCACCTTTCATAAGGACCACCACCATCTCCCACCCAGAAATATTCCAAGAGATATATATGTACTTCTCCAACTTAGAAGTGTAGACTCTTGACCAAACATACAGGAAAGCCATCAAGACATTCTTTAAGAGAAGCAGAGAACAAGACCCTGGTGAAGGTAACCTAAATCTTCCCCTTCCCCAACACTCAAAGGCCACTTGACAATTTCTTAAATGCGCTCCAGATTACTTGGCCTTATCCCTACCAGAGAAAGACAAGAAGGCTCTTGCCTATACTTACTGAGGGCTGAAACTCCAGGCATTCTTCCTCAAAGTCAGGGTCTACCTGATGAAAAAGAACCATTAGGAAATTAAAACATCCATTTCTTTCTCAAGGACCAGGACCCATCTGCAGGAGATGTCAATACCCGCAGCCATCCTTGAGCAGCTAAGAACTTGTCCCTTCCCCTAGTCACAGAACCAGCATGCCACAACAACAACACAAGTCACAGTTACAGTACACACAGAACAATCCACCAATCACTAGTAGACAGTTCAGCTCTGAGGATAGACAAGGAAAACACAACAAATTCACTAGGAAAGCAACAGTAAAAAGCCTAAGATAAAGATAATGTCAACACACAGTCATTGATAGCACTGCTTAGGA
This sequence comes from Mastomys natalensis, assembly GCA_021653895.1. Classification (NCBI taxonomy): domain Eukaryota; kingdom Metazoa; phylum Chordata; class Mammalia; order Rodentia; family Muridae; genus Mastomys; species Mastomys natalensis. The sequence goes on from JAJTUV010000429.1 coordinate 1,789,154, forward strand.
GACCTCTAGAACGAGCTACATTTACCTTAAAACATAACAGGAAAGACAACCACCCTTAATCTTTAATCTCATAATCAAAGGTTTTTCAAAGCTGCTTAGATGAGTCTCTTCCTCCCTAAGATTCCATTTTAAATGTCAACTTGGACTTCTTCATGTTTGGTTCTTCAGTATTTCAAAATCATCAGTTCATCCAAGTATCAAGACACTCCAGGTGGTTTACACATTTAGAATCCAAATTCCTAGGGTCCATGGCAGAAGCAGGACTGATCCCGACACAAATCCTTAGAAATCTTGAGCCAGTGGTGCCAGACAACAGAGGGGGTCTTTTGATGTACTACTAGAATGTGAATATGATTGGATGTACATCTTCCCTCAGATCAGAATAAAACTCAACATCAGTTACACAGCAGGATGTCCCTTAATTCAATACAAAAATTAAAATGGAAATTCCTTCCATCTCTCAACACCGAGTCTTTCCTTTCCTCAAAAACCTTTCATAAGCTAAATATAGTAGATAAAAGGCCGAGGCAGGAGGATAGAGATTTGAAAGCCAGCCTGGGCTGCAGAGTGAGGCCCTGACTCAAAAAATTAACTTGAGGGCCCAGCATATTTGTATGGGTCTGTAAGAGTATGTGCGTGTGTGCGAGTGTGTGTGTGGTGGTAGCACATGCCTTTAATCTCCCACTTGGGGGTGGGGATGGTGGTATTTGAATGTTGTGAGTTCCAGGTCAGTGGGAACTATATAATAAGACTTTGTTTCAAAATAATTTGTTAATTTGATTCATGATATTCTTGTAAGATTGATGACACCTGTGTCTCCCCATAAAGCCCCAAGGAATCAGATTTCTCTGTGAAATGCTCTAGTTCTCCATGCACTTCAATGCTTCTGATTTTATTTACCATGTGTCCAGTGCAGGCAGTATCAGGCACCTGTGGTAGGCTGGGGTTGTCAGATGACTATAAGCAAAGAGGCATTCAACAGCAAAGCAGGGGAACTGCCCTACAAACCTACAGTAGCATTATGTGCTAACTTCCTTCTCCCTACATCTTTATCAGGAGCCCTGTCAAGTCTCACTAGTATGTCAGTCATTTGTAACTTTCCTTTTCCAGAGAAATGAAGAGAAGAACATAGAAGGTAGACGGAAAGCCCGGAGGCTGAGTGCTCCTTGAGCTTCTAGGCGTCCAGCTGCTACAGGTGAGGGAGGAACAATAATCACCGTGAACTCACTTTCCAAGAGAAGGGCATGTGCAGCTACTTACCTCTGCTGCCAAGTAATGCCCTGTAGCCAGGTGCTTGAACCGGAAGAGGCTATTCCAGTACCCAGCTCCACCCCGACACGGGTCATGCTGGACTACCTGCAAGAGCGAAGATGGTTAATGGGTGTGTAGGAGTTGTCAGCCCACAATGAAATGCCACCGAACTGGAGACATTGACAAGTCACAGTATACTAGTGGTATTATTAGGGGGTCAGCACCCTTCTACAAAGCTGTGTCAAGCTTCAAGAGGAACATCTCAATTTAGAGATACAGAACCATGAAAATGATGTTTCTTATAGAAGGGATTATTTCCTACTTAACATAAAATGTCTGGAATAAGAACTGAAACATTATTTAAATCTCAGCCTTAATACTAATGAAGAACTAGCTCATTTGCTAGTTGTGTATATGGATGTGCATGTGTGCACATACACATGCATGCATTCATCTTGTGCTTGCACATGTAAAAGCCAGAGGTTGACTTCAGGTATCTTGCTCCATTGCGCTCTCTGAACCTGGAGAGTTCCATTTTGCCTAGATTGGCTGGCCAGCAAGCATCTGAGAATCTGCCTGTCTCTGCTGCTGCACCTAACCCTTATGTGAAAGTGGAGATGAGAACTTGTCATGCTCACATGACAAGTGCTGAGCCACTTCCCTTACCTAGAGCAAAAATATTCCAAAATTCACCCACAAAATGCAAAAGTTGATAAAATAAAATTTCAGAGATTATTCCCATACATGTACTTGTGTGCTGTAACACATTTGCAAACCTGTGCTCTCAAATGTAAGAGCAAGGAGTGTCTGGGGCAATTTACCATGAAGCTTCACCTTACAGCCATGATAGTACAATTGACATATGTAACTAGTGTGCTGAAGCATACAGATGACAGCACCACAGTGAAGGAGAAAATTGGGAAGGATGTATGAAGAATATGTATTTGCTATTCAGGAAGTGGCCCATCTCTGATGTCTCTCAGAATAGGTGTAGCAGCCCAGTGAGAATAAATCTAAGTACAAGAACTATGGGATAAAAAAGGTCAGAGTTTGGGGAGAAGAGCTACAGAGATATAATGCTATACATAGAGAAAATTCCAGAAATTTGTATAAATTTTGACTTAATATCAAAACACCAATACCTAAAGATCCCATAAGATCACTCAAAATGATTAAGATTGGCAGAGGAGGCAGAGGTTTCTGGGATTGTTGGCCCACTGGGCTCCCTTTTTTCTGACATCTTAGTGAGGCTGCAATGGTCCACACCCCTCTGAGTTTCGCCATGCCGTCCATAGACGACAAGAAAAAGAAAGAGGCCAGAAAGTGGCCAAAAAAGACAAAGACCCAGTAAATAAATCTGGTGGCAAGGCCAAAAAGAAGCAGTGGTCCAAAGGCAAAGTTGGGGACAAGCGGAACAATCTCGTCCTGTGTGACAAAGCTACATACGACAAACTCTGAAGGAAGTCCCAACTACAAGCTTATTACTCCAGCTGTGGTCTCTAAGAGACTGAAGATTCAAGGTTCCTTGGCCAGGGCAGCCCTTCAGGAGCTGCTCAGTAAAGGACTTATCAAGCTGGTTTCAAAGCATAGAGCCCAAGTAACTTACACCAGAAACACAAAGGGTGGAGAGGCCCCAGCTGCTGGTGAAGATGCATGAACAGGTTCAATCAGCTGTACATTTGAAAAATAAAATTTTATTGAATCAAAAAAAAAAAAAAAAAAGATTGGCAGAGGAATATAGTTCAGTGGCAGAACACTTGCCTACCACACACAAAGTCCATGCTTTGTACACATCCATGCTCATACATGTACACATGAATGTGCTCATATAAACACGTACTGAAACTTTAATACTCCCAGAGTTCCCATAGGTTCTGACTGACAAACCTGGCAGAGAGATCTTGTGGACCATGTTGGGCATTTACCATTAGTAATGGAGGCTTTACAATACAGACTGCTCTACCTTGACCTAGTAATGCATGAAAATGAACCTCCACAGGACCAAACTGATTCACAGAAATGTAACTCCAACAAAGCAAAACTCTGCTTTCTCCTAAAAAGAACAACAAATCCTATATACTCAACAAAGTTACAGTTAAGTGTCCTTCAAAGAATTACGAACTCCTGCCTGCACTGTCAAGTAACAAGGAGGTGACCCACTAACTCAGTCAGTTGACATTAAATGCTCCAACTTATGTCAGGTGGGTTGTCAAAGCTGAAAACATATCTGAGAAATAATGACCCATGTCATTATTGATACATACCCACACAAATCAAGAAACCTAAAGAACTCTGACAGGATAAGCACACACATGCACGCACAAGGAATGCCAGAGTCAAATTTATGAGACACTGCAAACAGGGAAACAAGATTTTAAAACTATTCCTCAGGACAGAATCACTGCTTTCTCTATGCAGCATGTTGACTGTGTGAACTCTGTTACTCAAAACACCTTTGCAGACTTTTCCCTGCCTGGGAGGGACATTCCCAGTGCCCTGCAGCCTTGGTAGGTGCAATTTGAGGCACTGGTCTCCAGTGTGGTCATTTTTCTGTGTGCATCCTGTGTCGCTCTAAAAGCCAGGTTACTCAGTGTTGTGCCAAGGGTGTCTCGTATTGTTTCCAGTTCCAAACCTTTCCCTTACATGACAGAAACTACCTTACTTCTCTCCCTTCCAAAATTCAGATCATCTAGGAAATACAAGTAGGTGCTAACTCAATCTTTCAGGCTGTTTCTTTGACCGTTTAGTACTTGTATCTAGTACCTTCTGTTTACTACCTCCAGCCTACTCTCAAATCTCCCGTTGTTCACTATCAACCCTCCCCTTTCCCACATCATGACTTTTGCTTTTGGTTTGTGACCAGTGGATTAGGATCACTCATTGTCATTTAGGAAACCTTAATCCTCTCCTCATCAGTTCATCTTTCCTTGCTAAAACCTCCAGAGCACGCAAAACACCTCTCATGTCACCCCAAACCTCCAGAACACAAGGAATACCCTCCTGGCACCCAGGCCCTCCTGCTGAGTACACCTTCTATGCAGATGCTTGCTGCTTTCCTTTTGTATTTATTTTTTTGAGAATTTCATGCATGAGAATTGAAATTACAGAATTTCCCTCCTCCTTCTAACTCCTCCCTTGCCCCTACTCTTCTCAAATCCATGGACTCTTCTGTTTTCAGTCTATTATTGTTATCATCATTATTATTAACCTGCTGAGTTAATTCAGTGTTGCTCATAGGTATACATGCTTAGGGCTGACCACTTAGGATTGGATAACCTATCAGCAGCCACTAATTGCCTGGAGCTCTTCACCAAGGGGTGGGGTCATGTGAAATTCCCACCCTATCCACAAAGGCATGTCAGCAGGTGTGATGTTTCTTCAGGTCTTGTTTAGGTAACTATATTGTGGAGATTTCAAGAGTCCAGCTTTCCCGTCATATACAGGGAGTATACATATACAACAAGCAAGAGAAAGGAAAGAGAAGAAAAAACAGAAGAGGAAGGGGAAGGTAAGAAAAAGCCATTTTTGGTGACTTGGGGAAAGAATGTGTAGCTGTTACCTTTCTCTCTAAGACCATGCAACATCCATCTGGTACATCACGGTGTGCTTGCTTCCCTGGGCCATGTCTACTTATTTTTATGAATTGGTATGATTTAGAAACACAGCTGCAGAGAGGTTTAACCCTGACCTCCATCACCCACCCACCAACACACACATCCGCAGTCGCTCCCCTCGCCGCTCCTGGCCCACTCCTTACCTCCACTTCCCACAGGGCTTTGGAACTGGTGGCCGATGTGGCAGACTGTCTGCCGGTCGTCCTCAGGAAGACATGCTGCTTCTTCCTGTGCTCATCGCAGGTGAGAAATTCTCCTGTTCGGCATGGAAGAGCCTCACGACATCACCCTGTACGTCAACACAAGATGGAAGGAAGGGGGGGGATGGGTTTGGAGACAGAGCCGACCTGCTACTCTGAGAAGAGCACCTGGCCAGGAAGTCCCACTTACTCCTTTGAGAATGTCATCTTTGTTATCGCTCCATTTCATGAAAAGCACTATTTTCCAGCTTGTATTGCAGTTGACGGAGTTGACCTAAAAAACAAATCAAAGTTAACTTTTCACACAGCTCCTAGAATAACTATGTCCTACAGTCCCAGAGTTCCTCATTACAGCCAGGAAGGCCAGCTGGGCTTCAGTACAAACATCTTGTTATATATAGTTCAGAGAGCTATAATGTCCCGTGTGTTTGTGTGTTTGAATGTAGGGTCCCCAGCTGGTGGAGCTGTTTTGGCAGACTCTGGAACCTTTAAGAGGAGGGACCTAGCTGCAGGAAGTTGGTCTCTAGAACAGAAGGCCTTGAGGTGGGTAGCCTGGCCTGGCTTCCTGTTCTACGGAGGTGCGTACAGCCTAACACTTCAAGCTGTTCCACTCCCATCCCCCTGTTTCTCTAGCATGTATCTTAACCACAATAAATCTTAAATTGTTCTTTTTTTTTTTTTTCAGGGACTTTGTCATGGAGATGAGAAAAGTACCTAACACAACCTGAAGAAAGAACCTGAAAAGGCATGTGGGGAGGAAGAAATGTTGGCTAACAAATGGTTTTCGCTTGTACCTGTCAGTACACATGCTCCAAATCTGACCTGAACCTCCAAGCCCTGGTTTCTTCTTGTCCCTTTGGAATGCTATGTTTCTTTCCTCTAAATCTCTGGTTCTATAGCCAGAAATGTAAAGTCCAAATGAAATAAAGTACTTTATAAAATGGAATGAGATACTGATGCAAGAATTAGTCCAGTGCACACATTTGAAAATGACAATGGTCATCATTAACAGCAAGAGCCCTTATTAGTACAACTACTATTTCCAGGTGCCACCTCACGTTCTCCTCAAGAGCACCCTATGAAACTAGACCCTCCTTTCAGACACGGAATTGATGCACAGAGATATTAAGTAAGTCATTTGCATTTCCAGAGCTCAGGGACCATAGTTTGAGATATGAATTCACATCTCTCACCATCCAGAGCTCACATCCTCTCCACGAGACAGACATCATAGCATAAGAGATTTAGGATCCTGTGTCTGAAACTGCCCAGTGAGACACAGTGAGACTGGCAGATGTTCAGCTGAAAATAAGATACTGTAGCAAGGCTACACATAACCGTAATATAACCGCCTGAGGAATTACAATAAGACACTTTCCTTAGGGATCAAATTGAAAAACAAAAAAATGTGTTCCTCCAGCTAGGAAAAACAAAATGGCAAAAGTGGCATTTGCAGGCTTAACCAGTGAGAGAATGATTTTTCTGTGATGCAAAGTTTACCAAGCTCACTATCCATGCACAGACCTACAACACCTCATGCCAGCCACCTGTGGGCCTTGGGCTCCTCTCCTGAAGAACTCGCAGCATCCTGAATTACTGTTATAGTCACATACAGTGCACACACACACTTCCCCACAAGGCCTGCTTCTGTGGAGCAACCATCACCCATATCCTGGGTCTTCAACTTTTTTGAATGTCCTTACCTCATTGCAGCCTGGGTTATCCACCAGTTGATGACTGCTGGCATGTAGAGGCTGGCCAGCATTGACAGGGTTCAAAACTACCTTGTCACCTATGACCACCTGGAAAGGAAGGAGCAACACATCTTTTTAGGAGGAAGACTGGGACCTGTACAGGTACAGTTCCATGGTTCTGGAAGGGCCATCAGACCATGTGTAATCTTTTAAAGCTTAACCTGTGCAGGTGCAGTTTGTGTTCTGAAAGAAGGCTAAGGCTGCATTTCAGTGCACAACTGTTGCTGGTTATATTTCAATACTTTGTGAGTTGATCCAGAGCACTAAGAAAAAGGGTTTTGTTTTGTTTTGGTTTTGTATTCAGTTGAGATACTTGTATAAATAAACTCAACTCAATTTGAGGGAAAGCAAGATACTATTTGAGTTGTTCTTTGTGTTTGAAAGAATGAAGTCATAGTTGAATTTCTAAAGCATTGATCTTCAAAATTGTGACTATAACAGAAGGAAATCAATTTTCTATATTAGATTACTATATTAAATTACTATGTGTATATATATGTGTGTGTATATATATATATGTATATATATAATATATATATATATATATATATATAGAGAGAGGAGGAGAGATAGAGAGAGAGGAGAGAAGAGAGAGCACTTTTAGATTTCAAGGTTTATTTTTATATTGTGAGTATGTATGAGTGCCCATTTTCTCTGTATGTACCCCATGTGTATTCTGAAGTTCCTATGGAGGCCAGAAGAGGCTTCAGATTCCCTGCAATTGAAATTATAGGCAATTCCAGACTGCTGAGACATCTCTCCAGCCCCCAGCAATAGATAGCTGAATACAATAGTGTATAACTAAACAAATGTGTCTGTCCAGAAACCCATACCTATCCTTATGGGTAACACAGCCTGATACTTTATATTCTACTCCATGATTTAAATTAACACCCACTGAAGTATGAATGAGTCAATCACTACAGATGAGAAAAAAATATTTTTTAAAAGATAATTATTCATAGTATACTCTCAACTAAGTCATAGATTACAGATTAAATGACAGAAAAGGAAAGATTTACTGAAAACAAAACTTGAACCAGGTACATTGGTATTGGTATGTGTGTGTGTGTGTGTGTGTGTGTGTGTGTGTTATATAATGTACATGTATGTTGTATGTTTGTGGATGTGGAAGCTAGAGAAGTAGGTAGAACAACCTGTATCATTCTCTACCTTATGTCCCTGAGACAGGTTCTCTTAGCACACCTAAGGTCTCCTATTCAGCAAGACTAGCTGGCTAGTGGTTTCCAGGATTATTTGCCTATTCTGTTCCCCCAATGCTTGGGTTAAAGTCATACACAGGCAAGCCTGGCTTTTATGTGGACACTGGGGATTTGAACTCAGGTCCTCAAGCTTGCACAGCAAGCTATCTTCTCAGCCCTGCATTTGCTTTTAATGGTGGAAGTAGAAGGAAAGGAAGCAAAAGAAATGTTTGTCTTCCTATGATGTAAAACCTGCATATTTTGAGAATGATACATTTTGGAAAAATATATGACTAAATTTTCTATAACATGGAATTACTAAAATAAATAAATAAATAAATAAATCATCAGTCAATACCTAGTTTTATGTAAAGTGTAAGTATTTCCAGAACACTTCATGCTGATTAAGGTGCCAATTTCCTTTTAGCTATTTTTTTTAAGCATCTATTCTAGAACCTTAACAAGGTCAAGTACATAGCTGATAGCATTCAAACATATTCACCGCTAAGTATGTGCCCACGTAATGACTGACTAATTTAACTTACAAATATCAGAAGTGTTCTCAGTTGCCTTGATAAAGGGATTCCTGTGGCTCTGTATTGTCTAGAGTCCCAGGCCAGGGGCTTTGTGCAGTTGCAGGAGGGTATGGAGACACTGCCTGCCACTGACACAGGAAGCACAGGGTAACACAATCCCATTCCCTACTAAGGCTGTTCCTTTTCCACTTTCCGTCCATCAATATTTCCAAAATAGCTCAACATTTCTGTTGCACTCATGGAAATGGAATGGCAAGGGATCTTTAACCAGGATATTAATTCGGGATGGATGTTTTCGTGGTAAAATTACTGAGGTAATAGGATTTTTTTCAGAGGCCCAGTAGGAAAAACATAGCGACTGTATTTAGGTCACACTTCACTCCTCATTTCCTTGTTTCCCAAACACTAGTTTCCATGGAGATCTGATCTCTTCATATGCCTGTGGCTTCAATTCTAAACCTTTCCTAGTTGAGTCTCAAGCACAGTGGCGGCTGGAAGCGTGGCGTGGAGTGCTTTCAGGGGAAGCCCCACTTACGCTGTCTCCGATGGAACGTAGCTTGTAGAATGGTTGAATGTAAAACCAGGAGCCTTCATTTCCAGCCTCTCCAACGTCACCCTCATGGCATTCTTCTCTAGCAGGGCTGGAAGCCTCTTATTCACAGTTAGGTATTTATTGCTTTTCAAATGCAGGAGCTAAAAATCCACCAAGGGAATGAGATATGAACAGGCCTGTGAATTCTCTGCCATAGCTCTCTTCATCAAGTAAATTTTCTAACAGACATTCCTCCCACCACTGAGCTGCTGAGAAGTAGGAGAAACACAAAGTGTCCAATGCTGGAAACAAAAAGGAAAGGGAAAGTGAACCGAGGCAGAGAAGAGGGCTGGGGAGAAGGAAAAATTGTTTGCCTTTTTTTCCCCACCAACATGGCCTTGGACAAGAGAGATACTACAGAAGCCAATATTCCATCATCTTAAGACTTCTAGAGAGGTATGGCATCACCCTGTGGATAGGAGCTAAGGGACTGTAGTCAAACTAGGCACTGATAACAGTGGGGAATGAAGGAAGGGAGTCACTAAGCACAAGTCTGATTTAAAAGGCAGTTCCATCAGAGGAACTGTGTCATTCTCTGTGAAGGACACCCTGTGTATCCGCCTTCACTGCTTCATTCTTCACTCTAAAATGCTGATTACATGAAGCATGAAGGAGGGAAGATGTTTGTCTAATAATCTGGGACCAGTAAGCATTATCAAAGTTTCCCATGTTGATGTGTGAAAGAAAAACAGGAACTCAAGATTTTGAGTCCCTAGAGGATAATGCCAGCATGTGACTCCATTGCTGTTGTCACATCTCCTGCTCACATGATAACACAAGAGCACCCTTATGAGGCCCACAAATCTACTGATAGGACTGCTGAGAGTGGAGGAATAACCTGTATAGTTTGTGAATTCTGGATGGCCTATGGCCAAGATAAACAGGAGATAATTATGTTCTGCCAGGCCCTTGATAATCTTCAGTGAATGGCCTCTGATCCTCCACAGACTGGCTCACCTTCCCACAGGTGAGTTACAACGCCCGAAACCAGAAATAAAATTGAGATTGCTTAAACCCATCCTAAAAGCAGATATGCGCAACTGGTTTGGCATGTCTTTCTTAAAACCTCACAAGACTGGAATGTATTAGCAGTCAGTACCCTCTATGTACTTCTTTAATCCTCAGTTGCAGCCAGTTCTCCAGTCTAACCAACTGAGTCCTAGCCTTGCTTGATAACAGGATGGAACATCAAAAGGACACTTGGGATTGATAATCTAACATTCCAATAGCTTTTACGAGCTATGGATAAGGCCTAACCTAAGTAAGCATTTCATTAAAAAGCATTAGCCAGGAATGGTGGTCCCAATACCTAAAATCTTAGCACTCAGGAGGCCAAGGCAGGAAGAAGACCCAATGCTAGCCTGGGATATACAGTAAATTCAAGGCAAACCTGAGCTATACAGCAAGATTAAGGCAAACCTGGGCAACTTAGGAAGACTCTATCTAGCTAACTTTTACATGTCCTACTTAAAAAAAAAAACCACAGAAAGTTATCTTTACCTATTTTTAATAGTTTTTTACATATTTATGGTTAGCACTGTTCTACACCCAATAGCAACAAAAACAGGAAGAAATTCATTCCTAATTAGTAGTTTACAAGGTTAGCAGCACCTTCTGATAAAGACTTGTAGAAGCCCTTGTTTGAACTGTGTTATCTCTGCAGCAGGTTCAAGGGTACAGAGGATAACAGGTGAAGCA